>OX578140.1:159327981-160057981 GCA_951213105.1 Amaurobius ferox | reverse complement strand
GATGTTTGAACAGAATCGTTGAAAATATACGTATTCAAATACGTATTTATGTGCTTCTAAGCAAATTTATTGATTAGAACTTGAATGTAAAACCTCGTCAAATATATAGTACATCAATTTATATACTGTAGAGAAAATTAGTAAAATAACTTGATATTTTGACGTGAAGGTTATGATCGGAGTATGCAGATGCAATCGAGTTGAAAATTGAAAGTGCTAACTAGCTGTAGACAATTAGCAAGTAATTTGTAAACGAAATAGACGAGTCTGAAATAAATGAATAAAGTGCTTGAACTTTACTGAAGTTTTATTTTACAAAATGTTATTCATGCAAAACTATTTCGGCTCCACAGACCTAGAGCCACCGCCAATTATTTAAATCCTTCCCATTAGGAATTCGCTGCTATTAGGAATTCGCTGTGAGTTTCGGTGTGGTTTTCAACAGAGATTTGCATCTTAAATCTCGGACAATGACGGAACGTTGTAGAAAGTATATACGCCTTGCCAGAGATTTAAGTTGCACATTCAATATTGATTATTTAAATACAAGTGTAGATCTTGATTTAACGATTTTGTTTCAGAAATGTATTCAGAAATTGGAGGTAAGTGCAAATATTTGATTGTGTTCTAATAAATAAGATTCCAGCATTCACGGACTGCAAATATCGTACCAAATTATTTTCGAAACACTGCATTTGTTAGTGAAATACAGTGTCCACCGTCTCACGAACGCATACATTAACATACAGGAACACACTAACATATATAAATACATATAAACTACACTATAAAAGACACTAGAAACCACACTATAAACCACACTATAATACTATAAAATACATGCACCTACACTGACATACATACACACTCACAGACATCTTCTCAAAAACGTTCGATTTGAGTTCAAAGATGCTTAAAACGTGCCCCTCCGTCGAAAACTCGAATTTGAATGTTTTACCCCATCACAATATTTTCCTTATGCTTTATATACTATGCTTGTAAGGAAAAAAATTACTATAATTTGTCTTTGCACAAATGAAACATTTCCTTAAGAGAGAGAGAGAGAGAGAGAGAGAGAGAGAGTCCTCATAGTGTATCAAAATAAAATGTCTTCATTTGTTAAATAATGGTTACATGTAATATAGCACAAAATACTTCACTGAGAAGACTTGGTTTTAAGAATGCAAGTTATGAATTTTACATGGTCTACTGAATCCATTTCCAGTTGGAAATACATATGGAGAATAGTACAATATATTTCAATTGCAGATTCTCACGGATCGAATATATAAATTGAATGTGAAAGAGGATTCGCGCTTAAGAAAATTTTATTTTATTTTTTGAAGGAGGAATTATTTTATCTTGCTATATATTTTCTCATTTTATTATACAGTGAACTATGTGCGGGAGTTCAGATATGCTTAAACAGTGCCCCTCCGTCGAAAACTCGAATTCCAATGTTTTGCCCCATCTCAATATTTTCCTTATGCATTATATAGTATGCATGTAAGGAAAGAAATTACTGTAATTTGTCTTTGCACAAATGATACATTTTCTTAATAAAATTCAGACAACTTACATGCTTAACCCTCATAGTGTTTTAAAATGAAATTTCTTCATTCTTTAAATAATGGTTACATGTGATATAGCACACAATACTTCACTGAAAAGTACTTTATTTAAAGAATGCAACTTATGAATTTTCCTTGGTCTACTGAATTTATTTCCAATTGGGAATACATATGGAGAATAGTACAATATATTTCAATTGCAGATTCTCATGAAACAAATATCTAAATTGAATCTAAAAAAGGATAAGAAAATTTTGTTTTATTTTGTGAAGGAAGAATTACTTTTTCTTGCTATATATTTTCTCATTTTATTATTCAGTGTACTTAAAGCTATGTGAGGGATTCCACGCAGATGTAAGCGTATCTCAATTAGGTGTGATGGAGAGCTCAACCAACCGTGAAAAATGGTTCAACTGCAAACTTATTTTTCATAAGCTATAAATGAAAATTACATTAGAGGTAAGATAGGATTATGAACAATATTACTGAATTCTGATAGAAATAGTCGGCTTCATCCGAGATACTGTTAAATTAAAATGAACGTGATATAATATCTGAAATATTTGAGCAATAACTGTGATTCTTATTAAACTTAGCAAACCATACAAAAATGATGCAAATGCAGACCTGTTTCCGAATTATAAGAGGTCCTCTGAATAAACGGTTCGATATATAAGACCGACAAAGCAAGCATTTTAACTCCGCCGTTACGGGAGAAGTGGAAGAAACCGATATTAAAGTCATTCCTTGAATCCAGTCTCTTTGCTGGCAAAATTCTTACAAAATTAGATTGTGCATTTCAAGAGATATTTCGCTTGTAAGTGTATTTTGTAATTTCTACTTTTGTATATTGAATTAGCTAAAAATCTGAAACATTTTTAATCATAATCCTGGTCATTATTATGTTTTAATAAACCACTGAAAGGTTATGGATATCAGGTATGCCTTTCTCGTGTTATTGGGATCATGACAGACAAATGGAAATAGCCCATAAGTATAAGTTCACTTTTCATATGTAATATTATGCAATATTACATACGTTAACATCATTCTCGTGGATCTAGTTCCTTCCATTCGCGAGAAAAATACTTTGTCTAATAGTTTTGTATTTTGAAGCCTAACAATTTGTTAACAGTCATTTATATAATAAGAATTACTCTTCTCTCCGTCTGGAAAGTTTGGTGATAAACTTGCCAAATTTGGCGACTCATTTAGCGAAATATTACCAATTGCCTATATTTCGTCTCATGTATTTCATGTCTTAAAATATTAAAAAATATTTCAGCAAAGACTAGAAATTTAGTAAAAGTTTTTAATACACCATTAAAGACGTACATGCAGTTACAGAAATGACAGAGCGCTTTCGGATATCACAATGTCTTGCATCAGTAGAAATGCAAATGAAATATGACAGGCATAAGCTCATATATATATATAGCTCATAATCGCAAAACAAAATTTGCATATGGATTGTCTGATAATCCGATAATAAAAATCGTTGAATTACGAAATAAATACATAAATAACTGATATTTTGAAGAATGCATGCCAACCAATTAAACGGGTCATTAAAAGTAAAGAAATGGTAAATTAGATATCCAAAATGTTATACAAGGATTTAACATGGAGATAGTCGACAATGAGATGCCAGGCTAAACTGACGGTTTGAACGGGATGTAAGCTGCAAATAGTCTCGATAAATATAAATGAAGAGTGATTCAAAAAGTAAAATGTTACGGTGGTTATTGCAATTAATTAACAGAAATGTATTGTCAAAAAAGGAGTAAATAAACCCTTAATAAATTGGGAATGAACAATTGACTGTTTATTAATTTTTTAAATCGTAAGCATGTTTAGATAAACGAATGCCAACGAGCCGCTTGGTACTGCCAATATAAACCACAATAATTATTTACAGGAGATAAAGGGGGAGGACAATATACACCCCAGCCTAATGCAGCAAATTACCTGTATCCTTAAATTTATCAGTACGAATGCGACTATGTAAATGGGTAGTAGCAAAATGGGCAGGTTTAAACTTCAATTCACAGCAAAAATGAATCAAGGGACGAAAAACCTCATTTTGGAACGGAAGACTTGATTTGTTGACAAAATGTTAGAGACAGAGACAATATTAGTTTTAGGAAAAATAAGTTATAATGAATGGAGGAAAATATTTTGTAAATGAAATCGAATGAATAAGCAGCTTCGAAGCAGAGATTAAAGACAAAGCTAATTTCAATATGTAAAGCAGAAATCTATGAACAAACGTTAAAAGCACGATTAAAATAAACAATGAAAGATGATTTTTTAGAAAATATAGTGTGGAAAGAATTATTGGGAATACAAAAATTAGAAAACGTAAGTTTACAAAAAACATAGGTATGAAAGCCATTAGGCAAAACGTCCAGAAAAAGATAAAACTATATTCGTGTTCAAAGGTAAAATTTGTTGTGTATTTACACAGAGGAATAAGGCATGAGACACTCTCAGCACTCAACTACCTTTATTCACACACCTTACGTACAAGTGTAGCGTATTTATAGATGCCTTCATAGAAGAGTTCAGTCCCGCATACTAGGTTGACATAATTTCGATGACATAATATATTTGCATATGCCACACTCCTCCGTTCTGAATTATAGTCCTTAGGGGTTACCTGAAATAGTGCAGTCTATCAGGTGGTTTCTGGATTCTCACGGATCGTCGTAATGGAATTTCTGGTATCACCGGTGCAATGAATTCCTTTGGTTCGACTGGGGCTCCTGGACTTGGAATTAGGGTTTCAGATTCCAGATCAGGAGTTTCGACGAGCTTTGGTACGGTTGCCGAAGTAGGAGCTTGGAATTTCTTAGAAGTCTCGTCCAAATCTGTCCTGGTTGATGCTGCACGGGATTTGAAATTTTCAGAAATATCCTCCATTTTAGGATCCAGATCAGGTATTTCCATATGTTCCATCTCTTCAGCATAATACGTACCTGCTTTACGTAATTGGTCGACATGCCTCCTTCAGATTCGTTCCCTACTTGAATACTGTAAGATAAATAACCATCTTTATTAATCACTGTTCCCAATTTCCATTTTCCCCTCCCAGAATAGTTTATTGCTGCCACTCTGTCTCTTGCTTTAAATTCGCGATAATTAGGTTCCTTCTTAACCGATGCACTTTGCTTTTGCTGTACATGATTTCCTAAGTTAGTTTTTAATATGTACAATCTAGTTCTAATGCACCTTTTTAAAAACATCATGCTAAGAGACTCATTTGTTACCGAATGAGATGCTATTCGGTAGTGTAACAAAAATCTTTGTAATTTAGTTTTTAAATTGCCATGGTCGTCAAGGCCAGATTTTAAGGAATCTTTAAATAATTGCACTACAATCTCAGCCTGACTATTGGTTGCTGGATGGTAAGGGCAGATGCAATATGTTTAATATTATTCATCTTCATAAAATGACGAAAGTCATAACTCATGAAACTAGCCCCATTATCATTGATTAGTGAATAAGGAATACCAAATCTGGAAAAAAGTATTCGTAATTGTTCCATGGTTAGACTAGAAGTAATATTTTTCATGAGAATTACTTCAATCCATTTATACGTATCAGAAATTACAAGAAACATCGTTCCTAAAAATGGTCCTGCATGATCTATGTGGATTCTTTGCCAGGGTCCATTCGGCCATTCCCATGGGTGTCGATTCGATTTGGGCGGTTCCTTTCGATTTTACATGCAGGCTATGCAATTCATTACGTAGTTTTGAATATCTATATCCTACCAATAACAATAAATTCTGGCTATTTGTTTCATTTTTACAATACCTGGATGGCTGGATGTAATTCAATACTTGCGTCCTATATTTTTGTGGAATGTAAACTCGATCTGAACGCATGATACAACCCTATTGTAATGGAAATTCAGTTTCTTTACCCTTCCAAAGAGGAGGTAAATTGCTTCCGGTTTGTAAGCAATTGTGCAGTTGTATAAGTTGGAGGACAGAATTAGAGGCTTTGGCAATATCTTTTGCAGTTATTGGAAATACTTCAATTTGGCTTATGTTAAAAAAGTCGGCTTCTGTGAAATAATCTTTTACGATCGGTAAAGGTAATCTAGATAGAGCATCTCAATTACCGTAATTCTTTGTATTACGGTATTGTATGGTGTATTTAAAAGCCTGCAAGAAGAATGCATAATGCACCATCCGGGTTGCTGATAAAACTGGTAAGTTATGATTAGGTGCAAAAATTGAAGTTAATGGTTTGTGACCTGTAACAAGATGAAAATGTCGACCAAATAAATATAGATAAAATTTTTTTACTCTCCAAACAATACTAAGTGCTTCTTTATCTATTTGGAAATACCTCCGTTCGGTCTTGTTTAAAGACCTTGATGCAAACAATATTGGTCTCTCTGTACCATCTGGCATAATACGGCTTAAGATTCCCGCGACCCCGATGCATGTGTTTGTAATACGAAAGGTAATTTGGGACCATAATTTACTAAAACCCTATCTGATGCAACTGCTTTTTGTATTGCAGTATATGCTTCCTTGCATTATTTTGTCCAGATGAATTTTTTCCCTTATTGCAATAGATTATTCATTGGGCATTTACTGTCGAAAGGTTTGGAAAGAACTGGGCATAATAAGTTATCAACCCCCAAATGCTTTTCAATTCGGAAACACTTTTGGGTTCTGGAGCCTTCAAAATGGTCTTAACTTTTTCTTAATTTTATGAATTCCAAACTGATCACTTATATGCCCACGATATTTAATCGAATCTTTGAAGAATTCATTTTTACCCTTATGTACTTTTAAGACATACTTTTCTAATCTTTTAAGTACTTCCTCTAGACGGTTTAAATGTTCTTGCTCATTTGTTCCAGTTATTTTAATGTCATCTAAAAATACATGAACTCCATCTATGCCATCTAAAATTCGTCCCATATTTCTTTGATATACTGTTGGGACTAAGGCTATACCATAATTTATTCTTTTATATCTAAATAACCCTTTATGAGAGCGTGTGGTTAGCAAGTGGCGATCCCGTTCATCTACATTCATTTGAAGATATGTTTCTGACAAATCAATTTTGCTGAAATGTTTTCCTCCCGCTATTTGGGCTAAAATATCTTCAATTCTGGGTAAGGGATATTGGTCGATTGTCAATACCGGATTAATTGTAATACTGTAGTTCCCGCAAATTCTTACTATCCCATTAGATTTTATCACTGGTACTATAGGTGCAGCCCAGTCAGTTTGAGTTATGGATTAAATAATATCTTCTTTATCCAATCTGTCCAGTTTTTGTTCAATTCATTATTTTAGTGCGTATGGAACTGATCTAGGTTTAAAGAATTTCGGTTGAGAATTTTCTTGAACTTCTAATCGATATGTAAAATTTTGTAAGTATCCGATTCTTGACATAAATACGGCCGAATGCTTTTGAAACAGGGCATTAAACTTTCCATTCCATGTGTCATTACTATTTAGACATTTAATTACAGGCCAATCTATTTGGAAATTTTGTAACCAATCTCTTACGAGAACAGCAGTCACGTTTTCCCTAACTAAATAAATGCGTTCTTTATTTCCTTGGTTCTTATACTTGACCGACACTGCAGGGTGACCCACGGGTACGATCACGGATTGGTCAAAATTGTGTAAAAGTAAATCTGTTTTCTGTATACTTTTATGGGGACATAGTTTGTTAAATTCCTGAATATTCATACAGGAAACGGTTGCACCTGGTTCTAATTCTAATAAACATTTTCGATTTTCAATCTTTACATTTACTAATAACTGTTTTTTGTAAATCTGGGAATTGCTAATTTTACTTATTTCGTTTATTTTCGATGACACAATTTTTACAGTTTCTTTTCTTTTGGAACGACATGGTCGAGCTAAATGACCTGTTTCAGAGCGGATTTTGCAAACATAATTTGAGTATTTACGTCTGTGTGCTAAATTATTCGGGTCTAGGCATCGTTAGCAATATCGCGCAAGCTTTTGATTTTGGATTATCAATAGTTTTTTCTGTATGGTTTCGTCTTTAAGACCCGTTACTAATTTGTCTCTCAGCATCGCTGCTAAATTAGTACCGAAATTACAGTTTCTGGAAAGGTTTTGTAATTAAGATATATAATTTGAAATTGACTCACCTTCTAATTGGTTGCGTTTGTAGAATCTGTAACGTCCCGTAATTTCAAGTGGAGTCGGACTTAAATGGTCTGTAAGTAACTTTACGACTTCTTCATACTTCATCTCAGAAGGTTTCCTCGGTGTGACAAGATTCTTCAGTGTTTTATAAATAGGGCTCACATTGAATTGAGCAGCGCTGCAACTTTGATTTTTTCTTTAACTTCCTTCACTCAAAATGATGTTTCTATCTTCTCAATATACGACCGAAATTCTTCTTCTGTGCAACAATACGTATTGAACTGGCCATTCTCGTCGCCACTGTTGTGTATTTACACCGAGGAATAAGGCATAGGACACTCTCAGAACGCAACTACCTTCATTCACACACCTTACTTACAAGTGCAGCGTATTTATAGCTGCCTTCATAGAAGAGTTCCGTCCCGCATACTAGGTTGACATCATTTCGGTGACATAATAAATTTGCATATGCCACAAAATTAATGGACGATAAAACTCATTAACGTTGCCCAAAATTCATAAAGTTCGTTTAAAGTATGGTTCCAAATTAGAAAGACATTATCCACACAACAGCACCAATGAATCGATTTTAGGGGAAAAAAGGCAAACTACCATTTTCGTTCTTCTATAACACAGTTTCAGCCAATATACCAGACAAAGGCTACCATATGAGCGTCCCCAAACATATTTCCCCAGGGAAACTAAAATGTAATATTCCCTCTATCGACGCAATCACTTCTGCATTGAACACTGTTTCGGAGACCAATGAGTTTGATATAATTATTTTGCCAATATAATGAATTTGCAATTATTATTCTACAATTATTTTATTACTATTTTATACGATCATTTTGCCGTATAAATTGTGTCTTCCGTTTCATAATGCGGGTTTTCGCCCTCTGATTCATTTTTGGTGTGAATTTGAGTTTAAACCTGCCCATTCTACTATTACATATTTATTTAGTCGCGTTCGAACAAATAAATTTAAGGATAAACGTAATTTCTTGCATCAGGCTGGGGTACATGTTGTTCCCCTTTTATCTCCCGAAAATAGTTTTATATTGACAGCACCAAGCATACTGTTGGCATTCGTTTATCTAAACATTCTCTCGATATTAAAAATAATAAACATTACACTGCTTTTCCAAATTTCTTATTAATTTTCCCCCTATGTAAATAAAACATTTCAGATAATTAATTGCAATAGCCCCTTTAACATTTTGCCTTTTGAATCTATTTTCATTTATATTTGTGGCGACCCTATCTGAAACTTCGATCCCATTCAAAACTTCAGTTTCGCCTGGTGTTTCATTCTCTAATCTCTGCGTGTTAAACTCTTGTGAGAATTTCTAGATATTTTATTCACATTTTCTTTGCTTTTAATAAGACGCTTAATTGGTTGGAATGATTTCTTCTGAATTGCAGACATTTATGTGATTATATTATAATTTAACGATTTTTATTAGTTTGGGATTATCCACCAATCCTTATGCAAGATTTGCTTCACGGTTTCAAGCTGTATATATGAGCTCATGTCAGCCATATTTCATTTACATTGCCACTGATAAAGGAAAGTGTGATGTCCGAAAGCGCTCTGGCATTTTTGCAACTTCGTGTACATCCTTAATGGTGTTTTATTAAATACTTTTTACTAAATTTGTCATCTTTGCTGTAAATATTCTTTGATGGAAATGGGTTTTTAGTTTTTATTATTTTACACTTTGCTGTAAAATCCTTATTTACACCAAAATATTCCTTAAACCCAGGCTCACTGCCTCTGGAAAATCATCCAAATACATGTTGTGTATTAAGAGCTATTTGGGCTAGAAATGCATTGACATTATCCTTGTGATTGAAGCATATCGTCGAATGTTTTTGAAATTATGTTGCCATCGGCAATGTCTCAAGCAGAAATGTTTGTCTTCAAATTTTTAAATTCATTTAAAGTTGAAACTAGGAGTTAAAGAGACGTTTAACTCCCACATATCGAATTCAGAAGCTGAGAAGGAAAGCAAAAGAAATTATTTGACTACAGAGATTATTTCAAAGCATCTATCCAACTATAAGCTGATTGCGTATGTATGTATAACCATTTACATACATACATACTGCCTTGGTATGTATGTATATAAATGGACTTCAGAAAACCCCTACTTAGCCTAAAAAAGCGCGTTTTTTAACGCATGTATCGAATCGAAAATGGGCCCAGGATTTTTAAAAAATTGAAAAAATTTGATAGATTTTAAAATATTTTAATAAAAACCTAATTTAATTAGGAGGGAAGGGGGGTAAAGGTGGAAAATTTAATAAAAATAAAGCCTTGGTTTTCTTTAAACGATCGACAGATAAATTGCCAACGGCGCCTAAAAATTGGATTTCTTATAAAGCCGAGATTCCTTTTTAATACAGATTTTTAAAAATCGCAAAAACATTAAATAACCCTTTCATAACAAAGTAAAATTTCTCCACTTGCTTATTGATTCTCGGAACTATCGGAGTTGCGAAGGTCAGACAACTGCCGCCTGTCGAATTAGAGGCCAAAATAGATATATAAAAAATATTCAGTTTTATATAATATTTTTTTAATTTTAAATTCAAGATACTAACGTTATTAGAAGCATTCCCTAAAAAAATCACAGCGTTTTGATGGAAACGTATTGCTCAAAATTAAGTTAAATATATATATATACATTTTACAGGCACAGTCATCAACATTTGTCATCGGGAAGTGTCTACTCTGGAAGTCTTAAGGTCTTCTGGAACTGTCTGGAAGTCTTACCTCTAGAAAATTTCTATTATTTTTGTCGTAACTTTATTTGTTAATTTCATAAAATTAAATTAATGATTTTATAACATTCATTTCTAAGCAACTTAATGCTTAGAATGAAAATGCCATCAATAATAAACTCGTAAAGGTAGGGTCTTCGAATTTTGTCATCGTGAAGTGTCATGTTATAGCTCTACAAAATTTTATTTCCTTTGTTTGTAACTTTATTTATTATTTTTGACAATTAAATTGATAATTTGATGACTTTCATCCGGAAAGTCACTGTGTAATTTTGCACGAATTTATTCCTTCTTCAAAACGGCGGGTAGAAGTTATGTGGCACCAGGTACCGGGAAGTATGAGTAAGTGAAACAAGATATTTTAATGTTTGGAGAGGCACTTTCGCTCACCTGTTGAAGAAGAGATTAACGTGCAAAAATCTAATTTGGCGAATTTAACTGATTGAGATTTGGTTCTTAGAATATGAGATTGTAACATTATGTCTTACAAGCATTTTCTGAAAAAATACCGTTTCTACGATATTAACGTCAAATGTTAACAATAAAGATTTAAATTCTACTCCAATAAAAATTAATTTATAATGAAATGGTCGGAGTGGGGAGGGCGATTATTAAAACCATCGATTTTTAGGAGACGTTGCTTGATTTTAATGGCATTTTCATGTTGTATTTCCGCCTTAGCAATGGACAGACTCGACCTGCTCATTCTAAATTTTGACCCAATTTTGTTAAGTTGCGACTTTTTCGCCCGCTCAAGAAGGAGGCGGGTGCAACAGAAGGGGTTGACAAGAAAGTCAGGAATTTTGCACCCGCGGTGTGGATGCAGAACTTGATAAAAACTTATTGACATATACTATTTAGTGATAGCTTACGGGAAAACCCGCTAGAAAAAGAGGCAACTACACTATATCAACAATATGGCTAAAATCAGAATAGCACAGATTGTAGAATTTCACGAAACATAAACATTTTAATTACTTTTTTCAACCGTAAGATGATACTAGAAGAAAAATAGCAATTCAATAAATTTTAATAGAATATTTTACAGATGTTATAAGCAAAAACTTTGCATACACCTAGGCTGCTACTTTTGATTAACAAGATGGAACATTTGTTAAGTTTATTTTATTGTGAATGTAATTATTTCTTTCATTTAAACACGCAAAGATTATTATTTATTATTTAATGAAAATAAAATTAATGTTTAGAATAGCGCAGTAACTAACATTCATTATTAGAACTTTTCTTCCTTGCTCTTGCATCGCTTGATAGTTTATATACTCTCAAAAAGGGTTTTTAACATTTTGCAATATACTAGTTGAAGAGCTCTTATGTCTTCCGTCATTCTGTCTGTCTGTCCGTTCACACGATTTCTGCCGTTAAAAGGACTTTATCAGAATTGAATTTTAATATGCTGTTGAGACGGTCTGTGGAACATATAGGAATGAAAGTAAATAATGTCACCCAGTTAGTTTCGGATTTGACTCCAGTTGAAAAATGAATTACATTGAACCATATGGGACGTCAAACATTTTTTAATTTTTTAATTAACATTTTAAATAAACATTTATGAATTTTTCAAACATTTTTTAAGCGAAGTTAAAATTAAGAAATTGCTTGTGAAATTTTAGAAAATATTCAAATTGTCACATAAAATGTATAAAAAATTTTCAACAAAATATGTTGGGTAGTTCTTTAAATAAAAATTGAAATAATAATGACACCCATATTATATGAAGAGATCGCGTGACTCATTGCAAATTAAAATAAGGCATCCATTTCGTTTTCGCTTAGTGAAATTGGTGATTCTTAAAGAACGCGTATATTTATATTTAGCGTTGCATCCGTCCTAAAATCGCTTTATTTTTGCATATTATCTGTGTATCTAAATTATGTGCCTACGCAATTGCAGTATTTTTCATTTTAAATGATCACTAAACTGTAATTATTTCTACAACGAAGCCTAATTTTAACGCATGCAGAATGCAAACAAATCAAGCGATTGTTAGATGAGTTATTTAAGAATTTCTGAATTTTTCTCACGCAAAATTAATTAGCTTTGGAGTCTGGAATATAAATGATATGAATGAAATATTCATTGATTTTGTATAGAGAGGCTGACGATTTATATTTCGATGACGTCATTTCCATAAAGTTCATTTTGTGTAAGTAGAATTTTCCTTTTCGATGAAGTTTTAAGTTTTCAAGTATAAATTACTGAAGTACCGTAATAATTTAAAACATATCAGCGCTGAATATAACACATTTTAGAAATGTTTACATAAAATTGCATTTTAGTTGGAAAGTGTTTCTTAATTAATGCTTTATGCATGATTAATCTTTCTTGTGAAATTCTCGCTTGCATTTTTAGTAGTTTATACGTTTGGTTTAATATATGTTTTATAGATCAATGAAGATTATTTAATATTTTTCTAGAAATTATGGCCTTATTAGAAAAACTAGAGGTATAATTTAACTAGTCATAAGTGAAATTTTGGGGACGCCTGGACTTATTTGGAGTAATTTTTGTAATTTCTACACATTAATTTATTATGTATGTTATACAATAAAGGTAATACATGTATTTTATTTCTAAACTAAATAAAGTTAAAGATTGAGTACAAATGTATTGAAACACTAAAAATAGATGGTCAATAATTAAAACTGATTTTTTAGTTAAAAAGTTTGAGAATCTCTTCCTTAGATCAATCTTTATTTAATAACTTTGCATGAATGTTCTTTTGTAGAAAGGGCACCACTTTTCGTTTCTTATTCTATTTGGACATTAATCATAAAATCAATATTTTTTGATAAATTGCTGTATAACAAATAAAAAAATGCTTTAATTAACATTATATTTAAAACCAAATCATCCACATAAAAAGAGTGAAACTATGCAGCCTTATTTTTTATTTTGCTGCTTGCATTTTTTGTAAAAAGTGTTTTCAAGAAGTATTGGCATAAAAGAATATAAAAGAATAAAATGATAAAAAAGAAAAATAATTTTGATCAGTGCAAAAATTATAACAGGAAAGCAGGGGATTGAGAAATAATTTTATTTGCATTCAATATTTACGACGTAATTCGAGATATATAAAAATTATGTAGTCACACACACACTCATACTCACACGCACACTCACACGCATACTCACACTCACACTCACACGCACACACACACACACACACACACACACACACACACACACACTCACACGCACACATACACACATATAGTATATATGTGTGTATGTGTATGTATGTGTAGATATATTTAACTACATTTTAATTGTAATGTTTGGACCATTACTGAAGCGACTGAAAACTAAACCATATTCCTAACATGGGTAATTTATATCCAAGCAAAAACTACTGTATAGTAAAGAATTTGCCACGTAATGCGAAATTCGTTTAAACATCGTCCAAGAAAAGAATTGAAATCAGTGCTTTTGGGAGGCGTCAAGTACTGTTCCATTTAGGTGGGAACGTAGCATTAATACTCCTCACTTATAACTAGAATAGGAAAAATGCGGGAAGAGGTAAAGTTTTCATAGCTTCGCGCCCTGCTTTTTAAATACATATGTAAAGTTTAATTACTAATAATTTAGTGTGCATAAAATGAATTACAACGCAGCGCGGCTACACTCGAGTATTTCCCTTACAGGGAAAATTGAAATCCCTGCAGGGCGGTAAGTTATGTTGTTGTTGAGACCCAGACCGTCTGACTTACCATAAAGGTGTAAGGTAACCGTTTGGACGACCGGGAAGTGCCACCCAATTTAGACCGGAACCCAGTGGGGGAGGCATCCACAGGGACCTTACCCTCCGTCCCCTACCACCAACCTCTCGGAAGGACTTACGGACCCGCATGTTTAACGTGATCGTACTCCACATGAACACGGCGGCAGTTGTGGCAGCGTGCAAACCATCGGGCTACCGGGCCCGAAATGTGCCAACACCACGCGGTGTTTCCAGGTGGTCACCCTCCCAAGTACTAACCGCGTCCGATGTTTCTTGACTTCGGTGAGCGCTAAGTTATGTGGAAACTTTCCGCGTTTTCTTCCGGCAGTTAATTTTTTGTACTTTTAAGTGGGAATTACTGGTAAGTATTTCATTTTCTTCTAAAGATTTTACCGAATTTTGCATCATTTGACGAATATGTTGACAATACAGTTTTATTCTTTAGGGATATCACATCTTTTTATGATGAATATGTCTTTGTTAAAACGGAAGTGAAATTCTGTCTTACATGCTTTACTCTGTACTTAATTGTGTTTATGTCTGACTTTAATTTTTGAAATTGTAACATTTTCGCCAATGTGAGTTTCATGTTCATTGTATCTGTAGAGATTTTAAAAACTAAATTCGGTCCGAAAATACCCAAACTTTCAATTGGGCACTTCCTTTCCTATCGAAGGCCTAGTTCAAAGTTTTAGAGATATACCATGTTAGTTTCTCTTTACTTCACTTCATGCAGGTTTCAACCGATTTTCGCAGCTGAATTCAAAGAGAGATTGCCCTAACATGTAATTTAAAATTTAAACAAAAAAAAAACTGTTTAATAAGCTAACCCCGAAGAAAATGACCGAAATTAAAATTCATTTTTATAGGGCACACCCTTGGATCACAAGGAAAATATAAAAAGAATCAGCAAAATCTGTTATCTTCAACATGTCAAAAGAAAACGCGACGCCAAAAAGAAGAAGAACAACAGCAAGAAGAACAACATGAAGAAGGACAACAGCAAGTAGAACAAAAACAAAAAGAGCAACAACAGCAAGAAAAAGAAGAACATCAAGAAGTACAACAGAACATCAGAAGAACATCAGAACAGAAGAACATCAGAAGTACAAAGAAGAAGAACATCAGCAACAAGACCAACAACAAAAAGAACAACAGCACCAGGAATAATAGAAACAAGGACAACAGCAAAAGAAAGAACAGCAGCAAGAAGAACAACAGTAAGAAGAAGAAGAACAACAGCAGGAAGAATAACAACAGAACAGCAAGAAGAGCAATAACAACAGCAAGAAGAACAAGAAGAACAACAATTACAACAACAAGAACAATAAAAACAGGAACAATAAAAACAAGAACGATAAAAACAACAATAATAATAATAAAAACAAGACGAAGAACAATAACAACAACAACAACGAGAAATAATAAAAAATTCCGTTTTCAGCAGTATTTTTTACTCATTATATTCTACTGATTTAAATGACAATTATCTTTTATCTCAAGTCTGCCCCACAACAGTTATGAAAAATTTAATACTCTAGCTTGAATTACGGCAGATACACTTGGCACTGATCTCATATTATTTGTATAAAAGTGCTGTTTCACTTCAATTACTTGACCTGAAAAGCTGTCACATTTCTAAATATAAGGACCGAAGTAACCACACTAAAACCTTCCGAACTGCAAGTTATTACTCAAAATTCAAGAACATTCCCTTAAACAGAATAAAAAAAATGCATGGCCAAAAATGTCCGATTCCAAAAATATTGATGCAGTTCATTTTAAAGCCAACTTTGTCCCTTTGACGGTATTGAAAAGTTATTTTTTGCGCCCTTTTACTCACGTAAAAAAATAAATTTAATATTTCCTTGCAGATTTTGAGATCCTACTTCTACATATTGCTGGGTTCTTTAGTTCTTTTCTAAATTCTGCTCTTTAATCATGTAGCTTTAACTCAGTATTTTGTATATACTGCTTTTAATTGCATTATTCTTTGTTTGTTTGGTCATTATATCTTAATTTTTCCCTTTTGGATTCCATATTATATGATATGTTTATTAGTACTGTTCGATATACTATTAAAGTTGTAGATCCTGTTATGGTTTTAAATATGTAATTTCTAGAATTTTAAGAAATATACTTTAAAATAATAAATGCACTAAAATAAAAATGTAAAATACAGCTCAAAAACCTTGAGAGAGCAATGTAAAGAAAATACAAGAAAGATCAATCATGCATAAAGCATTGATTATGAAACATTCTCCAACTTTATTGCAATTTTATTTAAACATATCTAAAATGCGATACATTCCTCGGTAATATTTTTAAAATTGTCATAATACTACAATAATTTATTATATTTGAAAACTTCATTGAAAACAAATTAACTTTATTTAAATGACGCGATCGAAATATATATCGCCTGGCTCTCTGCATAAAAGCAGCATTTCATTCATAAACTTTTTCCATTCCTTTCAGTCATCACAATACTATAATAATTTATTTTATTTAAATACTTAAAACCATGAAGGTACAAGTAATTTAACTCTATATTTAAAGCTTCATCGAAAAAATCATCTTCTTCTCTGTGTAAAATCAATCAATATTTCATTCATATCAGCTACATTGCAGACTCCATGAGCTAAATAATTTTGCTTTAAAGAAATCAGCAATTCTTATACAACTCATTCTACATCATTTGGTGTTTACATTCTCCATAAGTGAAAATTAGGCTTCGTTGTAGAAATAATCAACGTTTGAGGATCATTTAAACTCAAATATATTGTAATTGCGTTGTTTTAGTATGTAGATGCAGAATTTAAGCAAAAATAAAGCGGTTTCAGGACGGATACAACACTAAATATGAGTTAAATAAAACTTTAAAAATCACGATTTTGACATAAGATGGATGCCATATTTTATTTTGAAGTGGGTCACGTGATCTCTTCATATAATGGTCACGTGATCTCTTCATATGATGGTCACTTGATCTCTTCGTATAATGGTCACGTGATCTCTTCATATAAAGGATCTAATTATTATTTTGATTTTATTTAAAAAGCTACTGAATATATTTTGCAGAATTTTTTTTTATATATTTTATGGGATAATTTGAATATTTCTTAAAACTTTCGAAGTTATTTGTGAATTTTGAATTTGCTTAAACAATGTTTGAAAATTTAGGTCGTATAAGGTTCAATGTATTTCATTTTTGCAACCCGGGTTCAATCCAAAACTAATTGAGTGACATTATTCGTTTATATTTCCATAGGTCCCACAGACCATTTGAACAACATACTAAAATTTTCATTTTGATAAAGTCATTTTTACGGCAGTTATCGTGCTAACGAACAGACATAGAGACAAACAAACAGAATGAACAAAGTCATATACACTTTTCAACTACGTTGCAAAGTGTTAAACATACTGATTCCCAATGGGTTCTAATCTAAATTTTTGAGAAAACAAGAAAAGAAATGTCATTAAGCTGGAAATATAGCTATATAGACATATCGAATTAGATAGCCCCTCCATCGTATCGAGCCTCTGCTAGATGACTCTTCGATTGGGAATGACCGAGTAGTAAAGCGTGGTTTCTCACAGTAATCAGTATCTTGATATAAAATACGTTCTCACTAATACAAAATTTAATTATTTTATAACTTTTTATAAATAAAAGTTAGCACCAGTCATGATTTTAAATCGATTGATTTCTCCTGCTACATATATATTACAGCATTTGAGATGTAATTTATTTTACTTATTATTAAAAGACGATTTCACAAATTCTAATATTTAAATTTTTTTTTAGACTTTTATTGTTTAACGACTAAAATGGACGAATGCCCACGGGTTTCATTAGTAAATTAAGTGTAACAATCCTATATTGTAAAAAAATCTGATGTGGGCAACAAATGGCTTTCCTTATATAATGAAATGAATTTACTACATTTACAGTAAAATAAATAGGTTTTTCTTCTAGTAGATACTAATATCCTTTCCAAGATATTGAATTTTCGACAATTAGTCGTCATTTTCATTGATTTATCGTCATTTTTATCCATTTGGCGAGATTTTCGCAACATTTCAAAAAGTCGCCAAGATGGCGACTTTCGGCCAATTTCGTCGCCAAAATCTCGCCAAGCGTTATGGACGAAGAAATAAGTTATTCTTACATCAGATAAATTGGCGTTCAAATGCAAAAGTATTACTCAAAGTATCTTTTTTCATGAATAGAACGAGCTAGATCCACGAGAATGATCTCACCCAATTTATCGCATGATATTATATATGAAAAGTGAACATGTTTCTCAATAGGAAATATTCTTTTTTTCTATTTTATATGACTCTTTGATATTTTTTTTAAAAATGTACAATATCTCGAGAACGGTTAATGTCAGCGTTCTAAAATTTATGTCAATCGTTTTCTAATGAAAAATTACATAAGAAATGTCTATTTGCGTAACTTTATTATTGGTTTTGATTTTTTGACGATTTTTTCAAAATTTCATTCGAAAATTTAGGGGGGTTCTGCACATTCGATTGCGTATAAAAACAATAGGCTTCTAGTGTTTGTAGATTGTGATTTTTGTGCCAAATTTGGTTCGAATCGGTCCGTTCGTTCGTCCGTTATCGTCTCCACAGGCCCACTGACACACACACACACACACACACACACACACACACACACACACACACACATACTTTCACACACACACACACACACACACACACACACAGACATCACTTCAAAAATGTTTGATTCGTGATCAGGGATGCTTGAAACGTGCTCTCCCGTCGAAAACTCGAATTCGAATTTTCGACCCCGTCACAATACTTTCCTTATACATTAAGTATATAAGGAAAGTAACAAGAATGCCATATAAATCACAAAAAAAAAACAGTTGCAATAATTATAAACTTATGGGTCATCATAAAAAATCGATATAAATGGACGATAGATAGCTTAAAATATAATTGCATAAAAGAAGATAAGACAATATGCGTATGTATATATAAAGAAGCTAATTAAATATAATATATAAACATAAATAAAGAAAAATAAAGAAATAAGTTGTGATTTTTCTCCGCTACATGGCTGATTTGTAAGTTGTGCATTTCTGTGGCCCCCATGATTTATGTGTGTTTTTACCTGCTTTTAATGTGATTTATCTGGTTAAAAGTGATTTTAGCTATATTTGCTGCTGTAATCAGATTTAGAAACATTCCTTTTGCTTGTAGTGCAATTATGTTATAGTAAATGGGATATGGGTGATTCATGTCAATACCAACTCTGAAAAGTAATATTCGAATAGGTTAGAAACATGTTGGAAAGTAAGACAAAGATATTTCTATCGACATTAAATAATATGAAGCTATTGCTTCAAAAAATTGTCAGCTGTCAAAAAATTCGCTGCACAGCTGGAAAGGATAAACTTTGAAAATTATGGTAAGGATTTACCAAATCTCTATCAGTGAGTTCAATTACGGCATACTGATAGAGACATCTCTGGATGTAGTAAAGGCTGATATTACTAATATGGTCGAGGTAGTGAGTTGAGTTATGGAGAGACTCGAATTATTTCAAACTAGTGTGCTGAATGGACTTGATATGGTTGACAAGTAGATAAAGTAATCCGGGCTACGAAGTCATTACTGCTATCGTTATTCATAATATTTCCTCCATTTATATGTGATGTTTTCTGTCATCATTCATTTAAGCTTTGAAAGTGGCTTGTTTCCTTACCAACTTAAATTTACTGTTATTATTCAGGTGTATAAGATAGGCGACAGAAGTAAACTGGATAATTACAGGCCCATTTCCCTATTATCTATTTTTACTAAAACTATTGAGATAACAATTAGCAAAATATTAATTATGTATTTGAACTGTATAAATTTTTTCAGTTTTTGGCAGTTTGGGTTTCGCAAAAATAAATGAAAATACCGAAGATGCCTTAATGAAATTTCTTGGCAAAATCAAAGAGGGTTTAATGCTGGTTATAGAGTTATTGGTATGTTTTGGGATATCAAGAAAGCATTTGATTGCGTTGATTACATTATCTTGTTGTATTAGTTGCAGAGGACTGGCGTTCGAGGCATTGCGTTGGAAAGGTTCGAAATTTATCTCAGTAAGAATGCACAATCGGTTAGAAATGGTTCTGCTATAAATAAAAAAAAGTTACTTAAGCCGAATTTTCAATTGTTGGCTCTTTGTTCGATCTTGCTTCTTGTCGTTTATAATGACTTCTGTTTGTTTACTATTTGGGACTTTCACTGCTTTTGCTGACAATATTGCTGTATCTTATCATGGGCCTACAAATTCGGATGTTCTGAATAATATGAAAGACATTCTGGGTACTATTAGACAATGGTTCTGTGGTAATAATATTGTTCTCAATATCAGAAACTCTAGACTTATTTGTTTTGCCTTGTACCAAAACTCTTTTTATTTAGCTTATTTTAAAATATCCTAGTTGTTGTTAACCAGATAGTACTTTTGTGAAGCTATTGAGTATGTGAGTAGCTCTAATTACCTTGGTATTACCATCGATGACTTGCTATCTTGGAAGCCTCATCTTACTGGTCTTATTAAAGGGAGGGAAGTTAAATATCGGAAAAATGTATTTGCTACATCAAATTTCATGCTCCTGTTGTACTTCAGTTTCTTCATTACTCTTTAATTCACTGTCGTATTAAATATAACATAACCTGTTTTGGTGGGACTTATCTGAATACTATTAGGCCTGTTATTTTACTTCAGAAATTATTCATTAGGATTATTTTATGCAAATCAAATTAAACACCATCTTTTCCTTTTTTTATCGATTCTATGATTCTGCCATTAAGGTATAGTTATGTTTACAAAGCTCTTACTATGTTTTATAATAGAAATAGGAATACGGGTGGTATTCAATGCAACTTCGGGCTAAGTCGGGATATTATCAGGCCTCCTCCAGCCAATTCTGCTAGGTTTCAGAAATTTTATAATTTTTAGCTCCGAGATCTTACAATTTTCTGCCTCGATCTTTTAAAACCATTTTTACTTTTCTTTTCTTCATCGCGGCTATTAAAGACTGGTTATTTATTTATAAATCTGTTGAAGTTGAGAATTTGTTTCTATATTGATAGCTAATTATTTACCTGCTTAAATTGCCATTACCCTTTTTATTGCCTATGTTTATCTTTTTAAATATTATGTTGTAATAAATCATTGTAATTATTTTTGTGTCATTTGATGCTACTACAATTACCGTCTTTACTCATCTCTTTCTATAACGTTATATTTAAGGAGTGGATAGTCATGGTTCTTGCGATATCCTTTATTTGAATATTAAATATATTAAATAATTTTAAGTATATGTATGTGGCATTTTTTGGATATTATTAAAATATTAAACATTGAATTAAACTAATTTCAAAGAAGGACAATAAATAGTGAAATTAGAGGAAATTGGCAGCGTATAATATAAGGCAACAGCTAGTCTGGTAAAGGACAATTTTGAAATTTCGATATAGGACTTGTGTATGTCATGATTTACGATATGTCTAAGAACTGTGATCCCCGTGCAAATCACCCTCGCTGTACCCCAGGATACAGATGATGTATCAGTATGGTCCTATAAGAAAAATACTGTTTCTGATAAAATCTTGTTTCTAAATTGTATCTTGTTTCGTAAATTTATAGAAATCAATGTAGTTACTAAACACCTCTAATAAAATGCTATTTCTGCACACCTCCTAATTTATACCAATATGACACAGAGAAGGCTTATAGTGTAGCATCATACTATAGAGTACTTATAGTGTAGCATACAAATGAATATAAAAATATATTCTACATTCAGTTCAAAGCATTTTATAAGAAAATGTGCTACAAAAATATTTTAGAAAAATAATTATACTTGATTTTAAAAGAAAAAAAAACATAGCTTCATCCATAATGCTGCTTTAAAATTTTAAATGTTATAGCATGCAGAAAAAAAAATGTTTCATTAATAAAAATATATATTTATAAATGCAGATGATATTTATTTTCAAATATAGTTTGATTTTTTTTTCTACTTTTTACAATTAATTCTACATGAGATGAATTTATAGATTAGATTTTTTCAGTATTGAGCATAAAAGTATTTTTTCTCTTGAACCTCACAAAAAAAATCCTCTCAGGAGAAAAACCACTAACGTTTTATTTATATTTCAACTTCTCTTGAGATGATATTTTTTATTCTAATTTTTTC
This sequence comes from Amaurobius ferox, assembly GCA_951213105.1. NCBI lineage: Eukaryota > Metazoa > Arthropoda > Arachnida > Araneae > Amaurobiidae > Amaurobius > Amaurobius ferox. The sequence goes on along the minus strand of OX578140.1, from coordinate 160,035,488 downwards.
CATCAATTAAATGGTCCAGAAATTTAAAATCTCAGAAGAACGAGAAGCACGGAATCTACCATGACCATTTTTGATAAAATATTACAAATAATGGCATTTCGCAACAGAAATGAAAATTTATCTTATTAGCACTTATTATTTATGAAATAATAAGTGCTATCTAGTCACAAATCCGCCTGCAAGGGCGTTCCAGGTAATTTTAAATACACTCTTATTGAAGATAGTGGAATCCATGAACCGTTGAAGTGTTGATAATTCTCTCAAATACAAGAAATTGACGATATTTACAATGGAAGCACATGTTTTATGCCGCAATTTTCTCTACCTCTATGGAAACATACAATTCAGAACAACCATATAGCTGGCATCATCTTTTTCCACAATAAAGGAAGATGTCTGTGTGTGTGTACTTTGTAGCAGGAAATCTAAGCGTCAAACTGCATCATAATTTGATACACAAGTACTTCAGAATACTAATAGGTGTGCATCCACTTTTCTTTTAAATTTCGGATTTTTGTGTGTGTGTGTGTGTGTGTGTGTTAGTTATCTTATAATTTATTACGATTTAGAGCGATTTGGGGCGATGCTTTCAAAAACCAATTCCTCAGCGGCTAAAAATCTTGACACAATCGGAAATATCGAATACTTCTCTTTCAAACAAACTTTGAATGGAATCCATGCAATAAATAAACACATTCTCGTGAATTTTTAAAATATTCGCGGGTTTTAAATCTCCCCGATTTTTATATTACGATATAAAAAATTCGATTTGCCATCTGACATACACAATGTAACTCCAGATCCTTAACTACAAAAGACGGTTACACACAAAAAATAACTTCAGAAACCCATCCGTTGATGAATTATAAATTATTTAACGGAGCAAAGTGTTCAAGTTTTTGAATTAGCGAAACGTTTGCCATGAATGGCCGGACCATTTATCTCCTGACCGTTACCGCTACCTATTATCAAACACATTTAATATTGTGCGTTTTAATTAGTGACCGCATATTTAGGATATAATATTTAAGTAGCGGGCGCTTATTTAAATATTTATAAATCGTGGTCGCTTATTTATGACCCAGGCTACCCCGAGTAATTTGTTCTAATTCATAATAAAATAAGTTGTTGGTGTGTCTGTTTATGTCGTGTGTAGCGGAAAATCAGATCTTTGGACAGCGTCAAAATTTGCAGAAGTACTTCAGCTTCCCTTTCTTTCTTTCGACCCAGACCATCCGACCTATCTGAAAATATTTGCTGTGTTTAGATGGCTGGAACAGCGCCACGTAATTTATACCGGTATTCAGTGGGAGGCGACATCCACAAGGACCGTACCTTCCTTCCCTATCACAAACCTTTTGGAAGGACTTTCAGACCCGTATATTTAACTTGACCGTGCTCCGCAGTTAAATATACGGGTTTGTATATTGAACTGCAAAGTTTGAGCAGTTCCGGGAATCGAACTCTGGTTCTCCGAGTTCAATCTCAGTAATTCAACTGAGTCGAAGCGTACACAGACTGACGTAGCCGAAACTGTTGGTATAGACCAATCTACAATATGAAAGCTTTGGAAAAGGTACATATCTACAGAAAATATTCTTAACCGACTTGTAGAAGGCCTGCCTCCCATGTTGTTGTTGTTGATAACTAGACCATCCAACCTACCATAAAGGCCTCCCATGTGTAGTAACCCCCATAAAATGATCAATAATTGGCGTTAAATGTCTGACGTAAACGAACGATGAACAGCGACAACACTTACATCGAGACTGGTGGCCCACGTGTATGACGATGTCATGTCGCATTTCTGCGCCATGAGCCTTTTTCTTATTTTCGAGGAGAGAAATATTCTTTTTCCGTCCGTGCCTGTGCTGTGTTTTTTGCTAAGACTTGTTTCTATTGAAATCGCACTGAAAAGCGAGTTTCGTCGAGAATTCGTGAGAATGTCTAGGATTTTCGTCTGGCTGAGATGCGTGACGTGTGATCGCCTGTTACTAGGAGAAGCGCGCCTGTCCAATCAGAAAGAGGCGCAGCGGAGGAGAACTTTCTTGGCGTGGGCCCGAGCGACCCACAGTTTGCTCTCTTCGAGCTGGAGATTCCGACTATGATAGTCGCATGAAGAAATTGTCTAAGGGTTAGACAAAGGAGTTTTGGCCGAAATGGCTAAACTGGCGGAGATGGGCATTTGGTTCTAAAGGAAACCGCCCCTGTTTTTCTGGAGCTGATAGAAGAAGAACCTGGAAACCTTCAATAATACTTCTGAACATTTTTCTAAAATCTTTTTTTTATTCCAGGAAATCTGACATCGACCCCGGGTTTTGGAGTAGTTATTCCGCAATGGTTCGGATTGGTGCATACTAGACTGATGTCCTGTATCTAAGGTTTTTGGATTTTTCCTCGTCTATCCATTTTGAGAACTTTTTGATTCAGCCTTAAACCGTGCTTATCTGATGAAAATCTGTTTCTCCAAAATTGTAACTTAAGAGCTCAGCTAACATTTCCTTTTTCCGGAATCCGTGATTCCGAAGCAGCACTGGCATAATGAGAACTAATTTCTATAAATACATTTGGCTCATGATTAAAATACATTTATGGTTAATTTAGATTCATGATTAAAATCATATGATTATTGTAAGTTAATTATTGTTTGCTATATAAATTTGAACAGAGCATAAAGTCTGATTGTTCTTTTATTGAAGTGAAGCTCTGATTAATATTGGATAAATTGAAGGATAAAAATATATATAAATATGTTGACTTTGAAATTCTCAAAATAAATATTAATTTGTGTGATAAATGAGCCTGTTTATTTGTGTATGCCTTCATGTTTTACTCACTGTACATCATTTAGGATTTAATTCTCCTAAACTGGGAATCTCTTCTAAAATTGAACCTGGTGTTTATTCTGGTAATTATGATGAAATTAAATGTGTTAATTGCAGTTGCTTTTGGTATATTAAAATTACGATCACTGGCCTGTGTGTAGTGGAATCAGTGCATGCATTTTGGTACTGAAACCGCTCCCACAAATTGGTGCCTGTTCCCTTTCCCAGAGTATTACAGTGAGTGAAATATAATTTTATGAGGAAGTGTAGAAAAATTTGTGTTTTGATTATGTGTAAAAATATTGCAGATTTGACATGTCAAAGTAAGTGAAAAGGTTCTTTTAGTGGTGCAAAGTGTTTGAATTATAAATGGGCAAGATACTGTTATTTATATGTCATAAAGTAAATTTAAAAGTGCAAAAAGCACATAAGCCCAGATGCACCAGAGTATTATTTGCATAGTAAAATTTTGTTGCATATATATTCTTGAATTATTTGACATACATAAATATACACAAAATTCCATATGATATATATGAGTAAATTGAAATTTTCAAATACACATGCATTGAAAGGTAAATACATAAAGTGCATACATTTATTTTTGAAAAGTGAATACAAAAGTTCTGTGCACATGCAAAAGTGATTCGAAGTTCATGATAATGAACAAAAAGTAAAAAAAGTTACACGTAGTGTTTTTTCGGTGCTCTGCTTACACATAAATAAGTGATAGAAAGTGAAATTATTTTCGAAATAAATTGTGCTTGTGAAACTAACTGTGCAAAATGCCTCGAAATAGTAAGAATTCTCGTGCAAGTAGGAGTAGAGACTCCTCTGCACAACCAAATAGTAGTAACCGTGTGCCTTCGGTGTCTCCACCACGACTTTCTCCAAATTCTGGCAGATCAGCTTCCGCTGTCAGAGACTCAAATAAAGTTAAAGTGGGAATTGGATCGCAGTTCCTTGGATCCATTCCAGGTTTTGCTGGCAATGCAAATGAATCTTTTCACGAATTTTTGGAAAAATTCCTTCTTGTCGCTGAACACGCCGAATGGTCAAATCGTGACAAAATTTTCGTCCTGAAGTTGAAGTTGTCTGGTCGTGCTGAAAGACTGATCAAATCCATTCCGAAATTAAACCAAAGCACGAATTTTACTGAAGTTGTTAACGCACTCAAGGACAATTTTACTAAGAAAGAGAATATTGCCAAGAATGTTGCTGCCCTGGTAAATTGTAAACAACTGATAAATGAAGAGGTAAGAGATTATGCGAACCGCATTGAAGCTGAATCCTATGTGGCTTTTCCACAAGATGCTGTGTCTGACAACGAAGATTCCCTGAGAACTGCAATTTTGCTCAACTCCTTTAAGAAAGGATTGAAGATCCTTATTCGAAAAGCTGTGTTATCTGCAAACCCACAGTCATTTGAAGCTGCGAAAGAGATAGCAATATTGGAAGAAGAAGTGCAAAATGAAGTACTGGAAGAAATGACAGAAGACGTAAATACTGTAAGAACTGAAAATGACCCTAAACAAGAAATTGAAGAGCTGAAGAAAGAATTAAATTTAAAGAAGAAAGAATTTGTCAAACTAAAGAAAATTTAGTGAGAACTCAAAAAAAAGAAAGAAAAGACTGAATGAAATAAAAGAAGATCTGGAAGAAAGCAATTCCAGTTTTGAAGAATCCTTCTTGGATACGCCCTCTACAAGCAGATACAATGAAAATGAACTGGAAGAAGAAGATTGGGAAGATATTCCAGTAAAGAAGAAACACAAACCATCAACATCCTTCAAAACTTCTACACCATCTAGAAGAACTGACAATAGAAACCGTTTCAGTCAAAGAAGAACTCCAGTTGCCTCGCAGGAAGAAGAGTGGTATGTTAAAAGTCCATATCAAAATTATTCTCCAAGAAAGAACTTTCAATCATTTAGAAGACCTTTTCGTAACAGTTTTAGTAGAAATTCAAATTTCCAGAGAAGAAATTTTTCAAATTTTAGAAATTCTTTTGATAATTATAAATCTCAAAACTTCAATAATTTTGGATATAGAAGAAATAACAGATATTTTAATAATAGATTTGGTAATAGAAGACAATTTAGAAGACAGAATTTCAGAACACAAAATTTTCAATCTCAAAATTTTAATAGATCAAATTCTGAAATTAGTTGTATGACGGAAATTAAAGCTCCTTGCCAGAAAAATTTTCCAGTCATCTCAGTTTTTGTTGAAGATGTTAAATTGAATGCTTTAATCGACACTGGAAGTTCTATAAACATTATCTATAGTGATGCCTTACAGAAAATTGATTCTCGAAAAGTGAAAATAAAACACACATCCACTATTCTGTCGGGGGTAGGTGATCAAGATATTTGGATTGATGAGAAAGCTTCTTTTCTTTTGACCGTTGGAAAAGACAACATTGTGATTGAATGCTGCATTTTAAATACTCCTGCACCAAATGAATACAACATGATTTTAGGAAGTACCTTTCTGCATAAAAATAATGTGACCATTACCTTTGGACACAAAGATGTTCAACCTGAAATATCTGAGTGTAATGCAATAAATTATAAATGTAATAGAAGAAATTACAATTTTACAAATGATGTGGATTACAGATCCAAAGACACAAATTTTTCGAGAAATTTTAGAGGATATGAAAATAAGTGCGATAATGGATATTTATTTGAACAAAACAACTACCACAATGAATTCAGAGATGTCGACTTTAGAGATTTTGATGCAAATGTGAATGAAAGGTCAAATTATGAATGTGAAAATGATTTACATGAAATGCAGATGAATGATTATGTACATACAAACAGATCTTTGACAGAAAACGATACCAGTGATAATGAAATTTTTGAAACAAGTTGTGATAAACATGATGAAGGAAGTTCACAACAGGACATTACTTTGGCTATTGCCAAAGCATTTAAGAAATGTGTTTTGAAACCTTTTTCTGAGTCACTTGTTAAATTAAAAAGAAATTATAAATTAGAAAAAGACACGACAATTTTACTTGAACCTATCAATAATAAAGAATTTTCTGCAAATTAAAGTTTCGTTGCAAGAAGTATTCATAAAATTCCTGAAAATGACTTTTTGTATGCAAGAATCGCAAATCCATCAGAGAAATGTGTTTATATAAATAAAGGTATGAAATTAGGAACTTTCGAAAACATCTATGAAGCTGATATTGACATAAATAATAGAGTTGACATTGAGAACTGTATTGAAGAAAATGACACATTTGATGCATGGGGAGGAGATTTTGATTTGAAACATATGAACTATGCTCAGAAAACTTTACTTTTAAAATTACTAAATAAATATAAACATGTTTTTGCTAAGAATATGAAAGAATTATCTGGATGTGATACAATACTTCATGAAATTAATTTAGAATCTAACATACCTGTTAGACAGAAACCATACAGAATACCACATAATTTACAGAAAGAACTTTCGCGACAGGTGAACGAGTTGCTTGACGCCAAGATAATTCAGAGAAGTACATCACCTTATAACACACCTGTGTTATTTGTGAAGAAACCTGATGGAAGTTACCGTTTAGTAGCGGATTTCCGAAAGTTAAATAAAATTACGATAGTAGAAAATTTTCCGATTCCGAATATATCGGAACTCATCGATAATTTATCTGGAGCCTTGTATTTTTCGACTCTTGATTTAACCAGTGGATTTTATCAATTGTGTTTACATCCTGACGATTATCAGAAAACTTCTTTTTCAACACCTGACGGACACTTTGAATGGACCAGAACTCCATTTGGTCTTAAGAATGCGCCCGCATCCTTTCAGAGATTGATGTCTCTGGTGCTGGCTGGCATATCTGAAATTTACATTGATGACATCATTGTTGCTTCAAGAACATTCGAAGAACATTTGAAAAAACTAGAAGAAATTTTTGTAAGATTAAGTAAACATGGTCTAAAATTAAAATCAAGCAAATGCTATTTCTTCAGAAAAACAATTAAGTATCTTGGATTTTTGGTATCAAATGGAAAAGTACAACCTGATACTCATAACTTGGAAGTTGTAGAAAAATTTAAAATTCCTAAATCAATTAAGAATGTGAGACAATTTCTTGGACTCACTGGATTCTATAGAAAATTCATAAAAGACTATGCTGAACTGACTCTTCCATTGACTGATTTACTGAAGACCAAGAATAATGAAAGTAAAAAGAAATTTATTTGGACAAATGAAGCTCAAAAATCTTTTGAAATTTTGAAATGAAAACTTTTGTCAAAACCAATTTTGACTCTTCCAGATTTTAGAAAACCATTTATTTTACACACAGATGCTTCAAATCACTCATTAGGTTGCTATTTGTCCAAGAAGATGAAAACAAAATCTTACATCCAATATCTTATGTGAGTCGTAAATTGAATGAAGCTGAATGTAAATACAGTGTTGTCGAAAGAGAAGCATTAGCCGTTGTATGGGCTACTAACTATTACAAACATTATTTAATTGGAAAACCTTTCACAATTTTTTGCGACCAGATCTCTCTGTCCTTTGTATTTAAATTAAAAGATCCTACATCTAGATTGGCTAGATGGATTGCATCTCTATCACAATTTGATTATCAAATAGTACATAAACCAGGAAAAGCAAATTTGGTTGCTGATTATCTTTCGAGAAATGTAGATGAATGTACAAATACTATTGAGAATATTCCAGGAAGATTTGTGTCACAATATAAAGTGATAAATCAAAATGTTAATCAAAATTTTCAAAATGTAAATCAGAATTTTCCAAATTTCAACAATGAAAATCAAAGTTATGTAAACAATGCCAATAGTAGCAATAGAAGAGAATCAGAAGTCAATTTGAATCCAGCCAATACAAATGAAATAAATGAAATCTGTGCTGTTGATAATAGTGAAAGTGAAATTCAAGATGAGAATAACATACAAAGTGGTCAATTGGAACAAACATTTACTTGTCCTACATTACTCATAAGAATTAAGAATGCTCAAAAATCTGACCCAAGATGCAATAAAATTATAGATCTCTTAGATAAGAACATAAAACCTTACCCACAAACTTTAGTATTTTTTAGAAAAGATGATATCTTATGGTGTACACACAGACACCCTAAACGTAGACACCAAGAACAAGAAAGAGTTGTTGTTCCGCAGGAACTTGTGTCTGAAATTTTATGGTTACATCATGATTGTCCTACTTACGCACATTGTGGATTTAGAAGAACTTTAGCTTCTGTGAGCAGAAAATACTTTTGGCAGGGAATGTATTCCCAAACTAATAATTATGTTGCATCATGCGAAATTTGTGTGGTAAATCGTGGTTTTAGAAATAATAAAGCACCCATTCAACCATTTTCAAAATCTACATATCCATTTGAGCGAATCGCCATGGATTGTGTCGGACCATTACCTATATCAAGATCTGGAAATAAATTTATTCTTGTGATAACTGATTATTTTACCAGATGGCCTGAAGCATATCCTTTGGCTTCAATTAAAACTGAAGATATTTTAAATTGCTTAGAGCACTATATGGCTCAGCATGGCATACCTAAATACATCGTCTCAGATCAAGGGACGAATTTTGTTTCTAGAACAGCAAGATGTTTTTATAAGAAATTGGGAATAATAAAGAATACTACTACTGCCTATATGCCTTCAGTAGATGGCTGTGTTGAAAGATTAAATGGTACTTTGGTCAGATCCTTGAAAAATATTGCATATAACGATAAAGATAATTGGGATAAGTTGATTCATTTTGCTTTGTTGGCTCATAGAAATGCCATACATGCTTCTACGGGTGAATCACCTGCTTATTTACTCTATGGAAGAGATTTGACAGTCCCAAATACCTTGATAGCTGGATTTAAGCCTATATCAAGATCTGGAAATAAATTTATTCTTGTGATAACTGATTATTTTACCAGATGGCCTGAAGCATATCCTTTGGCTTCAATTAAAACTGAAGATATTTTAAATTGCTTAGAGCACTATATGGCTCAGCATGGCATACCTAAATACATCGTCTCAGATCAAGGGACGAATTTTGTTTCTAGAACAGCAAGATGTTTTTATAAGAAATTGGGAATAATAAAGAATACTACTACTGCCTATATGCCTTCAGTAGATGGCTGTGTTGAAAGATTAAATGGTACTTTGGTCAGATCCTTGAAAAATATTGCATATAACGATAAAGATAATTGGGATAAGTTGATTCATTTTGCTTTGTTGGCTCATAGAAATGCCATACATGCTTCTACGGGTGAATCACCTGCTTATTTACTCTATGGAAGAGATTTGACAGTCCCAAATACCTTGATAGCTGGATTTAAACCTCCGACATATGAATCAACATATGATTATGGAGAAGACTTGAGATACAGACTTAAAAGAACATGTTATGTAGTAAAAAGTAACTTGGAAAAAGCTGAAAATTCACAAATTTTACAACAACATAAGAAAGCGAAGATACCCAATATCAAAGTAAATGACTTAGTGTACTTATACACTCCTTTTTTGCCTCATGGCCAGTCAAGAAAACTGAGTTCATTTAATAGAGGTCCTTTTAAAGTGATAAAACAAACATCTGCAGTAAATTTTTTAATCAGACATGTGATGAATCCCAAAAATGAACAACTGGTTCATGTGAACAGACTGACTCTTTTACCTCCAAGAAGAGAGGAATTGCAAAAATTTTCAAAACAAACTACTGAAAGTCAAAAACTGAACTCTAAGTCAAATAAACTTACTCCTGTGATCACCGCTGAGAAAGACTCTGTGAAACTAAAATCTTGTTTATCAAAAACTGCAGAAAAATCTCAAAACAAAAAGACTGTGAAAAGAGTAAGATTTAATTTGCCAAATAAAAGGGTAAATGAAAATGCTGTTCATACTAGATCAAACTTTCATGCTAATAAAGGTCAACATTTCACACCTAGAAATAATTCAAATAACTTTGATAATAGAGGAAATGGAAGAATCATTTACAACAATAACTACAGAAATAGTTATACACCACACCAAAATCAGTATTATATGACAAACAGAAACACACGTACACCTTATAATCTTAGATCTTATCAAAGATTTTCACAATATTAAATTTTGGTTGAGTTCACAATTTTTCAGAAATTGAATTTTGCAAGAAAAATCTCATTTTAAATTAAAGTTGATACTTGTTTAAGTTTTTGTATTTCAATATTGTCTTTTAAAATAGAATTTATGAGAAAATTGTTGTGATTTTAAAATTTATTGGAAATCTTGCATTTAAGTAAAAGTAAATAGAAAATTAATTGATTTTGTGAACCATAATTTATGAATGTTTATATTGTAATTTAAATAATAAGTAATTTTGTTAATTGACTCTCCTTGGACTTTAAAATTTTTCGAGAGTCCTGTTTTTATTGACTTTGATTATTTTGTTGTGTTTTATTGTGAAAAAAAAAAAAAATCTTGATTATTTATTTAAGTTCATGAAATAATTGAAATGGTTTTGGTATTTGAATTGTTCCCCTAACTAAAAGGAGGAAATTTTTGAAATTTTGAAAAAAGTAAATGATTTTGTTGAAATAAATTGAAATTAATATAAAGTAAATATAAAGTAATTTAAGTGATTTGAATTTGAAAAATGGAAAGTTTTGAATTTGAGAATTTTTGAAATTTAATCAATTTTTTTTTGAAGATCAAAAGTAAATGATCTCTTTTGAAAAATGTTTTTGAAACTTTGTTGCTGAGAGAGGTGAAAATTTTTGGCGGATGTGTTGTTGAAATTTGTTTTCTTGAAATTCCATTTCACATTGTTGTTTTTTTTGACCAGCAGTTTTCAAACATCTACACAAATTTCAGTGAGTCATCATATTTTTATGCTGCAAACCTTTTTCCTGGAAGCTGGCTGGTGGACACAAACATGAACAAATTTACATTGGATCACAGATGAAGAAGCAGCTTGACAAATTAAAAGCCCCGGTGCTTTGCGGCATGACTGGAGTCCTGGACGACAACTTGTTCCGAGCCCACCTAGGACAGTTGTGATGGCTAGGCGGGAAACTGGTGAAGCTTGAGGATGATGATGAAGAAGATGATGATGATGACGATGATGGGGTCAGCGCAAGCTGTCGCAAAAATTTTGTTTCCGTGGCTTCTGAGGCGTGTCCTGGCGTCCTGTTTTTGCTGCCTTTGCATCCTGCACGCGAGTATTTTTTTTTCCTTTTTACACCTCCCTTTTTACTTCTGGCAACTCGTTAGTTCCCGCCGAGTTTGCTCTTTGAATGTGTTCCTGCTTTTACATAACTGACGTGAATTTCAAGAGAATTTTCCTCTTTCTCTCTCTCAGTAGACAAATGTGTTTGAATGTAAATTTTTTGTTTTTGTGACATGAAGTGGTCACTTGGTTGAAGTAATTTCAGAGATTTTGTTAAAAGTAAAGTAAAATGAAATTTAAGATAAATTGAATGATTTGGAATAAATGAATAATTTAAAGTAATTTATGAAAGTTGAGTTAGAATAAGAAAATTCTGAATTGTTTTAATGACAAAAATAAGTTGAATTAAAGTTAATGTTAAATAGGTTGAATAAATGATGAAAAGTTGAAATGTTGAAAAATTGAAAAGTAAATGTAAATTAAAGTTAATGTGTTGAATTTGAAAGTAATTTAAAGTGAAAGTTAAGTGAAAGTTAAAAATTGAAATGAAAGTTTTGAAATGAAAAGTTTGAAATTGAAAAATTGAAATATTGAAAGTGACTTTGTTCTCAAGAGTGAGACAATTTTTGGATGAGTGAAGAATCTCATTACCTGATTATGAAAAATTTAAAAATTAATTTTCAAAATATTTAATCTTTTGTTGAAAAATTAAGAATTGACTTGTGTCACTTGTGTGTTTTGAAAGTGACAAGTGTTTGAATTTTTGAAATTTTTTCTAATTGTTTATATTGTTTAAGTTTGTATTCATATCATATCATGCTTTAGCTTCGCATCACCTGGTTGATCTCAATGTTGTTGATTGAGATATTTTGTTGTCAGGCAAAGTGCCTTGACAAATTTTTTCTATATTTAAGTGTAATTTTTTGTAAAGGTTCCTTTAAGATGTGGTGACATCTTGTCATCCTTTTTGGTTTTCTTTTGATCTTTACCTGTGGTGATGAATGACAGGGCCCGTCATTCAGATCTACAGTGTTGTTGTTTTTGAGAATCGTGGCGTACGCACCTTTCTCGCCCAAAATTTTGTTTTAAATTATTTTACACTTACAGGTTCCTAAAATTCTTTGTAAATTTTTGTGTTTTTGTGTTTGTGAGTGAGAGAAAAATTTTCCTCACTGTTTTTCGGAAAATTTTTGCCTCCCAGGAGGGGAGAGCTGTCATGTCGCATTTCTGCGCCATGAGCCTTTTTCTTATTTTCGAGGAGAGAGATATTCTTTTTCCGTCCGTGCCTGTGCTGTGTTTTTTCTAAGACTTGTTTCTATTGAAATCGCACTGAAAAGCGAGTTTCGTCGAGAATTCGTGAGAATGTCTAGGATTTTCGTCTGGCTGAGATGCGTGACGTGTGATCGCCTGTTACTAGGAGAAGCGCGCCTGTCCAATCAGAAAGAGGCGCAGCGGAGGAGAACTTTCTTGGCGTGGGCCCGAGCGACCCACAGTTTGCTCTCTTCGAGCTGGAGATTCCGACTATGATAGTCGCATGAAGAAATTGTCTAAGGGTTAGACAAAGGAGTTTTGGCCGAAATGGCTAAATTGGCGGAGATGGGCATTTGGTTCTAAAGGAAACCGCCCCTGTTTTTCTGGAGCTGATAGAAGAAGAACCTGGAAACCTTCAATAATACTTCTGAACATTTTTCTAAAATCTTTTTTTTATTCCAGGAAATCTGACATCGACCCCGGGTTTTGGAGTAGTTATTCCGCAATGGTTCGGATTGGTGCATACTAGACTGATGTCCTGTATCTAAGGTTTTTGGATTTTTCCTCGTCTATCCATTTTGAGAACTTTTTGATTCAGCCTTAAACCGTGCTTATCTGATGAAAATCTGTTTCTCCAAAATTGTAACTTAAGAGCTCAGGTAACATTTCCTTTTTCCGGAATCCGTGATTCCGAAGCAGCACTGGCATAATGAGAACTAATTTCTATAAATACATTTGGCTCATGATTAAAATACATTTATGGTTAATTTAGATTCATGATTAAAATCATATGATTATTGTAAGTTAATTATTGTTTGCTATATAAATTTGAACAGAGCATAAAGTCTGATTGTTCTTTTATTGAAGTGAAGCTCTGATTAATATTGGATAAATTGAAGGATAAAAATATATATAAATATGTTGACTTTGAAATTCTCAAAATAAATATTAATTTGTGTGATAAATGAGCCTGTTTATTTGTGTATGCCTTCATGTTTTACTCACTGTACATCATTTAGGATTTAATTCTCCTAAACTGGGAATCTCTTCTAAAATTGAACCTGGTGTTTATTCTGGTAATTATGATGAAATTAAATGTGTTAATTGCAGTTGCTTTTGGTATATTAAAATTACGATCACTGGCCTGTGTGTAGTGGAATCAGTGCATGCATTTTGGTACTGAAACCGCTCCCACAACGACAAACCATTTATAGAAGATTTTATTGGCGCGTGATAACCCGGTGGGAAAAACACGGGGATTGGAGTGGGAGAACCCGAGTTCGATTCCCGGCTCTGCTCAAACTATCCCCATGTTTATACAGAGCACAGACACGTTAAATCTGTGGATCCAAAAGTCCTCACGATTCCGAACTAGCACAGTTTTTCTGATGAATCAAGTTTCAATTTATAGACAACAACCGACGTGATGTAATCTGGAGAAAACCTGAAATGCGTTAACGCCTTGAACCTTAGCAAATACGAAAAGCGAAAGAGTATAAAGTATATGGTATACTGATGTCTGGAGGCATTATATTAAATGATCGTACATCATTCCATATATTTTCTGGCGGCCTATGAATGCAAATTGATACAGAAAGACTTTGGGACGCCATGTTAGACTATTTGAAGGCGCTGTCGACCAAGAATTCGTTTACAGGGACGATAACGGCGCCCACATAGGGGTACAAAAGTGAACTTTGAAAGTGAGGATATGAAGTGCATGCCTTGTTCAGAAAATCACCTGGACTTGAATCCTATTGAACATATCTGGAACGGATTGGGAAAGCCACTCTTATAAACAATATTTAAAGTTGCTGTAAATCTAACATAGATGTAAGAGGTAAGGCATCGGATTTATACTCAATGGCCTATATCCATCAGTTTTCTACTTTTTGGAATTCATACCATTGTTCCAATTATGTTATTATAATTTTGCGAACCAGACTATTTACTATTAGTTTTTTTGGTATCGTAATATGCCAAAATACTCTCTGATGCAATCAATCTCTTTTTTCATAACAGTATGTACCGCCTTGCGAGATTTGTGTCAAATGAATGTTTGATCTTTCTTATTTAACAAGAAAAATGCTGTCAAGAGCTTTTGGAAAGAACTTAGACAGTTACAAGTTACTAAATTCATTTATCTTACATTTTCCTTACATTTCCCTTTATTCTATCTTCATTTTCCTTACATTTTCAATCTACATTTTCTTTATTTTTATGAACACAAACAGTAAAAAAGTTTACAGGAAAGAAAAAAAACATACTTAGAAAGTTTTATATACCACCCATAGGGCTTCTATACAAGTCTATTGGAATATTTGAATGCTTTATGTGGAGCCAAATATTATTGATTAGTGAAAAAACGTAGATCGTTTAAGAACGTAGTTGTTGCTGGTGAAGGGAGCGGGAGGTTTACGCTAACAAAGCTAGATATTTGTATGCTGGTGAAAAATATCTTGATAAGATTTATCATTAAAAAGTTCAATGACAATTTACCAGGACTTGACTTTTTATCGATCGTTAACTTTAAGTATTTCAGAATTTTTCAAATCTATAATAAAAATGTTTGTAATTGTTTTGAACTAATTAACCTTTTTAATATCGTAGTCTACAGTATAAATTTAAACGTTCTAAAATACAGCATATATATATATAATAATAAAGGGATCTACCGGTTTCAAAAGCAGAAAACAACCTTCTTCTTCAAGACCGACAAGAAATCCACATTACATACTCAAGTCAGATTGGCAACTAATATAGATTAGCACACGTGACGTAAGGTAAGATAAAATATGTTGACATAGTCAAAGGAAGAAATGAAAGAGGAAAAAAGTGACAGCCTGAAAATCGCGAATGGGAAAACCACAGAGTTAAGAAAAAATATTAGAAAATATGGTCTCAAAGCGACTCAAATCTGATTGTACTGTTGTTGAGACACAGATCGTCCGACCTACCAGAAAGGTGTAGAAAGCCCAGACCACGCGACCAACCCGAAGACTTATGGTTGCTGCTTGTGTGGCCGGGCTACCAGAAAGGTGTAACGTAACAGTTTGGACTGCCGAGAAGAAAATCTGATTGTGTGCGAAATTTTCTTTGACATAGTAAAACTTAACTGTTTCTAGTAAATTTGTGTACACAGATATAACTAATCATATTTGAAGTTAGGATGAAGTGATAAATTATAATTTCCATCTAATAGAGGTCTCTGAGGTAAAAAAATCAAATAACTTCTAATGTAATAAATGTCTATGGAAAAGATTAATTTAAAATATTCTGTCGTCAAACAAAATTTTCTATTTGTTCGGTATAACTTGTACAATTGTACGACATCCTAGTTATATTTAAGGGGCATGTAGCATTACAACAATGCATCATGCAAAAAATTAGCATAAAGTCTAAAAATAAACAAATAATTAATAATAGCGTGTTGAAACAAGTCTTACGGTATCATTTAATACCTTTATCTTTGATTTCGAGAAAATAATGCTTAAAGTAGAGAAGTTATTTAAAAAGCATATTTGATTGATCAAATTTATTCAGAATACCGTTTTTATTGAGTAAAACATTCATACATTGACACTTTTCTATGAAGTATATTTTGTTTTTATATCTAGGAAAATATGAGACGCGTAGGATTTTATTTGGTGGTTTTGAAAACTGAAAATCGATAGATATAAAAGCTAGCGAAATCCTTAATTTATTCACCGAATCAAATGGGAATACTCTTTCAAGAAGGAGTTTTACTTTTAAAAGTGCAATTTAAGATTTCTTAAAGTCAAACTCAATTTAGAATCAAAGCTGCATATAGGAAGCAAATTTAACCAACTTAAACAGAAAAATTGGGTTTGAAAAACTTTTTTATATTTTCCTCCTCCAATTTAGTTGATTATTCAACATCTACATATTCAAAATATGATGTTTTCGAGTGAAACTCAATTTCAGAAATTGGTGTGCAAAGAACTGAGTAGATAAATATTGTCATGTGTATTAGACTCGTATTAAAAATATAAATTTAGAAGCGTTTAATATTTAACTTTAACGTCTATGTGACTGAATTTAACAAGATCTCCGATTCGGGTACGGATGATTCAAACAAAGCATTCAGCTAACATGAATTGGAGATATTCAACTAATTTCCGAATAAAATTTAATATAATTTTTTTCTTTGCAGCCTCATTATCCCTGAACATAATTTTTGATGTTTGTTGCACGATTGCGTCTTATTTAGTATTTAACTGTCTTCATAGAAGTTTAAAAAATTATGGTTTATAACAAATTAATTTTCTGTCTTTTCAGCTCAGCTAGTGTAAAACATATTTTAATTAATTTTACTGAATATAAACAGTTTTATTTTAAGCAATTTGAGACTTACACTATAACTTTGACAAAAGTGATTGGGGAAAATTCACATTTGGGGCTTCGGTTTTTCCATCCGTTACCTTTTAGCCATTTTTCATCTTGTTACCACAGTTATACATCTTCCATTGTTATGTTTTATTCACATATTATCATCCTTGTAGATTATACACTTGTTTTTATCATTTGCTAATGTATCTGTATTTTGATTCCATATGTCTAGAGCAGGATATCCTAATTGAATCTTGTGCCAAAAAACCCTAATCAACCAACCTGTCATTTCAAATATCGACCATTCCGTTCTGACGAGTGCAAAAAAGCGTGAAATCGGTTCGTTAATATAATTATTTGTAATAGAAGCGAGATCCTAGTTTTGGAAACAATCTAAAGGCAGGTTCTGTGAGTGTCATATACAACATATCGATTTAGTACTTGAAACACGTAGTTATGGAAATTTGTAACTTAATTTTTGCTGTTTTTACTTTCCCAACAGTTTAGGGGAAGAATCTGAATGATGTCGAAATTCGAATCTCAAGTTTTCGATGGATCTACACGTTTCAAGCCATCTAGAACACGAAAAGAACATTTTCACGTGTGACATCTGTAAGTTTATCTTCGCGTCTGTGCAGTGTATACATCTGCTCTAGTTCAAAAGTATTCGACGAAAATTTCCCAATACTTTGTAGATGATTCACTTGGCGGGCCCCCTGGTATTGGTTGCAATTTGGTGCGAGTCAAAATTTATAACCTGCCATTTTTGCAACAAAAGTCCTCAAAATCGTCAAAATCTAAAATAAAAGACAATATATATATATATATGAAAATATATTAAATAAATGTTTGCTTTTTGCGCAATTTTTAACTACAAAAATAATAAGCTCAACTTTATTACATTAAGATGGACTATTCTTAAGATATTAAGATTTATGGAAATTTAAAGAACTGGTAATGTTTTTTTATTGGGATCAAAAAGCTATCCGATGAAATTTCTTGAAATGTGGTCCGTGCTGATTAGATTGTGGTACGATTCGAATAAATAGAAGTAACCTTATTTTACAGTAAATCAAACTGCTGTTTGTAAGATAAAAGCTTCTGTATTCGTGACGTCATTAGATCTCCTCGGGGATAGGCAAGTGACACCACGTTGGGGCGCATTGTAAAATTTTCAACAAGAACGAGCAATCATGCATAAGCATTGATTATGAAACACTTTCCAACTGAAATGCAATTTAATTTAAAAATTTTTAAAATGTGATACATTCAGTGGTGATATATTTTATATTATCACAATACTACAGTAATTTATTATACTTAAATATTTAAAACTGTATCGAAATATAAATCATCTGATTCTCTATGCAAAATCAATGAATATTTCATTCATATAACTTGTATTCCAGACTCCAGAGCTAAATAATTTTGTGTGAAAACAATTCAGCAATTTTTATGTAACTCACCTTACAATCGCTTCAGATATTTGCATTCTGCATAAGTTAGAACTAGGCTTCGTTGAAGAAATAATAAAAGTTTAGGGATCATTTAAAATCACAACTATTGTAATTGCATAGGCACGGAATTTAGATACACAGATAATACACAGATACGCAGATAATATATGTGTATGTGTGTGTGTGTGTGTAAGACTGTATCTGTGTATGTTTCTGTGTGTCTGTGAGGATATTACATCCACTCTAATTGAAAAACTAATGGACCGAATTTCATAAAATTTGGTAGGTTTGTTTTTTGTGGGAAATCCTGATGTTCATTAGATTATAGTACGATTCGTAATAAAAAATCTGCCTTCTTTGCGAAATGGCAGGCATAAATTGCCTTTATTCACTCTAGCTAAAAACTAATGCAACAAATTTAACAAAATTTGGTGTATAATATTTCAATGACCTACAAGTGATTTATATATCAAATTTAACAAAATTTGGTACATAAATATTTTGTAGGTTATTCTAGTATGATTCAAGCAAAAGGAACGGACTATTTTTGCGAAATGGCCCGCAAAAATCGTTAAATATAAAAATAAAGGACTACGTGTGCTCAATTATATCAATTAAATTGCTATTTTGTACGTGATTTTTGACAGCAAAAAGAATTAGACTAACCCCATTACTCTAAGACTAGCCGTTCTTGAGATATTCTAGTTTTTTCGCGTTTTCGCTACGCCACCTTTGAAAATAAGTCCAGTTATCAAATGAGAACCACATTTAAGTTTAACGTGCAAATTCAATGTCATTTAAAATACTTATGGATGTTATTTTGAGCAGATAAACTCAAATTATTATTGAAGAAATAAAGAGAACGTGAATATGAGTCTGCAGGGAAAGACATGTGCTGCCCACATCAGAAATTTTAACAATATTACAACAATGACTTATAGAAGTGAACGGGGATTATTTGCAGACCATTTCGAAAAAAATGTAGGATCTATATTTAAAGATCCACCGAATTTTGTAGAATAAAATGTTCAACAAATTTAAGCTGTGTACCAAATTTTAACTCTCTGGGACGTAGGAAAGTGCATTAAAAATGTCATCAAATAAGTATATCATGAAGAGTTATATAAAATTAAAAGAAAAATTTGAAAAATTGTTATTTACCAAATTTATTTTAAAATGTGAAGCCTCTCTCATATACAAAATAATTAAACTTTTGGAAATATATTTATTATATAATATATTTCCTTTTTCTTTCTGGAGGATATCCCAAAAGTCAGAATTTAATTAAATTTGTTTTTTTCCCTATATTAAATAATTTTTAATTAAAAAACTACTTAACATATTTTACTGAAATTTTTTATATATATTTTATGGGATAATGTGAATATTTCCTAAAAATTTCGAAGCAATTTGTGAATTTTAAATTTGCTTGAAAAGTGTTTGAAAAATTAGGTCTCATAGGATTCAATGTGTTTCATTTTTTTAACCCGGGTTCATTAAAAAACTAATTGGGTGATATTATTTATTTATATTCCCATAGGTCCCACAGACCGTCTGAAAAACATACTAAAATTTCATTTTGAGAAAGTCATTTTTACGGCAGTTATCGTGCTAACGGACAGACAGACAGACAGACAGACAGAATCAACAAAGTCATAAACACTTTTCAACTATGTTGTAAAGTGTTAAAAACAGAAAAAAAATCCCAAGCTACTTTAAAATGGATTCTGATATGAGAAAGTTGAGCATTTTATTAACAAAATGTAAATAGTAAAAATTTGAATATTCTGTCAACAGTGCGCAGTACGTTAAAAAATCATACATAATACAATGGAGGAAGTATAGAACTACAATTGTTAAAATGACATAGGACAATTTGAAGTCCACTAATAAACTCTGGGAGTTTACGAAAAATTATACATTTATCGTTTTTGTTTAGAAATAAGTTTCCAAATAATTCTGACTATATATTGAACTCAATTTTCTAAATTTTGCTTTATAAATATTTGGAACATATGCATACACTTTATAAAACTTTTGTCCATTGCTGTTAACAGAAATATTTTCACACTGTCTGCTTTTCGATCTCGCTTATCGTCATACATGAAGGAGTTTATAGTGAGGTAATAATTATATGCTTGAACAAAGTTCTTCCTAGCTAATACTGATATTTCAAATAATAATAAACTGCAATTACATGTACTCAAAATTTGAAAAGTATCTTGAAGTTCATTTTATATTTTCATATTTGCAAATGCTATCCCAACTTCAGCTAGTTTCTTAAACTAAACGATTCTTGAGTTCTCATATCTTATTACTGCTAAAATTTTACTCTAAAGTATAGAAATGTAATTTATCTATACATCACAATTGTGCAGAAATGAATTATGAAATGGATTTGGTAATAAAGTACCCTGGTATTAGATCTGGTACTGACTTAATTTCATTATGTATTCTTCGGTTTAAATTATATTTGTCTGGAATGTCCATTATAGTAAATTGTATTACTTTTTTCATAATACTTTATATAAAGAATGTTTTTCCCAAAATTATCTAATGTGATATTATTCACGAATAAGAAGCACATTTTAGGATGTACTAAATTGATTTCTAGCATTTTGGGACACTTTTTGAAAAAATATGTGTGTGCGTGTGGTGTTTAGAGGCGATAACTTTAGAAATAATGAACTTGTATTTATAAAATTGAATGTGTAGACTAGTATTTAAGTCTATCAAATTCAAGATAATATCCCTCTTAAAAGAATTAGGTTGAAATATTTTTAATAAAGTAAAACACACTTTGTGGAAAGGATAAGGAAAAATTAAGCAATGTATTCAAGACCAAAGAAAATAAAAATGCATCATACAGGGCTTTCAAATACGCACTAGATTCCTTTCGTCAGTGCCAAAAAGAGAGAGAGCCAAAAAATCTGAAGTTAAAAAGAGTAAACTGGCACAAATAGAAGAAACGGAGGTACATTTACCCATGTCCTCGATTGAAAGCCAAACAGAAAGCAGAATGAAGAAAAGGCAAACTAATCTGAAACGATAACTGACACATGAGATGTGAGTACGCAGGAAAAGTGTACCAACAAGAAGAAATAAATGAAATTACACACAAGTGTCCTAAGTGCTACGAAATGAACAAATACAAAGACAATGGAACATTGGAGACAGGGCACCTCGCACAGAAAAGAATGGAGTACAAATCATGCCATTAACTAAATTACTAGAAATTTTCAGAATTGTTTCAGAAGATGAATTAACTCATGTTATGAATTAATTCATGATGAATAAATTCTGGCATAGTTTTCATTCACCTTGATACGGAAATTTAAAGCCAAATGGATTTTCTAATTTCAGATCAAATGGGCATTCATTATAAAACTTGTGTATATATACATTTCAATTTCTTTTGTTTATGCCCATTTCATCTTCGGGTTGGTTCTCCAGTACTGATGAAATGGCAATATATATATATATATATATATATATATATATATCCAAAAGGAAATGCTCAAATCTGAAAATCAAATATACAAGAAGTAAGAAAAAAGAAATAAAAAAAGAGAATAAGTACCAAAAATTGGCAGAGGGGGGGGTTTTGACCCCCTCACCCCGGTTCAGCATGCTTTACGCCATGGTCACACTCCCGGATGCCGGTACCATTCCGCATCTAGGCCATTATACCTAAGAAGATCTATTTGGAAACGAAAAGACCGTGATCGTTGAAACCCGGCGACCGGGAGTGTGGCCATGGCGTAAAGCATGCTGAACCGGGGTGAGGGGGTCACAACCCCCCTCTGCCAATTTTTGGTACTTATTCTCTTTTTTTATTTCTTTTTTCTTACTTCTTGTATATTTGATTTTCAGATTTGAGCATTTCCTTTTGGATATATATATTGTTCCTTGTTGCGAAGCAGCGTGGCGCTTTACTTCATTGTAACTTCGTACATATGTTTTATGGATTTTGGTTAAAGTTTAGAATAAATAAGATTTTTTTAAATGAAATAGATGGTTTCAGGATTTGTTATTAAAAATCAGTATTGAAATTTGTAGAGAATTTGATTCTATATATATATATATATATATATATATATATATATATATATATATATATATATATATATATATATATATATATATATATATATATATATATATATATATATATATATATATATATACATATATATATATATATACACTACGTGGAAGTGGAAATGAGATGCCAAGGAGTGGGTAGAAAAATATGCAACTTGCAGGGTAGACGCAGCTCACCGAGTTACGTAAATGATGATAAATGTGCAGCTGTTCCACGGACGTTGTGTGAGATACCTGCAGAAGGAACCTTCAGAAACGGCAATAGTCGGGTCGCTCTGTCTGCCAGGCAAATTATTTTGTAATTCCTTTTGTCTCAGAGAAAACGTGCTGTAGCAGAGAATGCCAGGCCGCCTCCAGAAGCAGTTCCAACAGACACACGATTTCACGAGAGGTACGGTGATCGGACTCAGAACGTCAGGTTGGTACATACGACAAATCTCAGAGGACAGCCACCTACACGCATCCACGGCGCACCGGCTGTGGTGAAGATGGTTGGAACTAGGGAATGTGGCACGTTTGAGGTGTGCCAGTACGGTCAGAGCGACGTCATCACGCGTAGATTAAGGACACTATGACTGCCCAATCATACGTGAATGACGTGCGGCGGCCAGTGACACTATTTTCCCTTCAGGGGGTGCCCAATGTCATTTACCAGCAGGATAACGCCCATCCACACACGGCACGCATCAGCCAACATGCCCTTCAAAGTACCCAGGTGCAGCCTTGGCCACCAATCTCCTCTGATCTCTCACCAATCGAATACGTTTAGTACGTGTTTGGACGTCGCTTACGTGCGCTGCCACCGTTACGTTAAGAAAACGAACTCTGGCAAATGGTTGACAAGGAATGGGCAGCCATCCCTCAAGGCACCATCTGCACGCTCATTGACTCTGTACCTAGACGTGTTTCTGCCTGTATCGCCGTCCGCGTGGTCGTACAATTTACTGATCAGACGGTATTATGGCTCAGTGTATTGGTGTAACATGTTGCAATAAACATCACTTTCTGCCTAGTCCTTCCTGGTATATATATATATATATATATAATTATTACATCGTGGAGACCGTTGATCTTAAGTATCTCCGAGCCACGGCTCTTGATAATGTCCATTGTCTCGGAAATTCTTTTAATTTTGTTTTATCATAAGTGTGATTTTATCGTAATTGTTTTTGGTTGCTGACAAAGGTTAAAGTCACATCATTGCTTTTCCTGCTTGAAGTTGTTGTTGTTGTTTCTAATGACAGGAAGGAACGAAGAAAGACACATAAGACAAGAGGTTGCTCTAAGTCCTCTGGACGAGTCGGACGGTCTGGGTCTTCAACATAAGACAAGAGACCAAAGTTTATTACAAACAAGCATCACTGACGAAGGTCGGAAGGGGTGTAGTTTCACATTTAGACGAGGACCCAGAAGGCGGAAGACTAACTTGCCTCAATAAACATCCATGTCTTACTCGGGATTCGAACCCGAGCCCACCAGACAGCAACCGAAGACGCTATCTACTTCACCGCCTGGGTGGCCTGCTTGAAGTTATACAGCTATACCTTTTCTTGACTATTCAACTTGTCAGTAAATACAGAGGGAACAAGGAATTTTGAACCTGTATTTTGTATAACTAACATTTTCGGGTGATTTAGTCCTATCTATATTTGGTTGATGATAAAAGATTAACTCAATTCGTTGCTGTATTTCTGTTTAGTACATTCTTTTGATAAAATGTATAGTAAAACATGTAACAAGGGGTTTATTAACTATTTTAGCATATGTTTTATGTGTGTATCACCGTTTTTTTCAGATGCATTTATCATAGAATTACTCATATTTAAATGTATTCTTCATACGCCATCAGGATTTCGCAGGAGATGGGTGGGTCTCAAGTATTTCATAATAATATTACAAGTAATTAAAATTGTTACAATATATATATATATATATGTATATATATATATATATGTATATATATATATATATATATATATATATATATATATATAGGTCTCAAGTATTTCATAATAATATTGCAAGTAATTAAAATTCTTACAATATATATATATATATATATATATATATATATATATATATATATATATATATATATATATATATACATATATATATATATATATACATATATATATGTATACATATATATATATATGTATACATATATATATATATATATATATACATATATATATATATATATATATATATAGATATATATATATATATATATATATACATATATATATATATATATACATATATATATGTATACATATATATATATGTATACATATATATATATATATACATATATATATATATATATATATATATATATATATATATATATATATATATATATATATATATATATATATATATATATATATATATATATATATATATATATATATTCGAAATATGTAATAATAAGAATTATGTAAAAATAAAATAAAAATAAAATATATATAAAAAAAACAATTCAAGTAATATTAACATCACCATAGAAGCAAATTCACAGCCACAATGCCGATAAGAGAAAATAACAGCACCGTTCCAAATTCGATGATTAATCAGAACTAAATTCATCTTCAGGTCTGAGTATTTAATTCTAATTAACCCAAACAAATGCCTGTTTCAGATTAAGCAATAGCACATCACTATAAATGCTTAAACTCAGACTACAGGCAACAAAAATTGAAAAAATGAAAATAACGAAATATATATATATATATATCCATATATATAAATATATATATATATATATATATATATATATATATATATATATATATATATATATATATATATATATATGGATATATAAATATATATATATATTACTCTTTCATTTTTATATTATTTGTTTTCCTTTGTCAGTATTTTAGTTAATTTAGTACAATTTCTAACGAAGTAACTCGTATGACCTTCGAAACCAGTTGGTTTCTTTATTTATTTTTACCCTACTTTAGTAGCATCCTGCCTCCTTGGATTTTACCAATTCCGTTCTACTCTCAGTGATGGCAAATTTTCTTCTTCCTTTATCAAAGTGTTGCATTCTACCTCAGATACCGAACTTGCTTAAATAAGGGAGATTGCGCTTCTTCTTTATCTTGTGTTGATGAAGACTGAGTTTTGCCTTTGATACTGACAAACACCTTAAAATCTAATGTGTATGCTATATTTTGACGTTTTCATATTATGGATAACACATGAAGTTTAAAGTAGTTCCTGTTTTTAAAAATAATTTAAATAAATATATATACTATATTATTCTTCTTAATTTAAATAAGAATATATACTATGGTAAGTGACCCAAATATGGGCACCTCTAAGCCTTTTAATTATTATAATGTTTGTTTTAGCAGATAAAAATTTGAAAATGGGTGGATGCATTCTTCTTGCAGGGGGAAACAGGTAGAAAATGAGAATTTAGTTTAAAACATCAGATAGGTGCTAATAATGGACAGTGTCCATGTTGGGAATCCATGCCCATATTTGGAAACTTTGCACCCAATATGGGCACCCTTAAAAATTATGCTAAAAAAACCTTAAATCAACGTAAAACTTTAATCACAGACGGCACGAAGTGGACATGCAAAAATATAAAATTTTTCCTTACTTGTAAGGCCACAACTCTCTTCATGTATCCAAACACGTCACGTATTTCACTGTACCACGTCTAATTGTTTCTCTTGACGACACAGTACACAATACCAGGACTCTTTTGAGCTGGATACACCACTGCAGGACAGCTAAGCTGCAACAGTTGATTGACATTTGTCTTGGGTTTAGGCTTGGGTGCTGGTTTCGGCTTAGTTGCTCGTTTGGACTTGCCAGCTGCTTTATGCTTGGGTACCTTTTTTTCTGGAAAAAGCGATTTCGCCAGTCTTACAGCTCGATAATTTAAAGAATTTTTTCTGTTGGTCTTTTTCCCCTTCATCATCGGGCTTTTTAAAATATCGGAGATAGATAATTGATGAATATCTGTGACTTCAGAATCAGAATTATCAACGGATAATTGTTGTTGAGGCTGAAGATTTACACGTTCAGAATCATGCTGGATTGATGAAAGCGTATCAGGCGATGGAGACAAATCTGGCGATGAAGGCAAATCGGGGTCATCAGAAGGCAAATCTGGGTCATCAGAAGGCAAATCTGGATCATCAGAAGGCAAATCTGGGTCATCAGGAGGCAAATGATGTTCATGGAATTGTTGCAGAGTAAATGTTGATGGTGCAAAAACAATTTTTGGAATTATGGTGGAGTCAAAAGGGAAAATACCTATTGCACGAAACCCAGAAGCAACGTTGGCAGGGGTTACAGCTTTGGGCCAAACCTTTGAAAAAACTATTCTAAAGCTTGGTTTATACCCCAAAATCGAGTTAACTCATCCTCCCAGTGATATTCATATGATCTAAAAACTGATTTGTCCATAGGCTGCAATTCATGCGTATAGTTATTCGGCAGGCAAAATAACGTTATGTTGTTATTCTCGGCACATATTACAGTATTAGCAAGATGAGACTCGACGCCATCCAAAATGAGAAGGGCTTTTCCCTGGGGCTTAAACTGTGCAAAGTGGTTTATCCACTTCAAAAAATTGTCACAAGTCATGCTCCCTTTCGGAGTTATAAAAGCTTTGGTACCAGGTGGGAGATTGTCAGTAAAACCAGGTTTCATTTGAACACCTTTGAATAACACTACAGGTGGAATCACATGTCTAAGGCCACTGCGACATGCAACTATGCTGACATTTTCAGCATGTTCGGGTTCAACAAATGGAACACGTTTAACTCCTTTGCGAGTTAACACCTCAGGTTTTGTGTGAAGTGTTAACTGGCATCCCTTCTCATCGGCATTAAATATTAATTGTAGTTTGTTCAGTGTATCTATCTCAATCATTATTTTTTTTCAGCTTTTTGAAATAGTCATCAACAATAAACTTGTTTAGTTTTGAAGCTCTTCCAGCATTTACATGTTGCGATTTTCTACGGGCTATTTTAGGATACCTTCTTAGGAAAAACTTGAACCGTTTTCGGGCCACATCTTTGAATCCAGGTTTTGTGGACTTAGGAAGTTGTACTTTATTCTCCACACAGAAATTATAAACAAACTGCGAAAATGCATTTGATGTCAATGGCATTCCGATCTCTGCAAGTCTAACAATTCTGGAGCAAAGTTCTGTTTCTTGCTGCTTGTTTAACATTGCCTTACATCCCATTGATTTTTTTGCATTCCTACTGCAAATATGTCTTTGCAGAGTACTCCTCGGTATTCCAAAGTCTATGGTTGCTCTTTTGATTTGCATACCATCTTTGACCGCTGTGACAGCTGAAGTGGGGGATTCTTGGCTCCACAAACCTCTTTTTTGGTGGACATGTTCTAAAATAATAAAATTAAAATAATTAAAAATAGGAAATACTGCCCTTTACAGATTTTACACCCCCACCTTTGTTTCTGCATTTAAAAATGAGTATCAGTAATCAATTTTTTTCTGCAATCCTTCACCCCTCCCCTCTCCACAAATATTATTTACAATCAATTTTATTTACAATTATTTATAATTCCTTAAATGCTCCTTAAAACCTAGAAATTACAATGAAAACACACAGTAAAAACGCGGGCGATGTACCTCTCCCCCCCCCCCCCCCCCAATTTATCTACATCTCGCCTCCGTATTCAGGGATAACATTTATAAATCACTCAACATCTCAAGTTCAATTTTTTGGACGAAAACAAAACTTTATAAATCGATAGAATAGGAAGTAACAAAGGAAAAATGCATTTCTTGCAGTGACCATATTAGGACCCCTTATAGTGTTCATAATACGCCCGATGACAATTTTCACTTTCATGAAAATAGACGGTCATGTCATGGACAAAATTTCGGAATTCGCGACAACGCTATTTGAAAGATAAAGAACTCACCTTATTTCTCTCAATAGGGATTAATTATCAAGGCAGAGTCTCTTTACATAAAAAGGACACGCTTATTAATCAACTTTATAGGAACAATTTTTGCCACGTGCAATATCGCTTCGTTTCTTTTCTACGTCATATTAAACTGCTAAACCGGAAGACTTTTACCTCCACCTAATTAACATTGCTTTACTGGTATGTACTGGCATCCACATTCAAAATACTGAACTAAACATTTTTTACAGCAGTGCCCATATTAGGTGAAGTGTCCATATTTGGGTCACTTATATATATTATTCTTATATAATATATATAGTATACATCAACATAAATTATACTATTCTTTTTTAATATATATAATAAATAAGAATATATTCTTGAAATCATTTGATATATTTTGCATGTAATTACACTATCATTCAAATAATTTTCTCCATTAGCTGTTAGCAGAAATAATTTTACACAGCCGGCTTTCATTATGGCTACATTTAACACAGGAAATAGTTTACTTACTTCCGAAATAATAATTACAAAACGCTTGATCTAAGTTTTCTAGAACTAATGCTAAAACTTCAGCAACTAATAAAATAAAATTAATTATATACAAAAGTTACTAGGTTCTTGAAATTTGTTTTATAGTTGCCCCGTTTCTCTGAGAAGGCTATCACCGTTCCCCAGATGCTTACAATCTTTAAGATCAGAATTTTAAAATACCATTTCTATCTAGCAATATTACTTACAATTAGGGTTGGTGTTTATAAACGGTGATGAAATAAATATGTGCGGTTCACATGAAACGGCTGAGTTAAGCGGCGTAACAGATAAGTTAAGTTACATTTGCTACGACGTGGCCTAATTTTAGTTTTCGCACATTTAAAAGCGCATTGTAAAATGAATTCTGGATATTTCGTTTACTTGAAAGAAAATATTAGGAACACTTTATAAAGAGCCTTACTGCCCCAACCGGGAATCGAACCCTGGATTTCCAAACTGGCCATTAACTTGTTCGGGATCCATTGTAAAGAGCCTTGTTGCTTCCAAACTGGGAATCGAACCCTGTATCTCCGAACTGGTCAGCCAACGCTCAACCGTTGAGCTACCGTGACGAAATTTCAAGCTATTATTGTCAAAGTAGACTTTGAAACTTAAAGTGCTGTCTTGAATACTTTTTATAAAATTAGGCTCCATATGTAACACATTCTAGTAAAACTACTAAAAAGCATTTTCTAAATTATCTCAACTAAAACAAGAGCTGATGAAGCAAATGATTCAGTTCATAACATTTTAAAGAATGTAGCATGGATAAGAATTCAAAAAATAATATATTATATTTACATGAATATTATATTTGCAGTAATACAAGATATTTGCATTTGTCTTAAATACATATAAATGAAGCTCTCAGAATACCGGTATGGATGTTGTTGTTGAGACCCAGACCGTCCGACCTACCAGAAAGGTGTAAGGTAACTGTATGGACGGCCGGGAAGTGCCACCCAATTTAGACCGGAACCCAGTGGGGGAGGCATCCACAGGTACCGTACCCTCCTTCCCCTACCACCAACCTCTCGGAAGGACTTACGGACCCACATGTTTAACGTGATCGCACTCCGCATGAACACGGCGGCATTTGTGGTAGCGTGCAAATCTAGCGCGCAAACCACGGGGATACCGCACCCGAGATGGCCAACAGCACGCGGTGTTCCGAGGTGGTCACCCGCCAAGTACTAACCGCGCCCGATGCTGCTTGACTTCGGTGATCTAACGAGAACCGGTGTTTTCAGCACGGTACGGCCGTTGGCCCACCGGTATGAATGTGTGAGACCAGAAGGAACAATATATTTTAAAGAAATACACCATGGAGTGAAACAAGATGAACAAAGGTTCAGACAATTGGCCCCAGATTTGTTATAATACTAAGGTTTATGACCTACAATTTCATTAATTTACGATGGAGTCAGCACATTGGAGAGTCACAAAGTCTTAAAGGGCGAGACCCATGCTACAGACCTGATCCAAAGTAGCTACGTCAAGAAGGCGGAAGTCAATTGAGACCGCCCCTAAACTAACATAGGGGTAAAGCAAGGTCAATCAAGTTAAGGGAACTACAAGGAAGGCGTGTTTTCTCGAAGTAAAGTGAACATTAAATTCATCTAACCAGATAGAGGACTAGCAGACTTGCGAAAATAGCAAGCATGTTAAATTGTATGAGATGAAAAGACTGATGAAGGCTTTCAAAGTGTGAAAACATGTAAAAAAGTTCGTCAGAAAAATATTGGTCAAAAACCCTCAAGAAGAAATCTAGAGACAAACGGACTCACTTTCTACTTGCAAGTGACCATCCAATGACCGTAAAGTGCGTTCTCCAATGCATTTAACGTGTGCACAAATTATGTACCAGCTCTATATATTTAAAAAATCTGATGTGGGCAGCACATGACTTTCCTTATATAATGCAATGAATTTAATACTGTTACAGTAAAAAAAAATCTGATGTGGGCAACACATGACTTTCCTTATATAATGCAATGAATTTACTACTTTTACAATAAAAAAATAGGTTTTTCTTATAGTAGATATTTATATTCTTTCCAAGTTATTGAATTTTTGTCAATTAGTAGTCATTTTCATTGATTTAGTGTCATTTTTATCCATTTGGCGATATTTTCGTTAATTTGGCAACATTTACAAAAGTCGCTAAGTTGGCGATATTCCGCCAAATTTGGCTCCAAAATCTCGCCAAGCGTTATGGACGGAGAAATAAGTTATTTTTATAGCAGAAAAATGGTTATTGGCGTTCAAATACAAAAGTACTACTCAAAGTATCTTTTCTCGTGAATGGAACGAGTTAGATCCACGAGAGTGGTGTCACCCAATTTATCTCATGATATTACATATGAAAAGTGAACATGTTTCTCAACAGTTAATATTTTTTTTTTAATTTACGGGATTTTTTGATAAATGTATTTGAAAAATATGCAATATCTCGAAAACGGTTCATACTAGCGTTCTAAAATTTATGTCAATCGTTTTCTAATGAAAATGTAGATAAGAAATGACTATTTAGGTAACTTTAGTAAAGGTTTTAATTTTTTTATGATTTTTTCAAAATTTCACTCGAAAATTTAGGGGGGTTCAGAACATCAGATTGCGTATAAAAATAGTAGGCTTCCAGTATACATTGATTGTAATTTTTGTACCAAATTTTGTTCGAATCAATCCATTCGTTCGTCAGTTATCGTCTCCACAGTCTCACTGACACACACACACACTCACAACTTAAAATACTAAATTACGTAGTTAATTACCAATAATTTACTTTTCAGATGAAGTAAGTAGACTATCACTATTAAGATAAATTTGGAGGCTTATTCAAGGCTTTACAACGCAGCTTCATAATAAGCACAGGGAAAACTTAATTTATCACAATATTTTAATATATGACATTATATAATAATAATATAATAATAATAATTTTAATATAGACCATTATATAATAATTATTCTTTCGCTAAAGACTGTAAACTTTGCGGGATATGAAAGAGATAATTTTCCAATTAATGCTAATTTTATATCCTTTAATGTTGTTTTCGGAATAAAGGGTGAACATTATTAATAGCGATATATATAAAACTTAACTTCTGTGGAAACATGGAATCATAAATCTCTGTTTTACAACCTTGTAACAAGTATTCATGGCTCCCTTAGATGTCGTTATCTAGAATTGAGACCATTATACTTTGTTCCACGCTGGCCGGTGGGTGTAAAGAATTGTTCTTAAAGCTACGAAAGGTTACAGAAACAAGCAAAAGAGGTCTTCAATTAAGTACTTCGGAGAAAATATTTTGCACTAACGTATCATTGAATTAAACGAAAAGACTTGATTTCTTTTGTGCTTTAAGGATTACCTCAAGCGGAAATATAAAGTACAAGTCATCTAAACAATGTTAAAGAGAGATGTGCTTATATCGTTTGATGAAGAAGATTCCAATCATATATTTTGTAAGCAAAATTAAAATGTTTTAAAGGGAATTCTCTACTCTAAAAATGCAAAAATGGCGACGAAATTAAAAGAAGTATAAACTTCTTAATAATATAATCTATTGAAGTTATTGGAATTAGATTTTTAGGGTAAAAAAGAATAATATTATTCTTTAAACTGAAAATAAGAAAAATATGAATTTAAATTGAAAATTGAGCAATATTATGTCAGAAATATATATACTTTACCTATGATTTTGTAGAAAAAATTATATGTCGCTGCAATGTATGATACCTTACAGTGTGGATATAATCAAAGTAGTTTGTTGTTTTATTAATGATGACATTCATAATATACTTGCATAACGGCATTATTTAATTATTTTAATTTTTAATAGGGAAAATTTATATATTTATTTTATTTTATTTATTTCTTCAGAATTTTTTCCAACTATTTTGCTCTTAAAAATTTTATTTCATACGTTACACATAAGAATCCAGTTCAATTATTTGACGATGTTATTATTAATCAAACTAACTTTTATAAGAGTTCATCAAAAAATTCTTCAAATATCATGCGAGCAGGTTCAAAAATCTCCGTGTTAAAAATAGCGTTCAATGCATGCATTTGTGTTTAGTATTGCATTTTTGATACTTTGTACTTACTTAATATATCTGGAAAAAATATTTTTCTGGAAAACCAATGTTACTAAAATTTTCAGAAGTGACATGACTAGATAATAAAACTCGTTAATAAAAAAATTGATATTTCCTTGATTTTAAGAGTAGAGTGCTTTGTTCAATGTATTTTAAATATATACCGCATGTTGAGTTTTTTCTTTCAATTTAGTTTGGAATTTAACACAATTTGATTTTTTTTTATTTGTAAAATAGACAAAAAAAAAACTAAATATACAAAGCAAAGTGATCATAATTTTTAGGAAAGTATTTTTTTTACAATATTCTATACAGAATATGATTTTCTTCTCTAACGAATATTGTAAATAATGTATACTTTCTATTTTATCTTAATATTTTAAAAAATATATACGGTCATGGAAAATGTAGAAAGGTGGATTTTTTGTGAAAGTATGTATATTATCAATTTAAACTGTATCAAAATCCTATGATAATTAAAAATAGTACTTAGTTCAAAAATCAATAATATTAAAAAACTTTATATACGCTGTTTTTTTAATAAAATACGAACACGTGCATTAAATGCAGAGTTCATTACAAATATATAGTATGTTACACACACAGAGAGAGAGAGAGAGAAATAATACTGAATATACTTTGAAATTAAGGACACTAAAATGTCTTTGATACTATTAAGTAACCATATAGTAAAACAAGAAACATCAATCATGCATAAAGCATTGAGCACTCTAGAGTAAATAGTCTTGAGTAAAAAATTAGTCACCAATTCTAATACAAATCACCGTACAATCGTTGGATTTGTTTATATTCTGAATTCTATATTATAGTATCAAATGTGGGCTTTCTTGTAGGAATAATCAAAGTTTAGGGATCATTTAAAGTAAAAAATATTGTAATTGTGTTTCCACACAATTTAGATACGCAGATAATAATACTCAAAAATAAAGAGGTTTTCTGACGGATGCAGCACTGTATATAAAATTGAAACGATTTTCAAACAACCCAATTTTTACACATCGGGAAAAAATGGAGGCCATATTACTTTCCTTATATACATAGTATAATGTATGAGGAAAGTATTGTGACAGGGTCGAAAATTCGAATTCAAATTTTCGGCGGGAGAGCACGTTTGAAGCATCTTTGGACACGAGTCAAACGTTTTTGAGATGTCTGTGTATGTGTCAGTTAGCCTTTGGAGACGATATGTCACGAAAGAATGGAGCGACGCGAACGAAAATTAGTACAAAAACTACAATCCGTGAGTACTGGAAGCCTGTTGTGTTTAGACGCAATCGAATGTTCAGAACCCCCTAAATTTTCGAGTGAAATTTTGAAAAAAATTATAAAAAATCAAAGCCTTTAATAAAGTTACGTACATCGATATTTATTATGCAATTTTTCATTAGAAAACGATTGACACAAACTTTAGAACGCCAGCATGAACTGTTCTTGAGATACATTTTCAATAAAATATATAAAAAATCATATAAAATAAAAAAGCTTATCTAGTGTGAAATATGTTCACTTTTCATATGCAATATAGTGCGATGAATTTGGTGACAGCATTCTTGTGGATCTAGCTCGTTCCATTTATGAGAAAAGTCACTTTGAGCAATACTTTTATATTTGGACGCAAATAGTCATTTATCTGCTATAAGAATAACTTATTTCTAGAAGAACAACTTATTTCGATTAAAATATAAGAATAACTTATTTCTATTATTCTAATTGGAATGTCGCCAACTTGGCAACTTTTTTAAATGTGGCCAAATTAAAGAAATTGCCGCCAAATTGATAAAAATGACGCTAAATCAATGAAAATGACGACTATTTGATGAAAGTTCAATATTTTGGAAAGAAAATAAGGGTATACTATAAGAATAACCCATTTCTTTATCTGTCCGTAACGCTTGGCGAAAAATTTTAACAGGGCGTCTTCAACTTGGCGACTATTTTAAATGTTGCCCAAAGTGACAAATATGTCGCCAAATTGATAAAAATGACGCCATATGGGAAGTAATGTTTCACAAATTCTGATCTCCGTCATATGACGGGTACATTCTATAAGAAATGCACTTCTCTCCGTTTGTCTGTAACAGTTGATGATGCATTTGGCAAACTTGGCTAAATTTCGCATCAGATTGAAAAAAAGATCTTCAAAATTGCAAAAATGAAGCTACATTAATGAAAATGATGCTTAAATGATGAATTAATAATGAAAATATTTTAATATATGAACTATATCGCTTATTGAGGATGCTGATATTTGTTATTTAGGAATATTGATAATTATTTATTTAGAGTTGCGCGAAATATAAGTTAATTGGTAGTTTTAAATAGTTTCAGTTCTCATCCAGAAAAATAGCTAAATGTACATGTCAACTATAAGAACACAGTACCGTGGATATTATACATTATTTTTTGACCGTAAAAGCAGTAAATTCATTTCATTATATAAGGGAAGTCATGTGCTACCCACATCAGATTTTTCTTGTTTTGCAATGAGTAAATCGATCTCTTCATATAATATGGGGTGTCATTATCATTTTAATTTTTACTTAAAACACTACCAAATGTATTTTACTGAACATTGTTTGACATACTTTATGTGATAATTAGAATATTTCCTGAAATTTTCAAAGTAATTTATGAATTTTAATTCCGCTTGAAAAATGTTTGAGAAATAATTTCCCTTAGAGTTCAATGTATTTCATATTTTCAATCCCGGTTAATTCAAAACTAATTGGGTGATATGATTCCTTTTCATTCCCGTATGTTCCATAAACCGTCTCAACAACATATTAAAATTTCATTTTCATAAATCCATTTATTGTGTGAACGGACAGACAGACAGAATGAACAAAACCATAAACACTTTTCAACTATGTTGGAAAGTGTTAAAAACGTGACTTTAACGCACAATCAATAATGAACCCAGTTTAATGTCTATGGTAAAGCGTGCGTTTCAGTTTAGTAAATTATTACCTTCGCAGAAAAATTCAATAAGACATTTCATTATAAATACTGTCAACTTTATCTTTCAGTTTTTTTAGCCAAATCTCAAAAAATGTTTAAAAAGTTCCTTCTTCTTTTAATTGCCAATTGTACCACATTTTATGCTCCTCATAGAATCTATAAAGTTGACGATCCCGTTTGTCCATTGTTTCTAATATTGGCATTGTTTTTCATCGTTTAGCTAAATTTCTTGTTTCTTGTTCTTATTTACTTTGTAGCAATATTTATACTACTAGGAACTCTTTAGACTTTGTCAACAAAATTCTATATTTCAAACCATGTAACCCTTATTTTTAAGTTAACCCACTCTTTTTTAAGGTTCCTGTCGGAAGTGTATCGTTATATCTCAGATAAAATATTAAAGAAAATCATTTCTCGCAAGTTAATATTTTCAAGTCTTTTGCACGCACGTGTTTATCGCAGTCTTCGTCTTAAGTAAAACGTGACTTAAAGTAGCGTTTGCATTAGTAAAGAGTGGTGTAAAATATAGCTTAAACAAACATCACAATTATGCTAAAAATCAAGAAAATTACAAATCTTCAATATCTAATAAATGTGAAAAAAGCAAAATCAGGGGGTGGTTGAGTATGCCGCCAGAGGGGAGTTAACTTTCAAGATAAATGATATCAGATCAAGGAATCAGGTCAGAAGAATTCCCAGTTCATTATTAGTTCAATCAATTACCATCAATTATTAGTTCATTCACAAGAGAAGACATTTTGGGTAATAGCTTTGTTATTTGACGCCATTAGTCGTTTATCTACCATAAGACTAACCATAAGACTACCATAGACTATCTCTCCATAAACAATACTTGAAGAAATTTTAGCAACGAATTTGGCGGAATATCGGTAACTTGACAAGTTATTCAATATCGCCAAATTGATAAGAATGGCGCTAAATAAATGAAAATGTCAACTAATTGATTACACATTAATATTTTAGAAGGAATATAAGATTGTACCATAAGTTTCCTTCTATAACACTTGGTAAATTTTTGGCGGCATATCGCCAAATTAGCGACTTTTTTTAAATGTTGCCAAATTGACAACACTGTTGCCAAATTGATAAAAATATTATCAAATTGATAAAAACGTAATTAAAAAATAATATTTATGGCATTTTAAATATTTGCTATTTACAGAGAGAGAGAGAGAGAGAGAGAGAGCAGCTGGGAAGTTTTTTATCATCTCTTTGTGAGTCATATTCATCAACTCCAACAATTCAACAACTATTTTCTGTATTTTTAATTGTGCAAACATATTTTTAACTTGACCTCCAGAAGAAACGCCTTTCTTAAACACCCCGAATTCTGATTTGGCTGCCCTGCTTCTTCATTAGCATATTCGATTTTTGGGTCAGTTTGGAAGTTATAAAATATTGCCTCCAACTTGATGACGTTTCAACTTTGGGTTAGTCTGCCGCGAAAGTTGGGCCCCAATAAGATTGCGTGTGATTTCCCATTTTCATTTATTAGTCATAAACAACTGTCACTTTAGGTGCCATTGCGTCTGGTCTTTTCTTTAATACATAATTTCTCTTGTCATTTTCATGTTCAAATTTGTGGTCCCTTTGAAATTTTTTTTTAATCTCACACTTTCATTATTAAAAATGCTGATATAAACAACATTTACATACACAGGAATCTAATAAACAGCATGTTTTAATGCTCTCCTTCAGCAACAGTACACATTTGAATTCTATACAGGGTGCTCACTTATATCCATTACACCCCCCTTTACTTCTTAACGGTGACAGCTTAGACCATAAAGTTGGTGTCTAGGTATAGTAAAGAGGCTATGCGCTACTCGATGAGACAACTTGCAACTTCCATCTATCGGCAAATTTAGGAATTAGCGGTCATATATCGTAAACGGTGAAATATACTTGAACAAAGTCAATTAGAAAGTCGTAGAGCACTCTCGATTTAGTACGAAAAGATACCTTGCGCACATCAATACTCAAAACAGAATGCAAAAAATGAACATTTGTTTGGTCCCGATTTCGAAAATTGTCATGTCATAAAGAGTGGAAGAAAGAAACTGAGACATTCTTTGTCTTCAGGATCAATTTTTTACAATAGTATATTGCTCAAAATGCTCTCGTTAGCCACTATACACATTTGCACTCTGGACTGGATTTCTCACTGCACATTGTGCAAAATGGCAGGCATTACGGACGCACAAGCATCAATAAGGTCGAAAGTCCTGCAATGTTGGCGGAGGGGTCGCATATACCTGCCCTTTTATGTGTCCCCATAAGAAGAAGTGCAATGGGGTCAAGTCAGGTGAGCGCGGGGCCACTCGACGGAATCACCATACCCGATGACATGATTCTGGAATGTCTCTATTAGGTACTGCTGAATGTTTGAAATCTTATGCGGAGGTGCGCCGTCATGTTGGAACCATACATTTAGGAGTTGGTGCAACGGTAGATTCTCAACAAAGTCGGTTATTACATTCTGCAGAAGCTGCAAGTACCGTTGTCCCGTTAGCGTGCCCTCGTAAAATACTCTTCCAATGAGCCTGTCATTAAACATTCCGCACCAAACATTAATCGACCAGCGATATTGATGTCGAACTTCGACGGCATATCTAGGATTTTCCAGCGACCAGGTATGAACGTTCTGTCTATTAAACATTCCGTTCCTCGAAAAACATACCTAATCCGTACATATTATATCTGCCAGGAATGTTGGGTGAACCTCTAAGTTATTCACCACAAAGTTGCACCACGTGTAACGTCTCTCAGCATCTCTTGGCAGCAATCCCTGCAGAGGTGTAGATCGGTATGGATGAGCACTTGATTCATTCAGGATTTTCCAGACTCGGCTTTTTGAGAGGCCACAATTTTCACTGATCATTCTTGTGCTGCTCTGAGGATGGGCGAGAGCGTATGCTAACACATCTTCAGGTTACGAGGTGTACGAATTCGAGGTCGACTGGTCACGCAGCCCGTCTCCCTTAAACGTTTTACAACTATTAAGATGGTCTGCCGTGTAGGATGCGGGCCTTGAGGGAAACGTTCACGATACAGCCTTGCAACTGATTTTGCCTTACGCCTACATACACTGTAAATTAACATCTCGCAATACTCGTTACTGCCAAATTTTGCCATAACTCTCCGCTTTAACGTACAACCCAGCAGAAATATCCTTTTTATAGTAGTAGTCTCTGGTGAACAGGTATGACGTTCCATCCTAATTTGCATAATACATGAGATCCATGTGATTTTTATACCAGACATGGTTGAGTTGAGCTGTGTGTTTGGAGAGACGATTTTGCAAGATCAGCAGAAAGTTGTCATGGTTTGTAGAGACATTCAGTAGAACACACAACCGGTGAGGACTGAACCATGGTCCTCATGAATGCGAATCACGTGCGTTTACCCTGCGCCTTAACACAGGCTCGTATTTAGTCCGTAAGGTGGTCTTTTCTCGCTTTGCTTCACAATCAATAAAATGTTCATTTTTTGCATTCTGTTTTGAGTATTAATGTGCGCAAGGTATCTTTTCGTACTAAATCAAGGGTGCTCTACAACTTTCTAATTGACTTTTTCCACATATGTTTCACCGTAGCCAGGGGCGGCAAATAGGGGGCGCGGTCACAACCCCAAATTTTTCCTCGTCATCTATCGGCTTCTCCCTTTTTTATCGACTGTCCTCTGGCCAGTTTTCTTACTCTGTGGAGCTTCAAAAGTGCCAACCTACACAGGGAAGCTTGTCTCTTCCGGCTGGAACGAATCCTCTTCAACTTGAAAAAAATTAGGTGATTTTATCCTTTTTACTTGAAAATTTCAAGTGTCCGATTAAATTTATGTGTAGTTAGTTCATGCTCATCTATTCCTCCTGCTAGAAGTGTATTTCAACAGCTCAATGCATTATATTCTTTCATAGAAACATCTTATAAAAACATGCTATTTTCGAAAAGATTCGCTCATCAACAAGTACTTTTTCTGGAGGCTCTTCAACTGTACAATCACTAAGTGATACGAGGTGGTCTTCCAGAGTTAAAGCCATAAAAGCACTACTTGATAGTTTTGAAGTGGTGATTTTATCATTGGAAGAATTATCTGAAAACGATTCTCTCAATGGTGGAAGAGTCAAAGCAATGTTAACATGCATGGCATCGTTCGAATTTTTGTTCACTTTGTCTGTATTCTCCACTGTTTTTGATCAATGCAATACTCTCTCAAAGCATCTTCAGTCATCTGATCTTAATTTTCAGACTGGTCAAGCTTTGGCTAAAGCTACTATTGAACCTGATAGTTCTTTTCGCACTGATGCATATTTCAATCAAGTGTGGAGTTTTGTGATAGAACTTTGAGAAAAAATTCTTATTCTAGGCTAAAACTGAAAAGGCGTAAAAAAATTCCAAGCGAATTCGGAGGTGGTGAAAAAAATCCCCATGATGATGTTAAATCATGTCACAGAATCAATATTCAATATGAAATTATAGATTCAGTATCTAATGAAATTGAGACAAGATTTAATGACAACAATATATCTGTTTTATTTGCCCTTAGTTCAGTATTATCCTGATCAGATGTCGAGAAAGAAAATGTTTCAACTATATGTAAAGTATATAACTTCCAGAAAGATAAATTGTTATGTGAATTGTGACTGTTTTATTCAATGGTGAAAAATGAAAACATAGACTATCCCAATTTTAAAAGTCGCCTGGATTATTTTAAAGAGCGAAATTTAAAAAAATGTGTTTCCTGTCATAACATAATTAATGAAATTGTTTTGACTGTGCCAATCAGCTCAGACAGTTGTGAAAGGTCTTTTTCGTATCTCAGGAGGCTAAAAAATTATTTTCACAGTACAATGGGATAATATAGACATTCATCTTTAGCTGTTTTAGCTACGGAGCAAGATATACCATTGAATTATGATGATATTGTAGCAACATTTTCTCTTCTTCCAGACTCTAAGAACCAGCGTTTGAAACTTCAATAAAAGGTAAATAAATATAGATATTTGTATTTAGAAAAATTATGTTAACAATTATGTTAACACAATTATGTACAAAAATCATGTTAACAATTATTTTTCTCAACATCAATTCAATTTTGTGTTCCATCTCCCCCATCCCATCCTGTTAACAATCATTTTATTTATTCCATATGGTGGATTTTCATACATACAAATCTTGCACCCCCAAATGAAATGCTGAAATGCTGCCCCTGCGCATAGCCTTTTTACTATACCCAGACGTCAACTTTAAAAGACGCCAACTAAGCTGTTCCCGTTTAGAAGTTAAGAGGGGTGTAACGGATATAAGTGGGCATCCTGTATATACTTATAGTAACTGAACAGCTATTGCAAAATGTAAGTCCAGATCCTTTTGAAAAAGCGGCCTATCTGGCCGACGAAGAAGGCTAGTATGCATTAAAGACTATTTTGAAGACAATGTCGTATTCTGAAAGCAGCGTTTCAGCTATTAAGATATACGCTTAAATTTAAAAATGTTTAGAAAAAATTATGTTTAACTATTAATTTTTATATTTGATTTTTTAAATATCAGTACATATTCAAATCAGTAAGCAATAGCATCTTATGCCATATAGTTTGACGCAAAATCCATATTTCCTTTCCGCGCATATATTTCGTCTTCAAAATAAACAGGAAAAGAAGAGATTCAAAGTCACCCGTCTTCATTCATATTTTTAAAAATATAGAAAATGTGTCTCCAAATTGTAAAATCAATATACAGCAGGGAGCATTGTGCTGTTTTCGACGCAGGAAGAAACAAAGTAAGGAATAAATTCGATTTGTGTATTTCTGCTTACGATTTTCTATGTGTGCTATGATTAAAGAGTCACAGCCGTTGAAAATATAAATATATTTTTCAAACGAAACCGTTTTTATAGTGGAATTTTGAATTTTTGTAGATATTAGCAGCGGTACAACCAATACACTGCGGTAAACTCAATAAACTGCGGTACACATAACTAGCGGTTATAAATCGTAGCAACACGTTTCTATAAAAAGTTTTTTTAATATTATTGTATGAAGAAAATAAAAGATAGAAAGAATGCGCCCACTACGTGAACGTCACAATACAACAAATGTAGTGGGTAATCACTATAGACACCCCCCCAATCCGATAATGCGCCCCTTTGGACGGACATGATTAAAGTCAAAACTAGTATTTGAAAACGAAGATTCAAAACTGTGGTGGGGATAAGCTAGTTGAAATGAAAATTACACCTAAACGGGGTATCTGAATAGCAATGATGTCAAATGAAGAAAAAAGCAAAATCAGGGGGTGGTTGAGTATGCCGCCAGAGGGGAGTTAACTTTCAAGATAAATGGTATCAGATCAAGGAATCAGGTCAGAAGAATTACTTTAAAAAATTATATAAAGA
Organism: Amaurobius ferox; assembly: GCA_951213105.1. NCBI lineage: Eukaryota > Metazoa > Arthropoda > Arachnida > Araneae > Amaurobiidae > Amaurobius > Amaurobius ferox. The sequence goes on along the minus strand of OX578140.1, from coordinate 159,993,388 downwards.
TCATTTATTAAAAAATAGACATATTTAAATATTTCGATATTGTTAAATTTAGATATTGTCCTGATTCCAGATATCAGATCTAGAGGATTACTTTAAAAATAATTATAAAGATTATTTATTAAAAAATTAGACATTTTTAAATATTTCGATATTGCCCAAACTTAAATAGCTTAGAAACTCAAGCGAACCCTTAAACTGAATATGCAAAATAACACATTCTCAAAAATTCCACTAAAATAAGCGTATCGACTACGGGTTGACCACAAATTGGAAACCCTTAACTTTTAAATATTTAAGAGGGATGGGAATCCAGCCAGCAGAGCACAGAACCTCGTCAACCAGAAATGACCCCCTCCCTTGACGGCCAGTCGCGATAAAGCTGCAACTTATGACATCTGGACAAGTAAAGTAGAATTAAAATCTTAAGGACTAACTTTTAAAAATGTTGGCTGGAATGCAGTGATTTTTTTCAGAAAATGCTTATAATAATCTTATAATTCCATATTTAAAAAAAATATCCTTATCTCTTAAATTCACAAATCCAGAATTTGGCTTTTTTATTCTTCCTTGTTTTCACAACAAGATGTTCAGAGAGAGAAAAGGGACGAGGGGAGATTTCTGCTGTAGCAGCTTCACTAACGAATAAGATGAATGCGGGAAAGATCAGTTTTTGCTCGCAATGTCTTTGAGTGGTTGGTTTTTGGCGATCTTTAAAAATTTGTATAAAACAACTACCGACTTTTTGGAAATTCGAGCTGTTAGAGTGGACGCGAAATATCTTCTAGGAAAATAAGATCTTATCTTTAAAGATATATTATTTAGAGATAAATATATATTACTTAGTATGTAACGTTGGCAATCACTCCACCGCGCCCATGCGGACGACGCAAGTGATAAGCGCATGCTGACGTATAGCACAGATGTCGACGCACAAACGCCGCCAATCTAAAATTGATTTTTTTCACTTTTCTACCTTAATAGTTGTATTATACAGCTTAAAGGATATATATAATAAGAAGAAAATTGTATATGTGGTTTTCGGTTGATCTCGCTAGCTCTTTTACTCGTATCATGTCAATAGCTTAACTGAACGATGGCAAAATTACATCCCTCTTTGTAAAAATTTGCGAAAAGCACATCTCTTGAAGTTCTTTGTTATTCGACACAGTTTGCAATCTGGAACTCGCCAAATGTCTCCAAGATGACAACATTTTTCTCAATTCATCAACGAGGTAACCAAATTTATTTACCAAGGTCAAATGATCCGGTCATTTAAATTATAATAATAGTTCTGTTAGGTATGTGTAACAATATGATGTCACTTCCGTTACATGTATTTTAGTTTCATCACTGTCACAATGTTTTTATGATTTTCTCCGTACCATGCGTCATAGGATATTTCACATCAATAAATTTCCCTAGTCCAGTTTTCATAGACGTGAACTGACCGAATAGGACTCAATTTGACCCACGATATGTATTTGAGCACGTCTACAGTAATTTATAAAGAAATCTGCGTGGCTAAGTAGTCTACGACGTTCTGCTTACAGATTGCGGTCATATCTAGCTGAAATTTGTTTCAGACAGGCATTCTGCAACATGTATTTCGGAGACAGTTTAGCCTGGTTCAGAGGCATTTTCCAATGCGTTTTCAATGCAAATATTGCATTTGGTTATGAAGCACTCTTAGACTGACTTTCTCTAGCTTGGAGTGTCCCTTTCTCCACATTTCTTCATTAAAATTATTTCATGGAGGTATTAACTGAACACTCGAACGTGGTGACTAGCTCTTGCGTCATTTTATACTACGAAGTATATTCCGATTATACGCGCGGAACAAAAGGTATCTTTGACTTAGTCTGATAGTATCAGGCTCATACACGTGAATGCCTGGATTCTAACCACAAGGAGGCAATCTGTCCATTACAGGTGACCAATAACTCCTTAACAAGTGGACAATAACGTTCTTGACTATGATCGCAATACCACTCACGAGACAGCAGCACCACAATAAGACGATCCCTTGTCTCCGTGACCCTTGTCTGCTTCACATTGGCTTTATGGGGATGGCCGAACCGTCACAGCAAAGAACGTCACATGTGTGACAGTGACGTTGTAGTCACGTGACACCTGAGTCACAATGTGACATCATATTTGTGACTTCTATGCGACGTTATGTATTAGTAACTTTGTAACTTCATTTTGACTATATTCTGTGACGTTTTCACAATTTAATTAACACGTAACAATGTGACGACATTATACTGGCAATTACAGTATGACGTCTCAAATAAGTTAATATGCGACGTCACAAACGACCATGAAAATGACCAAAATGACTTCGTTGTGACCTCGATATAGCATTGCCGAGACGCACTGCGACGTCCAGTGACGTCTCAAAGTCACAGTGTAGCGTAAATCTTACGTCACTGTAGAAAAAATGCTGTTAGGGAAGCTATTCTCACTGGCTTGAATAAATACACAGTTTTATATACTTGGCTGATTTGAATTCTAAAGTATTTCTTATGCAATGTAGAAACATATTTCAAATCAGTATAATGTTTAACTATATATTACTACTTCTGTATAATTTGTTCAATCTTCTACGTGTGTCAGTGAAATTTTTAATTAATTATCTAACCTTTGATCACAATTGTAAATTATTTATATAAACCGTTTAAATTTGTAGAAGTTAATCTAATTATAACAGTGTGGAAACCAACTTTACTCATCTCGTTTCTATATCACAGAGAAAAGTAAACGTCAGATGTGACCTTGATATGAATTTATGTTTTCTCTTTTAACAGTATCATTCAATTCATGGCATGAGAGAATTAATCAAATAAAATAAAGAATAGGGAACTCTGTCTTTCCCAATTGTTTATGTATGACCCTCTCCTGAAATGTCAGTCGAGAGGAAAAGATAAAATTGAATTGCGAACAAAGTATCCTTTTTTCTTATTCAACCCGAAGAAATTGTCCCCAAATGGCAAAATCGATAATTCCTACGAGTTCAGGTCTTGTTACCCCTCTGCATCCCAAAAAGTTTCGATTTAAATTTCGTTACTTAGTTTTTCAAAACTTTATTTTCTAAATGTGTCTCTGAATTTGGAACCGGTCGTCCATTCCAGTAGTTATTTCCAAATAATGTCAGCTCAGACAATTGTCAAATAGTTCATCACAGAAAATTAAAGTGCTAGTTGTGAGAATACAGCTGTCTAGTACCTCTTAGAAAAAAGCAAAGCAAATTATGTGACTATAATTTTTTTGAAAACTTTATGAGCCCTTTTCCTCAGATCAGAAACAACGTGCTTTTAACAATTGATAAAATACAAATGTGTTACTTAAGCTGCAACAGGTATACAATAGTTATTTCTAAAACACGATATTGCACAATTAACAGAAGTTATGAAGCAAAAATATAAGCAATTACAACTTAGCGGTTGTTACGCATACATTGTTTCTGACCTGATGCAGAGGATGTATAGCGACTTCGAAGCAAGTTGCCTACTTTTCTTATATGATTGTTTTCTTTCAAGAAAATCCTGAAAGGTGCACTTTAAAAAATATGCACGAATATGATATGATGGATGGGAAAAGTTTTGCTGCGGAATAAATAATTAACACTGTTTGTAGCTCTCTAATGAGTCTAGATTTAAATACTAATTTGGTATTTAGTAATTTGGTGCTTAGTAACCCTATTGAAAGTTGCTAAAGAATAATTAATAATCTACATAAATAAAATTGAGAATCTGTCTGTCTGTCTGCCTGTTTGTCCCGTCATCATGGGAGAACGGCTGAACCGAATATGATGAAATTTTGTGGGTAGCCTAGAAATAGTCTCACTTAAAATTTAGTCCATATTTTGAGTTTCCACGATCAGTGGTTCTCGAGATATTAGTAAAAAACAATAATTTCGTTTGCCTCATCATCACGGGAGAACGGCTGAACCGAATTTGATGAAATTTTGTGGATAGCCTTGAAATCACCCCTTATAAATTTAGACCAAGTTTCGAGTATCTAAGATCAGGAGTTGTTAAGATATTAATGAAAACCGAAACTTTTTCCTAGGAGTTCTACTCTCTAACTCCGTTGTTTATCCAAACGAAAAGCTTGAAAATCGTTTGAAAGGGAATTACAACTTTATCTTTGAATTTGATGGGAGATTTTTGCGCTAATTAGTCACTTTATGAAAACATGAATTGTTTGAAACATGATTTAAATGGGAAATCAATCTCCATGGTTTAATTTAAACAAGCTTTTACAGAACAATGAAAAGTATAAAGAAATTAAAATGGTTATTTAATTTCACAGTTTATGAGGAAGATTCTATCTTATATCATGTTGATCAGAAAAGCAATTAAATTAAATGCGTCTGTTAATTTTAATTATTATTTTTTCGATTTGAATAATAAAAAATCTGATGTGGGCAACACATGACTTTTCTCATATAAATGCAATGAATTAACTACTTTTACAGTTAAAAAAACGTTATTCTGATAGTAGATACCGTGGTGCGCTAATAAAAATAAGAGAACTGAAATTATGTTTAACATTATTTATCATAATCATTATTATTACGTTGTGCGTTGTATTTTGCAATAACCCTCCAATTATTTAACCTCTGTGTGAGTCCTGTAAGGGAATTATTAATTAATATAATACTAAAAGGATTATTCCATTTGAACTTTAACAATAACATTTATTAACAACATAAAATACTTATTAAATTCAATTACAATATTTAATTATATGATGTCAGCGGAGGGGACATATGCGACCAGTACGGAAACGCTTAAATAGTGGTTAGGACCAGATATCATTTTCAATGGGCACATACCTTCAAGTCTGTCTTGGGTTTTGTCACCATGTACGATGGTCTGGGCTTTCGACCATGTACGATGCCGATCATAGAACCGAAATAACTCGCAGTATTCTTTCACCGACTCGTGATATCGACGATAACTTCCTACTCATGGCGCGCACACCCGCACTTATTTTATTCTCTTATTATCTGCACAAGTCATACTGTCCTGTCACCCTCTAAAGTCGTATTGTCGTAATGCTATATATCGAAGTATTTTTTTAATAAATTTATTTGAAAAATGTGCAATATCTTGAGAACGGTTCATGCTAGCGTTCTAAAATTTATGTCAATTGTTTTCTAAGGGAAAATTACATAAGAAATGTCTATTTGCGTAACTTTAATAAAGGTTTTGATTTTTTGATGATTTTTCAAAATTTCACTCGAAAATTTAGGCGGGTTCTGAACATTCGATTGTGTTTTAAAACAATACGCTTCCAGTATTTACGGATTGTGATTTTTGTACCAAATTTCATTCAAATCGCTCCATTCGTTCGTGAGATATCGTTTCCACAGATTCAGTGACACTTACACACACACACATACTTTCACACACACACACATACTTTCACACACACACACACACAGACACACACACGCACACACACACACACACGCACACACACACACACACACACACACACATACAGACATAACTTCAAAAATGTTCGATTCGTGATCAGGGATGCTTGAAACGTGCTCTTCCGTCGAAAATTCGAATTCGAATTTTCGACCCCGTCCCAGTACTTTCCTTATACATTATGTATATAAGGAATGTAATAAATGGATATAAAAATATATTTTAGAAAAGAACGATTTGATTTTTCTTATAGCATTTTTGACTGGATAATATCAATTACAGTTTTCAGGTTTAAACGTTATTATTATTGATATTTTCGGGGATTATTGATTCAGGGATTATTGATATTTTCAAATAATTATGCAATTGTTTTATTATGACAAAAATTGTTTAAAGTCATATATTGTACGTTGTATGAGTAATCTTCTACAAATACACGAGTATATCGTTTAATTTACGAGAATATAAATACTGCAGGTATATTGGCATATGTTTTGATATATATTGGCATATATTGGAATCAATTACGACCTTCTGGTACAAAGAGTACGGGGATTATTGATATTTTCAATTAATTACAATATCTTTTTTATTTTGGCAAGATTTTTGAGACTCATATTCTAATACGGGTAATCTTCTACTAACACACTGGCATATGTTCTAATCTGCGACAGTGTAAGTAGTACGGGGTTGCATATATTGATTCAATTCCTTTTTTTTTTGTAAATTTGCTTACAAAAGGGGCCAGGATGTTTCATTCTTCAAATCTGCCCGTGAAGATAATTTTGCATAGTGAAAACAGATATTCTTAAACTTCCCTTTAGGAGCAATAAATTTAATATTTTAGCATTATTTGCACGTGATTACGAATTATAAGTTTCTTTATATTATATACTCCGTAGTAGTATAGACGGGTAGTAGAACGGGTATGCTGTTAGCAAACAAATATGTTTGCATCTACATGAAAGTCGAAATATGTACATTGTTCAGGTCCACAAGATCCCTGTTTGCATCTAAGGTGCGTGTGGACAGTCCTGTATATATATATATATATATATATATATATATATATATATATATATATATATATATATATATATATATATATATATATATATATATATATATAGAACCGAGTGGTTCAAAATGAATTTTAAACTCGCCATCTTTGGGTTAAAAAGTTCTTACGTGATTAAAACAGATGGTCAAAATGAATTTTAAGCTGGCATCTTTTGGTTAAAAATTTTTTACGTGATTAAAGTAGATGGTAACCATCTGCTTTAATCACGTAAGAACTTTTTAATCCAAAGATGCCAGTTTAAAATTCACTTTGAACCACTCGGATCTCATATATTATATATATATATATATATATATATATATATATATATATATATATATATATATATATATATATATATATATATATATATATTCACAGGACTGTCTACCTGCGCCTTAGATTCAAACACGGGTCTCGTGGATCTGAACAATGTACACATTTGGACTTTCATGTAGATACAAACATATTTGTTTATTATTAATTATTCTTTAACAACTTAGGGTGAATTGGTTTGAATATGTTTGTTCCATCCCAGTTTCTCAACAAACGCCGCCGAATTTCTAATATGGATTGGTGATACTTTTTAATGTGGAATAACTTAGAGCGGAGTAAATCATGAACCATTAAAATATGTGACTGAATTGAAAGGGAAGTATGAAACGGAAGTGATATCATATTGTTATAAATATGTAACAGAAAATCACTGTTATGATTTGAAGATCCTTGTCGATAAATTATGTGACTTTTGTGATGAATTTGGCGAAATATCGTCATATTGGAGACTATATACAAGTTCTATAATCTTTTCTAACTCTATGAATTTTCTAGGAACTTCACGAGTTAGTGTGCTTTTTCCAGAATCTTCCTTAGAAGGTATATAAACTCGTCATCGTTCACCTGGATTGTTGATGTGATATGAGTAAAAGTGTCTATCGAACTCAATACAGAATACGATATGTAATTTTTTTTTATTACATATATCGATTATGCACTATTATAAAACAATTCTACTAGAATAGTGTAAAATTTTTAATTTTATATGTGCGACATCTGTGCATCAACATCTGCGCTATGTGCGAGTATACGCTTATCTCTTACTCAGACCAAAATTTAAATATTTTCCGCTAAACTTTAAAGAAATACCGTTAATAAATTTATGTAAAAGTACTATATCAAAAAATGGTGTCATTGCAATTGCCAAGAATCTTCTCTCAAGAGAATTGGACTTGTGATTTTTAGAGTTAAAAGAAAAAGGCTCCTGTTGTGTTAATTCTTCTAGATTAAGATTTGAAATTGTATGTATATTTCATACTATATGACTTGTAAAGCTTTGGATATAATATTAAAATGTAGACCTTAGACTTTGATGTTATAGTTTGTTGTGTATATCTTAATAATTGTATTTCGTTTTATCTCAAAAGTTTTGAAACTGCTGTAAATATATCTTGTTATCTTAATTTTGGAAACATAGAGTGCATGTATATTGGACCTTGTAAATAGGAATTGATTGTTGAATATGGATATTTTGGGATATTGTATCTTGTGTTGAATTCAAAAGTCGATATTATATCGTTTCAGAGTTAGAAATGCTCTTAAGCCTTGTTGAAGATTGCTTATTTCTACTTTTCTTTTATACAGATTGCTGTGTCCTTTGTAGGAGCGAACTGCTCCACTTTTCTGTTAAAAATAAAGTTGTTGTTGCCCAGTCTGAGGACGACCCTCTTCTGATCGCAGTTATTGTTGCGTTGTTTTTGGTTTTCGTGTTGGTTCGAACGATTAGTGTATAGTGACTATTGGTGTCCTTTTTGTGATGCTGTCATCCCGCTGGGTCTCTTTGCGGCTCTGGCGGCTTTTAAGGCATGTGTGCGGAGTGTCCCAGATGCACTGCCGCAGCGATGGAATCTTCTGTTTCCGGATACCTTCGGGTTGAGCGGAGTTTGTTTAAAGTTACTAAGACCACACGCCCTCATGGTGGAGTGACGAGTCTACTATCGTCATCGATAACTTCGTTGTTTGTGGTCTGATACGGACGAAATAAACGGCATTGTATTAATCTATTAAAACTGCATAATTTAAAGAAAAATATGATTAGTCGATTTCGGAACGATTTGGACAAGAACAACCTGTCTTTTTTACGAAACAGCCCGCAAGATGTTCAGACACCCCCCCCCTAAATTTTCGAGTGAAATTTTGAAAAAATCGTCAAAAAATCAAAACCGCTAATAAAGTTACGCAAATAGACATTTCTTATGTAATTTTTCATTAGAAAATGATTGAGATAAATTTTAGAACGCTAACATAAACCGTTCTCGAGATATTGCACATTTTTCAAAAAATTTATCAAAAAGTTATATAAATTAAAAAATAATATTTCCTATTGAGAAACATGTTCACTTGCCATATGTAATATCATGCGATAAATTGGGTGATATCATTCTCGTGGATCTAGCTCGTTCCATTCATGAGAAAATATACTTTGAGTAATAATTTTGTGTTTGAACTCCAATAGTCATTTATCTTCTATAAGAATGACTTATTTTTTTGATCTTCTATATGAATGACTTATTCTTTTGATCTTCTATTCTTTTATTTATCTTCTATAAGAATGACTTATTTTTTATCCATTTGGTGAGATTTTGGTTAATTTGACAATATTTGAAAAAAACGTCAAATTGGCGACATTCCGCCAAATTCGTCGCCAAAATGGACGGAGAAATGAGTTATTCTTATAGCAGCTAAATGACTATTGGCGTTCATATACAAAAGCATTAGTCAAAGTAAATTTTCTCATGAATGGAACGAGCTAGATGCACGAGAATGATGTCACCAAATTTATCGCATGATATTATACATGAAAAGTGAACATATTTTTCAATAGTTAATATATTTTTTAATTCATGGAATTTTTTGATAAATTTATTTGAAAAATGTGCAATATCTCGAGAACGATTCATGCTAGCGTTCTAAAGTTTATGTCAACCGTTTCCTAAGGCAAAATTATATGAGAAATACCTCTGTTCATTACTGTATTAAATGTTTTAATTTTTTGATGATTTGTTTTAAGTTTCCATCGAAAATTTAAGGGGTTCTGAACATTCGATTATGTTTTAAAACAATAGGCTTCCAGTATTCACAGATAGTATTTTTACCAAATTTCATTCAAATCGCTCCATTCGTTCGTGAGATATCGTCTCGCACAGACACACACACATACACACATCACCTCAAACATGTTCGATTTGTGATCAGGGATGCTTGAAACGTGCTCACCCGTTGAAAACTCGAATTCGAATTTTCGACCCCATCACAACACTTTCCTTATATATTATACTATGTACAGCCGCGGAAAAAATAGATGTCACATATATATTTAAGCAAAAACTAGTCTTTGTTATTCTATTACTTTCCTTATTTACAGCCGCGGAAAAAAAAAACGCCCCACCCTCTGTTAATCGAGCATCGTTCATCGTAGAGAAAATTGAATGATACCATTCGATTAGGAATAACATACTCTACAAATTAATGTGAGTAAAATTTCCATAAGGGACCACCTTAATATCTAAACGCGCACAAACTTTTAAATTTTAAGGCAATACCCGATTTTGACAACGTAGTTCGAAACTAGAGCAAAATTCAACCTGTGATACGAAATTTCAAGTCATTTGGAGGAAGCGTTTCTGAGTTGTGAGTATGTAAAATTTTGAGCTCCTATTGTTAAATTAGTTTCCAAGACTTCCATTCATAACTTCTGTAATAATTATCTGCTCACGCTGATTATTTGTATGACGTTACTACTAATCAACCCAAACACAATTACGTGATTTTTATTTTTGTAGAATAAATTGTTTGTATGAAATATTAAGTATGAAATCAATAATCGAAAAAATATGAATAAAAACCTGGACACGTTTTGATAAAAATCGATTCTCAAAGAGTTTTTATATGTTTATATAAAATTCCAGGTGTTTCCTCCCGCTAGTTCTTTCGAAATGTTTAAATATTCAGAATCACGATGACTTTAGGGGTCGTATATTAGTTTAAAAAACGACTAATTTGAAAAAGTTATATTAATTGTAAGTTAATCGTTATTTAAGAAAATGGGTATTTATTTTTACCCAGTTTTAATAAAAACTCTGTATAAACAGTGTCATATAGATGCAACCTAATCAACGTAATTCTGCTACTGTATTGAAGGGTGCAAACTTGTATTGTTATAAATGGGATCTACTTATGTTATTGCCGATTAATAGTTCCCGAGCTACTGCGAGTTGAAATCGCCTATAAAATGCAATAATTTATAATAAAAATATTTATATAAAACAATAACAAATTATAAAATTATGTGATACTAAACACCAACAAGACTTCAAACGGTGATTGATATTGACGGATTGATACTTTTAAATTCGTCACCAAGTTCCAACAGAGTTGTTTTGTCGCGTCATCTGCAGATATTTGTTAGTCTCATAAATTGATTTTGAAACAGCATTATAAAATGACTTTTGAAAATAAACATTTCATTCTTTTTTATTTCTTCTTCTTTTTATGGACCTTGGCACGAATGCCACATTAGTTTTTAGCAACGTACCCAGTAGGACATTTTACCCCTAATAATCGTGCCCTATTTGAGACTCACATAATCCTACCCATTACAGGTCCACTGCCTTAGTAACACACACACACACACACACACACACACAAGACAACACCACACACAGCCATGAGAATGCTCACCGTCTCATGCAGGAATCAAACCTGCGACCCTTTGGCTGTGAGGTAAGTCATAATGCTGAATGTCAAGAGGATAGTTCAATAATTTACAACAGTGCTGTGGTCAATCAACGAAACATCGTCCTTAAAATTGCGGTTTTCAATATGGAGTTGATCCCCGAAAATTGCACATTCCAGTATATTGAATATATTCGGATATAAAGATAGAAACGTCGTGAAAATTTGAATTTGCACTAATTTGGGGATCTAGAACTTGTGGGTGACGTCAAAATTGGGTGTTGCCTATGAAAATTTCAAAGTTTGTGCGCGTTTAGATATGCAGACACTCCCTTATGCGAATTTTATTTACATTAATTTGTAGAGGATGTTATTCCTAATCGAATGGTATCATTCAATTTTCTCTACGATGAATGATGATCGATTAACAGTGGGTGGGGCTTTTGTTTTTCCTAGGCTGTACATAATGTCGTGACGGCATTCGTCACTCCTTTGTAAATTGCATAACTTCTGTACCTTTTAAACTTTTATTTAATTAATCTGTGTTCTGGAACCCTCATGTCATTGTATATTTTATTATCGTAATGTATCTGATTCTGTGCAGAACTGTGGCCATTTTTATTCAATGATAATTCTCGCACACTCGGGGAACGACGGCTGTTAGTCTGGCTTGCTGGCGAAGACAGATGTCTTCTTGTTGTCACGCGGCAGATACGCGTGCCTTGGAATCTTCCGTTGTGGGGCGGAACTGTGGATGATTTTGAATTGGAAGTAATTTTCGATTGGTGGATAGGAGATGATGTGAGCCCATGTCATTTTCTATTGGACGGCTCCTGGATCCATCTGGAATGTATATAAGCTGAGTGATTCTTGATTCGGGGCTCTCTCCCTGGAAACATCTTCGAACTCACGTAGACGCGGGACTTAGCCCCCAGGCGGAGTCACCGTGTTGTGAGGGTCGGGAGAGATGCCACCTCGCCACTGCTGTTACCGTCGCCACTGCCGAGATCTGATGATGCCTTGCCCTCGCCGACCGTCGACCGCCGTGTAATCGTTGGAGATGATGCCTCATTTTCCTTGGTCGAGTACCGGGACCAGAAAAGGCAAATATGAAGCTGTTCCCTGGACTGACCTGATCCGGTATCATTCCGGAAACTGCGGTTCGACCGTTCCTGCGGGGCAATGTTTGCCCCGAGGGAAACTACCAGCGGATGCCTGTGCTCTATCTGCCATGAGTCCTTCCATGAAGATCTTGAGGTAAGACTTAAATGTATAGACGAGCCGTTGGGCTGTTGACTGGACTTGTGCATCGATCACTGCAGAACTTTTCATCCATAGGATCTTCTGCCAGCATTATACATATATATTCTAACTACAGTCTCTTTCTTCATAATGAAGCATTATCTAAGCTATAGTACTTTAAATGGAATTAATACTATTTTTGAAATACAGTATTTACTTAAGCCTTTAACGTTCCCCGTGTGAGTGCATTCTCTCTGACCATACCTTTATTTTGCTAAATTGGAATATATGAAATTTATGTGAAATTACTTGATTTATAGAATTATTATTTAGTTCCGGCAAAGAGCCGATGATTTTTAGTTGAAGTGTGGTCCAGTGGTTTGGTAGCTGAATATGAATCAGCATTTGTATTTTCTGTGATAACTCCTTAACATTTGGCATTTAAATAAACTTAGAAGTTAAACGAATTTATGTGTTCTTATTTGTGTAGAAATTGTATTGAATTTAAGTGTTTTCAGCTTCTGGAGGAATCTTGAAGGTAAAGGTAATTTCTTTGGTATTTGTTGGGTTTTCCTTCACAGGTCATCAATTGGAATTCTTCCAATTGACGGGAGGAGTGTTTCGAACCTGGGTTACAAATTTACGGAGAGTTAGACTCTCGGTCTGCCGTGTCTGGCCGGTATCCGTTGTGACTTTAGAAGCCCACGGAACCCGCGATGACAATAAGGAAAGTACTAGAATGACAAAGAATAGTTTTTGGTTAAATATATATGTGACATTTATTATTAAACTACAATAGCTGATATTGCTTGAGTCTGCGCATTTTCTTCACTTTCATATCATTTTTTTCCAATAAAAATTAGTACATATTTCTCAACATTTACAAACACAGAAAGTTATTTCTTCGAATAAAAATAAAATTCAGACTTTTAAATTAAAATGCAATTTTAGCATATTCATTTTGTGCCCGAAAATAGTTACTATTTCATAACATATGTGTAACTAATCACTCTGAAATTTAATTTAATTTTGACGTCACATTTGACTCACATCTTGACGCCACATTTTATACACATTTTGACGTCATAAAGAACTCAACATTCTACAGGTCCAAATTCTTATGCATTGAATAAATAAATTGAATATAAAATGGGATTTGAAGTTCGAGAATTTTATTTGATCCTGTAAAGGCAGCATATGTAGCATTCGAGTATTACTACATTTATAAAAAATATAAAGATTTTTAAAAAGTAATGATTTTCTATGCATCATAATAATATTACAGAATAATATTAATGCACAATAATTAGATGAAGCATAATGATGTTCATAATGTGAGTTTCGTTGTTAATTGGTGCAATTAGAGATTGATCGTTAAATAAGGTACATACGCTGATAATAAAAGTCTTAATACAGCTATTTGTTTGAAAAATATGGATTTCTACAACTGCATACACATTCCTTATCTCGGTTTCTGGCTTTACGCATCTTCCGCATAACAAGCTGCAGAATTTATCTATTCGAATACTGCACGTAAAAGGGGCTGGGGTAATCTGAAAAAGTTTCATCTTGTGACTGCATCTGCAGAAGGATTGAAATTATTTCCCTGTATAGGTCGTATGGCATATTCAATATTGAAGACTCTGTAGAGGATACTAATAAAAATATCTCAGCGTGGTAAAACAGAATTTCCCCCCTAAGAGTTCCAGAGATATAAAATAGTAATTTCATTAATGGAGCCATCAAAGAATTGAGAGAAACTGCATGAGTCAGCTACGGGACGTGAGTTCTATGCCAATGCAAAAAAAAGTTGAAGTCCTTCGTAGAATAATTCTCTACACACTAGCACATTTGAATTGCATATTACGAGTCTCTTAATTGGGGTGGGATAGACCAATGGTTAGAGCACGGGGATTGCACCCGGACGACCTATGTTCAATTCCCAGCTCTAATAAAACTGCCCCCGTGTTCACGCAGAGTACAGGCACGTTATATATGTTGGCCCGTAAGTCTTTCCGAGAGGTTGGCGGTAGAGGAAAGATGGTACGGTCACTGTGGATGCCGCTCTCACTGGGTTCAGATCTAAATTGGGAGGCATGTCCAAACAGATAACTTGCACCTTTGGATAAGTCGGGTGCTCCAGCTCGAAGAAAAGTAGATATCTTAAGAGTGAATTTTTTTTGGCATTTTAAACATTGTGAAGCCCCCTCACGTTGTCTACATCTTTGGGGAATAACTTTTACACTTGATTTTCGTAACTGAGTAACATTTAAAAAATTCTGGAGTTTTCTGTAGTTGCATATAAAATAAGGCAATGGCTTTTCTGATCTTAGGTTCTCAAGCTAATTGAATGATGTTAAAAAATTTAAAATTAAGATAATTATGTTCATTTGAAAAGCATGAATGTTAATAGTAGTGGCACCATGATTCCATTCTGAAATGTTTAATGTTACTTGCAATATATGTTTAAACTTCTTTTGGAAGGGGGGGGGGGTGATAATAACAAATCACTGAGGCCCAGCTATGCATACTGAATAAAAGTGAGATTTCCTGTGCATACAAATAATGATGCTGAATTAAAAAAAAAAACCTCATTATCATTTCGTATTTTGATTATTAGAGAGTATACAATGTGCAAAATGAAGTACATTTTCTCTTGTTATGTTCGTGTATTGATCGCAAAATCAATATTTTATGATAAATTGCGTCCTATCAGAATATATCCGCAAATTTAATTACATGATCATTTCAAAGACAAAAACTAGGAAACAAAAAAATAACCTTACAGATGGTTTTTGCTTTTTGTTGCTTCCATTCCTGAAAAAAAAACATTATTTCCAAGATGTATTGTGAAAATTAGGAAATATTAATGCATTTCAGCGAACAAGTATTAAGTGAACAACTTTTGATTAAGAATAGCAGCATTTTCAAGCTAATTTCGTAAAATATTAATTTATAATATTTCTTATAAATTAAATCTCTTACTATTATTAATTTGTTTCATTTATTAACATAGAAATTAGTAATCATTATTAATTTGTATTATTTCTAAAAAATTAAATGACTTAGTATTACCTTTTGATTGAATTTATTTATATGTTTTTGCTTGAAAAGTACGACAAATTGAAATTTAAACTACACTCATGTTTAAGTTAAATTGCAACATCACGATGATTAAAATTTTATACCACATATTACTAATGGTGATACAAATAAATAATTACTGTTTCAGAGCCATACAACCATATTTCTGGCACAAAATCTGTATTTTGTAAAGTTGTCCCTAGTGGCAATAAGAGTTAATAAACGTAGAGGCATCGAATCAAAGGGTGTTGCTTTGAATGCTTCTTCGATCCGGGTTTGCAGTTCTTTGGTGGTGACTGATGGAGAACAGTAATGGCACAGTTACGGAGTGACCATATTCCATACATGTTCAATCAGTGACATGTCTGGCGAACAGGCAAGCCAAGGAAGAAGCGGTATCTACTGTACAGTGAAGGAGGCTCGGAGATTCTGGGTAATTTGTGTTCGGCGTTGTCTTGCTGGAATATAGCGCCAACATGTACTGAAGGAAGGATAAAACTTCGGCATCCAAAACCTCCCTGATGTAGCGGTCGCTGTTGAACGTACCCGCAATGCATAGCAGATGGGAACGTCTATGATAGCCAATGACATCTCACGTCATCAAAACGGATACATGATTTTCCTGCATGCGTTTTAGAGCATTTTCCTGCATGTTCTAAAACGCATGCAAGAAAATGGCGCTCATCACGATACCGTCTAACGTGTATGCGGTCATCATTGTAGTCCAGGTTGTAGCGGGACTCGTCCGAAAATACGATGGTGTGCCAGTCCGCACGCCGTGGCCTGTACTTCTCCGCCCATTGCAACCTGAGGCCTCGATGGTTCAGAGTCAAGAATATCATGCGAAAAAGAATGTTTGTACGCAGTCCTTTGCGCAACAGACGCCTTCAAACCATAAAAGCCGACAATATCACAGCTGTAGAAGTGCTCCACTACTGCGCTAACACTCGAAAAGAGGCTGTACGGTTCGTCACCGCAATGCGAATGAGATGTCTATCATCCCATGCTGGCATCACATTGCTTGGTTCAATACCGGAATTTCGACTAGTCCAGTTTTCTTCGATCCACAGTTTCTACACTCGCATTGATGTCGTGGAATTATGCCGCTTACGAGCAGCAATATCCCAGTACGAAATTCCTCTTTCCCGCAGGACGATTATACGTCCCCGTTCTAACTCTATAGTTTGGTTATAAGGGGCCCACTGACGTTGACGATACATAATAGCTCCAACAGAATAGTTTTCAACTCGAGGACACCGATACCATAATTCTCTAAATATTCCTCAGTTTTCTATTTATGCTCCCCGTACGACCGTTCACAAGGCGCTGCGGAGCCCAGGAATGCTCATTCAATGCACGTCCATGCAGAAATGCATTCAATGCACGTTATAATTCATGAACGTCCTGTACGTTTCATTCAAATCTAATAATTCCTTCATGGTGTTGCAATTTTTATAATAATGAGTGTATATTGCTTGTGCTCTTTTTATTCAATATATTGTCTTCTCAATTACCAGGTTGGGGTAATTATTAGCAAATGTTCTCAACACGTTTTGTTTATTTTGATCAAAAATTATGTTTTATGTTACATCTTACTTAATACACAGTCAGTAGTAAAGAAATACAGATTACATTTTATTTTGGTAGAGGATAAGGCCATAATACCGGATTATGGATGTAATACAAGAATCACTATAACTATTGGCATATTTGTGCCATGTATCGGCCAAACTACATCTATAGTTACGTTCCAGCTAAACCAAGCTGATAAGTAATGATGCTAAACCAAGAGATTTAGGTTTACAGGTATCTAAATTTTCGTAAAGAAACATACTTTTTTTTACTGATTCAGGGTAGTAGTTAATTTCAATTTAAGTTTTAGAATAACACTTAGTTCTTAATGCGCTGCATAGTTCTCCAAAATCGATCTTGAGGTCCATTTATTACTTTCCTTACATATACAGTATAATGTATAATGAAAATATTATGACGAGATCGAAAATTCGAATGCACATTTTCGACAGAAAGGCACGTTTCAAGCATCCCTGAACGCAAATCGAACGTTTTTGAGAGGATTCATATGTGTGTGGGGTTGTGTATGAGTGTGTGTGCGTGTGAGAGTCTATGGAGACGATATTTTTCGAGTGAATGAAACGATTCAAATGAAATTTGTAACAAAATTTACAATCAGTGAATACTGGAAGCACTTGTTTTTAAACACAAACAAATGTTCGGAAAATCCCAAATTTTTCAAATGAAATGTTGAAAAAATCATTTAAATATCGAAACCTTTAATAAAGTTACGAAAGTAATCATTTTTTAGTACTTTTTCATTAGAAAACTATTGATATAAATTTTAGAACGTTAACATGAACTGTTCTCGAGATACTGCACACTTTTTAAAGCCATTTAACAAAAATCACATGAAATTAAAAAAAGTATTAACTATTGTGAAATATGTTTACTTTTCATATGTAATATTATGTGACAAATTTATTAACGTTATTTTCGTAGGTACAGTTCGTTCCATTTACGGAAGAAAATACTTCGGGTAATAGTTTTGTATTTAGATTCCAATTGACATTTACCTACTATATGAAAAACCTATATTTTTCGTCCAAAACATTTGGCGACATGTTGGCGACGAATTTGTTGGAGTTTCGCCAACTTGGAGACTTTTTTTAAATGTTTCCAAATTTGCAAAAAATATCTCCAAATTGATAAAAATCTCTAAATTGATAAAAATTAATCAATGAAAATGATGATTAATTTATGAACATTCGATATTTTGGATAAAATATAAGAATCAAATATAAGAATAACCCATTTGTCTGTCAGACCATCCCACCCCCGACCAAGGCCGGAGGACTCGCTTAGAGCAACAGTTTTGCTGTCGCGGGATGTCGGCAATTTGGCGACTTTTTCAAATGTTTTCAAAGTGACGAAAATGTTAATGACGCCAAGTGAGAGGCAATGATTTGTTAATTTTGAATTCCGTCTTATGATGGGCATACCTTCTAATGCTCTTCTCTCCGTTTTCTTGTAAAACTTGGAGATTCATTTAGCGAACTTGGAGAATAAACTAATGAAATATCGCCAGCTTGGTGAAATTTCGTTTGAGATTGACGAAAATATATTATCAAAATTTCAAAATTGACGCCTAATTGATGAATTAATTCTTTAAATATTTTAATATATGAACAATATTGCGATGTCACTTCTGGTATTTTGATAGAGATGTTACTTCTGGAATTTTGAAACGAAATATACTGTACGAATAAAAATTATTAATAATTCCGTCGAAAATGAAGTGCATACAATACTTGATACCATAAAACATTTAATTCAAAACTTTTTTTTTATTTAACTTATACTTTTTGGTCAAGAATTGATTCAATATAAATTTTGTATACTCTAAATTCCTGACTATCTAATAATTTTAGTTTCAGCTTTTGTCAAAATTTATGCTTGACATTCTAAATCTTTTATCGTTTCACAACTTTTGTCTTTGGTTCTAAATTAGATAATTGGTAATTACTGAGAATATTTGCTGTTACATATATCATATGTTCTTGACATTGAAGGAAAAAGATTCAATAGTATGATTTTAGATCTTAGGATATATATTGATTTTGCTATTTCCATTTCAGTATGGTTATTTTATAGGAAGATATTCTGTATTTCATTGTTTAGTTTTCGTAAGCTATTAGTAAGCGGAACAATAAAAGGCTTTTTCTGAGTAAAGCTGCAATAAAACCTGACCCAAAGTGCAAGTAGAAAAGAACCTGACCCAAAGTGCAAGTTATAAAGTGCAAGTAGAAAAATAAATCCCTTTTAACTTCAAGATTAAAGAAACCTTGCCATTTTACAGACTTTGGTTTTCATATCCTTTCTGAATAGAGATTTTAAAATGCATATATGCAGATGTGTTATGACTGTCGTGATATATGCTGTTTGTTCTATGGAACGTTTTGTTTTATTTTCAAAACTCCGTGGCATTCAATTACTATTCAATTTATTATTGGAAATTTTAAATAATTTCATTGTTAGCAGATTACAGAATTTGGTGATAACTAGATTTGGCGTATTGATTTTAGCGATTTTCAAGTATATATTTCTTATGATGAGCTATATATAAATGATAAATGATGACTGTTATGGATTCAGCTACAAATTTCGGAGGGGTGGGTGTTCACTTAGGGCTTATAAAACACAAGTTAAAAAAACTATCACCTTCCTTGAATCATTCATCTCTCAGGATCTGATATATATAGAACTTAGATGATATAATATGTATTCCGTATCAAATTACAAAGGATGCAGGATTTTTTACTAACGATTTTAACTTTCTGACAAAAAAATTTCATTATTTTTTCAGAATTGGTTACGGATGGATCTCAGATGGCAAATATGGATTCAGTATCAAACTATAGAAGAACCAGGAAAGCTCACTGAGGATCCCCACTTCCAGTTTTGAAGATGCCACTTCCAATATAAAACTTTGCATTTTACTGGCAACACCCGTTTCGTTAATTCGGCTACAGATCGAGCTTATATAATGACACATATGGCTTCGGCATCGAATTCTGTAAGGGGTAAAAGCATTCACCAAGAATTTCCACATCTGCTTTTTTCTACTTCTTGTTCAAAAATTTTCCTTGAAACTAATTTCTGGGAATTAAATCCATATAATTAAACCCCTTTATGGCTGGCTATTAATACAGCAATTTTCACTTTCGGTCCGTTTTCCACTTCTGGCTTAAAAAAAATGCTTGTAATATCTACTTTCAAACTCAATACAGATAGACCATAGATGTTGTTACTTATGGCTTCAATGGAAATCAATCCATTACAAAACTGGCATCTCGCAATGATATGAAGGTACAAATACGAGGAAACTAACTAAACACAAAACAAGAATATTACAAATAAAACAAACACAAAGAACAATGCGAAAAGGTCGAAGAGGGGGTAGCGACCTCAGCAACAGTTCATAAAAGTTCTCACTTTCCCATGTAGTCTGCAAACATCACCTTGCTGCTGGGAATCTTTATCGAAGCCAGAGAACTGAAAGATTTGAGTTCATGACATCAGCACTACAAATGGACACATTTGTTGGAAGATTTCTTATTGGGGTGTTCGGCCAGGCAATCATGACCTGTTTTCAATCTAAAACAGGCCACTGCCTCCCTACGAGGTTGGTTGTTAAAAGCCTTCCACATATCTTGGCTATACTCCCAAACCTTAACTCTTAATTTAATTGTCATATCTATTTTACAATTCGTCATAATTTTAATATAAACTAGTTCTTTGCATGACTCCTGCGGAACAGGTTTTCGGGCGAGATAAACTAGGGTAACCTTTGTTGCTAAATTGTCAACTGACTCATTACCGTAGATTTCGTCATATGATGGTATCCACTCAAATACAACAGTTGTGTTTCCACTTCTAAGAAAATCCAGAATTTGCTTTATTTCAGTTATTGTCTATGTCTCGATAAGATTAATTTTCGAGACAGCTTAAATGGCTGCTCTGGAATCCACCAGTATGAAAACTTGTGAAAAGGAGTCATTCTATACTTAAGGTTATTAACTGCCAAAAAGATGGCATAAGTTTTTGCATCAAAATTTTACATATATAGACCGACAGGGGCATATTGAGAAACCATCTTGCAGTACACTCCGGATCCGGCAGTACAGATGTTGACGGACACGGATTCGGCATCGGATTTCTGAGGAAGTAGCGTGATTCATTATATAAAACTTCATCGAATTATAGAGATTTTCCTTCCGGTTTTCCGAAAATTCGTATGACTACACGGAAGAGTTGGCAAAAGAGTATAAAAATGTTTAACAGTTCCATCGAAAATGAAATGTACACACCACTTACCGCCATATTAATTCTCTTTCATGAGTTTCTTTTTACTTTCCCTGCAATACATGCTAATGTATAGGGAAAGTATTGGAATCATGCCGAAAATCACAACTTGAGTTTTCGACGGATCTACACGTTTCGAGACCACTAGAATACGAAAAAACTATTTTTAGCGTGACGTCTGTGTGTGTGTCTGTCTGTCTGTGTGTCTGTCTGTCTGTCTGTGTGTCTGTGTGTATGTCTGTCTGTGTGTCTGTCTGTGCAGATTTTGTATCCACTCTAACTAAAAAACTAATCGACCGATTATCATAAAATTTGGCAGGTAAGTCACTTGTGGGCGAATCTGATGGTGATTAGTTTTGGGTACGATTGGAGATAAAAGAATCCGCCTTTTTTTGCGAAATGGCCCGCAAAAGCTTGTATTCACTCCAGCTAAACATTTAATGGACCGAATTTCACAAAATTTGGTCCACACATAAGTCGCTTGTGGATCACCCTGGTGCTGATTACATTTTGGTACGATTCGGAAAAAAATAACCTGCCTTTTTTTGCAAAATGGCCCGCAAAAATCTTCAAAATTTAAAATACGAAACTACGTACGCTCAAATATATGCATTAAAAGCTTGTTTTATACGTTATTTTTAACGAAGAATAGAATAAGACCAACCTCATTACATCAGGACTAGCCGTTCTCGAGATATTTATGTTTTTTCGTATTTCTCTACGCCACCTTTGAAAATAAGTGCAGTTACCAAATGAGAACGAAAATTGAATTAAAAGTGAATTAAATTTAATTAAAATAAAGAGAACGTGGATATAAGTCTGCAGGGAAAGTCATGTGCTGCCCACATCAGATTTTTTGATTATGTTTTCGTTTTTTTTCTTTTTCTAACATATTGTGAGAATAGTATAATTGTTTTTCTCGTATTCAATAGAAATAGGGATGTATAACTTACGATAAAATATTACATTATATATAAGAAACAGAGAATGCAACTCATAAAAATGAAAAATACAAAAATTATTAAATTATATGCAAGAATCACAACTGGTAATGAGTAAATAACGCGTTTAAATATTGTGGATCATTTTACTCAATGTATGACTTTTTAATATGTTTTCTCATTCCATTTTGTTTTAATCTTTATATGCTTGAATACTTTATTGACATTTCTAATTAATAACTTAACAATACAAATTCTTTACGGATATGTCATCTTACTATTTCTTAATCTCAACCTATCCCTAGTAGCATTTAACATTGGTCTAATCAAATTGGTCGAACCAATATTGTGAATCTTGGCATTACATTGGACATATTTACAATATAAACCGAATATTGGGCAAATATTGCAGTTAGGTTGGCCTCCAATATTGGCTAAATATTTCCATTACAATATTACGCCCGATATTGCTGTTATATTGGAAATATTTTTAATGAAACGCCAATATTGACGTAATATTATCCCAATACTGGGTACATTCCATTAAATACCCACATTTTACTTTCCCTGCAATACATAATAATGTATAGGGAAAGTATTGGAATCATGCCGAAAATCGCAACTCGAGTTTTCGACGAATCTACACGTTTCGAGGCCTCTAGAATACGAAAAAACTAAATTTAGCGTGTGTCTGTCTGTCTGTGTCTGTGCAGATTTTGTATCCACTCTAACTAAAAAAATGATTGACCGAATTTCATAATATTTGGTAGGTAAGTCACTTGTGGGCGAATCTGGTGCTGATTAGTTTGAGTACTAATCAGGATAAAAGAGCCTGCTTTTTTTGCGAAATGGTCCGTAAAAGCTTGTATCCACTCTATCTGAAAAACTAATGAACCAATTATCACAAAATGCGGTAGATGAGTCAGTTGGGGTCACTCTAGTGCTTATTGGATCTTGGTACGATTCGAAAAAAAATAACCTGCTTTTTTTTGCAAAATGGCCCTCAAAAATCGCCAAAATCTAAAATAAAAAACTACGTATGTTCAAATATATCCATTAAATGCTTCTTTCATACGTAATTTTTAACGAAGAAAAGAATGAGACCAACCCCATTACACCAGGACTTGCCGTTCTCGAGATATTTTTGGTTTTTCGTATTTTCTCTACGCCACCTTTGAAAATAAGTCTAGTTATCAAATGAGAACGAAAATTGAATTAAAAGTGAAATAAATGTTATTAAAATAAAGAGAACGTGGATATAAGTTCTCAGGGAAAGTCATGTGCTGCCCACATCAAATTTTTTAAATTGATCCAATATTTCTAATGTTGGCTGCCAATATTGGGTCAATATTTGATTGCTACTAGGGATGTTTTTTTCTCTTTAAAGAATCATTCAATTGCTTGACAAATTGCGGTTATCATTTTATAAATTTCTAAACTTCATTTCATTCACACTACAAATAAAAGCTACAAAAAAAATCAGTTCAGAAATAAAACTTTCGCAGAAACAAGATTGCGTTTCTCTTGAAACAATTCAATTTTCTAAGTAGTACTTTCTGTTTGCTAGCGTCGCTCCATCTTTTTGAATAACATCCCACAGAACAGCAACAAAGGAACACGCATATCCCCGCCCATTTCAAGACGTTAGGCACGGCAAGAACGCTTCCTTGATGAATGATCTCTTTCGGCGGGTTGTAGAGCAAATAAAATATTCGCTTCATGTCAAGTCATAAAAATCCTTTTTTCTTGAAAGAATTTTCTATCTGCAAGTTTTGACTTTATTCATGTAGGGATGGTTGTTAAAGCTACAGATGCTTGAATTTAAACTGAGACCGTCCCCAGACCTTCTGGTGTCGAATTAACCTATCTCAATGAAGCTGGGTTTTGTGAGGTATTTTGTCTATGAGTATTCGATTTAAAAAGAGAAAATCATACTTCAAATTTGCGTAACTGGGGGGGGGTGTATTTTGTTGCTTTTATGTTTGCATAACTTTACGCAGTTTAGCAATCTACTTACGTTTTATACTTATTAGAAAACAATACTGAAAATTTTAGTGTAATTAGGAAAATATTTAAAAAATATATTCTATTACATAAACAATATTAACAACATTTTTTATCAATAAAATAAGCTATTTTTCTCTTATATAACAACTATAGGTGTTAAATGAGGAAAATGCTTTGTGCAGAAAATTAAAAATAAAGCAGCGTAAGTACGCACTAATTAATATACAACTCAGCATAGAGCTATGCCAAAAATACTTTGTTTTAGCCTTCGACAGTGCCAAACATAAACCAAGGAACCAAAAGTCAAAACGTAATATTATCACATTTTATATAATTGTTTTATATTCCCCTATTTAACAACTTTTCAGACTCATCTTTGACACTTCGGCTTGAGTTCGTCTTATTGAGACACGCTTAATCTCATTGGATCTCATTTAGTGTTGTTGGGACAAGTGTAACCTTGTTCTAACTCTTTTAATCTTGTTAGCACTTACTTCGTATTCTTGGGACATTTTTTCTATGTTTTGTAGCACTCTTAACTTGTGTGCTACACTCTGACTTGTGTGTTATACTCTAACTTGCGTGTTTTATGTTGGTTGGACAGTTACTCATTCAGCTTTTGGATGTGTCCTGTAGACTCTGAAATCTCTCTTAGTTTGCTGTTTTCTAATTTGTGTCGATCTGATTCCCCCTGTTAGTCACACACACTCTTTATATATATATATATATATATATATATATATATATATATATATATATATATATATATATATATTGCTGAGGACGGATCGCACATTGCAATGTAGCACAACATTAAGCGGGGGTGGAGGCCCAGCAGAATAAAATATTGTTGCCACACTGTTCGGACATTAGAATAGAGACCATTTATTGTTCTGGAAAATACAGAAGGTTTTGAAACATCTAAGAGAAAAAACGTATTCATTTGATGCTGTGTACGGAGTAAAGGAAAAATGCATATGAACGACAGCAGGCCCCTTTGAGAAAGGTGTCAGTAAGGGATATGTCCGCCGTGGAGTGCGTTGCAACATTCCACAAGCAGTGTCATGCTTTGCACAACCTTATCCAGCAGCTCTTGAGGCAAGTTATACCACTCGTCAGTGCACGGATGAGAGTGTTCTTGTTTGTTGGAGGATAGTTTCGACCAGCAAGTCGCCTCCCCAAAGAATCCCAAAAATTTTCAATGTGGTTTAGATCTGGAGTACGTGCCGACCATACGACAAATTGAATAACCTCGCTGACTAGGCAATACTGAACAGCGAGTTTTCGATGACATGGTGCGTTGTCTTCCATGAAAACAAATTTATCACCGACAACACCACGGAAAGGGCGAACATGAGGAAGTAGAATTTCGTCAATGTATCGTTGGCCGGCTATAGTACCAGTTGCAACCACATGTAGGGGCGTGCGGCTATTGATCATGATGCCGGCCCATACCATGATAGTGCATATCAGATATCGGTGCCTTTCCTGGATATTTTCTGGATGATACACAGTACGACTCTCACGCCAGATCAGTTGGAGTCTACAATTCGATGACAGACTGAAGCTACTCTCATCTGAGAATAATAAGCAAGACCAGTCCTGTTCGGTGCAATTGCGATGCTTACGACACCATTGCAAACGGACTGTACGGTGCAGTCTGGACAATGGGACACACACAACAGGTCTGCAGGCGTATAGTCCTCCTTCTGACAAAGGCTACAGTCTGGGTATAGTTTTTCGGGTGATCCTCTGTCCTGTGATAACAGGAAACTGATTTGCCACCTGCTGAGCTGTGGTGCGCTAATCCCTTTTTGCCGATAGGGCAATGTACCTGTCTCCTGCAGGCGTCATACTTCTAACACGACCTCCCCCTTGATGCTTACCACACATTCCAGTTGTTTTAAATGTTTGTCACAGCCGTGAAACAACGCTGTGGGCGATGTCGAACTCCATGGCAGCATCTATTATTTACTGAAACATACCGAAAATTGCAAGTTCGTCAAATCAATATTTACCGTAAAATGTTCACTTGGAACAACAACTGTCTACACACGTCAAATCCTTTAAATCTCTTATCAGAGTGACGAACGTATCTAGCTCGTCGTATCTAGCTACACACGTCAAATCCTTTAAATCTCTTATCAGAGTGACGAACGTATCTAGCTCGTGACGAACAGACGTAGAAATAAAGAATTTTCTTTAGAACACACCTTTTCATACTGTATCCCACACTTATTCTAATTTTCCACATTTTACTTCCTTCCATTTTGTTCTTCCATTTTTATTTTAAATGATGAAGTGCGTAATTTTTTCCAAAACTATAACGTAGGCAAATGCTTATAAAGCAATTTAACCCATATTTCCTGTACAATACACAGGATTTCTGCTGTGGATATAGCCATAGCTCCAAATCGCTATGGGTGATAGTGTCATCCGTCCTTAGCAATTGTCCAGCAGTGTATAATTGAAAAGTGCTTGAAAATTTTTTATTTTCAAGTGCTTGAAAGTGTCTTTGAATTTGTTAAAATTGAAAAGAGTCCTTGAATTTTTATTTTAAATGATGAAGTGCGTAATTTTTTCCAAAACTATAACGTAGGCAAATGCTTATAAAGCAATTTAACCCATATTTCCTGTACAATACACAGGATTTCTGCTGTGGATATCGCCATAGCTCCAAATCACGATAAAATGTTACATTTGGTAAATATACAAACGACCAAAACGAATTTGTGAATTCAGAAATATTTACAAGAACAACAGCAGATATATTAACCAAAAGAAAAAGGTGTGAGATTTATTATTCAGAAATAAAGATGCTGAAAAAGAAATATGTTTGAAAATATATATCCAAGCAGTGACAGAATTTGCTGATGAATTGACTATAAAGACTAAAGCATTATTATGTTACTTTCATTTCAGTCAAATAGTTTGAGCCAAACTGTTAAAGTAAAACAAGGAAATTTGTTAGAAATATGTTCGATGATAATACAAGCAGTTGTGATGGAGTTGTGTGTGTGTGTAGGGGGGGGGGTTATAACGGTCGTAGCGTTGTTATTTTTGCTACACATTTAAGTCTTGAATAGTGCTTAAAATTTTTCAAGGAGGCTGCATGAACCATAAATATTTCATAATTTTAAATAATTTCTTGTAAAATATGTATATGAGCCTTTGTGTCAGTTTATAGTGTAGGATTTCGTTTTTTATTACATAGCCTAGAGATAATTAATGCAATTTTCCCCAAATGGGTAGGAGGTATGATACTACCACCCTAACTACTTAAACCTATGCTCTGATTCTTCCATTTACGTCCATTTCTAATTTTTCATTTCAAGTTTGTTGACTTACGAGTATTTTGTACGAAGCGAATGGATCTTATATATCCTTAAAATAGCTGTATATTAATTTGTATGGACTTACGAGCATATTCATTTGTACGCACTTGCACATTTATTTGTAACACTTGCACATTTATTTGTACGTACTTTATTAAATTAAAAGCACCTCACCGCCGCCGACACGGTCCAAATATGCGGATAATATTCATTTGATCTGATCTTACCACTCATTACAGTTTCTGAAAAATTGTGAGGTGGCACCAAGGAAACGGGCTGATCAAGTCGCAATGGGGGCCTTTCAATGTTCTGAATGCCAATTTATAGAACTTTGTCACTATTCTATCAATAGCGATGTCTCATTTTCTTATTCTTTCTTCTAGGATGAAAATGGTTTCAAATATGAAAATTGGACAGTCAATTGAAAAGTTAAGTCCTAACGTTTTACCATTGGACCATATAGAGCTAATTATATGCAAAAAATTGCCAGAATTAATCAGAGAACAATATTATATGTATTCGCTATATTTACCTAGCATTGGGTATTTTTTTGAAATATGTGAAAATTACTTCGTTGGATTTAAAACTTTATCTAATTATCACAATAAATGCAGAAGAAAATCAGTTCAAACATAAAAACATAAAACTTTCGTAAAAAGATAGTGCGCGGTTTCCTTAAAGCAATTCAATTTGCAAAATAATGTTTCCTATTGTTGGCGTCTTGCTATTTCTTGAAGCAACGTTTCGTAAGAGACAAGAAGGAACACGCATATTTCTGTCTGTCTTAAGACATTAGTCAGAGGCAAACACATTTTTGATGAATGATCTCTTTCTTTAAATTGTTCAGAAAGTAAGACATTCTATTCATGTAACAATGCAAAATAAATCACTTTTGAATTTCTGTTTTGCAGTTCGTTTATTTTATTTTCTCGGCATTTATGTATTGTTTACTATTTACTAATGATTTCAAACTGTTTATCTTCTTCATTATTTCCACTAAGACAAGAGACATTTCGATATGAATTTGAAACAAACTACAGAGCCGCCCATATATATTGTATTCCCCTCCCCCAACAACCATTTTCTGCAGCCCCTCCAAATTTTATTTCCTCATATTTTATGAATTTTTAATGTATTTTCCAGCCACTCCCCATAAAAAAGATATTGGCGGTCCCGACACTTTCTGGAACCAAAGTACTTCCGACCCCACTATGGGAGGTCATTCAGGTAACACCAACAACATTAGGCGGCTCGTGTGTAGATTTAATATTTGTAAGATACCTAGATATTAAGTGCTTGCCCTTTGTAATTTATTTGTTCTATCATAGCTGACAGATCGTAGAAATAAATGAAATTTATTTCTACAATTTATTTCTAAAACTTCCACAATAAAATTTATTTCCCATATGTTAGGTCATGCAGACAACACCAACAACATTAGATGGCTCGTATTTAGATATAATATTTATAAGATATCTATATATTAAGTGTTTTCTCTTTGTAATTTATTTCTCCTATCTTAGATGGCAGATTGCAGAAATAAATAAAAAAATTCTACAATTTATTTCCCATATGGGAGGTCATGCAGACAACACTAACAGCATTAGACGGCTCGTGTTTAGATTTAATATTTGCAAAATACATAGATATTATGAGTTTGTCCTTTGTAGCTTATTTCTTCTATCATATCTGGCAGATTGTAGAAATAAATGAAATTTTTATGTAAACCGTTGTTTTATTTGAACCCCCCTCCCTTGTGACAAGATGTATTCTACGTTGCGGATCCATTTCTTCTATACCTTCTCGAGTTTTTCGTGATATTTTTGATGTAAGAAGACATTTTTTATGCTTATTACTGGTCAGCTGGACTTCTTCTTCTTACAGGACAGCTACGTTTATGTATTTTCCCCTGTAAAGTATTAATTAAATGAAGACTGTTTTAGTATACACACTGTCCTAAAATGTTCTAATGCACCTCAAAAACTTTGAAAAAATAAGCCCCTGAGCGTACACGTTCAATCTATTTATAGTAAAGTGACCACGATTGAATAAAAGTGCTTGCAGCACCTCTACTAGAGAATTTGAAAAATTATAATAGCGAAATCATCAACAAAGCGAGATAGAAAAAAGCCAAATACAAAATTGTAAATCATTGCATAATTAGAAGGAATCGATACCAGGAACGGACAAAATGCTTATACGAAAAGCAATATATACATATCAAATAGCTGTATCATCAAGGCCTCTTACACGGTGACACCTACAATTATTGTTAAAGATCATATTTCTTCTAGAATTAAAATGTACATTGACCCTGATGGAGGGCATTTTATATAGGCTCTGCATTCTGCATCTGTTGTTTATTGTATCACTTCTGAATAAGACAGTCATTCGCCGCTAATCATATTATACCAAATAAATGTGATCTGTAAAAGTTCTATGGGTAATTCCTATTCACTAACAAATGCTTGCCTTTTCTCGTCTGTCTCCAGGTAAGTCATTCTAACTTTTTAAATTATGCGCAAGAACCGCTACAATTCCTTATATTATATCGGGCATGGTTCTTTTATTATAAAACTGATGGATATATCCGTACAAAGCTACTGGGTGCTTAAGAAATTTCTTATGAACTTTATATATTTTTCTGGCAATGGAAACGTCTATACAGTTGAAATTTGTAAAGACACTTAGGAATCGATTTTTAACATCTTGGCAATGGGAAGTTTTACATTAGGTATTTTGAGCCTTATGAACAGCAAAATATAAATCCTTTACTACAATAAAAATCTGATATGGGCAACACATGACTTTCCTTATATAATGTAATGAATTTACTACTTTCACAGTAAAAAAAATAGGTTTTTCTTATAGTAGATACTAATACTCTTTCCAGGATATTGAATTTTCGATAATTAGTCGTCATTTTCATTGATTTAGCGTCGTTTATATCCATTTGGCGAGATTTTCGTTAATTTGGCAACATTTCAAAAAGTCGCCAAGTTGGCGACATTCCGCCAAATTCGTCGCCAAAATCTCGCCAAGCGTTATGGACGAAGAAATAAGTTATTCTTACAGCAGATAAATGACTATTGGCGTTCAAATAAAAAAGTATTACTTAAAGTATCTTTTGTCATGAATGGAACGAGCTAGATCCACGAGAATGATGTCACCCTATTTATCGCATGGTATTACATATGAAAAGTAAACATGTTTCTCAATAGGATATATATATTTTTTTATTTTATATGACTTTTTGATAATTTTTTTGAAAAATGCAAAATATCTCGAGAACGGTTCATGTTAGTGTTCTCAAATTTATGTCAATCGTTTTCTAATAAAAAATTACATAAGAAACGTCTATTTGCGTAACTTTATTAGTGGTTTTGATTTTTTGGCGATTTTTTCAAAATTTCATTCGAAAATTTAGCGGGGTTCTGAACATTCGATTATAACAAACAACGAACATTCGATAAAAACATTCATATCATTCGATAAAAACAATAGGCTTCCAGTGTTTACGGTTTGTGATTTTTGTACTAAATTTTGTTCGAATCGGTCCATTCGTTCGTCAGTTATCGTCTCCACAGACTCACTGACACACACACACACGCACACACACACACACACACACACACACACACACACACACACACACACACACATACTTTCACGCACACACACACACAGACATCACTTCAAAAATGTTTGATTCGTGATCAGGGATGCTTGAAACGTGCTCTCCCGTCGAAAACTCGAATTCGAATTTTCAACCCCGTCACAATACTTTCCTTATACATTATGTATATAAGGAAAGTAAAAAGGAGCTAGCGACAAATAATACATAGGGTTTTTTGGAAAAAGTTGTGCCAAGTCCACTTTGAGGATAAGAGCTTGCAATTTCGTCCAAGTAACTCAACGGTAGAGGATCAGTTAGCCAGTTCTGAGATCCAGAGTTTGATTTCGGGGTGGAGCAGCAGAGTTCTTTACAATAGTTCCCGTACAAATCAACCCTGTAGGTTAGTGAAAAGATGTCGGAGGTCTGAAAGTGATCTTAGTACGACTAGAACAAATTCAGTGGACTCTGGAAAATTGAGTGCCGATTTCAAAATTGAAAGGATAACGACCACACAGGATACTAACCTGGGTAAAAATAGTAGTAACATGAGGCTAACCTGAGGCAAAAATAGCAGGAGGTGGTCAGTCAGATGGTCAGTTGCCCGCCAATCTGACATTAGAGGATGGAGAATGCAGAGTCCATTTCGACGATAAGAGCTTGAAATTTCGTCCCAATTGCTCAACGGTAGAGCATCGTCAGACCAGTTCGGAGATCCAGTGTTCGATTCCCGGTTGGGGTAGCAAGGTTCTTTATAGATGTTATACAGGGTGCAACAAAAAGCCATGACCATTCTTTATAACATTTTATTTAAGGGTTATCCAATTATTAAAATGTGAATATAATGGGTATTAAAAATTGGTCCTGTTGGAACGAGTTAAAACGTATTAAGCTGAGATCTAATTTATATAATTTATCTGAAAATTTAACAAAATACAGAACAAAATCAAGTACTAAAATTTAAGAACAGAATATAATTGTATAGAACTGATTTGGAAATTTTTACAAAGTGCAGCGAAAAGTCGTGACCATTGCTAACGATGATTTAGTGAAGGGTTATTAATTATTAAAATGTGAATATAATGGATTTGGAAAAACGATCATGTTGGAA
This sequence comes from Amaurobius ferox, assembly GCA_951213105.1. Taxonomy (NCBI): domain Eukaryota; kingdom Metazoa; phylum Arthropoda; class Arachnida; order Araneae; family Amaurobiidae; genus Amaurobius; species Amaurobius ferox. Next base: position 159,960,943 of record OX578140.1, on the reverse strand, counting down.
AGGATTAAAACGATTCAAGATTAAAACTAATGAATGTAATTAATCCGGTAATTTAAGAAGATACAGAATAATATCAAGTGTAAAAATTTAGGAGCATAATGTAATTACATATAAATAATCTGGACTTTTTTTAGAACGATACGTATTGATGAATCAAAATTTATTTTACATCATTCCTGTATCCAAAAAGTATGATAAAACATCACAAATAATGGAAGAAAAACTTTTTAGAAAACATTTAAGCCCACAATCCAAGGAGCACAAATAATGAACATATTGCAGTCTCTTATCACATTGGTACGGTTAACTTTCGTAATTTTTTAGTCACAGTCTCACAGCACAAATGTTTTATGCTGCACCCTCTTCTTTAATATAATCGCTTGCAAAAATTAAATAAAATGCAAACATATATGTAAAAATATCATAAATCTAAAATAACAACAAGAAAAAAATTAACAGATATAAAAACCAACTATAAAATTTCACATGTCAAATTAGATGAAATCATAATGAAATATTTTGAATTTATTTGTGAAACATTCAATGTTAATACAACATTCATATTGTCATAAAACCTTTATAATGAAATATTTGTTTTTGTTTGTAAACATAGTTTTGCTGATATTACTTGTTTCATTTTACGTTTACTATTATTGAATTTGACAATTTTGGATGACAACAAGTAAAATTATTATGAAGTACAAAATTAATTTCGCACAAATATAACCTGACAAGTGGATATGATTCTTACAACTGCTAAGTAATATACTCTATTATATTAAAATATGTTGATTATTAATTAATCATCCTGGCGTTATTTTTGCAAGTGGGAATTTCTGCCAATTCGATGACATTTTCATCAATTTGACAATACATTAAAAAAGTCGTCAAGTTGGTGATATTTTGCGTAATTAGTCCCCAAGGTTGTCAAATTTATCTCCATGTGTCACATATTTGATAATACTTATTATTGATCAACTTTGTGTAATTTTGTAGATATATTGGTTTTTAAACATAAAATATCTCGAGAATGGTTCAAACTAGCGTTTTAAAATTTATGTCATTCGTTTTTAACAAAAATAAGAATAGAATATTTACTTATTTAACATAACTGAAAATACTGATTTTTTTTTATGATTTCTTCAAAAGTTCATTTGAAAATTTAGGAGATTTCAGAAAGTTCGATCGAGTTTAAAATCAATAGTGTTTCAGTATTCAGTGATCGAAATAATCGTGCTAAATTTCATTCGCAATGCTCCATTTGTTCATAAGATATCGCATCCAGAGACTCACGGACATACAAACTAACATACACACACTCTAACATGCATACACATACAGTCATTACATTAAAACATCAAAAGAGTTCAAAGGTGCTTTAAACGTGCTTTTCCGTCGAAAACTCGAATTTGAATTTTCGACCCCGTCACAGTACTTTCCTTATATATTATACTATTACGAAACGTATCGTCTAGAATCGTAGGTGTAAACGCATACAAGAACGCATCCAAGATTTTGGAAAACTTAGCACGTTTATTCACAAGCACAAAGTAAACAGGAACAATATACAATCAAACAGCATTTAAACGCTCCTCTCATTTCACAGAATAAGCGATCTTATTTTCAAAATGATGATGAAAGTAATTTCACGAAACAGTCTGCTACTATTCTCAAAACATTGACAAACATCACAGTCCAATGTACCTCCTGTCAATTGCATTCGTCAACTCCCCTGCAACGGAGGGGTGAGGCCTTTTTATAGTCTCTCCATAGAAACGTCTGGAAATCTCTATGTCTCAAAGAATAATCGTTCTATCGAGAAGTTTCTGGAACATTCCGAAAGTCGCCAAATGCGTTTCCGTCCGATCGCTCGATTGCCGGGTTGTGGGTTCGAATCCCGCTTGCGGGCATGGATGTTGTGTAGTCAAGGCAAAATCAATCTTCTGTCCTTGGGGAGCCTCAATAAAAGTGAAGCAGCATATTCTCCCCTTCGGCATGGGACCAGGGATCTAGTGGACGTGGTGCAAGGCGCTCCTGCACCACGGGGGATAAGTAACAACAACCCCTTCTTCTAATTGAGAAATCCTGGAAACCCTTGGGTTACGTCATCCTCTCGTTACATGCTGACGTCATGCACTGTACTTTCGTCGACTGGCATTGGAGACAGACGAAAACGGAGGCGCCAAACGAAACACTGCACGTTCGCAACAATACTATATGTATAGGAAAAGTAGTAGGCGTAAAATTATGGAATAATAATGTTTGAGAAGATGGAGTAAAGAGGAGACTTCGTCATAGATATTTTTCACATAATAATGTTTAAAGGTAATTCGAAAACGAAATTTACAGAAAATATCCGAAATCAAATCTCTAAATACATTTCTTCTTTTCCAGAATACTCTTGAATATAGCATTAAATAAGAAAGACTTTTATTGGAGTGAGAATTCTTACACCTGCTTGTTTTTTTCACAAATAAAATCCGGTTTCACATTCAATTCAAATCTTTCTCAGAATACAGTTAGAACAAAGCAACGTTTTTGTGTTTTGAATAATATGTATTGGCATTTGCATGAAATACGTGAATACCCATTATATTCTTAGATAAATCATTTTACGGATAGTTTTTTTTATTTTATTTCGTAGATAACTACAATCGGTTGATACGTTTGTAGTCTATTAAGTCTTCCAATGAATTAATTCTAAGTCACAAAATTATAAATAATATGTTTATCAAAGATTTAAATTACTATATTTTTTTAAACTCATAACACTTCGTTTATACTAACATCTTATGCAAAATTAATTGCGTTAACCGGTTTCGAACGAAAGAACAAATAGAGTCCATGTGAAGTTAAATAGAAAAGTATAGGGAGAAATTATGTTACGAATAGGCCACTGGGATACAAATATGCCACTTCCAATTAAAAATATTTGATAAGAACAATAGCCCGAATTTTTCGAACACGGAAACACAATAAACCATTAAAAATGGCATTCCTTTATAGTAGTCAAAAAGTAAAGTCAGCTATCTGAAAAGCATCTTCACTAAGAATACGAACACTAGTTTGTTTATGTCAAGAATGAAACCCAGTTTTAAATTCAATTTGCATAAATCCTTCTTTGAATATAGTTTGAAGGTAGAAAATGCCTATAAATTTGAATAATAAAATGAATTAACAGTTTATTTTATATATGAAAAAGCCTTTTAAATATTTAAATGTATAGTTTTGTTGGCGGTTCTTTTTTTTATTTTCATGTATAAAAAATCGATATAGATTCGATTTAAACAAATTTTAGAAATACATACCTCATAATGATGAGAATATTTCATGCATTTTATATGTATTTAAACTGTCTTTAAGAATAATAAATTTGTATGGAAACACGTCAAAATAATTAATACTTTAAAAATAAAAACAACCAAAAAATTGGCAATGATTAAAATAATTTTATTAAAATCTCCTTTTTACGAAGTACTAAAATTATGCAGCCATAGCGCTACTATGTCCTTCTTCAGTGGCGAAGTGAAAGTAAGTGGTGAACATACGATTAAATACAGGCCATAACAGCCAGACAAAATTGACATATTAATTATTTTATATTTTTAAATACGAGGCGTTTAAAATATAATTTCATTTCAAAATACTAAAAATACAATAGAAGGAAAAAGGTTCATACATTAAATGGTAACGGATAAAAATGTCGTCAAAAACAAAATAAAGGATCTACTAAGCATTCAGAAAATCATATAAAGGTTTACACGTAGTGAGTCGAGAACGAGACGCCAAACACAACTTAGGGTCTGAACGGGATTAAAATTGCAAATAGATCACGGTAAAGAGGGATTCATAAAGTAAAATATTACGGGAGTTACTGCAGCAAATTAAAAAAAAAAGTTTTATTAAATCTGGGATGAAAATTATCGTTAATGACAAACTGGTCTAGAGCCGTGGACAGTTTACCATTTTTTATCATCGCGAGCATGTTCAGCTAAACGAATACCAACAGTACGTTTGTACAACCAATGTAGAACTTAAAAATTATTTTCGGGAGATAAAATAGGGACAACGTACACCACAGCCGGATATATAACATTATTTTTATTTTTAAATTTATCTGAACGAATACTATAAAATAACGTAATAACGGTAGAATGGGCGGGCTTTAACTTAAATACATGGCAAAAATTAATACGAGGACAAAAAATCGGGGAGTGAAAAGTGTGAGACTAGGACACATTTAGGCCGCGTATAAGGATTTGTGAGTTCTAACAAACATACAAAGGGCCCATACTGGTTGATGTCAATTTACAGCAGCCCTACCCTGATCCGAAAGGTCAGAAAAGCCATAAAAAGGGGGCTTCAAGTACAGGTGCGGCCGAGCCAGTGCAGTTACTGGAGGCTAAAGATGAAGCTATGGGATTGGCTAAGAGATTACCAATTAGGAAGTGAGGTCGTATTGTCTTGAGGTCAACCAATGAGATACGGTAAGCGTTTCTAGCCCTCAGGCAGAAAGCGGTGGCAACAGCCAGAAAGTGGATGAGAATGGAGTTCAGAAAAGATATACACCATATGCATTAGGTTCCACAGAGATACATAGAGAAGGTGCATCCACAAAGTGGAGAATATTCAATAAGTTACTCTGACAGCGCAGTCTTGTTAGAATATGCAGCAAATTACTCATGCAGTATAGTGGTGGTGATGGCTTCACAAATTGAGGCAAAGATCGCTGAAGAGGCGATCGTAGACGGATAGAGTCCATAATATGCAAAATAGCGAGAGTTTGTTGTTCAATTCCAAAATGCAAGATTTAAAAATCCAACATCCAGTTCAGCATCTAAAGAAATAACAAAAGTATGTACTTATCATCTATTATAAAAGGTGTTAATCCTGTTTCAATATTAGTATATCTGGTCTTACATACATAATCGCCTCCTTAAGTATATAAGTATAGTTATTGTAATTTAATTATGATTATTATGTTCTTAATAAATAATGCTATTTTAAAGTTAAAATGGGTGAAATTAATTGCGTAGTATTACATTAATGTATTCTATTTCAGGAACTCGCACAAAGAAATTATGGTGGGTTTTATAGGCCCCACAATGCAATGTATACGATTTACACGGCCATGTGTAATATGCCCAATTTTAAATATGCGCTTTGCATATTTGTTTGAGCATCACAAAAAGTTAGACTAGATTTATACCGCATAAGACCAGAAAAAGGAACCAGGTTAGTATTAGGATAAATAAAATTATAGCGAATAGAGGAAAATATTTTATAAATAAACTCGAAAGAAAAAGCTTCCTCATCGCCAAGGTTAAAGATAAAATCACTTTCAGTAACGTCTCATTCTAGACTCACTACGTGTTAAACCTTTATATCATTTTCTGAATATTTAGTATATGCTTTATTTTGCTTTTGACGACATTTCTATTGGCTACTATTTAATTTACGAACCTTTTTACTTTTATTGTATTTTTTGTATTTTATAATTAAATTATATATTGAATGCCTCGTATTTAAAAATGTAAAATTATTACTATGTAAATTTTGTCTGGGGGTTATGGCCTGTATTTAAGCACACGCTCGCCATTTATTTTCAATTCGCCACTGTTGAAAGGCATAGTAATGCCCGAAAGCGCTATGGCTGTATAATTATAGTACGTCGTAAAAGGGGACTTAAATAAAATACTTTTAATTAATGCCAATTTTTTGGTCGCCTTTATTTTTACAGCATGTCTTTAGGAAACTTATTTTTTTCCAATGGCCAGGCATTGACTCTTTCATCTTCGCCTATACATCGGCCAGAACAGTGAACCTCTTAGTTGTCAAGGACGTTGCCCCAGCGCACCAATGGGGGTGGGAACACATTGCGCCCAACAACGCAAACATCCATGTCTTACGTGGGACACGAACCCACAACGTGGCGGCCGATCAATTGTTGGAAACGCTCGCCTTGACCGTTCGGCCACCACTTCGACTGAAATGAGCCAACAGTACGCGGTGTTCCCAGGTGGTCACCCACCCAAGTACTAACCGCCCCCGATGCAGCTTAACTTCGGTGATCTAACGGGAACCGGTGTTTTCAGCACGGTACAGCCGTTGGCTTTTTAGGAAACTATTATACGTATTTATTGTTAAAGGTATATAATAAATTTTTGAGCCGTCTGCATTTTAAAATTATCGTATGTACACTGGGGTTATTCCATCTGATGTTTTGCGTACAACTGCAAAGTAAAACTTTGTCAAAAGACAGTATTTAAAAATTAGCATGGTAACAACAAATGCCTGCTTTTTTTCTTTTTTATTTTTCTTTCCTTTTACTGGCGTTAAGGTTTCGTTTTAATATCTCAAAGAAAGAGTATGTTTTATACCTCCGAAATAAGTCAATTTGAATGCTAATTTTATTTATTATTTTTTCATGTAGTATATAGCATGGAAAAAGTATTGATTTCATGAAAATTTTCGAATTCGAGATTTTTTGCCAACATATATTTTGGGACCTCCTGAAAACGTTGTGAAGTTTTTTTAGTGATGTCTGTCTGTCTGTCTGTCTGTCTATGTGTCTGTGGTCGATTTCTTGTGAACACGGGAGCTGGGTTTCACGGGTTATTAATGGGTTTTCACAAAACTTTATATCTGGCTTTGTTTTGGAGAAATCTAGAAGATATAATTTAATTCGAGCGAAAAGTTCTAAGTATATTCGTATTTTCATATTTCTTAACATGACAGTATAGGACAAAATTTAACAAAAAGTAATTTATTGCTCAATGATCACAAGATTTAATAGTTTCAATCACTGTTGTGAAGGAAAACCGCGATACTAATTTTGGGTTTGTGACGTCATCAGCTCCCATCGGGGGGAGGGGGGGAACGCTCCAGGGGGTACATTATCAAGTATGGTATCAATTGCATTTTTTTTCAAGCTCTTTAAAATGAATGGTAACGTTCTATAAGTGTGATCAACGATACGCATTTTTCAAAAATGTTTCAAAAAATTTGTAAAAAAAATGTCACAAGCTGCTTAAAATTCAGTATGAATCCATCTGTCTCTGTAACGTTTAGCGACAAATTTGGCAACGGATTTGGCTGGATATCACCAACTTGGCGACTTATTTTATGTGTTGCAAAATTGATAAAAATATTGCCAAGTAAATAAAAATGTCGCCAAATCGATAAAAGATGTCGCCAAATTGATAAAAATGTTGCTTATTCAATTAAATTAAATGTGTTTTGTTAAGAGATGATGTAATGATGTTCTGATAGTATTTATTTGCCGGTCCAACTGTCCCACTTGCAGATAATTTTGGCGACTGTTTTAAATATCGCCAAATAAAGGAAAATGCCTCCAAATTGATAAAGTGAAAAAAATGATAAAAAGTGACTAAATTGATAAAAATACCGCTTAATTGATGAAAATTCAATATTCTGCAAAATGAAATTCAATTTCTATGATAATCCCTGTTAATTTGTGGGAATTATTAATTTAATTTCTTAATAAACCATTTCTCCATCCGTCCATCTGTAACGCTTGGCAAAAAATTTGGCGAAGAATTTGGTGGAAAATCGACAAATTGGCGATTTCTTATGTTGCCAAATTCATAAAAAAACGCCAAATGGATAAAAATATCACCAAATTGATAATCAAGACTCTAAATAAATATAAAAATATCTGTACTGGGAGTTTTCACTCGGATTTCTCTTGTTTTCATATTCCATGTCTTATATATCAACTTGATGCACAATGATTCATATATAACTTAAACAGATTTTCAGCTACAAAGCATAACAACATTGCAGATATTCGAGACCGGAATTGACAAATTGTGCTGCAGCACTTTTGTTTTAGCAATATTTATCACTTTCCAGAGCCAAATTACAGACAGCTGTACTAGGAAGACGCTGAATATACGACAAATGTATGAAGACTCCTTCCAGGTATTAGTGCTGTAATTATAAACTTACAGAACTATTATTGCACAATTTATTACAACCTTTTGCAGTTAGAGCTTATTCCTTCATGGATTTACAGCCGACATTTACTGACTTTGTCGATACATAATGCAAAATTGCAACAGATAGAAATTTCTTAACATCAGTGAGGTTATTGGCTATTCGGTGATGAAAAGCATTGTGAAAGTAGCCCGCCGAACTTAATCTCTGCATTAAAAGCTTTATTCTTAAAACTTTCCATGCCCACGATTTTTAAATAATGTGTGTGAAAGAAATTATACCTATATAAAATTACATTTATAATGTAGATGTATAAACTAATTGTATTAAGTCAACCAGAGTATCATTACAAAGGAAATGTTCTTAGCAACAAAAAGATAAATATTTTTCTAAAAGCTTTATTTTACAAATTATTCTTTTTCAAACATTTCTTATAAAAGGCAATTATCTTTTTTTTCCTGAGTACAATGAAAGTTTACTCCCAAATTAATTATATTTAAGCTGATTTGCATGAATACATACTATTTAGTAAATTTTTCATGTGTAAGAAATTACAAACTGTTACTTCTATTGAAGTTTATTTGTATAAATATATAATATTCCATGTACCTTTTATTTATAACAAAATCCAAACTATCATTTTTATATAAATCAGTTTTTTCATCTTCAACTTCGAAGATATAAGGAGTGATAACCATCTGGGTAGTTAAAAGGTGAGCTTGTCACTCGATCACTGCTTTATTTTCCCGCTCTTTTATAAGTTTTACAAAATATACAGCTATTATTTTACAGATAATTATTATTGTTGTTCCGATAAAAGATATCAGCTACTACCTCTGCAGAGTGCACTTTGACGAAAAGAGCTTGAAATTCTGTCCCAGTAGCTCAACGGTAAAGCGTCGGCTGGCCAGTTCAGAGATCCAGGGTTCGATTCCCGGTTGGGAATGCAATGCACTTTACAATGGCGCACGAACAAATTAACCCTGTAGGTAAGTGCAAAGATGTCGGAGGTCTAAAGAGCCCAGACCGTGCGATTCACATAGTAGGTTTAGAGTGGCTAGCTGCACGGCCGGATACTTACTTGGGTAAAAATAGTAGTAGCAGGAGGCTAACCTGAGGAAAGAATAGCAGGAGGCTAACCTGAGGTAAGAATAGCAGGAAGCTAACCTGAGTTCAGAATAGCAGGAGGCTAACCTGAGGAAAGAATAGCAGGAGGCTAACCTGAGGTAAGAATAGCAGGAGGCTAACCTGAGGAAAGAATAGCAGGAGGCTAACCTGAGGTAAGAATAGCAGGAAGCTAACCTGAGTTCAGAATAGCAGGAGGCTAACCTGAGGAAAGAATAGCAGGAGGCTAACCTGAGGTAAGAATAGCAGGAAGCTAACCTGAGTTCAGAATAGCAGGAGGCTAACCTGAGGAAAGAATAGCAGGAGGCTAACCTGAGGTAAGAATAGCAGGAGGCTAACCTGAGGAAAGAATAGCAGGAGGCTAACCTGAGGTAAGAATAGCAGGAAGCTAACCTGAGTTCAGAATAGCAGGAGGCTAACCTGAGGAAAGAATAGAAAGAGGCTAACCTGAGGTAAGAATAGCAGGAGGCTAACCTGAGGAAAGAATAGCTGGAGGCTAACCTGAGGTAAGAATAGCAAGAGGCTAACGTGAGGTAAGAATGTCAGGAGGTGGTCTGTCAGAGTGTCAGTTGCACTCCAATCTGATATTAGATGGTGGGAAATGGTCCACTTTAACGATAACAGCTTACAATTTCGTCCCAGTAGTGGCTGACCAGTTCGGAGATCCAGGTTTCGATTCCTGGTTGGGACAGTAAGGCACTTTACACCAATATGACCAAGATGGGGTTTTAACATACCAGGGAGAGAAAGCACTGGCTTGAACTGGTTAATTGTAATTACTGACTGAAATGAAGCTAAATGCTCAATATAGTTTTATTTTGATTTTAAAGTTTGAACATTTTATGTTCATGCGGAATATAAAATGCAGACATAGTTCTAGTTATTTACAGTAACTAACCGAACACAAAATTCCAAGTCGATATAGTTATTTTTATTAAGCTGTCTTTATGTGTTGCAGATACGCACAGTTATATACACACGTATCCACCATTTTATAAGTGATAGCAATATATTGACAAAGTCTTCAAAAGTGCATTTCTGTCAAGGCGTTAAATATAAAATTTTAAGAAAAATGATACTTTTCACTAAATTATAATTTTCCTATATTGTATACGTATGTAATAATGCGAGTGTGATGCTAGAAATAGAACATTTTCCAAATATGGACATGGTAGTTACTATTTGTGATGGGTTGCCTGTTGCCCCATTATAATCAAGAATTTGTTCAATCAGCAAAATGCAATGGTGACGCCTCTATGTGATATTATAATATGTTTAAGACCCAGACCGTCCGACTCATCCTGAGGACTTGAGCAACAAATTGGATGGCCGGATGACATTATAATATGTGAATATTTACAACTTAATGAGGTCAAGGGCGCGGTAGCCCAGTGGTTAGCGCGCGGGAATTGCACTCGGTAGGCCTGGGATTGATTCTTGTCATTGCCAAAACTGCCGCCGTGTTCACGCGGAGTACGATCATGTTAAAATGTGGGTCCGTAAGTCCTTCCGAGACGTTGGTGGTAGGGGAAGAAGGGTACGGTCCCTGTGGATACCTCCCCTACTGGGTTCCGGTCTAAATTGGGTGGCACTTCCAGGCCCTCCAAATAGTTACCTTACTCCTTTCTGGTAGATTGGACGGTCTGGGTCTCAACAACAACAACTTAATGAGAGTCAGGTGAAACGATTGCTCAGATGTCAATACCCTAAAGCAGATAACATGTGACATTACTTAACGAGCGTATCTACGAACTAGAGTTGAGAATGGATCATCCCTGACAATGCTTCGCCCTCCAAAAATAGGTAAAGCTGATTGGCTGAAAAGCTTCAAGATATAAAACATACGATGAGAAATTATGCAGAGAGAGATATATAGATGATCAATGGACGCAGTCCAATATCATAAGCATTTGCTGTACACATTTGTATAAGAAAGAACCTTTATCCATATAAGCTAAAAATATGAGACCAAAATATTATATATCATCTTAATAATAGTCCACCAATAACAAATACAGCCTTGATCAAAAGTATTAGGCACCCTAGTTTTCTACTTTTGCTGCGAGTGTGTAAATGTAATCACCTCATTTGTTTATGACTGCATGCGTAGTAGGAAGTTGAAATAAAAATGTAAACGTCGTTTCAATTGACAACCAATAAAATATTTCCAGGATGATAACTGGAAATTCCAGATTCTTGTGGAAAAAGTCGGTTGCATTCGCTGTTCTGGTTTGTACACGTGCACGCGATTATCTCATCTAAATTTGAGGTCTTTTCTTATTAAAATGCCGAAAACTAAGGAGCTTAGCAACGAACAACGGTTGAAAATTCAATTTTTATACGAACAAGGCAATAGCCAATGTGAAATTGCCAGAAAAGTGAAATGTTCGAGATGCGCGATGCAATACACTATCAAACGTCTTAATAGGGGTAATCATTTAAATCGCTGAAGAAGTGGGAGAAAAAAGATCACTACACCCAGGGATGACCAACTTTTGAAACGATTTGCATTGAAAAATCGTAGAAGGTATTCATTTCAATTAACTGCTGAATTGTTAGAGGCCACAAGAAAAATAATCTCTGCTCCATCTACTAGAAGACGGCTTGCAGAAACTGGATTGAAAAGCTGCAAGGCCAGGAAGAAGCCGTGGATTTCCGAAATAAACAAAAAAAAAAGTTGGAATGGGCTCTTAAACATCGTTATTTTACTGGTGAAGATTGGGCAAAAGCTCTGTGGTCTGATGAATCAAGCGTTTAGGTATGTTTCATTTCACTTGCTTTTCTTCAAAAAAAGCGTGAAATTGTCAATATGTAATTACTTTTTTTCGTAAAGCTCTTTAGGATGTTACTAAAATAATTTTAATACTATAAGTATTTGGAACACCTGGTGTGCCTTATGTGAGGATACGTGTAAGTGAGGAATATAAGGAAGAGTGCATAGTGCCCACTGTGAAACATGGTGGTGACACCATAATGATTTAGGGATACATGCCAGTCGACGGTGTGGACAAAATGTACATCTGTGGGGACGAATGAACTCTTTATAAATGTGCTAACCAGACTGGTCAGACTAAGACAATGCAACCTTTCACACATCTGCTGCGACTGTGAAGTGGTTCATTGAAAATGGTGTACATCTTTTGAATTCTCCTCCACAGTCTCCAGACCTCAACCCCATTGAACAGTTGTGAGCTTTTCTCAAACACAAGATCAAGAAGCATGCCATTACTTCAAAAACAACCTTAAAATTCATATTGGAAGAGGAATGAAGACACTGTGAGAGGAATGCTGTAGGTTAGTACGCTCTACGCCTAAAAGAATTAATGCCGTCACAAGGGCAAAAGGAGGTCCAATCAAATATTGATAAGTTTGAATAAAAATATTACTTTGAATCTCTGCATTTTTATTTTATCCCAACACAGTAGTAGTTTAAAATAAATGGATTTCAGTAGGGTGCCTAATACGTTTGATTAAGGCTGTATTTTTAAAACATCATGTTTAAATGAACCATAATGAAAGAAATAACATAGAAGCAACTTAAATTCAAACAACAAAATACATTATTACTTTTAAAATATTATCCATAATATTTTTCAACGCAAATTATTAAACAAGAAATCTTACTATTGAAAGAGTATATTCGCTGAGAATTTGAACATCCGCTTGTTTTGTTTTTAAGAATAAAACTATCTCAAATTCAATTTAACTTTTTTCTTCCAAGAGAGTTTGAAAGAAGCACAATTTTAGGGATTTGAATAAGATATATTGACAGTTTTTGAAATATGGAAATGACTATTAAAGATTTAGATAAATAAATGTATCATCCACAGTTTGCTATTTTTCCCATTTTAAAGGAAAAAATTCTAATAAATTCTATAAAAAATGTTAGAAATAAATCTAAGATACACTTAAAACAAAATTGGATAACCCGAAATTAGAGATAAAAATATATGCATTTGCATATTGCCATTTTGAAAAAAATATACCAGAATATTCTAAAGAACTATGGAAGTTACTAAATAATTTCAAGTAAAATGGTAAATATTCCAAGCATTTGTAATTCCTTAATTTACCCATTTGGACTGGTGGGAAATGATACGGAAAACTGTTTATATAAAAATATAATTATTCTTTTTGATACCATGAAGTTAAAAATGTTACCAATAAGTCTATTGAACTGGAAAATTTAAATTATAAGCACATTGATTAACCATCTATCTCTGAGGAACGCTTGAAGAAAATATTTCAGCGACGAATTAGACGACATATCGCCAACTTAGTGACTTTTTTTTTAAATGTTGCGAAATTGATGAAAATGTCACCAAATTAATAAAAATGACGCCAAATCAATGAAATTAATTGCGTTTTGAAAGGGAATGGTATTGTAATGATGTTTTGATAGCGTTTGTCTGTCAAGTCCAAAAATCGTACTTTGCGGCAATTTGGCGCAACTTTTTAAAATGTCGCCAAATCGATAAAAATGTTGTCAAATAATTAAATAATGAAATGCCATCTTGATCTTATAACTGTTTTCTTCATGTTCTTTTATTTAGATGCATTATAAACAACATTTATACGTAAATTACATCCTCATCATCATCCAGACCAAGGTATGCATAATTTATACTGGTACTTAACCCGTAATTTCCATGTACTAAAGGTATAGTTATTGTTACTCACGTAATGCATACTGTTTCTTTACATGATTTGGAAGCTTTCGGAAAATATAACTGACAACAAGTCAATTGCCTTAAACAGCGTCAGCACTATGCAATTCTGATTCAGATGATTTTAAGTTTAGGAATTAGCTAAATACCGTGCTAATCAAAATTTGGTTATAAATTATAAACCGCATTAAATCGAATTTCGCACTCATGGAACTCGTGCTAATCGGGAGATTGTTATATACATTGAGGGGACACTCCATATTCAAAATTTACGGTTTTCATAAGATGGATGTGTATGATAAAACAATTATTGTTCATAAAAATATTATTTATTCACATCAATCCATCCTACTTTGACCCAGACGGTCCGACCTACCCGAAGCTGTAAGGTATCTGTTTGGACGGCCGGAAATTAACGTCTTGAAATTTCATTTAGTGACTTGTCTGAGCAACCACAAAATTTAAAAGTCATTTCCAAAAGTTCTAAATATTTTACAAATTAGCCGCTTGCCAAATAAAATTTCTTTAGAGATTCAGTTTCATCATCTTGGATACTTCTCTGCTTCGCTCCCATGGTCAAATGAGAAGAATTGGTTGTTTTTTAACACTTTACAATACATTTGAAAAGTGTTTAAGACTGTGTTCATTCTGTCCGTATGTCTGTCTGTCAGTCCCTTAACACGATAACTACTGTAAAAATGACTTTATCAAAATGAAATTTTACTATGTTGTTAAGACGGTTTGTAGAACATATGCGAATGTATATGAATAATATCACCCCATTAGATTTGGATTGAACACGGATTGAAAATATGAAATACATTGAACCCTGTGGGACCTCATTTTTCAAATATTTTTTAAGAGAATTCAAAATTCACAAATTGCTTCGAAAGCTTTAGGACATATTCAAATTATTCCATAAAATATATAAAAATATTTCAGCAACATAAGTTCGGTAGTTTTTTAAATAAAAATTAAAATTATAATTGCACCCATATTATATGAAGAGATCACATGACCCACTTCAAAATAAAATATGGCATCCATCTTTTTTCCTATTTTTTCGTGATATTGAAAGTTCTTTTAAATTTATATTCTGTGTTACATCTGTTCTAAAACCGCTTTATTTCTGCGTAATTTTTGTGCATCTATATTTTGCGCCTACGCAATTACAATATTTTTTTAGTTTAAATGATCGTTAAATTATTTATTAATTAACGATCATTCTTCGTTGCAAAAATAACTATGATTATTTCTGCAACGAAGCCTAATTTTAATGAATGCAGAATGTAAACAAGGGACCGCAAAGATGAGTTGTACAAGAATTGCTGACGTTTTCCCGCAAAATTATTTAACTCTGAAGTCTGGAATAAAAGTGCATGATTGAAATACTCACTGTTTTTATATAGAGAAACATACGATTTATATTTCGATGATGTCATTTGAATAAAGTTCATTTTTTTCAGTAAAGTTTTAAGTTTTCAAGTAAACTAAATTATCGTAGTTCTGCGATAATTAAAAAAATGTCACAGCTGCATGTCTCGCATTTTGCATTTTAGTTGGAAAGTGTTTCATAATCAATGCTTCATGCATGATTGATCTTTCTTGTTATATGAAAAATTTGCAATTCTGGAAAGTAAATCTTTTGAATTGAAATCTCATTTGCAAATACCATAACTTATAATTTTATTTTATACGCTTGAACATTAGCGATTATCGGCTTAACAAAGAATGATGCAACATAGGCAAAGAAACTTTTTTCTCATGTGAGAAAAACAAGGAATGAAAAGGGCTCTTAGTTATAGTGTCCAATGATAGATGAGATGTTTGCTTAAGTGATTTTTCTGCTGTTTTCCTTCTTCTCCCTTCCCAAGATATATGTCAATTTCCACCCCAAAAGATTTACTTTTGCTTTTATTCTTTCAATGTGATTTTAGGAAAATACACTTGTATGTTTAATATAAACCAAGAGGTATCTATGTGAAGATTCTGCATATAAGAATAATGCATTCATATATTTAATTTTGCTATACTATATACATACTATCTAACTCTCTTCAGGTGATGTCTATGTGTTTGTGCATATGATAGTATGTGTGTGAGTGTGTATGTGAGTGTATGTGTGTGCGTGTGTGCGTGCGTGTGTGTGTATATGTTAGTGTGTGTGTGTGTGTGTTAGTGTATGTGTGTATATGTTAGTGTGTGTGTGCGTGTGTGTGTTAGTGTATGTGTGTATATGTTAGTGTGTGTGCGTATGTGTGTATATGTTAGTGTACGTGTATGTGTTAGTGTATGCGTGTGTATATTAGTGTGTGTATATATTAGCGTGTGTGTGTGAGTGTGTGTGTATATGTTAGTGTGTGTGTTAGTGTATGTGTGTATATGTTAGTGTGTGTGTTAGTGTAAGTGTGTATATGTTACTGTGTGTGTGCGTGTGTGTGTGTGTGTGTGTGTGTGTGTGTTAGTGTATGATAGTGTGTTTGTTAGTTAGTCTGTGGATGCGAATCTGACAAATGAGTAGAACGTTTCAAACATAATTGTGTACGATTATTATTATAATTAGTAAATGCTAAAATCTTATTTTAAATGCAATAGAATGATCGGAAGAACCCAATAACTATCGGATGAATTAAAAAAAAATATTAAAAGTCAAGGCATTTAATAATGATGAATAAATTATTAAAACACGAGTGACACCAACTTTAAATCGATAGCATGAATCCTTCTCAAAATATCGCACTACCTTCAAACAACTTTTCAGAAACATTATATGAAATAAAAAATGGTAAATATGTCCATTTTCCATATGCAATATTATGCAACAAATGTGTTAGCTTTTATAATATATCTCGTTCATTAAGTATAATTTGTGTAATGGTTTTGCCATTTGATGCTAAATAGCTATTTATTTAAAGGGATATCCATTAAGTGTCATTTGTATTTCGGTGAAGATTTTGCTGTTGAATACAAATAAGACATATGTCTGGACATAAGTTGCTGAAAGCGTCCAATTTCAATTTACGTAAAATTTATATAATATTGGAAACATTGGGTCGTAGATTATTTGTTGTGTAAGAAGTAATGACGGTATGTAAAGAGATTTCCGCACTGCCCACATCAAAAATTTTACTCCATCTTACTGTAGTAATTAATATTTTCTCTGAGATATTCGAAATTGTGTTTTTTCTAAATAATTTCTATTTTAAAACCTCCTGAATACGTTCAGACAACTTTCAGGGTTATTGTTTCTGTGCATTCATCTGTGGACACGATAATCATGGAGCAAGTATGATAAAAAAAAATGTGTCGTTTTTAGCCGGATTCAAAATTATTCAAATATATCTTAGGGGACGTTTTTGTAAGATACTGGGTACTGAGTGAGTCAAACTGCATTTTACGACGACTCAGAACAGTAGTATGGGTGTACCGAAGTCGTCGATAAGGCCTCTTTGGCTCTTGATTAAATTCAACTCTTCGAAAATAGACTCGGAGATTGATATCGTGCGAATATTTTATTCTTCATAAATACCATCGTATAGATATGTACTACAACTTCCATATCTCTGGATTGGTGAGAGGCATGTAAGTTCTCTTGCTGCTCCGTATCATCTCTCCCTAGTCGCCTCACGAATTTCTCCCCACATGACTCTCTCTGACATGTGTCTCGTGCCCCTCGCCCCTCCTATCTCATATTTCCATATATATATTTCTCTAGACCACCTTAATAATAAGGCCACCCTAATAATAAATCACCCTAATAATAAGACGACCCTAACCTATCCCTCGAATTCTTGTATGGGAATTCACGACTACACCTAGACTTCCGCGGTGGTACTGTTTATCACCCGAACTCATTTCTTGTACATCTTCCTTCCAGGAAATCTCCCGTCTTGGAAATCTGCCGTCTCGGATGACAACATAATGCCTGTATTTCTGACTCCTGTTAATGCCCTTTTCTGACTCCTGTTGGCACATTCTGTTGGTGACGAAAATCGTAATAGCTTTGTTTTTGAATTTGCAGCTTTAGTCGGAGGTCTACAACTTCACAAGAGCCAGACATATCTAAAACATATTTCCTGAGGTTTTCTGGGTTCCTTACAGTTCTTTACAAGTGGATTCTGCGACTGTGATTTGATATATTTTAAGAAGCGAGAATAATGTACAATTTTGATTCCCGAAAAATTAATTATGATAAACAGAATGATTCAAATTATTCAGGCAACAGTTTGACGGTATATAGTTTCATATACATAAATGAAAAACATGTTGAACTAAAATTGATAAATTATATTATTTATATATTTTTAATGTTGGCTTAAGAAATATGATAATTATCTAACGTGTTTTTGTTTTTCCAGACCATTCATAATCCCTTCGGGCAATTAGAGATTCGAACTTTTAGCATCAAACACAGGAAATAACTTAAGTTAACTAAATATGTATTTCCTTCCCAGGTGTGCGTATTGTTTTGGGGAGGGTCTTGGAAACTATATTCAGACCTTTCACAAACCCCTTCCAGATACCTATAGAGGACTGAAACTCAGCTTAATTTAATATGACATACGAAAGTAGACTTAACAGAATTGGATTTTTATGTCCTTCCTTGGGGAGGGACATAAAAATCAGAGTTGTCTTAAAAAGTATTCCCAAATCCACCAGAAACACCATGGGAGGCACGGCAACCCTGTGGTTAACGTGTTGGAATTGCATTCGGTCGGCCCGAGTTCGATTCTCGCCACTGCCAAATTCACGCGGATTAAGACCACGTTATATGTGTGGGTCCGTAAGTCCTTCCAAGAGGTTGGTGGTACGGTCCCTGTGGAGGGCTTCCCCACTGGGTTCCGGTCTATATTGGGTGGCACTTCCCAGGCCGTCCAAACAGATACCGTATACCTTTCTGGAAGGTTGAACTGCCTGGGTCGAAGGAGAAGAAATCCCAGTGTCACCTATAAATTTGTATTATTGCACATACATTATACTGACAGTAGGATAGAATATTACAAAGTCGGAATTTTGATATTCCTCAAGAAGGCGAAGAAAATGGTTTTATTTTGACTTTCCAGACACTCTAGAATCTCTCCGATAACCCAGAAGTCTGAATCTTTGTAAATGTCTAGTATCGACCTTGGAACAGCAGCCAACGGAATTGCATTTTCGATTTTCTCTCTGGGGAGGGGACAAAATGTTTTTTTATATTTAAAGTAATTTTAGACTTTCGTGAATCCCCCCCACTGTGACTTAGAAGGGAGAATATTTTCTCACTTATGGTATGCTTCAAGGGACAGAACCTACCTGACTCGGCGTTTTGAATTTCCTTTAAGTGTCGGAGAAAGAGCCACATTTGTGAGTTTTGAAAAGACTTTCCAAACCCTCGAGAAAATCCTGCAGACATAGAAGGCGAAATCTTAAACACGCATAGAATTGATTATTTGGCAGAACCTCGCGGAACTGGATTTTCAAATAAGGCGCCTGTTATCGAAGTTAAGCGCCAATATATTGTTAAACAGAATCAAACTTACTAAAACAAATTGCAATTTTAGTTTTTAAGAATGCTTGTCTCCGTTTATTAGATGCCACTCGAAATCTTGTAAAATTCTTGGCTTCTTACCCTGTCTCGTAATTGAAAGAGTAATCACTTTTAAATATTAAGCTACCCTTATTGATACAAAGCTCATTGTGCCATTTATCAGTTTACTAGGAAATTTACCCGTCGTTGCCCTGGATTTAAAATAAGCAGTCATGCCGTAACCATGTGCATTCACGCAATAGTTTTTTTATGCATTAAATCAAAGACAGCAAATCACAGACCAAAAGGTCATTTAATATGAACCATTCTTTATGACGTACAAATATTAAAAAGAACCAGAACGCTTTCGGGTACCACCATACCCTTTATCAGCGGCTATATAAAAATTACAGTGCAAACAAGCTTCACAGATCAAATCGGCAGACAAAATTTTCATAAATCAACTGCGGAATAATGATAATTAAATTGCACTATTAGCAGGATACTTAAGATTAAACGATTATAAAAATACATGAAATTATATTATAAACAGGAAATTTAAAATTAAACAAGTATAAATACAAATACAAAAAAGAAAATGCAACATACACATAATTCAGCAAAGCATATATTATATCAAAAGGAAATGTCGCAGATAGCTATGTAGAGTTTTGACATACATAGAGTCGACCGGCCGTCCAAATAGTTGCTCTTAGTCCTCTGGACGAGTCGGACGGTCTGGGTCTTCTACACATAGAGTCGAGGGGCGCGGTAGTCCATTTTTTAGCGCGCTGGAGTTGCACTCGGTAGGCCCGGGTTCGATTCCAGCCACTGCCAAAAAACTGCCGCCGTGTTCATGCGGAGTACGATCACGTTAAACATGTGTGTCCGAAAGTCCTTCCGAGAGGTTGGTGGTAGGGGAAGGAAGGTACGGTCCCTGTGGATGCCTCCCCCACTGGGTTCCGGTCTAAATTGGGTGGCACTTCCCGACCATCCAAACAGTTACCTTACACCTTTCTGGTAGGTCGAACGGTCTGGGTTTCAACAACAACAGCACATAGAGTCGAGAACGAGTCGCCAAGCGTAACTTAAAATCTGCACAATATCAAAATTACAAATGGAATCACGGTACATATAAATAAGCAGGAATTCATAACGAATCTTTTTTTATAATTTTATTTTTGTTGTAAGCAAGCGTATTGTTAAAACGGGTGTAGTATTTATCAAAGATTTGAATCCTGAATCCCGGACAATGTCGAGTTCATTTACTAGTAACAGTAATAAAATAAAATAAAATGTTACGTGGGTGCTCAAACGATTACGCCACGACCGTTTGTTTTATATCCCAGACAACGTCGGTTACATTCTGTAGTTTCCAATAAATAAGCGACCGCTACTTAAAAAACACAAATACAGATAATGCCACTTAATTTAAAATCGTCTGTTTTGAACTGCAATCATTCTCGTGACACAAATAAATGAAAATATTTGAAATTGTAGAAAAGTTCCTTTAAATTCGAATATATGACATAGAATTTTCATTCAATTTCAGTCAAATTTTAGCACAATACTCATAATGATAATATAATGCTAAATAAAAAAATTGGATGACATATTTTAAATTTGCGGATTTAGAAAACAGCAAAATATAGATACTCTTAGTGCGATCATCTAATTTTAGCCTCGAGATTATATGTCTGTCAAACTGCTCGATTGTCTGCTAATCTCTGTCAACATGGAATTAATAAAATTAATTTGACAAAATGATGGAAAATCTTTAAAATATTTTAAGAATTCATAGCTGCAAAATTAATTCGAATTTTTAAAAATTAAGCCCAGGTCTACATATTCAAGTAATAAAATACCTGTGTAACAAATTTCACGGCCGTATATAACGCTTAGATTTCTAGCTACACACTGTCAGAGAAACACACAGATCTTCCTTTATTATGTGAGATATAACGACACAATTACGCTGTATATTATTCAATTTCTATAATTCAAAATCAATTGAATATTTTGCATTTCTTAAAATACAGCTCATATATGGTATCTTAATTTTTTGTATAATATTCTAACCTAGGATGGTGACAATATTTCACATTCAGACCAGTAATGTAACATTCATTCTAAATGGCAGTGTTTTATTTTGAGATGCTTTAACATTGATTCTGTTAATTTCACAAAAAAATACGATTTGTCAATAGTTTGTGTCCTTTATATTACAATTGTAAATCGTTAAATATAATTATTTACATAAACGTCATATTAGTCGTGTCACTTGCTTATAAATTATTGATTACACTACCTTATTGTAAATCTTGAAATTTTACACCGAAATGATTTGTGGACTGTTTTTAAAACTAATGACATATA
Source organism: Amaurobius ferox (assembly GCA_951213105.1). Classification (NCBI taxonomy): domain Eukaryota; kingdom Metazoa; phylum Arthropoda; class Arachnida; order Araneae; family Amaurobiidae; genus Amaurobius; species Amaurobius ferox. The sequence goes on along the minus strand of OX578140.1, from coordinate 159,939,310 downwards.
ATTTACAAATAGAGATAAAACTTGAAATTTCCAATACTTCTTTTTAAAAAAATCTGATGTGGGCAACACATGACTCTTCTTATATAATGGATTTACTACTTTTACAATAAAAATAGGATTTTCTTATAGTAGATATTTATATTCTTTTCAAAATATTGAATTTTCGTCAATTAGTCGTCATTTTCATTGATTAAGTGTCATTTTTATCCATTTGGCAAGATTTTCGTTAATTTGGCAACATTTTAAAAAGTCGCCAAATTGGCGACATTTCACCAAATTCGGGACCAATGTGTCGCCAAGCGTTATGGACGAAGAAATAAGTTATTCTAATAGCATATAAATTATTGGCATTCAAATACAAAAATATTACTCAAAGTATCTTTTCTCATGAATGGAACAAGCTAGATCCGCGAGAATAATGTCACCCAATGCATCACATGATATTACATATGAAAAGTGAACATGTTTCTCAACAGTTGATATATTTTTTTAATTTATAGGATTTTTCGATAAATTTATTTAAAAAATGTTCAATATCTAGAGAACGGTTAATGCTGGCGTTCTAAAGTTCATGTCAATCGCTTTCTAAAGAAAAATTACATAAGAAATGTCTATTTGTGTAACTTTATTACAGGTTTTGATTTTTTCAATATTTCACTCGAAAATTTAGGTGTTCTGAACATTCGATTACGTTTAAAAACAATAGGCTTCCAGTATTCACGGATTGTGAATTTTGCACCAAATTCCTTTCGAATCACTCTATTTTTTCGTGAGATATCGTTTACACAGACTCACTGACACACATATACTTTCACACCCACACACATACACGCACACATACTTTCACCCCCCCCCCCCGCCACACACACACACACAGACATCACCTCAAAAATGTTTGATTCTTAATCAGGGATGCTTGAAACGTGCTCTAACGTCGAAAACTCGAATTCGAATTTTGGACTCCATCACAATACTTTATACATTATGCATTTAAGGAAAGTAATAATCGTGGAAAAAATGTCTTGCAGATAATTGCATTGAGTTACTTCTAAAGAATCTTAAATTAATTTTTCCTTTTTAATTTTTTATCTTTTTCATTTCTTATTACTTAATTAGCAGTTTTTTTATGAGGCATGATGTTATCCCCTTATCACATGATGTAATCTCCCTTTTAACCGATCTGAACAGGTACTTGCTGTCACTTGGTCAGAAAAAGTAGTAATTATTCTTGTGTTGTGCCTGTATCACTCCCTGTGATATTGTTTGTTTACACTTGAATTAAATACAATAAAAATTAATATGAACTCGACTTCACCATCTTGACCCCTTATACTTCTCTATGCATTATTCTATGCGTCGTGAAGAAAATAAAAATGATGGTGGACATATTTCTTAGGAGAGAAGAAAAGGAAAGCAACAGAAAAATCATTTAAACAAACGGACCATCTATCATTCTGCACTATGAGTAAAAGCCCCTTTCTCTACTTAGCTTTTCTCTTATGGCAGAAAGAGTTTTGATTACATTAAATCATTCTCCTGCTAAGCTTACAATCGAAATGTTAATATATGTAGAATAAAGCGATAAGTTTGATGTGTATTAATCGTACACCTAAACGATAACACGCTGAATTAGAAGATCAAATGCGGTAGCAATAAAACAGGTTTTTCTTATCTAGTAAAAAGGAAAATTTCGATTCATCTCAAAAGTACTGCTAGAAAAATTATAAAGTATATACGTTTCCAAGTGTGCTAATTAAAAATATCTGATGTGAGCACCACACGACTTTCCCTGCAGACTCAAATTCATTCTCTCTTTATTTCATTAATAATTCATCAAATTGAGTTTAATTGCACTGAATGACATGCATAATTAATTGAAATTGCGCTGAATTTACATTTCCAAATCAGTTTTAGATTTCATTTGGTAACTGGACCTGTTCTCAAAACCGGCGTAGCAGAAATGCGAAAAACTAAAATATCTCGAGAACGGCTAGTCCTAGAGTAGTAATGGGGTTAGTCTTATTATTTCCAACGTCAAAAATTGAATATGGAGCAAGCCTTTAATTGATACATTTGAGCATACGTAGTCTTTTTTAGATTTTGTCAAATTTTGCGGGCCATTTCCAATAAAAGCAGATTCATTTTTTCCGAATCATACCAAAATCTAATCAGCACCACGATAACCCACAAAGCAAGTGGCTTATCTCCCAAATTCAGTACACTTTAGTCAATTGGTTTTCAGTTACAGTAGATACAGACAATTTTTTGCGGAACATTTCGCAAAAAAAAAGGTTCTTTTATCCCTCCCGAATTGTACCAAAATGAAATCAGCACCAGGGTCACCCACAAGTCATTTGCCTATAGAATTTTATGAAATTTGGTCAATTAGTTTTTTTGAGTAAGAGTGAATACACACATGTACACACACATACACGCATATATATATATATATATATATATATATATACTATACTATATATATATATATATAATTTACATAAAAATGTTTTTCGTAATATTATCATTAATCAATTAACTAGAAATAAACGATTGAATAGTAGAGAGTATGATCAAAAGCATCACGATACAGAGTTTATAAATGAAGCTGTAAAACACGGTTACCCCATGGGTTTTGTAATTAAAATACTTTCAGAATTCACTGGGTTAACTGTAACTAAATGTAAGGGCAAATATTTAAACAGTTGAAACATTGTCATTGAATAGCGACGACTCGCGAGTATTGAGTATGGTTATTTGTGAAGTGGACTACAAGTTGGAGTTTTATACATCGGACAGTTTTGGTAAGATTTTTGGAATTTGTTGAGACGGGTTATATCGGCACGTTCATTTGTAGGCACATTGAGTGAATTGAGTAGTTTTTCGTGCGTCATCCAAATTGTATTTTTGAATTTTTGCTGTGGGTTTTTGCTGTTCGGTAATTGATGGTATTAAGGCCATTCCATGTATAAGTATTGGCTTCCGGGAGTGTCGCCATGGCATAAAGCATTGCTTAACCGGAGAGTGGGGGTCACAACTCCCCCCGGCCACTTGTGAGACTTTTCGTTTTTCACATTCATCTTTTGCTTTTCTGTACTTAGGTATTCTTTTTGGAAAATATATTTGTAAATGTGTACAAGGGCAGCTTAGAGCCATGTTTGCATATTTTATGTATGAGAAATTTTTTCATGTAGCTATCTTATATATATATATATATATATATATATATATATATATATATATATATATATATATATATATATATATATATATATATAAGAGAGAGAGACAGAGAGATTTCACGCTAACAATAGTTTTTCGTGTTCTAGAGATTTCAAAACGTGCATATCAGCCGAAAACTTGAGTTGCGATTTTCAACACAATTCCAATATTTTCCCTATACATTACCATGTATTGAAGGGAAAGAACATATTCTATACACTTCATATTTATCAATATTAACGTCTGGTGTGATGACAGGTAACAGGCGGAAAATTTTACCGGCTTTAGAGCCAAATTCACAATTAAACTCAACTGTCGTAAATATTTAAACGGGTACCTGCAGTTCTTTTAATATGAACCGTCCGTTCTTCTAATGTAAAACCGTCTCTAGCCACCTCAGCTGCTTATACTTTCATAACGAGCTCATCCTGGTCATCCAGGCTGTCAGCACTCTCACTGCATCAATGTATATGACTATGACAATCTATACGACAATCTAAAATATATGACAATCTATACGACAATCTAAAATATATGACAATCTATACGACAATCTAAAATATATGACAATCTATACGTCCATGGACGCCAATGCCTGCAAAGGGAGATCGAACTGTTTGGGATAGGGTATGTCATATAACTGTCTTTTTAGGAGACTCTTCGTCTGGGATTGACGTTATCACACGCGTAAGCAAAAGGTTAAAATTCTCATACTAGTAAGTATATACTAATTCTAATATATTAGGAAGCATATTCTAAGTATATACAAGTATACTAACTGAACTTTTATGCTAAAACTTCCATACTACTAACTACATTAAGTAAACTAGGGAGGTTAAATATATTTATATTTTGAATACATTTTCATTTTAAATGTTGTATTTTAGAGAAAGAATTCAAAGACAGTTCAGAATGTTAAGAAAGTATCATATTGAATACATTTAATTCATTAAAATGGTGGATATTTTAGGCAGGATTTAAAATTTTCGGTCTAATTCCACACCCTCTATTAATGCAATAGTGCAAGTTAAAAACAAGAAAGATCAATCATGCATTAAGCATTGATTATGAAGTACTTTCCAACTGCAATAAAATTTTTATCTAAATATCTCTAAAATACGATACATTCAGCGTTAATATTTTTTAAATTATCACAATACTACATTAATTTATTATATTTGAAAACTTAAAATGTCATTGAAAAAAATAACATTTATTTAAATAACGTCATTGAAATATACGTCGTCTGGTTTAAACATCTCTAAAATGCAATATATTCAGCGGTAATATTTTTTAAATTATCACAATATTACAATAATTTATTACATTTGAAAACTTAAAACTTCATCGAAAAAAATGAACTTTAATCAAATGACATCTTTGAAATATACATCGCCTGATACTCTATGTAAAAGCTGTAAATATTTCATTAATACACTTTTATTCCATTATTTTCATTCATCACAATACTACAATAATTTATTTTATTTAAAAACTTAAAACCATGGAGATACAAGTAATTTAACACCATGCTTAAAACTTCATCAGAAAAGTCTGCTATAAAATCGTCTGTTCTCTATGCAAAATCAATGAATGTTTCATTTCATATCAGTTATATATTTCAGACTCAAAGAGCTAAATAATTTTGTGTTAAAGAAATTCAGCAATTCTTATACAACTCATCCTACATCTTAATGTGCTTACATTCTCCATAACTTATAATTAGGCTTCGTTGTAGAAATAATCAAAGTTTGATGATCATTTAAACTCAAATATATTCTAACTGAGTTGTTTCATAATGTAGCTGCACAGAAATAAAGCAAAATTTAAAGCGGTTTTAGGACACATACAAAACTAAATATAAATTAAAAAGAACTTTAAAAATCACGATTTTGACACAAGATGGATGTCATTAATCATTTAAACTCAAATATATTGTAATTACGTTGTTTCAGAATATAAATGCACAGAAATTAAGCAAAAATAAAACGGTTTTAAGACGGAAAGAACACTAAATATAAATTAACAAGAAAGATCAATCATGCATAAGCATTGATTATGAAACACTTTCCAACTGAAATGCAATTTCATTTAAAAATTTTAAAAATGTGATACATTCAGTGGTGATATCTTTTACATTATCAAAGTACTACAGTAACTTATTATAATTAAATATTTAAAATTGTATCGAAATATAAATTATCTGATTCTCTATGCAACATCAATGAATATTTCATTCATATAACTTGTATTCCAGACTCCAGAGCTAAATAATTTTGTGTGAAAAAAATTCAGCAATTCTTATGTAACTCACCTTACAATCGCTTCAGATATTTGCATTCTGCATAAGTTAAAATTAGGCTTCGTTGAAGAAATAATAAAAGTTTAGGGATCATTTATAATCACAACTATTGTAATTGCATAGGCACAGAATTTAGATACACAGATAATACACAGTTATTCAGATAATATATGTGTGTGTGTGTATGTATTCAAAGTATTTGAATCGTGCCGAAGATCGAAACTCGAATTTTCGAAGGTTCTACAAGTTTTGGGACTTCTAGAACACCAAAAACTATTTTTAGGAAGACGTCTATGTGTGTGCAAGGGTGTATCTGTTTGTGTTAGGGTGTATCTGTATGTATTAGGGTGTATCTGTGAGGATATTGCATCCACTTTAACTGAAAAACTAATGGACCGAATTTCATAACATTTGGTAGGTATGTTATTTGTGGAAAAACCTGATGTTCAGTAGATTATAGTACGATTCGTAATAAAAAAAATCTGCCTTCTTTGCGAAATGGCCGGCAGAAATTGCCTTTATCCACTCTAGCTAAAAACTAATGGAACAAATTTAGCAACATTTGATGTATAATATTTCAATGACCCACAAGTGATTTATATACCAAATTTAACAAAATTTGGTACATAAATTATTTGTAGGTTATTCTAGTACGATTCGGGAAAAAGGAAAGGGCTATTTTTGCGAAATGGCCCGCAAACATCGTTAAATATAAAAATAAAGGAATACGTGTGCTCAATTATATCCATTAAATTCCTATTTTATACGTGATTTTTGACAACAAAAAGAATAAGACTATCCCCATTACTCTAGGACTAGCCGTTCTTGAGATATTCCAGTTTTTTCGCGTTTTCCCTACGCTACCTTTGACAATAAGTCCAGCTATCAAATGAGAACCAGATTTAAACTTAACGTGCAAATTCAATGTCATTTAAAATACTTATGTCTGTTATTTTATGCAGATAAACTCAAATTAATATTGAAAAAACAAAGAGAACGTGAATATGAGTCTGCAGGGAAATGCATGTGTTGCTCACATCAGAATATTTAACAACAATGATTTATAGAAGTGAACGGGGATTATTTGCAGGCCATTTCGAAAAACAATGTATGATCTATATTTAAAGATCCACCAAATTTTTGTAGAATAAAATGTTCAACAAATTTAAGCTGTGTTCCAAATTTTAACTCTCTAGGACGTAGGAAAGTGCATTAAAATGCCAGCAAATAAGTATATCATGAAGAGTTATATCAAATTAAAAAAAAAAATTTGAAGAACTCTTATCTACCAAATTTATTTTAAAATGTGAAGCCTCTCTCATATACAAAATGATTAAACTCTTGGAAAGATATTTATTATATAATACATCTCTTTTTTCTTTCTGGAGGATTTCCCAAAAGTCAGAATTTAATTGAATTTGTTTTTTTCCCTATATTAAATAATTTTTAATTAAAAAACTACTTAACATATTTTACTGAAATTTTTTTATATATTTTATGGGATAATGTATATATTTTCTAAAAATTTCGAAGCAATTTGTGAATTTTAAATTTGCTTAAAAAATGTTTGAAAAATTAGGTCCCATAGGGTTCAATGTATTTCAGTTTCTCAACACGGGTTCAATAAAAAACTAATTGGGTGATATTATTTATTCATAGTCCCATAGGTCCTACAGACCCTCTGAAAACATACTAAAACTTCATTTTGATAAAGTCATTTTTACGGCAGTTATCGTGCTAACGGACAGACAGACAGACAGACAGACAGAATGAACAAAGTCATAAACACTTTTCAACTGTGTTGTAAAGTGCTAAAAAGGACTTTAAAAATCTATATTCAGAAATTTAAAAAAATCTAAATTTTTTTAAACTACCGAATATATTTTGCTGACATTTTTTTCTCAGGAATGTTTATAGGATTATTTGAATATTTCCTAAAACTTTCGAAGCAATTTGTGAAATTTAAAATCGCTTAAAAATATTTGAAGAATTAGGTCCCATAGGGTTCAATGTATACTCTATAATAAAAAAAAACCAACGCACGAAGAAAGAGTTGGCCGATTGTAATGAAATGTCGTATGCAAAGACATTTTGATAGAACATGCAAATGAATAAAATTTGGTGTCCAATGAATAAATAGTGGTAGCTCTTGCGCATCGGAAATGCGCATTCAGTAGGTGTATATAAGGAGCGATTTTGAATCTGTGGTCGAAATTTCTGTTGCATTTTGACTGCGGATATCTTACGTGTTTAGTAGTCATTTCTGGCACACTGACAGCACAGCGGTACGTAGACAAGATTTTACGACAGCTTGTGTTACCGTTCATCTTGCGACACCCTGGACTTACTTTTCAACAAGACAATGCCCGGCCGCACACGTCACGTGTTGCTATGAATTATCTTCAAACCTTCCCAACACTACCTTGGCCAGCTAGGACTCCTGATCGCCTCCCCATAGAGCACATTTAGGACGTTATGGGAAGGCGATTGCAACCATCCCGGAATGTTGACGATTTAGCCAGACAGTTGGAGACAATTTGGCAAGACATTCCGCAGGACACAACCCGTGAACTTTATCAGTCTATGCCACGCCGGGTGACATCTTGCATCCATGCCAGAGGTGGACCAACGCCTTATTGACTTCTTCCCTTTATATACTGTCAAACTCTAAATCACTAAATTGTTCTGAAATTTTAATCGTTTGTTTTTCTATGTATGTTCTTCACATCCACCAATTTTTATCACAATCGGACAACTCCTTCTTGGTGCGTCGATTTTTTTGTTATAGAGTGTATTTCATTTTTTCAGTCCAAAACTAATTGGGTGATATTATGCATTTATATTCCCATAGGTTCCACAGACCATCTGAACAACATACTGAAATTTCATTTCAATAAAGTTATTTTTATGGCAGTTATCATGCTAACGGACAGACGGACAGAATGAACAAAGCCATATACACTTTTCAACTATGCTGTAAAGTGTTAATCTATGTATCTCTGTATCTATGTATCTCAGTAATCTATGTATCTCAGTCTTTAAATTATGAGAAAGAGTCGTATTTTGAATAGGGGTTACTTTTAGATATGTTCATCGAAACTAATTAGAACCAAAAATTTATAAAAATGTTCAGTTTCGAAGAGAAGCTTCATATTCCCTCTTAAATATGCCCTTGATGATATTGCACGATAGCTACAAATTGAAACCGATCTATGACTTTATTGTATATCAAAAGTGGATCTCGATGCTCCAAAGGTTAGACATCACTGGTCTAGGTAATATCTACTATAATTTGAAAAATATTCATCAAATTTAAAGACAATTTGTTAAATAGGTGACTTGCTGTTACAACAGTGACGATTAGATATTAGTGCAAAAGAGAAAATCTAATGTGGGCAGCACATGACTTTCACTGCAGACTAAACTTTATATTTTCTTTATTTCTTTTTTTAATTCATGAGATTGAATTTAATTGCACCAAATAACACTAAATTTGCATTTTTAATTCAATTCTTGTTTTATTTGGTAATTGGACTTTTTCCGATAGCGGCGTAACAAAAGTGCAAGAAAATATCTCAAATATCTTGAGAACGGTTAGTCTCAAAATATAATGGAGTGTGTTATATTCTCTTCCTAATCAAAAATTGCGTATAAAACAAGAATTTAATTGATACATTTGAGCATACGTAGTCTTTTTTTTTTCTTTTTAGATTTTGGCGATTTTTACGGGCCATTTCGTAAAAAACGGCAAGTTGTTATTTTCAGAATCGTACCAAAATCATTTCAGCACCAGAGTGTCCCACAAGCAACTGATCTACCAAATATTGGGAAATTTGGTCAATTAATATTTTAGCTAGGGTGGATACATTAAATTTTTGCGGGTCATTTCGTAAAAAGAGGCAGGTTCTTCTTTTCCGAATCGTACCAATATCTAATCAGCACCAAAGTGTCCCACAAGTAACTTATCTACCAAATTTTGTGAAATTTGGTAAATTAGTATTTTAGCTAGTGCGGATAAATGAAATTTTTATGGGCCATTTCGCAAAAATTGGCGGGTTTTGTTTTTACGAATTGTACCAAAAACTAATCAGCACCAGGATCACATCCAAGTGACTTACCTACCAAATTTTATGAAATTCGCTTCATTAGTTCTTGAGTTAGAGTGGATACTTACATTGCACCGACACACATACAGACACAGAGACAGACAGACAAACAGACAAACAGACAGACACACACACAGACGTCATGCTAAAAGTAGTTTTTTCGTATTCTAGAGGTCTCGAAACGTGTAAATCCGTCGAAAACTAGAGTTGCGATTTTCGACATGATTCCAATACTTTCTCTTTATATTACCATGCATTACAGGGAAAGTAAATATAGAAGTAGCCTCATTTTAAATAATACGAAAACTTTGCAATAAAAGAATATATATTTATAACATAGTTTTAAATAAAATCTTGTTTTATACATAATTTTTGCAACAAAACGGAAATATCCCATACACCAGAAAAAACCGTTCTCACGGTGGGTTTGGCTTTATAATTTTGAAAATGTGAATGCTTTAAAAATGCAGTACAATCAATATAGAGTAAAAATCGGTAAAGTGTAAATGACATTATTCAATAACTTAAACTTTAATAAAATTTTAAATATTTATATATTTTAATAAATTATGAAATTAAAACTAATTTAATATATATAAATGATAAAACCAATAAATATAGTTATTAGAGTCCGTATGGAAAGTAGTGTAAGGGCAACATCAGAATTTTACTGAAAGAAAACGATTAAAACGTATTTGATAAACAAAACATTTTTTGCAAAACATTATAAACTATTGGTTTTAATACAAATCCAATAGTTGAGAAAATTATGCAAAAAATATTCCCTTTAGAGAATTTGGGCAACATTGTTTTACGATTTCAGTAAACAAACAAGAAATATGTTACAAATGTTTTTTTAGAACAGATAAGAAACTGAATCGAACGGCGCAAGAACATGGTATCCATCAGAAAGACATCCCAAGGGTCAAATCAAGCATGCAGGATGTTCCAAAATCACGTCAAAAGAAAATAAACAAAGCATGCACTGCTCAAATGAGATCGACATACTTCTTTTCAAGAATGGCAGAACAGAAAGAGGGATTCTCCAAAACAAGCAAATGATCTATCATCCTCTGTGAGTAATGGATTCAGCCTTTAATAAATTCTAAATTAATGTTCATCTGATATAGCAATATGCAAATAGCAAAGCTAGTGAGATTAGGGAAGAGAAAAAAAATTGAAATTGTATAAGACCATCTCAATTTTACCACAAATGCTAGAGTATATTTTCATGACACATTTGTTCATTTATGTGAAATGCAACATATACAGAGTGTCCCAAAAGCATTGACCTCGGCTTCTATTCCTTAAATATGGATCTTAGACATATATAATAAATTACAAAGTTGCATAGAAATGGCACAAAAACATTTCTAATGAGTAAAATGTGCCCCATACACAAATAAGATGATGTACAAAATTTCAGCATTTTATCGTAAAAAGCCCCAGAGATATGTTTAAACAAAATTGGTGAGGGATTAATCACAAATTCAAATATAAATGTTTACAGCAAGAGTGCAAATGGCTCAACGCAGAAATGCATCATAGGCAAATTATATCTGCCTTTTGTCTTTAATGGATCTTTGGTATGGATGGAAAACCTTTTGAACAAGCTTTGTAATGTTTGTGTAAATTTAATATTTCTACACAGTGTAGATGCTTTTGTACCAATAAATAGGAAAATTATTATTTATTTATGCAATCATTGTTTTCTTTCGTAATTTGTGTATAACCCCAGAAACGCGATCTGCCGACATGATTATTCCCCTCTGAGAACCAGTGTCGATGCATCGAAAAGTGGTTTAAGTCCGCATCTCTGGGACTTTTTATGATAAAATGCTGAAATTTTGTACATCACCTTATTAGTGTATGGGCACTTTTTACTCATTGGAAATGTTTTTGTACGGGGACTGTATAAAAATTTAAATTTGTATTTTTTAAAATTTAATTCCCTTGAAAATTTTTATCGATTTCATAAATACTGTACCTTTTTTACGCAACTTTGTAATGTATTATATATGTCTAAGATCAATATTTAAGGAATAAAAGCCGAGGTCAATGTTTTTGAGTCATTCTGTATAAGGAAGATTCGAGCAAAACCAGGGCAGCTGGTCCGACGGAGTAACACTGTTTCAGGCTAAAGTAGTCGTGCCATATGATTACAGCTCTATAAAATATATTATATAAATGGTTTAACATATTTGATTCTCAAATGCAGCGATATGCAGTTATATGTTGTTCATTTGTAAAGTCTAATATCCACTTCCAGTAAGAAAAACCAACATAATAAAAAGGAAGACGGGATTTTGACGAATAATTTGTATGATATATTCGAAGCTCTGATCAATTATCACTTCAAAACCGATTGAGCAGACAATGAAACAGAAAAACAAAAACGTAAGAACAACATTCCAAATATTGGCAGACAGAATCGATGTAAATTTCATTTGATATTTCAAGCACCTTTTTGAAGATGAATAAGGGAAATGCCCTAGAACCAGTTGAAATACCCCTAGAAATACCAATCCAAGTTTTTTACTCAAATAAGGGAATAGTCCTATCCATAGAGACTTGAACAAAGGAGAATTCCCCCGATTGTGGTAGGAGTATGGGTTGGTACTTGCGAGACAAAAAACAGAGACCAGAGATATTAATAAATAAGAACATTAAAAGACAGTAGAGAACGAGTGGTGAGACAAGTTAAAAGAATAGGCCAGACTGGACGCGTCTACATTTGCAGAAAAACCGATAGTTGTTTGCAAATAATAAATATTGTAACTGAAATTAAAACCAACAGGTAATGGGATTGCAAAGTCTGGATGAACTGAGTCGGTCATGAACTCAACCGGTGTCTTGTAATTCAAAGGATACAGTCAATTCTATGAATGTGTAGCAAGTATGTCAACGAATCCCACGCAGTATGAAGTTACTTATTGATTCCTATAAGCCTGTACATCGTGTATAAAAAAATCTGATGTGTGCAACACATGACTTTCCTTATATAATGCAATGAATTTACTACTTTTACAGTAATTTTTTTTTTCTTCTAGTAGATACTTATATTATTTCCAAGATATTGAATTTTCGTCAATTAGTCGTCATTTTCATTGATTTAGTGTCATTTTTATACGTTTGGCGAGATTTAGATAATTTGGCAACATTTTAAAAAGTCGCCAAGTTGGCAACATTCCGCCAAATTCGTCGCCCAAATCTCTCCAAGCGTTATAGGTGGAGAAATAAGTTATTCTTATAGCATTTAAATGATTATTGGCGTTCAAATACAAAAGTATCACTCAAAGTATATTTCCTTATGAATGGAACGAACTAGATCCACGAGAATGATGTCACTAAATGTATCGCATGATATTACGTATGAAAAGTGACCATGTTTCTCAACAGTTAATATATTTTATTTAATTTATGGGATTTTTTGATAAATTTATTTTAAAATGTGCAATATCTCGAGAACGGTTCATGCTAGCGTTATAAAGTTCATGTCAATCATTTTCGAAGGAAAAATTACATAAGAAATGTCTATTTGCGTAACTTTATTAAAGGTTTTGATTTTTTGATGTGTTTTTCAAAATTTTGGGGGGGTTCTAAACATTCGATTACCTTTAAAAACAACAGGATTCCAGTAATCACGGATTGTGATTTTTGTACCAAATTTTATTCGAATCGCTCCATTTGCTCGTGAGATATCATTTCCACAGACTCACTGACACACACACACACACATACTTTCACAAACACACACACATACTTTCACAAACACACACACACACACACATACTTTCACAAACACACACACACACATACTTTCACAAACACACACACACACACACACATACTTTCACAAACACACACACACACATACTTTCACAAACACACACACACACACAGACATCACCTCAGAAATGTTTGATTCGTGATCAGGGATGCTTGAAATGTGCTCTCCCGTCGAAAACTCGAATTCGAATTTTCGACCCCGTCACAATACTTTCCTTATACATTATGTATATAAGGAAAGTAATAATTTGATATTCGGTATAAGAATATAAATCAAAACTCTGGTCATCTCTCAAGTAGGCAGGTCTCTCATCGTTAGAAATTAATGGATTATTTGTAATTAATAACGGTAATAGTTTTGCAAATAATAACTTAAGTTTCAATATATAGTTAAATAAAGAATGGGATTTTGAAAAATTACTAAAGAGTCTTAGAGAGTCTGACCAGACTTATTATATCGTACCTTGCGTCATATGTAAATAGTAGTCTCGCTCAGAAATTAAATTGGAGGTTTTTACGATTATCCACGATTAAATGCACGGTATTAAACGGCACCCTAATTTAATAAATATATTCAAATTAATATCATATAAATGGTGCGTGTATAACTTAATTCATTGTCCCCGTACTACAGGTATAAAATAGTTTTAACTGGATCATTTTTGCTCCGAGGTGTTTCAGAAAATTTGAAAAAAGCGCAATGCGACATCTTTTAAGTAATCTAATTTTAAAATTCCCTTGCTTGAACTTCGAGTTTGTCATTTATCAGCAAAATAAATTGTCACAAGAAACGAAACGTAGAGTTAATTGTAGACATTGCTTTACACTTTCATTTTACATAATCATGTTAACGAATCGATGACACAGTCAATGAGCTACCGAGTGCAACTCCAGCGCGCTAACCAATGGGCTACAGCGCCCTAGCTCACAAATGAGCTAGGGCGCGGTTGCCCATTGGTTAGCGCGCTGGAATTGCACTCGGTAGGCCCGGGTTCGATTCCAGCCACTGCCAAAACTGCCGCCGTGTTCATGCGGAGTACGATCACGTTAAACATGTGGGTCCGAAAGTCCTTCCGAGAGGTTGGTGGTAGGGGAAGGAGGGTACGGTCCCTGTGGATGCCTCCCCTACTGGGTTCCGGTCTAAATTGGGTGGCACTTCCCGACCGTCCAAACAGTTACCTTACACCTTTCTGGTAGGTCGGACGGTCTGGGTTTCAACAACAACAGTCAATGAGCTGATGAAAAGCATGCTTACGAAGAGAGTCATCAGGAATATTTTCGGTTATATATTCGATATCTTAAAACTCATCATGAAAGGTTTTCCTTTTATGTTATTTGACTGATACACAACAGGGGGTATGCTCATAAACTGTGTTGCAAAAAATATATAAACACCCATAAGGGAATTGAGCTTCAACCGTGAAACTTAGAATGTATGCATCGTTTGAGGAATGTTGCGCATGACTAGAATTTAGGAGAAAAAAAAAACCTTCTATTACGAAATGGTGGCAATAAGAATATGGCGTTTAAGTAAGCGTTAAATCCTCCTCTGACAGCTATACAAACCGATATTCGGTGTAACATAGAGTCAATTAATGTGTTTATGCCCCTCTATGGAAGATTCTGCCACACATGTAGCAACTAGTCATCTAATTCTGTGGTATTCTGAGAAGGCTGCAATTTCCGTCCCAGCATGATCCGGACATGTTCTATTTATGATAGGTATGGAGACCTGGAAATGGGAAGGTATTCAATCCTCGGGTATTGAGAAAGTAGTGCGGTATATGATCGAGCGATGTAACCTTAAATGAAACTCCGCCCTACCCGAACCTATCCGGAAAAGAAAATTCCATCGTTGCGGTATTGCACCAAGGACACTCCGCACACAATCCCCTCGAGCCGCCAGAGTCGCAAACCAAACCTATGGAATGACTACAGTACTCACGGAAAACCGCTCATCACTAACAACGACACGTTCGGCCAAAATCAACACGAAACCAAAAACCGCAAAATCAACTCCTGCGACCTGAAGGGAGTCATCCTCTGAATGGATCCCAACAACAATTTTATTAATAAAGCTTTTGGAGCAACTCACTTCTACAAAGGCCATTGCAGGCTAAGCAAATCTTCTATAACAAAGTTAACAAGCTTTCACCAAAATAATTAGCAATCCTAATAAACTTCTTATATACATGCACTTCATACTTCACATCACTAAAGATCATTTTACAACAATATATTTCAAACTCTCAAAAAGTCCTTTATCAAGGTTTCAAAATTTCGTTATCTATATATAAATCATATTTACAATACAAACATAGGAATGCCACATTTCATCTTAACATTATCCATATAATATATCAACTTTATGCATGTACTTATATTTTAATTTGAATAAAATATATTTACAGCCAAATATCTTTAACTTATAAGATAAACTAACTAATATTTGCTTAATGGCACAAAAACAAAATATATACAATTTCTACACATTTCTAATTAATTAGAGTCTATCTCTCTAGAGAGAAGATTAGAAATTTTCTGGATAATACTTTTCTTGGATTTAAGTCCTTTGCACAAGTTTATGGTTGCAACCTCTTTATAGTTTTGGAGAAAATACATATTTCTGATATTATCTCACAATTCACAATCGTATATACAATGTTTAGATGTGCCTGTATCCTTCTCACAAAAGCAAGTATCAGTTTTACCAAAGAGTCTATACTGGTACTTCTTAAAGCATCCATGTTCTGTCAATACTTGATTGATGTAGAAGTTACCCATGATTCTTTTAGTCGTCACTTTAGGTAAGTGGGAGTGTAGAACTCTACCTTCTTTGATGGAGTCCCACCTATCCTGCCAGCACTTAATGCTGTGCTTATGGATTAGATCCTTAACTTTGTATAATTTTTTCTTTGGATAATTTAAATGTATAGAGTTCAAATGAGTGGTTAGGTAAATGGAAACTGGGCGGTTTGACAGCATAGGCAGAACAATCGGTTGCAGAATATCGTCGACTTATAAGCGAGCCATCAGATTTGCTTGCAACACAGCTACAAGAGATATGATATACCACAAGAGGGCACCTCCAGACTATCACATCACGTGTAATGGCCGTGTAATACTCAACAAAAACAACAAATACGGGATTATGACGCTGGTCAGTCCTTCTCTACACACGTATGTGTTGGCCATCAGCAATGCGAGAAAAACAGGATTCGTCGCTAAAGGCAACGTGCCTTCAATCGGACACTGTCCAGGCTGACCGAGCTCGATACCAACCCACACAGATTGAGGGGTCAGCGACAGGTGTCTTAATGAACGTCAACGCATAATCTCACCTTCTGCCAGTCGTCGTCTCTGAATAGTATTCCTTGATACAGGATGCATGGAGCATGACGGATGGCTGATATCTACGCCATTTTTGTAGGCGAGGCTCCTTTCCTGACTGCACGATTCTCTCGAGGAGTTATCTTCCTAGGGCGTCCTGAGCCTATGCAACTCTATATTATGTGTGCATTCTCTGATTCTATGATCCAACATCGAGCAACTGCCATATCGCTTGAAGTAAGATGACGACTAATACGTCTGTTAGACTAACCAGCTTTCCTTAAGCCTATGATGCGACCTCTCTCTAAATGCAACAATTATTCATAGCGCCATCGAGTACATTTCGAAAGCATCTTTGTACACAAATTGCAATATCAAAGCATAAAATACGCATCCAATTGCCCGTGAGTGAGTTCACCGGTCGGTTTAAAAACTATACGATGCTTCGTTCTCCTGAGCATTGAATGGGCCCTGTAACATAATTGGCGCTGATAGTTTGATCATTTCCATAACTTAAAAATGCATTTGCATGCCAAGTTTCACGGATGTAGCTCACTTTTTTATGGGTGCATATATTTCTTTGCAAAATAATATATTTTAGAAACTATCTTATTTTCAGACAAAATAGCATCTCAATTATCTCTAACATGGTTCAGAGAAGCAATTAAATGCTCGATGTTCCGTATTTCTCTTTCAAGGTTAATATTTATCGCTTGTAGAATTTTGTTTCTGTAGTCAATTTCTGCTAATTCTTTTAACCAAATAGACGGCGTAAAATGCATGGAATGATTTTGCATCTTTAATATTATATTCAAACCAGCTCTTCTTTCGCAAGTTAGATATAAATTTTTCAAGGTCATATGCGTTTATCTCTTGCTTTTATTGCTTGCGCCGACCAAGCGCTGCCCCGAGAGTGATTGCAAAAATTACATCCAAACGCTTAATAGTCGTAAACTTCATTTGTATATAAAGTATCATCGAAATTCCTTATATCCATTGTTTCATCTTTTGTGATTCTATTCAGACGAAATTTTTGGCATTTTATTAATTTATTAAAACTGTATAAATAAAAAAAATATTTCAAGCAGACCAAAAATTGTCAAAATCCTTCCCTGTGTACCTTACACCATTATCACATACAAGACACACCAAACTTTTCTCAATTTATATTATAAGAAAAAAAGGATATTTCACATCAATATATAACGAGTAAGAGTTACTCACTATTTTTTCATCTTTTATGAATGAATAATATAATGCTCATTCTTTTCTTCTTTACTGGTTAATAAAGATAAATATGTCAATGGACAATAAGTCCTTGACGAAACTTATGGTATTTTCAAACAAACGCAAGACTAAACGCAGCTACATAGATGAATAGATTTGAGTTTGAGAAACAATCAGAACAGTGCTTTACGAACAGCTTTTAAATTGAACTACGACAGCGTACAAATATCCTTGGAACTCATCCATCTTGTAGGCATCCCTTGGGTCAAATCAAGCATACGAGATTCCCCAAATCACGTCTAAAGCAGATAAACAAAATCAAGTATCTCGCAGAAGGAATTGACATATTTTCCTGCCAGTCAAACATAAAAACATCAAAGGGAAAACAAAAAATACTCTTAAAAGAATAGGTCATTTATAACATCTTATAACAAGTGGTACTCGAAGACCGATTTTATTATTTTCTGAACCAAGAAATATAAATGATGTCGAGATGTTTTCTTGGTTTAATATACTATATAAAAATACCTTATTTATGTATGTATGTCTATCCATCTATCTGATAGTCACGCATGACGACATTGGCGATACATTTTGATGTGGATTTGACACGATGTCACGAACGCGGCAACTTTAAAAAAATGTCGCCAAGTTTATTATACATAAATATCTTTGAAAACGGAGCTTAACTTATTTGATAATCCCTGTCGCTTTGGGGAAATTATTAATATTACAAGATAAGGGCCTAAATAAGCGTCCGATACTTAAATAATACCACTCGATTTCCAAATCGCTAAATCAGTTTTAATCCAAATTATCACACAATTTGAAATCCTTAGTTTAAGTGCAAAATTAACAGATCCACAAACACTAAACAAAAAAGTCATAAAATCAAAGTATTTGAAAGTGTTCAATATTTTGTAGGTGTGGCATAAATTCCGGCTTCGGGTAGTCATGCGCAGCGGCAGGTTAAAAAAATTTACGGAACATCATTGTGGAATATCAAAAATCTTACAAGCTCGCTCGTTTCAAAAATAGAAGAATAAATTACTTCTGTACAATTAAAAAATGTTGTTAGAAAGCGAAAATATAGAAGATAATTACGAAAGTTTTTGCAAATTTGTAGAACTGTGCTAATCTTTGTTTCTCGTATGCGACGTAAGATGTGTCACATACCTCCAAAAATGCAAATTTCGATGCATTTAATTTTTTTCGGACTTAAGCATTTTCTTGCATCTGATATCCTTCATTTAGCGGGTAGCTTTTGATCTGATCGCAAGATTAAATAAATTCTACTACAGGTTTACGAAACGATCGTACTTTTGTGGCATCTCATTTATGGCATTTCATCAACATTTTAGGTTGTGATTATATTTATTTACAATACACAAATTAGCCCTTCAATTGCAATATATTTTAACATGGGACAGAAGATTTCAGAATGAAGATTTATATAACCATTTTAGTAACTACTCATAAAAGCACATGACATGCAATTTGTTTTCCGGTATTTTCATTTTTTCGTAGTAAATATATTTCTTTGAATATAAAAATTAAGCTTTTGTATGTCATTTTCCGCATCTAAATTCATATTTAATTCCTTTATCTCAAAAACTTAAGTTTACATTATTATTTCAAAAGCTAAAAATTTTGCAGTCGATTTCGTAGGTAATAGTATTAAAATATATTCCATATTTAATTTCCCAGCTCTACATATATGAATCATGCATAAGGAAAACACGTAATGCAATCAAGGTCAAATTAAAATAAACGTGTTATGGGGATATGATAAATCTTCATCACTGCTAACAGATAAGCAAACTCTAAATCATAAAAATGAAATTGTCACAAATAAGTGTATATACTTAAGCCTTGTGCAGTTATAGATTGACAGCGAGCCAATCAGAAATAAAACCAGTTCATCCTAAAATAAGATCCACTCACCTTACGGTATAGATCAGTCAGATACCAATCAGAGTCAATCAGATAAAAACGAAGAAAGAAAACTAATTCACTCTAAACAAAATAAAAATTATTGGAGTGTCAAAAAACACCGTAGAGTGAAAAATATGATAAAAATCGATTCAGAAGAAATAAAAGGAAATATCAGCCTGCCAAATAGAAAATAAATATGACATTATATCCAAGTTAATAACTAAAATTTCTGATTATGAAATATTTAAAGATAGTCAAGATTGTATTTCGACATCTTCGACATCCATTTGATATTATTCTTGCGGAGGAAAACTCAAAAACATGAGAAATCCACTATCTTGCAATTTCTATTTTAAAATTTTCGTGTTCTTGACTTAATGAAACTTAAAAAAACTCTGATTTTTGGCAAAAATATGAAAGCTAAAATGAATGAACTGGCGAATATATGAAAAGCTACAATATAAATTCTCAAATTGTAGATAAGGTTACGAGATCTTCGACAATTGAAACTTTAAACTTAATAGCAGACTTATTAACGCTTAGATGCTGTTAATTACTTCAAATACAACTGAATTCTAATCTCATCCACATTACACAGCCTAAAACCGATATAACGTATCCTTAAAACTAATGTTTGATGATTATATTTCTATCTGCTTTAATCGTTTTTGTTTTACTTTAGTCTTTACACAAAGTGTTTTACTTTAGCCATTACACTTTATTATTTATCGAAAAATCTTAATTGCGTTACTGTATATTTACTTAATTAGAGTGTGGCTCAAGTCGACGTTCTCATACCAGAATCTATTGTTAAATAGCTTGCAATTTTCTTTCCTTTGCAAATTTTGTAAGAAAAATTTGAAAAATCCGTATCATTGAGACAAATGATCAAAATTTTAGCATGTTACATTCCATTTAAAAGCTTGAAAAGTATTTCTATTGATTAGCATGTACCCCCTCTGCAGTAACTTGACCCCCACCCATCCCGAGGGGGGTACTGACGTTACGAATACAAAAATTGTATAACGGCAAATTTGTCATCACAGTCATTGAGACCTAAGTCTTGCAATCTTTTACGCATAATTACGTAAAAATTTGTTTTAGGCTGCTATGTTAAGGAAATATAGAATTTCAAATAAATTTCGAAGTTTCCCTATTTAAATTATTATTGTTGACAAAGTTTGATATAAAGTTTCATGAAAAGCCATTATTATTTGTGGCGGTTATTGTGTACGAAAGAAATCAACCAACAGACAAACAGATGGACATTACTCTAAAAATAGTCAAAACGTGTTGAGGCGGTCCTAGATGTATATTGGTGAAACTTTGCGCGAAAATAATACTTTCTCAGTATACTATATGAGGAAGTTAAAATGAACACAAATTAGGGTTTATAAAGTTTTCTTTATAATCAAGATTTCCCGCTCCCTGTAAAAATCATAATTTTCGTTAATCTCGAAACATTTCGCCTAAACAGTGATTTATTTTCAATTAAAGGTCCGTACTCGGATAAAATACTCTTTTGATAATGATAAACATTTTCGCTTTCTCGTACTACAGAATACAGTATAGAAAAGTATTGTTTTCACTGAAATTTTCGATTTTTCGATTTTTATGTCAATATTTGTTTCAGGTCTTCTTCAGACTATTTTTAAAGCGACGTCAAGTTTTCTGCCTGTGGTAAATTTTTTGGGTATACGATAGCTGCTACAATAGATTTTTACAAAGCTCTGACATTCAAATTCGCGCGAAAACTTCGGAATTTTTTAGATATTTTATATTACTTTCCTTATATACAAATATATATATATATAAGGAAAGTATTGTGACGGGGTCGAAAATTCGAATTCGAGTTTTCGACGGGAGAGCACGTTTCAAACATCCCTGATCACGAATTGAACATTTTTGAGGTGATGTCTGTGTGTGTGTGTCAGTGAGCCTGTGGAGGTGATAACTGACGACCGAATGGACCGATTGGAACGAAATTTGGTAAAAATTGCAATCTGTGAAATCTGGAAGCCTATTGTTTTTATGCGCAATCGGATGTTCGAAGCCCCCTAAATTTCCGAGTGAAATTTTAAAAAAATTATCAAAAAATCAAAACCTCTAATAAAGTTACGAACGCTAGTTTTAGAACGCTAGCATGAACCGTTCTCGAGATATTGGACAATTAAAAAAAATATTAAAAAATCATATAAAATAAAAGAAAAACTATACCTATTGTGAAACATGTTCACTTTCCATATGTAATATCATGCGATAAATTGGGTGACATCATTTTCGTGGATCCAGCTCATTCCATTCATGAAAACAGATACTTTGAGTAATACTTTTGTATTTGAATGCCAATAGTCATTTATCTGCTATATGAATAACTTATTTTTTCGTAAATAACGCTTGGCGAGATTTTGGCGAATAATTTGGTGAAATGTTGCCAACTTGGAGACCTTTTTGAATGTTGCTAAATTAACGAAAAACTCGCCAAATTGATAAAAATTACGCTAAATCAATGAAAATGCGACTTATTGACAACAAATCAATATCTTGGAAAAAATATAAGTATCTACTATAAGAATAACCTGTTTTTTACTGTAAAAGTAGTAAATTCATTGTTTTATATAAGGAAAGTTACGTGCTGCCCACAGAAGATTTTTGGTTATTTTGGCAGCACAGGACCAAATTTGATATAACTATGCATGAAAAGGTTAAAAAATATTTATGGTTCAACGATTACGCAACATAACGGTTACAATTATTGTAGTATAAATTAGCCGCGATTACTTTAGTATTTGCCGCGATATTACTTTTAAATGATGTATTACTTATAGAATCACTATATTTGCAATAATGTTTAGCCATTTATTTTTAAAAGATTTATTCTATTTCAGAAATGTTCATTTTGATGGCCTTCCTCTGTTCCGGCATTCTTGAAAATGCACGGACTATATTTGTTTATAGAGTAAACTAATTACGCCATGTTATATAGTTTAGTTTATGTGATATCGTTGTTACAGAGAGATACATTAAAAATGGTTGATTTGCATTTGGAAATGCTTAAAATGTCTAGTTTCATCTAAATTCGAGAATCGGAATTATAACTCATCACAATAATCTCACATTACGCGTGCTCTTCATTGTAGATCAAAAGTATGTGTCATTTATTTTAATAATTTCGGAAATAAATACCTATAAACACATTCAATTAACGAATAACAACTCTTTGTAAATGAAACAAAAAAATGAGAGAGAAAATACGCGAGAATCAAAATTTAGATTTTTAGATCCTCTAACGCATGATTATATGCGCATGGCAGGATTCTGTTATGATTTTTTTCGCGCCTACTCTGTTATTTCTTCCGCCATTCTTAGGAAATAATTTTTCTTATATGCTTGAAGAGGAATTTCAAACAAATTATTTAATAAATGCAATTAAATATGTTATTCTTCCGCATTCAAGTTTAATACATTCCTTTAAACAATTTAATTTTTTTATTGGGATCTTTAACGTCTCAATATAAGCAATTTGAAATCCCGGGCCTCTCAATTTCGTCCCGGAGAAATTCGAAACCCATTTAGTTGCCACGGCAACAGAAAGCACCTGTTGCCTCACGTGACGTCACATATCCTAGCTATTCTCAAATGAGGATATATCCCGCGAAAACTTATCCCAAAAAATTCCGAATTTCTCTGCGGTCAAATTCTTTGATGTTCCGAAATGCATAGCAATATATATCTCGGTCACTGAGGTACAGCATTTTTTGTACTTTTTATTTAGATTCTTGAAGAAAAGTATTCCGCTAGATGGGGCTCTTGTCACGGGGAACTCCTACGCTTTTGGGTTATAGGAGAGGTATCAGGGGTCTGCGATCAAAGCAGGATCGTTCAGATTCGGAGGCAGAAGGAACATTTTTCTTCCCGATTTTACTTGTAGAGGGAAGAAACGGTTTTTCTGCTGCAATTTCTAGAGTGTCAGTTATTATTACGCTGCGACACATACTTGATATGAAGCACCTGAAATATTGTATAGCTGTTAAGAAGCTGCAGTTTTATGGGAATATTTGGTCTTCGCATGGTAAGGTTTATTTATCAGAATTTTACCTTTCTTTAAAAATTTATGTACAACTTTTATTTTGAGAAAATTCGGCGCTAAATGTTTTAAATTTATTTAGAGCCATTATTCTAATATGGCAGTGCATCTTTAATTTTCTAAAATATATTTAGAACAATTATTATAAGGAAGAGCATCTCTAATTTTTTTTTATTATTTTATATAGAGCTATTATTTTGATGGGACGGTGCATCTTTAAATGTTTTTAAATATATTTAGAACAATTATTTTAAGGGAGTAAATATATATTTTTTATATATATTTAAGTCATTATTCTAATGGGACAGGGCGTCTTTAAAATTTTTAAAATATATTTTGACGCATTATTTTAAGGGAGTGCATCTTTGAAATTTTAAAAATTTATATAGCACCATTAATTTCAGACCGTTCTGTATTTTTAAAATTTTTAAAATTTATTTAGAATCATTTTATTGAGGGAGTGTAACTTTGAAATTTAAAAAAAATTATTTAGAGCCATTAATTTAAGGAGAAGTACATCTTTGAAATTTTAAAAATTAATTTCATACCATTATTTTAATGGGTAATGCATCTTTAAAATTAAAAACAAATATATTTAGAGCCATTGTTTTATCGGAGGAGTGTATCTTTATAGTTTTGAAATTTATTAAGAACTATTATTTTAAGAAAGTGCATTTTTAACATTTCAAAATTCAAACAGATTTATTATCTTAAAGGGGCAGTGTATCTCAAAAATTAACTTCCAGCTATTACTTTAAGGGAGTGGATCCTCAATATTTTGAAAATTTATTTAGAACCATTACTTGAAATAGGGAAGTACATCTGTAAATTTTTGAAAACTTATTTAGAATCATTGTTTTAAGAAGTGCAGTGCATTTTCAAATATTTGAAATAACATACCTTTTAATTTGAATCCACTATGCTACAGATGTAACGTGGCAATATGAAGGAATTATATTTATTCTGAATCTATGTTCTTAAAAATATCTCATACAACGAAATATTGTTATTATTTATGTATCTCCTTTTCATATCATATCATATCATACGATGCCTTTTGCCATATTATATTAAATGTGAAATTACCATGGACAGCATTAAGATAGAAATTAATGATTACGAAATTATTAATTAATTATCGTGCCAAAAACATATATTAATGTATTTTTAGCAAAGCAAATAACTTATATTATAACTCAAATCTTTCATTAAAGGAATTTTATAGCCGTTTTCATTCTAAACGCTGTAGAATCAATTAAAACCGTGACTTGTCGATGGAATATGTTACAAACTAACTGTTCATGACCATTTAAATAGACTTAAAACTTATATAGCACATATGTGGTGTCTGCTGTTTACAAATGCTGGTCGTTTGGCCACTAGGCCATTAGATACCGAACTCTCCAGTATTCCTCAATGATTGAGTTAAAAGTATATATCATGTCATGGGATTGGGTTAACATAATGTTGCAAGTTAATGAATTCTACAAACATTGTTACCAATTACTTTATTGTTCTTGATCTCTATAAAAATATATTTAGAAACTTAAACAATGAACACATTATTGGGATGCTTAAATTAGAGTTTAACCATGTTTACCCAGGATACAGTTTTCTATTCAATTGTTCCGAATACCTCGGGAACGAATGAATAAACTTCCCTGGAATTTTCTGAGAAGGATATTATGATGATGCTTCCATTAAATTGTTGTATTTCTTGAAGCTAGTGAAAAATATACTTTTTATTGTTCAAAAATTAAAATTGGAAACGAGTCTTTATATGCAATGACCTCATTAAAGTACTATAAACGGAGGAAAAGTACATTTTCTACTCCACTAATTAAACACTAAGGATATCTTTAATTAGATATAGTAATAAATACGTTTTCTTTGTTTTAGATCTAATATAGTTTTAAACAGCGGCATTCAAAAAATTATCTTGAACGCATTAAAATAGAGAAATTTCAAAATTCACTTTAAATATTAAAGTATATGAATGTGTAAAATTTTACTTTTTGAAAATGTTCCTACAGTAAAATATTTAGATTTTGGTATATCTGGAAATTTCATGCAATTTGAAGCAACTGATTTCTTTAAAAAATACTACTTGGATCACATTTCAGAAAGTCTTGAACAGCTATAATTGGGCTGTGTTCTAAATAAAAGTTTTAACTGTAGATTTTTTCATTTATCTGTGGATGTAATATATCAATTATCCACAATTGTCCTTACAGTTTTACAGGAACATTACATATTAATTTTACAATGACATAAATGTAGTTATTGTGTAGGTTTCTTTTGCTTCATTCTTAATAAATAAAGTTTCTAACAATGTTTAAACAAAACAATGTTTCCATATTTAATAAATATTCAATCAAAAAGTGTTAACTTAATTTTTTTTCATTAACTAGGAGGCTCCGTCCCATGCTTGCTACGTTTGCCAACCCCCCGTAAATCTAAGTCGTTGGCGCTTTCATTTGTGTGTCGCTCATTGGGGACTGTTCCTTGTTAACTGACATTTATCAGTCTTGGCACTTGCTTCGCAAGCTCTTTCAATCCGGCCGGTTAACACAACGGCCTACGTGTCCCATGCTTGTGAATGAATGATTCCAAAAATCCAGAGCTCCACCTTCCACTCACTGCCACTAGTCAATCGGAACTTTATGCACCCGTTACGGAGTCACTCCTTTATTAGCTGACGCTCTTCCTTTAACTAGTTTCGCGAACAATTCTACCCAGCTCATCTCTCAGATTGCTACCTTCGCCCACCCCGAAAATCACTTCATGAGCTGGGAAGTTTGGTCTCCTACTTGCAGGTGCTCGTTGAGTCTGCATCACAAACTCTTTCGTGTCACTTCCTATTAAGAACGATTGTTTACTGTATTAAGTACAAACGGTAAAATTTCATAAATGTGATTTTTGCATTTTGTTCGTAATACAGTGGCAAAATATTTTTTCACTATAGAGATATTCACTACGATAAAACGTATAGTTGTGCAATATAACAATTAAATTATAATGTTCACGATAATAATAGATGTTCACGATAATAACGAAACGTTCTGTTTGTAAGAATAATATATAAGGCATATGATTGCCCACATTTCGAACTGTTCCAAATGAACTAACTAACGTTGTAGTCATATTTGGAATTAAATATATGTATTTTTAACGTTTTCAATGCTTCAATAACTCAGTCCCGGCCATTTCGTAACGTTACTGCAAGGAATTAATTAGAGGTAAGCTAGCAAGCGGCCTCTACCAATCAAATCTTCACCTATAGAGAAGAAATATTTTCACTTCAGACATGCATAAAAATTGAATAACACATTAACTAAATCGAAATTTATGAAAAGGGCTACGTTCTGCAAAAAATAAACTATGTAGATATATGTCAATAAATTCAAGGTTTTACTCTCAATAGTCAGTCCAGGACGGTGTTTTCCAGGATGAGAACTCTCAGCTCATACACTTTGAATTCGACATTAAATATTTCCTAAACTAAATTTTAAATCGAAAAACGGTTTATATTAGTGTCTTACCCAAATATTCGTCTTCAAATATCTAACATTTTGAAATTTTTATGAAATAGATTTTACAGTACGTGACCAAGAAACTCGCGAAAAGCAAAATATTTCAAACAGCGGTGGAGTCAGCTACTTTTTTCAATACAGAGAGAAATGTTTATTACATTCATGTTAGCGAAATTTTGACAAAAAATCGAAAATTTTTATACAAAATTTTATTCCTTTTGTAAATCTGTTAACTGATAGTTCACGCTGTATGTTTGGTTCAAGTCTATTATGATGAAATATATTTTTGGTTAAGTTGTATAAAATTATCATTTATTTTGCGAATTTATGCCTAATTGTGTAATTCGTACTGTCTAGTTTATACAATTATACTTTTCATAAAGTTGTACTCTATTTTCAGCGTAAATTGATACAGGAATTAACTTGTAATTTATGTATCAATAAATTTTGACATAAATTGTTAAGGACCATCTCAAATATTGAATAGTAGATAAGAAATGGCAGTTTTGTTAATAGATTTTAACCGTATATGGTAAGTTTATTCTTTAGAGAGCTTTAACTCAAACATGAGAGTTTTTAAATCTATCTTAATTGGATAATATTATACGGGTAGTGAATACCCGAGCTTCTCACATGTTAATTAGAAATAAGAAATTATAAATCATAGACATTTGACAAACTAGGTCATGCATCAAAAGTTGTAAGAAATATACTGATATAAAATGTTTCTATACTTTTTGTCCTTAAATAAAGCCAAAAATAAGTAAAGTAAGTAAAAATTAGGTAAAGTTAATAGTAGTTGGAAAATTAATCTTAATATTCCAAAGTTAATAGTAGTTGGAAAAATAATCTTAATATTCCATTATATTTTAACTTTCATACAACAATGGTTATTCATTTCTGATGCAATATCAACACTTATTCTAAGATTGTCCCTAGTTTTGGCAGTAAACGGCCTATTTGAACACTGAGAAAGATTTAAAATTTAATTTTTAAAAGTTTAATTAAAAATTTGGAAAGATGCCATCGATGTGCATTCGTTTTTGAATAGATGCTACTGCATGAAAATCCTCAGACGTGTAAGTGTGTTAGATATCGTGCGACATCGCGGACAAACAGACAGCTTTTTACTTTCCCTGCAATACATAGTAATAAGGAAAGTAATGGAATCATGCCGAAAATCGCAACTCGAGTTTTCGACGGAGCTACACGTTTCGAGACCGCTAGAATACAAAAAAATTATTTTAGCGTGACGTCTGTGTGTGTGTCTGTGTGCCTGTCTGTCTGTCTCTGTGTGTGTCTGTCTGTGTGTGTGTCTGTCTGTGTGCCTGTCTGTCTGTATGTGTATGTGTGTGTGTGTCTGTCTGTCTGTGTGTCTTTCTGTGTGTCTGTCTGTCTGTCTGTCTGTGCAGATTTTGTATCCACTCTAACTAAAACACTTAATGGACCGAATTTCATAAAATTTGGTTGGTAAGTCACTTGTGGCGAATCTGGTGCTGATTTCTTTTGGGTACGATTCTGGATAAAAGAATCCGCCTTTTTTGTGAAATGACCCCCAAAAGTTTTTATCCATTCTAGCTAAAAAACTAGTGAACCGAATTTCACAAAATTCGGTAGATAAGTCACTTGTAGAACACCTTGATGCTGATTAGATTATGGTACGATTCGGAAAAAATAACCTGCCTTTTTTTGCAAATTGGCCCGCAAAAATCGCCAAAATCTAAAATAAAAAACTACCTATGCTCAAATATATTCATTGAATGCTTGTTTAATACGTAATTTTTAATAAAGAAAAAAATAAGACCAACCCATTACACTAGGAGTAGCCGTTCTCGAGATATTTTAGTTTTTTCGTATTTTCTCTACTCCACTTTTGAAAATAAGTCCAGTTATCAAATGAGAACGAAAATTGAATTAAAAGTGAATTAGATTTTATTAAAATAAAGAGAACGTGAATATAAGTCTGCAGGGAAAGTCATGTGCTGCCCACATCAGATTTTTCGTTTCACTATTACAGAAATTTTTGAAGTTTTAAAATAATGAAATACTAACCTGTAAAGAAATATCTACGAGATCAGGTTGTTACTGCAAACATTAAAGATTGCATTTTGACTCATACAATTTTCCACTATAGAATTCACGTAATAAAAATGATTTAAATTTAAAACTCATACTAGTTTAAAATAATGAAATTAAATGAATGTGTAAATAATGAAATACTTAAAACGTTTAATTACTTATATATTGTATACAGATGCTACAGCTAACCATACATAAAACCATAGGTTATTTCATTATGAAGGTGTCCTTTTCGTATGATATGGTTTGATCCATGAATTGTAACAAATGATACGGCCATATATACTTTTGAAAATATATAAAATTATATTTTTAAATCTTAGTAACTTCCGTACAAATGTATCATTCAAAGCAAGTACATTTAATTAAAAACGTTGTAGATTCAGAAGAGGATTTCAATGTTTGAGGCAAAAAGTGAAACTCATCTTGGGAATCCCTATGTATAATACCTATGTCATAATGTAAAATGTATAATTTCTATAATGTATAATGCATAATGTATAATGTATAATTTCTATGACATAATGTATAATTTCTATGTCATAATGTATAATTTCTGTGTCATAATGTATAATTTCTATGTCATAATGTATAATTTCTATGTCATAATGTATAATTTCTATTACTTTCCTTATGTACATAATGTATA
Organism: Amaurobius ferox; assembly: GCA_951213105.1. NCBI lineage: Eukaryota > Metazoa > Arthropoda > Arachnida > Araneae > Amaurobiidae > Amaurobius > Amaurobius ferox. The sequence goes on along the minus strand of OX578140.1, from coordinate 159,909,054 downwards.
AGGAAAGTATTGTGACGGGGTCGAAAATTCGAATTCGAGTTTTCGACGGGAGAGCACGTTTCAAGCATCTCTGATCACGAATCGAACATTTTTAGATGATGTCTGCGTGTGGGTATGTGTGTGTGTCAGTGAGGCTGTGGAGACGATATCTCACGAACGAAAGGAGCGATTTGAATGAAATTTGGTACAAAATTCACAATCCATGAAAGCACACATGAAAGCAAATTCACAATCCTGCAAGTCTATTGTTTTAAAACATAATCGAATGTTCAGAATCCCCATAAATTTTCAAATGAAATTTTGAAAAAATCATCAAAAAACCAAAATATTTAATAAAGTTACGCAAGTAGACATTTCTTATGTAATTTTCCTTAGAAAACGATTGACATAAACTTTAGACCGCTAGCATGAACCGTTCTCCAGATATTGCACATTTTTCAAATAAATTTATCAAAAAATCCCATAAAGAGAAAAAAATATATTAACCGTTGAGAAACATGTTCACTTTTCATATGTAATATCATGCGATAATTTGGTGACATCATTCTCGTGGATCTAGCTCGTTCCATTCATGATAAAAGATTCTTTGACTAATACTTTTGCATTTGAACGCCAATAGTCATTTATTTGTTATAAGGATAACTTATTTCTTCGTCCACAACGCTTGGCGAGATTTTGGCGACGAATTTGGCAGAATGTCGCCAACTTGGGGACTTATTAAAATGCTACCAAATTAACGAAAATTTCGCCAAATGGATAAAAATGACGCTAAATCAATGAAAATAACGACTAATTGAAGAAAATTCAGTATTTTGGAAAGAATATAAGTATCTACTATAAGAATACCATTTTTTTAACTGTAAAATTAGTAAATTCATTGCAGTATATAAGAAAAGTTTTGTGCTGCCCACATCAGATTTTTTTGTATAAAGGCGATATTACAGTGATGCCCTATAATTATATATGCACTATTTCGTTTACGATTTACTGTGTAAATCCATTATTCTATCTTAAAAAGGAATAGCAATGAAATATAATCTTATCATAGAAACATTCACCTTAAAGTAAATGAAGTATATTGTTGTACTGTTGCACTTAAGACACAATTAACAGATATACTATAATAATCAAAAGTAGTATACATTATTTTATAATTATATAATTAAATATTAGTATAAATAATTATATAGTAATCAAAATTTGTCAAACGCGTCCCCTTCCTAAATATTTTACCCTGGGGTTCAACTTATTTCAGTTCAGTCTAAGAGTTCAATAAGTAGATATTGTTTTTATTGTAAATAATGTATATGGTTGGGCAGTGTTTTTTTGACGCGACTCTCCTCCATTCCCCGTAAAACCCTTGGAGTTTCGCGACGTGGTAGCGTTTTATTTTCTTTATACCAAAAATACCCAATATTTGAATACACAATTTGAACCACAATAGACTTTTCAATTTGAGGTTCCGCCATAAAATTAAATTTCAAAAGGGTTCTGCGACAAAAATGCTTTAAAAACACTGGGTTAGGGTATCAGGCTAAAATCGTAATGTTTTGCAAGTTGTAAACAATTTGGACGCGTACCTATCTCCGAACCTAATATTTATACCAAAAATGTTAACAGTTTATACTTGTTTTGTCAGAAATGGGGTATCGTGTATGAATATATATAAAAAATGCATATTTTAATATTTTAAAATTTTTTTCTTCGAAAACATTCGTCCAAACGAATTTTTCCTTCATGCTTGCTTTCTTTCATTCAAAATATCTTCTAAACTATAAAATACAGAAATTAATAGTAGGCGGTAAATATGCTCAGTAGGAAATACAATTTCTATTTCAATAATTTTTCTTTTACAAAACGCTTGTTTTTAAGAAATTGTCTTGTTAAGTTGAGGAAGAATGAACACTTTTTGTTTTTAATTGCATAATACTTATATCAAGATAAATAAATGTTTGAGATATAAGCAATTCGCGCAAGTAATTTGTAGACATTTATAAGTCCTGCAAAGATATATAATTGGATTTTGAATCGGATTATCTATTTTGAATTACAGGAACTATAATATCCTGTAAAAGTAAACTTGCACAGATCTGGTATTCGCTCGCAATTTCATTCAAAACTTGATATTCGTCCTTTGCACTGGAGCCACTGCCGATTCAATACTTTCCGTTCTATTGTATTCTGTTTCAGTATTTTTCTATTCTATTACTTTCAAAGTTCAAATTCGCAAAATTTAGTTTTTATTTTCAAATTGAGTGCAATACAATACAATACAACTCGATACGTGATTCTGGCACATTAACGACATATCTCACGATATCTTCTGTAGACGAAAATATCTGATGTGGCCAGCACACAGCTTTCTCTGTAGACTCATGTTCATGTTTTCTTTATTTCTTCAATAATGCACTAAGTTGTGTTTAATTAAACAAAATAAATAAGTAATTTAAATTGTACTGAATTCACACTTTTAATTCAACTTTCGTTTTCATTTGTTAACTGGACTTATTTTCAAAGGTGGAGTAGTGAATGCGAAAAAACTAAAATATCTCAAGAACGGCTAGACTTAAAGTAATGGGGTTGGTCTTATTATTTTCATTGTCAAACATTACGTATAAAACAAACATTTAATTGATATATTTGAGGATGCATAATTTTTATTTTAGATTTTAATAATTTTTGCGGACCATTTCGCAAAAAAAGGCAGGTAATTTTTCCCGAATCATATCAATATCTAATTAGCACCAGAGTAACCCACAAGTGACTTATTTCTAAAATTTTATGAAATTCGATCAATTAGTTTTTGAGTTAGAATGGATACAAAATCTGCACTGACAGACAGCCACACACACGCGTACATACAGGCACTCAGACACACATATAGACGTCACGCTAAAAATAGTGTTTTCGAGTTCTAGAGGTCTCAAAACGTGTAGATCCGTCGAAAACTCGATTTTTGACAGTTTCGATTTTCGGCATGATTTCGATACTTTCCCTATACATTACCATGTATTTCAGGGAAAGTAAAAATCTGATGTGGGCAACACATGACTTTCCCGCAGACTTATATCCATGTCTCTCTTTATTTTAATTAAATTTAATTCGCTTTTAATTCAATTTTCGTTCTCATTTGGTAACTGGACTTATTTTCAAAGATGGCATAGAGAAAATACGAAATAACTAAAATATCTCGAGACCGGCTAGTCCTAGTATAATGGGTTTGGTCTTATTATTTTCTTCGTTAAAAATTACGTATAAAACGAGTATTTAATGGATATATTTGAGCATACGTAGTTTTTTATTTTAGATTTTGTCGATTTTTGAGGGCCATTTTGCAAAAAAAGGCAGGTTATTCTTTTTTCGTACCAAAATCTAATCAGTACCAGGGTGACCCACAAGTGACTTATCTACCGAATTTTGTAAAATTCGGTCCATTAGTTTTTCAGCTAGAGTGGATACATGCTTTTGAGGGCCATTTCGCAAAAAAAGGCGGGCTCTTTTATCCCGAATCGTACCCAAAACTAATTAGCACCAGATTCGCCTACAAGTGACTTACTTACCAAATGTTATAAAATTCCGTCAATTAGTTTTTAGTTAGAGTGGATACAAAATTTGCACAGACACACACACAGACGTCACGCTATAAGTAGTTTTTTCGTTTTCTAGAGGTCTCGAAACGTTTAGGTCCGTCGAATACTCGTAATGTGATTTTCTGTATGATTCCAATACTTTCCCTATACATTACAATGTATTGCAGGGGAAAGTAAAAAGCAATACACATAAAATGTACATTCGAAAAAACAGATAAAATAGACAGAGGGACACCAATTTTTGAGTTCCTTTTGTCAAATTGAATTAAGTAAATCAAATTGAATAAAGTATTCATAATTTCGAAAAACACCTCTTTGAATGAATGGCCATAAACGACCGATATTTTAATGACTAAACTTTACGACTAAATATTTTAATGGAGTGACTTAAATTATTAGAGTCAATTACGTAATCTTTCTTTTCATGTGTTCACTTTGAGTAATAGCTGAAAATTTAGGTATCGTCAAAGCTACTTTAAGCAGTAAACTAAATTTTCATTTAAATCTTTAGAAAAGAACTAGAACGAATTATCGGGCGTCCCCCGGGTCCTAAGTATACGGCCGCTGTGTAAATAATACAAATGAAGATGGAAATAACACAACTCACAGCTAGAACAGCTTTGGAATTAGCTAGAACAGTCTAAAATGTGTTTATTCGTCGTACGGATTCTGTTCAAAGTTTATGTGAAAGTGATTTTTTCTGTATTTCGGATGGTATCAAGAATGAAACTCTGATAATATTTTGGGTCGTCAAGGATCGCATGTGTTGTTGTTGTTGAGACCCAGACCGTCCGACCTACCAGAAAGGTGTAAGGTAACTGTAAGGATCGCATGTGTTGAAGACCCAGACCGTCCGACTCGTCCAGAGGACTTAGAGTAACTAGTTGGACGGCCGGGAGGATCGCATGTGTGGAAAAATCGTCCCAAATTGTTTTAAATCGGGCTAAAACATAAAATAGCTAAAATCTAATTATAAATTATAAAATATCACCTAGGTTCACCCTTTTGAGTTTAGAAGTACCTGTATCCCAAATTTCTTAGTCGTACGACGTTTAGATTTTCGGATACATACTGCACAGACACCTGCCTTTAGATTAAATGTTAAAGTATTTCAATTAAAACACTATTCTTCAAAATTATGAGATCTTTAAACATATAATATTAATACTTATTGTGGCGGAGTCGAAATTTGGAATTCGATTTTTCGACGAATGAGCTCGTTTCACGTACCATTGAACTCGGATCGAACATTTGTAAAATGCTTGTATCTAGGCACGTTAGTGTATAGGTTGTTGTTGGACCCAGACCGTCCGACCTACCAGAAAGGTGTAAGGTAATTGTTTGAACGGCCGGGAAGTGCCAACCAATTTGGATCGGAACCCAGTGGGGGAGGCATCCACAGGAACCGTACCCTCCTTCCCCTAACACCAACCTCTCGGAAGGACTTACGGACCTACAAGTTTAACTTGATAGTACTCCGCATGAATACGGCGGCAGTTGTGGCAGCGTGCAAATCCAGCGCGCAAACCACCGGGCTACCGCGCCCGAAATGTGCCAACAGCACGCGGTGTTCATAGGTGGTCACCCACCCAAGTACTAACTGAGCCTGATGCTGTTTGACTTCGGTAATCTAATGAGAACTGATATTTTCAGCACGGTAGAGCCGTTGGCTCGTTAGCGTATAGGTATAAATGTTATATATTTCACTCAAAATACTATTTTTTAAAGTTATGAGATCTTTAAACATGTAACATTACTTTCCTTATATACATAATGTATAAGGAAAGTATTGTGACGGGGTCGAAAATTCGAATCCGAGTTTTCGACAGGAGAGCACGTTTCAAGCATCTCTGATCACGAATCAAACATTTTTGAAGTGATGTCTGTGTGTGTGTGTGTGTGTGTGTGAAAGTATGTGTGTGTGTGTGTGTGTGTCAGTGAGTCTGTGGAGACGATAACTGACGAACGAATGGACCGATTTGAACGAAATTTGGTACAAAAATCACAATCTGTTAACACTGTAAGCCTATTGTTTTTAAACGCAATCGAGTGTTCAGAACCCTCCTAAATTTTCGCGTGTGATTTTGAAAAAATCGTCAAAAAATCAAAACCGCTAGTGACGTTATGCAAATAGACATTTCTTATAGAATTTTTCATTAGAAAACGATTGACATAAATTTTAGAACGCTAACGTGAACCGTTCTCGAGATATTGCACATTTTTCAAAAAAATTATCAAAAAGTTGTATAAAATAAAAAAATATATTTCCTATTGAGACACATGTTCCCTTTTCATATGTAAAACCATGCGATAAATTTGGTGACATTATTCTCGTGGATCTAGGTCGTTCCATTCATGAAAAAATATACTTTGAGTAGTACTTTTGTATTTGAACGCCAATAGTCATTTATCAGCTGTAAGAATAACTTATTTCTCCATCCATAACACTTGGCGAGATTTTGGCGACGAATTTGGCGGAATGTCGCCAACTTGGCAACTTCAACATTGTTACATTAGTAATCATATTTTACGCAATATTTAAATGGAAAAGGAACGACATGAACCATAGAACGTTAGCATAAATCGTTCTTGATATATCGAACGTTTTCAAATAAATTTAGCAAACAAAATTAGACAAAATGAAAAAATAGAATTAAATATTGTGAAATAGTTTTACGTTCCATATGCAATATCATATGCCAAATGTGTTAACATCATTTTCATGGATCTAAACCGTTCCTTTCACGAGAGAAGATATTTTGTGTAATGCTTGTAGTTTGTATTTTGATTCCCAATAATTTCGACAATAATATATTTTTTATTTATTTGTATTTTATTAGCTTGTATTTTGATTCCCAATAATTTCGACAATAATCATCCATATCACGATATATTTCAAGTAGGATTTATTGGGGATGGAAATTTATCGTCAATTTGACGATTTTTGGGGAATTTCATATGCATTAGAACTTTCTCGAAATAGCTAATATTCTTGGAGATACCAGCCCCATCTGGAAGTTCCTACGGAGATTATATAAGAGGAGTCATCGTTCAATTTGAGAGCAGTTGACATGATACGAACTATATTAAATTGTAAGATACGTCAACATTTTTATAACAGTATCCGCTGTTTCCGTGAATTATCTGTGAATTTAATTATTGTTTTATTGTATCTGACAGTTGTTTAGAGCACATGTAAGATACTTATCGAACTATTCGCTGCACAGTGATAATTACGTATAAATTTGGACTCATTCTTGTATCTTGATAGTTCAACGAAAATTCCAGAGGATAATACTTCGTAACCATATAGAAAAAAAATATCATTTCTTTCATAAATCCCTGTCGCTTTGGGATAATCCAACTCTATAATTAAAAATCGGATGTGGGCAACACATGACTTTCCTTATATAATGCAATGAATTTACTACTTTTACAGTAAAAAAAATAGGTTTTTCTTATAGTAGATACTTATATTCTTTCCAATATATATAGTTTTTTGACATTTAGTCGTCATTTTCATTAATTTAGCGTCATTTTAATCCATTTGGCAAGATTTTCGTTAATGTGACAACATTTTAAAAAGTCGCCAAGTTGGCGACATTCCGCCAAATTCGTCGCCAAAATCTCGCCAGGCTTTACTGGCGGAGAAATAAGTTATTCTTATAACAGATAAATGACTATTGACGTTCAAATACAAAAGCATTACTCGAAGTATCTTTTCTCATGAATGAAACGAGCGAGATCCACGAGAATGATGTCACCCAATTAATCGCATGGTATTACATATGAAAAGTGAACATGTTTCTCAATAGGAAATATATATTATATGACTTTTTGATAATTTTTTTGAAAAATGTGAAATATCTCCAGAACGGTTCATGTTAGCGTTCTAAATTTTATGTTAATCGTTTTCTAATAAAAAATAACAGAAGAAATATCTATTTGCGTAACTTTATTAGCGGTTTTGTTTTTTTTGACGATTTTTTCAAAATTTCACTCGAAAATTTAGGGGGGTTCTGAACATTCGATTACGTTTAAAAACAATAGGCTTTCAGTGTTTACGGATTGTGATTTTTGTACCAAATTTTGTTCGAATCGGTCCTTTCGTTCGTCAGTTATGGTCTCCATCTCCAAAGTCCCACTGACACACACACACATACACACACACACATACTTTCACACACACACACACACACACAGACATATTTTCAAAAATGTTTGATTCGTGATCAGGGATGCTTGAAACGTGCTCTCCCGTCGAAAACTCGAATTCGAATTTTCGACCCCGTCACAATACTTTCCTTATACATTATGTATATAAGGAAAGAAAAAAATAGTGAATCTCGCTGTTAGCGAGGTACGTACGCTACGTTTGCTAGGGTGTCGTGAACTAATTGCGTTTTGTAAGGGGTTGATATAGTAAATGTGTTTTAATTGTAGGTCATATAAGAATTAATAATATTTATTTCGTGAGAAGTTTGCATATGTTCGAGAATATTAAGAGCTCACTACTGCAGACAAGTGGATGAGGAGAAACTTTCACGATTTTACATACACCACCATATGGCATGCTTAATGTGACGCCAATTAACGCCCATTTGGTTAGATGATTACTCTAAATAAATATGTCTTTCCCAAATTAAATAACGTAAAATACACTATCGGCATATGCATAAATAACGTTAAATACATTATCGGCAGAAAATATTAGATATAATATTGACATATGAAAAGCATTATTAGATTCAAAATTTTGAATTTTCGAAATGTATTAGCTGGAGCGCAATTTATCGATTTTATTAAATAAAATATTAGATTTTGATGTTTGAAATCGGAATATACACTCACAGACAATGAAAGTTGCACACGAAGAAGGAAGCATAGGCCCTGAAATTTTATTGATGGAAGGATATGTATGGAAGGATGACTGATATACATTATCACAAAAACAGCGCAGCAAAACACGTAGAGAGGTAGCTGTAGTACACAGTTCGATCATCCACAATAGCGCCGCTGCGATACAAGCAGCAATACGGTTCGGCATGGTGTCGAACAGATGCCTGCTGTTGTTCTACGGTAGACGAGTCCACACCTATTGGACCAAATCCCGAAGATTGCAGCAACGAGGCAGCTAACGTTTCAACTGGTCCCACACATGCTCGATAGGGGGCAGGTCTTGGGAACGGGCAGGCCATGGAAGTGTCTGGACATAACTCAGGCAGGTCTGGGCGACCCGAGCAGTGTGCATCCGGGCATTGACCTGCTGGAATTATGCACCTAGAATCCCTGCATCGAATGGGGGGCACATGGGACCGTAGAATCTCATCCACGTACCGCTGTCCCGTCAATATTGGCCCGTCAATATTGGCCCGTCAATTACTGGCCCGTCAATTAAATCGGAATATACACTCAAGACAAGGAAAGTTGCGCACCAAGAAAGAAGCATAGGATGGACCTGGAATTTTATTGATGGAAGGATACAGGTGAATGATATACATGATCACAAAAACAGCGCAGCAGAATACGTACAGAGGTAGCTGTGGTACACAGTCCGATCTTCCTCAATATCTCTTCAGACATTGGCGTCCATGGACGCCAATACCTGCAAAGGGGAATTGAACTGTTTGGGATAGGGTATGTCAAATACCTGTCTTGAGAGTTTCTTCTTTTGGGACGGACGCTGTCCTACCAGTAAGCAAAAGGTTAGGCTTCTATTAAAATTAATGTAGTTTTAAGCATAACAATAAGCTGTGTGAATAAATAATATTTAGCTGCCATGATAATAATGTACAAATACACGATTCAGAACCACAATTACTCAAGTATAATAATTTTATCTACAAAATGGAATTATATTTATAAAGGAAGTAAACTCGGTTAAATATTTCTTTTTGTGCAAAACATTATCTTTCAATATGTTTTTTTACAAAATACTCTAAAAGTGCTCATTAAAATGCGTATTTTCTGAAAACGAAGCAGAGAGAATGATAATTTTTCGAATATATAAAAATTATTAAGAATTCTATTTATTGAACTGCTCCCTCCAAAAACCATATTGAATTTAAATTCGAGGGGAGTAAGATGGACTTGTTGCACCGACTCCTGCCATTTATCCTTCCGAAAGCATACGTAACATTTCCACTTTCGTATAAAGAACGATGATAGATAGGACGAGCGAAAAAAGATTGGATCATTTCTCTCACTTCAATCGATTTTTGAATCGAATATTATAACAAAACTTGTTCTATTTTACTGGAATGAATCTCACTTGCACATCGATTCGATACTTGAAATCAGAATGAATCTTTTAAATTCTTCATTGTACCTGAGCAGATCATTAACAACCATGATTAATGGTGCTCTTGATTTGTTAATGATTCTCGTTCCTGTTAAATGTTTTATAAAGAAGAAAATTACTTTAAAAGTATTGATTATAAGTAAAATGAATGAATTATTTTCGAAGCAATTTAAAATGGTTAAATTTTAATATGGTGCATATTTAATAATTACTAGAATAATAAACCTATTTTTGAACTACTATGCGTACTTTAAATATTAAAAATACGTTAAAATAAAACTCTTTATTTACACTAAAAGACGTTAAAACTTATTACAAGCCTGAGCGCTTTCGGGCGTAAGACGCCCTTCATCAGAGGCATAAGATGAAGGGCGTTTTACGTCCAAAAGCGCTCAGGCTTGTAATATGCTTTTAACGCCTTTTAAGGCAAATAAAGATTTTTATTTTGAAGTGTTTTGTATTTAAAATTCAGACGTGCTTTCTTAATGTAATTATATATTATGTGTGTATTAGTACAGTCTATCAATGCAACTCTGTATGGATGTGTACAGCCGTAAAAAATGAAATACCAGACCGCAATTGTACAACTTGCATCACTAAACAAAACGTAAGTTATCATTCGTTATGCATTGTCTTCTACAAATATCAATAATTACATTTTGCACAAAATGCAATCATTATAACCTTTTTGGATTTATATTTAAATTTTAAATTTCTGACGTACAGCCTTAATATTGTATGCACACAATAACCAAATTTACTAAAATTATCGCCAAACATAAAAAAACGAAGATAAGAACATTTCATATTTGTTGGCGAATTATTAGGCGTCAAAATACAAAACCATTACATAAAGTATTTTCCTTCGTGAATAGAACAAACTAGATCCACGCGACAAATTAATTATATATTATCACATATGAAATCTGAGCATATTTCATGACAGAATTTGTTTAGAAATTCAATTTAAAAAATTGCAGCAGCTCGAGAATGGTTCATGCTAGCGTTCTAAAACTTTGATCAATCGTTATATAATGAAAAATTATATAAAACATAATTATTTAAACAACATTATTAATGATTCTGATTTTCTGATGTTTTTTGAAAATTTCATTTGAAAGTTTGGGTGTCCTCCAAGTATTCGATTTCGTTTAACATATTTTCTCTGTCGATATTCATTAATTATAGTATCTGTACCAAATTTCCTTCGAAACGCTCCATTCGTTCGTCAGATATCGTCTATACAGACTCACGAACACACACATAGAGACGTACTTACGCATAAACACATATTTACACACACGCATACCTACACACAGGCATCACTTCACAATCGATCAATTAGACTTCAGAAATGATTGAAACGTGCTCTTGTAATCTAAGTGTTGTACTGCATTGGAATTTGGTACACAGGTATATCAAGACTCGAAAAAGTGCACCACGGAGATATTTTTTTTTAATTTAGAGTTAGCACTTTAAAAGTATAAAGACAACTCAAAATTGGACATTATTAAAAATCTTTAATTAAAATTTCCATCTACGACGTACACAGAAATTCACAACCATAGCGCTTTCGAGCATCATTATGTCCTTCATCGGTATCGAGGTGAAATTAGGGAAAAATATGAGCTCAAATACATAGGACACAACCGCGGGATAAAATTTACATATTAACCATTTTACGTTTTAAATACGATACATTTAAGAAACATAATTTAATTACAAACTACAAAATGAAAAAGGGTTATAATTTACAAATTAACCAATACATATGTCATCAAAAGCAACAGAAAGCAGCTACAGAAAATCATACAATGGTTTAACACGCAGTGTGTCGAGAACGAGACGCTAAGCATAATTGAGGGTCTGAGCGGGATCAAAATTGCAAATAGAATCACGGTAAAAAATAAAATAATTTATAAAGTAATATATTGCTGGGATTATTACAGATAATTAAAAGAAAAGTCTTATCGAACATAGGATGAAAATTATCGTTAATAACAAAATGGGTAAGAACCATAAACAGTTTTCTATTTTTAGCATCGCGAACATGCTCAGTTAAACGAATACCAACAGTATGCTTAGTACAAAAATTGTAGAACTTATAATTACTTTCGTGAGATAAAAGGAGGCCAACGTACACCCCGACCTAACACATGAAGTTATATTTATCGTTAAATTTATCAGAACTAATACATTAAATAATGTAAATAACGTAGTAACGGTAGAGTGGAAGGGCTTAAACTTAAATTCATGACAAAATTAAATCAGAGGATGAAAAAAATCACCGGATGAAATGGAAAACTAGATTTATACGGCAAATAATCAGAAAAAAGAGCAAGGTTAGTATTAGGATAAATAAAATTATAGCAAATAGTGGAAAAGATTTTGTAAATAAAATCGAAAGAGTAACGACCTCACAGTCAAGGTTAAAGATAAAATCAATTTCAGTAACTAAAGCCGAGATAGATGAACAAACGTTAAAAACACAATTAAAATAAGCAATAAAGGAAGCTTTTATAGAAGAAATTGGGTAAAAGGATATTAAGGATAAAAATAACTTCATGTGTCAGGTCGGGGTGTACGTTATCTCCCGAAAATAAACAAGTTCTACACTTGTAGTACAAAACGTACTGTCAGTATCTGTTTAACTGAGTTTGCTCATGAATTTGAAAATTGTCCACGGCTCTTGCCCATTTTGTTATTAACGATAACTTTCATCCTATGTTCGATAAGACGTTTCTTTAAATTAGCTGCAATAACCCCCGTAATATTTTACTTTATGAATCCTATTTCATTTATCTTCACCGCAAATCTATTTGCAATTTTCATTCCGTTCAGACCCTCAATTATGCTTGACGTCTCGTTCTCGACTCACTGCGTGTTGAACCATTGTATGATTTTCTAGATATTTAGTAGCTGCTTTCTGTTACTTTCGACGACATATCTATTGGTTAATCTGTAATTTATGGCCCTTTTTTCATTTTATATTTTGTAATTAAATTATGCTTCTGAAATGTATCGTATTTAAAAGTTAAAATGATTTATATGCAAATTTTATGTCGCAGTTGTGGCCTGTATATTTAATTTCATGTTTTCCACCTAGTTCCTCTTTGCCATTGATAAAGAGCGTAATAATGCCCGAAAGCGCTATGACTGTGTATTTTTGTGTGGATCGTGAATGGATATTTTAATCAAATACTTTTAATTATAGCCAATTTTTTGTAGTTTTTATATTTTTGTGTTGATGATTTAACGTATTTTCCATACAATTTTATTAAAAATAGCATTTTAGTTATTTTATGTTTTATCCCGATTTACCGCGATTTTTGGAATATTCAGACAAATTTATTCCTTAGTGACCGAAAATATTATCACAGTTTCCATCTTGACACCACCGAAGGATTAAAACTTCTCTTTCACACAAACTTAAAATGGAATCCATACAATTCATAGACAAATTTTTGTGAATTTTTCAAAAGTATGTACTTTTCGTACGTTTTAAACCTTCCCGAATTTCATATTTCAATGTAAAAAAATTGATGATAGAAAAATCAGTTTATAATTTAACACCAGTTGCTCCAAATACGATACACCGTTCTAAAGTAAAAATCAATTTCATTCTGCCATCCTCTCATTAATTATAATCTTTTTTAACCGAGGGCGCTATTAAAATCCTTAAATCAGCGGACCAATTCCACATTCAAGTCCTGGACAGTGGGATTGAAATTTTCGACCTTGAAGCCTTTCCTACATTCGCACATGCCTATAAGCGGGAGAGTCAGAGCCATCTACTTCCTTTCACGTTTTCATGAGCGATGAACTGAATATATCATCACCAGGAATTCTCATTTTGTGATTTGTAAATGTCATTTGTATCGTGAGATGGGTTTTAGTTCAAAACAGGGAATTTGAAAATTGAGTGCGCTGTTACCTGTATTATTTAAGTAGCAGACTTGGGAAGCCACTTAGGAAGCTTACCTGGATGATACAAATATCAGCAGGAGGCTAAGCTGAGCTAAAAGTAGATGGAGGTAGTCAATCAGATTGTCAGTTACACTTCAATCTAACATTAGAGATTAGATAATGCCATTTCGAAGATAAGAGCTCGCAATGCAGTCCCAGTAGTTCACCGGTCGTAGCGTCGGTTCCCCAGTAGTAGCGTCGGCTTATCAGTACGGAGATTAGTGGTTCGCCTCCCGTGTGAGACTGCAAGATGGCATATAAACTGACAACGTACCTTTTACAATCTTTTATTTTAACTTGATCAAGTGTTTGTCTGCTAGGGTGATTCAAATCTTTAAGGCCCTCATTCATTACAGTAACACCTTATTTGGTTTGTCTTTTATGGTGCAGTTTACTTCCTTAGATTTTGAACATTATTAGGCTAGCCCATCTCGGACTCGTCTAATAGTAGTTTTGGGGAAATAAATAACTCAAGAACCTGAGCAGTATGTAGTAGATCCGAATGTAGTTAATCGATGCCTTTCTTGGCACATTTTAGCGTTTTGGTTTTGAACCTTAGTGGCCCAGCCCACCCTAGACCTGTCATTGGAATGTACAAGGTTTTAGGGAATAACTTAAAGACCGGATCAACTAAAAATTCCAAATTTTATATGTCGTTGCCTGTCTTACATTTACGTTACATATATTTATATACATGCACTTTTCATACATTTCAGCTACATATACCAGTAATAAAAGGAAGTATTTCAAAAATCTATGTTTTGCTTTTACTCGCTTATGATGAATCCTTTCTATTGCCATTTATTGAATATCATGTTGTAAATTATAAGAGAATTTTTAATAACATATGCCGCTTATTCAATGTAAACTGTGAATTTTCTCGATAAAATTACATCATATTTATTCAAAGATTTGCATTTAAAATAATCCTCCTCCTCAGTATTTAGATACCTCTTTCGGTTTAAATCTAACACAAATCCTCTTAAAGCATTTTGGAAGAGAATACGTTAAGTCTCGTCGTATTTCATTTGTATAAATAACCATTTGGATTCCCATTATGCCCTCAAAACATTAAATATATCCGAATATCATAACGCTGATTTGCTGAAATCACTGAGCGTTGTGTACCTATTCTGATATGTATGCAACTGGGCGGAAAGGATAAGTGGACTGTTAACGCACTAATAAGATGAACATATAACAACATATGTATATATTTTTATGTGTGTTTGTGTGTGTGTGTGAGAGAGAGAGAGAGAGCAACAATTTGTATGCGTTCCTGACTATAATTTAATGATGTGTTTAACTCTAATAACATAACTTACAATGTAACGTATTTGTATGACCAAAATTCCCATCACCTGCCCCTATGCATAATTGTATGCAGAAAAGACTTCATGTTTGTTGTATGCTCACCAACATTTCGTGTGAGTGTAGAACGGTAAAAAGCCGTAAAGAGTACTACCGCACTGGTTCCTGATCGGTTAGTCCGAATTCTCCGTGTAGTAGTATGATCTTCCAATAATCTTCATTCAAATAGCATGTAATAATATATTTTGACACGATATTCATAAAGGGTAGTACTTATAACAGTGCACACACAAAACATGATATTTACCTGATGATCGATGATCACTTGTAAATTTCCTCTCATGCTTTATATGCAGCATCATTGTTGCGCGTCACAGTCATCATTTGTATACGATACTCACAGTACCGCGCATATTCTGCACCATTTGTTTCTGAACGATAGTACTTCTTACCAAGTCGATGGCGATTTATATTTTTCTACGAGCGCTGTCATTTGTCCCATACAGATGCGGGTAGTCACTTTACTATACATATACTTTACTTACATAGCTGTGACTACCACAGATCAAAACTCATTTGACCTAATCACAACTTTACCTATCACCCTTCTTAAACGTATATTACTTTCTTTATATACATAATGTATAAGGAAAGTATTGTGACGGGGTCGAAAATTCGAATTCGAGTTTTCGACGGGAGAGCAAGTTTCAAGCATCCTTGATCACGAATCAAGATCACGAATCAAACATTTTTGAAGTGATGTGTGTGTGTGTGTGTGTGTGTGTCTGTGTGTGTGTGTCAGTGAGACTGTGGTGACAATAACTGACGAACGAATGGAACGATTGGAACTAAATTTGGTACAAAAATCACAATCCGTAAACACTGGAAGTCTATTGTTTTTACACGCAATCGAATGTTCAGAACCCCCCTAAATTTTCGAGTGAAATTTTGAAAAAATCGTCAAAAAATCAAAACCGCTAATAAATTTACTCAAATAGACATTTCTTGTGTAATTTTTTATTAAAAAACGATTGACATAAATTTTAGAACGCTAACATGAACCGTTTTCGAGATATTGCACATTTTTCAAAAAAATTATCAAAAAGTTAGACAAAATAAAAAAAAAATATTTCCTATTGAGAAACATGTTAACTTTTCATATGTAATACCATGCGATAAATTGGGTGACATCATTCTCGTGGATCTAGCTCGTTCCATTCATGAAAAACGATACTTTAAGTAATACTTTTGTATTTGAATGCCAATAGTCATTTATCTGCTGTAAGAATAACTTATTTCTCCGTCTATAACGGTTGGCAAGATTTTGGTGACGAATTTGGCAGAATGTCGCCAACTTGGCGACATTTTTAATTGTTGCCAAATTAATAAAAATTTCGCCAAATTGATAAAAATGACACTATATCAATGAAAATGACGACTAATTGAAGAGAATTCAATATCTTGGAAAGAATATAAGTATCTACTATAAGTATAACATTTTTTTAACTGTAAAAGTAGTGAATTCATTGCATTATATAAGGAAAGTCATGTGTTGCTCACATCAGATTTTTTCTACTTGGTAAAAGGGTTATTCATGAAATACCCATGTGTATTCATTCGTAAATTTGTGTAATAATGCAAATAATGCCTGATAATAATTAAAAATCTGTTGACAGTACATGACTTTACCTACAGGCTCAAATTTATTTTTCCTTACTTCTTTCTTAATCCATTAAATGTAACTTAATTGCACAAAAATGTACGGATATTAATTTAATATTATATTCAATTTACAGTTTTAGAATCTTTATTTTCATCTGGTATCTTATCGTATTACGAAACGTTGCAAGATTGCAA
Organism: Amaurobius ferox; assembly: GCA_951213105.1. Taxonomy (NCBI): domain Eukaryota; kingdom Metazoa; phylum Arthropoda; class Arachnida; order Araneae; family Amaurobiidae; genus Amaurobius; species Amaurobius ferox. The sequence goes on along the minus strand of OX578140.1, from coordinate 159,892,029 downwards.
AAATTGCCAAAATAAAATAAAATATATAGAGAACGGTTTATCTTAGAGAAATGAGATTGGTTTTGTTCTTTCTGACGTTAAAAAATTAAGTTAGAAACAACCATGTAATCAACACTATTAAGCATATTTATTTTCTATTTATTTTTACGACTTTTGCGGGCCATTTAAAAGAGTAGGTAGATTATTATAGTTTTAAAAGTTCTAAAATTTATTTTGCAGCAGGGTAACTCTAAAGTGACTGACCTAACAAATGGTGTTACATTTCGTCCAATCGTTTTTAAGCTACAGTTAATACTACATACATTGTAGGGATACACACACAAACATACAGGAACACACACAGAGACGCCTCGCTTTGAATGTTTTTTACACTCTCTAACATAGTTGAAAAGTGTTTATGACTTTGTTCATTCCGTTTGTCTGTCTGTCCGTTCGTACGATAACTGCCGTAAAAATGACTTTATCAAAAAAAAATTATAGTATGTTTTTGAGACTATCTGTGGTACACACTTTTGTGGTACAACACTTTTTAAACGAAGTTAAAATTTTTGGAAATATTTCAATTATCCCATAAAATGTATCAAATAAATTTCATCAAAATATATCCTGTAAGTTTTTTAAATAAAAATTAAAATTGCAATTACACCCATATTATATTTAAAGATCACCTGACCCACTTAGAAATAAAATTTGTCATCCAATTTTTCTCCCTGTAATTTTTAAAGTTCTAATAGTACATGTCTATTTAGTGTTGTATCCGTCCTAAAATCGCTTTATTGTTGCCTACTTTTCTGGACATCTATATTCTGTGCCAACGCAATTACAATATTTTCTAGTTTAAATAATTATCAAAATCGGATTACTTCTACAACGAAACCTAATTTTAATGGATGCAGAATATAAACAATATATTGTAAGATGAGTTGCATGAGAATTGCTGAATTTCTTTCACGCCAAATTATTTAGCTCTGGAGTCTGGAATAAAAGTGATATGAATAAAATATTCACTGGATTTACATAGAGAGCAAGACAATTTATATTTCGATGACGTCATTTGAATAATGTTCATTTTTTCGAAGAAGTTTTAACTTTTCAAATAGTATAATAAATTACTGAAGTACTGTGTAGTGTATCTACAATCTGCCAAGGTTACACTGAGTAGTTCGATGTATAGAGAGCTCAGAGTAGGGGTGTTTTAATTCTGACCACCCGGTATATATATATATATATATATATATATATATATATATATATATATATATATATATATATATATATATATATATATATATATATATATATATATATATATATATATATATATATATAAATATATATAAATATATATATATATATATATATATAAATATATATAAATATATATAAATATATATATAATTATATATATATATGTATAAATATATATAAATATATATATAATTATATATATATATGTATAATATATATATAATATATAATATACATATATATAATATATATATATAATATATATAATATACATATATATATATATATATATATATATATATATATATATATATATTGAAATATACGACAAAAAAGAATACTATTATAATACCAAATACCACTCAGCAAAAGGCGCAATGCAGCTCTATATACTGATGCAGGATATAACCATTAAAAACGAATCAGAAAGAGAGGGGGAAAACCATATGAATTGCATATAAATGGCTGAGAGGGATAGCGACCTCTCATTCCCGTTTTAAGTACTTTTACGTCTAGACAACGCCCACGGATACCAATGCAATTCAATGATAGATCCCCGCAGCATGTGCAAAAATGAAGGCACCATAATGCAGACAGAAATGGAACGACGAAAACAATAAAACATTGTGCCAACCATACTACCGACTAAAACGGAACACCCGCAACGCCACTTAAAGTATGTGCCCATACGCATGCGTACATTGATAAGTCCAATATGATGTCATACATTCAAGTCATCACTGAATGAAAATCCTCTTCTTTAAAGAAAGAATTATAAATATCTTTAAGGAAATTCCTTGGGTAATGATTTTTAAGTGCTTCTTGTAAAATGTGTTTATTACTAGTAAGACAATCCTTTCTGAAAGTATTATTATTGCGATTTCTTCTAAGGTGTCCTGTTATTATATTACGGAAAATATTCCTAGTTAAATTCGACCTCCATCCAATAATTTGGTTTATCTTCATATCATAATTATTACGTTTATTGTACATTACTGTATGAATTCCATTTTTATGCTTGTATCTTATGGTTATGTCAAGGAAATTTACTTCGTCTTTGACGCTATTAGGGTTCTTAACAAGTTCCAATTCCGGAGGATAAAAGTCAAATTCAAGTTCAGGAGTACTTGAGTAATGTCCTAAAATCACATCGTCCACATATCTGTAATATGGCATCTCGTATAATACCTGATTATTTCTTTCAAAGTATGTTAAATATATGTCAGCAAGGACTGAAGAACAGCCCCCGCCCATGGGAATTCCTTTAATTTGCTGATAAAATACTTCTCCGTTACACAGTATGTTTTCAAACAGTACCAGCTGAATTAGATCCATATACCTACGCAAAGTGATCACTTTTTTGAGGTTGTATTCTGTATGCACCAGTAAAAGTATCGCATGTAATTTATTAAGATCAATGTTGTTGAAAAGGTCTCGGAAGTCATAGCTTGTAAACTGTATTTCTTTATTGCAATATTTCAATCGCTTTATGACTTCATAGCTGTTTTTTATGATTATTGGATTTTGTACCAATAAAGCCTTATATGCAGGTTGAAGAATTTTCATTAGTTTTTTGTTAGCTAACGTAATATATGTATTACATCCAACAGTAACCGTACGGAATTTTACTGGTGTTTTATGCAACTTCGGAATGAGTACTAAATAAGGAAAGGATACATTTTTTAAAGTGATTCCGATTCTTTTGTACAAAGCCCTGATCTTATTTGACATAATAGTTAAATTATAAGGTAAAGCTTTGTACATAGTGGATTCCATGTAAGATTTCTGTAAGACTTCTATGTAAAAAGGTTTGCAGGTAAATGCGTAATTAGATACCACTTTGTCTGTATATGTGATCACAAAACGTTCTTGTATTTCCCTGATAGAAGTGGGAATGAATGATTTTTGCTGATTTTTGAGTTTTCTATGATATTGGTTGGCAAAACTGTTCAGGAGATTGTATTTCCATTCTTCAAATGCTATGATGGGTGAACCATATTTGATAGCTAATTTGTATATGAAAGCTTCCAGATCTAGGTTAAACTCTTCTTTCACGTGGTCAAATTCCTGTCTGCGGAATTTCGTACCCTTTTTAAAAAGTTTTCTTAAAGGCAAATCATCAATCACTTGAAGATTACCTGTAATTATATGTTTATGGTGCTTATCTCGTAAGTTACTAAGATGGCAATTACATACCTTACTATTCATCAGAGATATATTTTTACTTAAATGGTTATAATTGTATAACCTTCGTCCGTTAGGACGTACATAACGGTATGTAAGCTTAACTTTGATGTTAGCTATAGGAATCATCTCATTCCATTGATCAAACAATAGTTTGAATGGTATTTTGTCAAATGTCTTATTTTTAAAAGTGGTAACGAAATATTCATTATGGTTTTCTTTATTGGGGTGACTCTTTAAAATGATATTAGATTTCTGTGCCTTCAACTTCATAAAATCAAGTAATACGGCAAAATAATGATTTTGTATGTATTTTTGATCTATAGATGCCAGATGATCAATGATGTATTCCCATATTCTACGTAAGAATTTCCGTCTGATTCCAAATACAATATTTTTTATCCAATTATTTTTGACTTGAGTATTATTGCTAAACGAGTGCATTAGATGTTTTATTTTTGCGTGAGTGTCTTGATAGTCAATATATCTATTATGCTTGCCTCGCTTCCATCTAGAGGTTTTTTGCAAACCTAATAAACTAGAGACCGGGAATGATTCTACATTTTTACAGTGATCCAGATTATAATTTTCACTGAAAATTGCAGTGTTTAGGCCAAATGGGAATGCAGAACCGTATTGCATAATGTGTGTAGAAAACCCAGACCACACGACCAACCCATAGGCTAATGGTAGCTTTCTGTGTGGCCGGGTGCATAATGTGTGTGTATTCCCACCACAGACGTTCCCGTAGGTGAGGTACAATATCCAAAATTGTGATTTCACAATTAGAAAACTCATGTACATGGTAATGCTTTAATTCGATGTTCGTAGATGGACGATCCAAGGTCATACTCTGCTTTATTTGGTTTCTATGTAAATTAATACTCAAATGCAAAGGATTCTTGGTTTGTCCTATATATAAGATATTACATGAGGAGATATTACATCCCCTTTAAAGCGCTTTTTTGCCCAGGCAACGCTCACGGTAGAGACATACGTTTTACTAGCTACGACTTTCGAGACCTTTTCAACAATATTGAACTTTCCAAGTTCTATGAAATACTTCTTGTGATACATGAAGAACATAACCTTAAAAATGTTATTACTTATCGTAGATATACAGATCTTATACAAATGGTATTATTTAAGAATGTGCTTTATAGTGGCAATAAATTTTACCAACAAATTAAGGACATCCCTATGGGAGGGGGATGCTCCTCTATATTAGCAGACATATATCTGCCATTCTTTGAAAGGGGCAATCGCATACTACATGAGTTGCCATATTTTAGATACGTGGACAATGTGATTTTGGGACATTATATGCATTCTCCTGAGTTTGATTTCAGCTTCTATCCCCAAGAATTAGAACTTATCAAAAACACCAATACAAAGATAGATGAAGTAAATTTCCTGGATTTAACCATCAAATATAACAGTATAAAAGGAATTTATACTATATTATACGATAAACGGGAAAGTTACAATATGAAGATTAACCAATGTATTGATTGGAAGTCAAATTTAACAAAAAATATTTTTAGAAACATCATCATTGGACATCTTAAAAGAAATCTCAACAATAATACATTCAAAATAGATTGCATTAACTGTAAAAGAAGAATCATCTACGAAGCATATAAAAAGAATTACCCGATTAATTTCCTTAAACACTTGTTATAATTCCTTATTTAACAAATAGAAGAAGGCAACTCCTTTAAACGTGACATGGGCAATATGACATCATAAAAAGAGAAACTTGATTTACGCATGCGTTAAAGTGAAGTACATTAAGTGGTTATCTTGTGTTATTCTGGTTGAGTAAGATATCTCTTCGAAATTTTGACGTTTAGACATATTTTTATATCCGTGATTATGGTCTGCTTTGCTGTCTGTCTTCATTCGAGTGCCTTCATTTTTGCACATACACTGGGAACGTGTCATTGTTTTGCATTGGTTCCGTGAGCGTTGCCTAGGCAAGAAAGCGCTTTAAACGGGATCGAGAGGTCGCTATCCCTCTCTGCCATTTTTATGCAATATATCTGGCATCTCCCCTCCTCTTCTCTTTTCGTGTAATAATGTTTTCTACTTCAGAAAATAGAGCTGCATTGCTCCTTCTCCTTGGTAAGTATCTATGGTATGTAATAGTATACTTTAATAAGTTTAGTAATGTAAATGTCGTGTATCGTTATATATACATATATATATATATATATATATATAATGTGTGTGTGTGTGTAAAAATACATAAATAAATAACGCTTTGGCAGGCGATAATGAGCTGAATATTTCAGAATTGAAGCTTGAATTTTCATGAACGCTTGTAATTGTGGCTTTTCTTATCATTTTGCCGAAATTATCAAGAGACTAGCTGAAAAGAAATGAACAAAGATTGCAGAATGTTTACAGTGAAATGAGTATCTCTTTGTAGTGAAATGACTAATCATGAAATATCAACGTGCATTTATTATGGAAATGTTTATTTGAAACACGTTTTCCTTGCAATGTTTTAAATGTGCTAGATGTATATTCAACATAATGAAATGCTTATTTTTGATAAAGTATCTCATTCATAAAGCGTCCATGTGTATTTATTTTGAAATTTTGCATTTGAAGCACGTTATCCTAGGACTATTTCGAACATATATCCAATCATCATAATCCATACCTAAATCCTTCAAAATTATTCTCGATGATAGAAATATTTGATCCAATTTCATATTTGTATGAAGGACTTCTTGGAATCAAAATCCCTTATAGCTAATTGAAGCCATCCGTATATCGTAATGCTGATTTTCTGGAATCACGAAGCGTGGTTCGTATTAATATTGAAATGAATGCATGGAAAGGAGAAATGCCAACAATGAATCTCTGATGGTGCTTTATTGTGATAAACACTGTTCAAATATTGACTTCAGTCAAGCAGTGGTAATTCGACATATATCGTAATGTAGTTTCCGTGTGTTGAAATGGTGTAGCGAGAGGAATCTTAATGCTGAAGATGGGATTTAGAGAGCAGAAGAAAGACCAAGAAGGAACATTTATTTTAATAAGAAATATATAATATATGGACAATAAATCCGGTATTTAAAGTGATTAATTGAAATTATTCGCTCATTTTTTCAAAAAAGCGCTGTCGCTCGTTGTGCGAACACACTCGCGCCGGTGCTCCGCTCATAAAGTTGGTGCAATACGCCCTAAATAAGGGACTAAACATACCTTAGCGCACTATGAGGTTGTACACCATGAGCCGATGCTGTAAACATCGATTGCTTCTGACCTAATATAACTGAGTATTATATACTAAATATGCCTTTCACACTGTGCACCAATACGCTCAAAATAAGCTTTAATACGCCAAAAATAAGATCCTCTGACATGCACTAAATAACCTCATATGATACATCCTATATAATATAATTTGATACGCTGTACAAGAACTCCTTTGATACGCCTTAAATCCACCTTTAAACCTGTATGCATGCATGTGGAATATGCCCTAAATAAGCTCGTTTGATACGTCCTAAATAAGATCCTTGAATACGTTCCAAACACGAAATTCGACCTCTGAGTGGACGTAATGCACCTCCAATAAGCTCCCTCGATAAGCGAACGAAGAGTATCAAGTCCCACTTGAAAATGTTAATATTTATTTTACATTACTCTTACATGTCCAATGAAAATCAAAGTGAAACAGCTCATTCATTAAATTTAGAATAGAATAAATATCCATTACTTAAGAAATCGAAAGCATAATTTTAATATGGAAATCTAAAGCAACGTAAATACGCACAGATAGCACATTAATGCGGCACACAGTTGTTGTTTCGAGGATACGCTGAATCCATTTTGTCAGTGCAAGAGAACCAATAAATCCAAAGTTCAAAAAAAGAATGGGCGAGAAAGGAGGTAGCAGGTTCTTTTTATGTATGCTCAAAGGAGACAATTAAGACCTGGATTAAGAGAGAATCAATCAGAAATCAGCATGAAGAACAAACAGTTCAGCAAATCCGAAACGAGAACTAAGACACTATTTGGCGACAATATTTTGTGTTACATTTGTATGCTGCATTATGTTATTTATATTGCTCTAGTTTTCCTTATCCTTCATAAAAAATGTAGGATAATTTTGATATGCTTGAATAAAAAAGGAATTCGGATAGACACAATAATTAAAGAGAAAAAAAATCCCCTATTAGTATGCTAATATGGTTCAAAATTGGGTCAATATAGTGTATATTGACGTTTCATTGAAAATATTTCCAATGCAGAGCCAATAGTAGAAATACATCAGCCGCCAATTTTGGCAATACAATATTGCGCAAACATTGGCGTTGCATAGAAAATAGTTCCAATACTTGGAATATATTGGCAATCAATACTAACTAAATATAGGGTATATATTGGCAAGCCAATATTACCTATAAAACGCCAGCAAATATTGGGCCAATATTATCAAAATGTCTACATTTTTCTATTGGCGCAAAATTGAGTCTGCGTTGTTTGCTATTATTGGTGAATATTGGGATGCTACTAAGATATTTAAAATATCTGAATAATTAATTTTATGTATCGAAAAGTCTAAAATACCCGATGTCCAAAACTTCGAAAACCCAATCATAGCAGTTTTAGCCTTGTCCACCTCTTTTGAGGATTTGGCTATTCATTTCCAAAAGCCGCACTGAATTCTCGTTACTCTTACCCGTATTCTGCTAGTAGTTCAATCACTATAATTCATACTCAAATAAATTCCAGTGGAGAAAGTGTTTGGCTCAATTCCACTTAAATGAAGAACTACTTGGCATTGGTTTCCCATTTTGCTCATTAAATATTAAAGACGCACGAATATTGTGATGTGAATTTGCTGAAATCACGGAGCGTGGTATATATTAATACTTAAACGATTCCGTGGAAATGGAAAACGCTAACAATGAATCTCCAAAGGCGCACAGATAAACAATGTTGAAATATGTAGTGAAGCCAAGATTTCGAAGTTCTCTTAATATAGTTATCTAAATAGAGATTAGATGCAGTGGTACAGATTTCTATTCCACTTATTTTAATACTATAGGGTACGAACACTAAATGCTGAAAATCGAGTTTGAAATGAAAATATGAAGAACAATGCATTAAAAATGAATGCAGTAAAATGTTTTGTTGCGATAACACTATTGAAATATACATGGTGTTTCAATAAGGTAGTTACGAGATTTATTTCCTTAAATATTGAACCTAGATTTACAGTTGCAATCACAAAGTTACTTAATAGAAGGTGCATTAATTCGTGCGTAGTTAGCTGCACCGTTCGAGGTGTATTATATATATATATATAATAGTTTGAAAGTCCAATGAAAGAAAAGTGAGAACCTGTAACTCGAAAAACCTAACTTTCTAACAAGCTTACAAAATAATAGTATAAATCTGCAAATCTACAATCAAATGGAACAAAAATATAAAAAAATAAATTTCGAATCATCAAGCTAAAGAAATCATCAAAAAGCAATGGTGTGGAAATGATAAAAAAAATAAATGAAATCCAAGCATTAATGCTATACACGTGGACAAGGGCTAAGCCTCAACCATGGATTTGTTCACTTCTCCAAAACTCTTCCTTTAACTCCAAGTATTTTGTTGAAGCAAACACTAAAATGTATGTTTCTGAAGAAATAGATAGATTATATCTATAAACTATTTCTACTTGGATAACATACATAAAGAAGAAAAAGTAAAAGGAAACAAGAATATCTGGAGCATAACACTACAAATACACGAACCTGTCGAACCCTGGAACTCAGAATGAAGAGACCAGTGTTGCCATTCGCAAAGGAAAATTATATATATATATATATATATATATATATATATATATATATGTATATATATATATATATATATATATATATATATATATATATATATATACACATATACACACACGATATAATGAAATACAATACTGACTTAGACAGGCTGATCAGTATTCAGTATAACCACCTTTTGCAGCGATACAAGCAGCAACCGTTCAAGGAACATATGCAATGTATCTACAATCCTTTTGATGTTTTCTATCTGTATATAGATGGTAAGACCAATTAATTATATCTTATGAAAACGTCCACGTATTTGTTTTTACTTATTGTTTTATTTTACAATGGTTTGGTTGAATATTAACAACCAGCTCATTTAGCTCGCAAAACTGATCTTTTTCTTTATATTTCACGACATATTTTCTCAATTTTTGACTCATTAGCATATTAAGTACATAGTCGCCTTTACACTGAGTTAGGATTTTACATTTTTATTAAAATCACAAATTCATTTTGATATTCTTTTTTATTTCAATTTTATTCTTGAAAATCAATTCCTTTTAGCGCCATTTTCTTATTGCATGGTTGTTTCTTATGGATGGATGGATTGTAATTTGACTTAGCGACTGCATCTATCAGTCAGCCTGCAGTCTGTTTAACATTATGATTACCAAAAAGGGTAACAGCATCTTTTTGAAGTGAAACAGGTTTGAATGTGATTGTTCACATTTGTTTGGTTGTCAACTTACCTTGGTTTATTTATATAGTGAAAAGTAACTCTTTGGTTTCTTCCTTCAGTTTGTTTTTGCAGCAGCGTGTTTCCTGGGTCGCATATGTACCTGTTGTCTTCTAAAGCAATGATAAACAAAGTTTTAATGTTTTATGTGATTATGAGAATAAGAAAGGTATCCGTAATTCACGTAACAACACTAAAATATTAGCGAATCACTGTGAAAATTTACAAAAAGTATTCTTACTACTAACCCTAAATATTGACATTTTGGTATACAGTAATGTGTCGATCGTAAACGTTTCTTAAATCAGCACTCTATGTCTGCTGAGATTACTACTTCATCGCTGTCAATCCTTTAAAAATCACGTTTTTCAAACAAATGAACTAATAATACGCATCCACCACGTACACACATAGTCCGCATATGCTCTAAATAAGTCCCCCTCTACATGGTCATGTAATTCGTTTATATGAATTAAATATGCATAAGTACATCATACATAAACCTCTAATATTCAGCTTCGTAGTCCACTTTAACTACACATTAAAAGTGGTCCTAGAGGTACAATTTTAAAAATACTATTAAGAGATAAAAAATTTTTGAACTTATTTAGAGTCCGAATCAAGAGATATTTGACACAATACTTACAATATTTAAATATTAGTATTTAAAAAATATCAATTTCTACTTATAAACCTTCCAAATTTAGCTAATCTGACATAGTAACAGATTGAGTTTATCTGCATGTCTGCCTGTGTATTAGGGTAGAGCGAAAAACCTGTTTCTTGAAATTCATATTTCCTGAGTCATTATATACGGTTCCAAATGGGCTAGAAAAAATTGTCTCCAAATTTCAAGCCAAAATATTAACATCTTGAGGTTCCACACCTCAAGTGAATATTTATATTGACTTTTTAATGGTGTCGTGCTTTTTTCATGAATTACTTTGTCAAAAACGTCTTTGTCAGAGCGAGAAATTGCTTCCCACAAACTACATACTCAGACTCACACTGAAATAGCAAACCCAACTCCAAAAAATGCTACTGGATGGCAGTACTGTTTTTGTCTAACTATTGATTATAGCTTGAGGTAAGCGATCACGTGGCTTTCACGGTGTGGCATGACTCATGATAACTGAGGTGAGGTCAGTCAGTCACTTGTTAGCTCTTTGGAATTTCTGTTTGACAAATTTTATAATTTATCAATCGTGTTTTATGTTGGACTAAGATGACCTCAACTAGAAGTGAAACTTTGCGTAATGTTTATGGAACTCCAGTGCAACTTCTGGGTCCAGTGCAGATATTACACGAAGCATCACCAACTTCGTTACACAAAAAGGAATTGCGCTTTCCAAACTGGTTGCTTTTGGACGTAATGGAACGAACACCAACACTGGGAAGAAAAATGTCATATTTAGACGTCTTGACATCTTTGTTGGTCATAAACTGCATTGGTTTGTATGGTTGCTGCACGCTAACGAACTGCCTTTTCGTTATATTTTCCAGAAGATTGATGGAAAGACAACTGGGCCAAAACAGTGTTTCGGAACAATAGGAAAATCCCTGGAAACGTGCGAAACCCTTGCTGTGACAGATTGTATTCCAATTCCAGTTTCTCTACCTAAAATTGACAAAAAAGGCCTTAATACAGACCAAAAATACCTACTTGATATTTCTAGGTCAGTATCCTCGGGGGAGTGCTGTCCAGACTTAGCGAACACGAGTCCTGGGAAGATAGCTCACTCAAGATGACTCACTACAGCCAACAGATTTCTCCGCCTTTACGTATCAACCCCGACCCAGCAGATGATTTGAGACTCCTAGCACAATATGTTATACAAGTTAATGTGCTATCCTGGTTTAAAATAAAGAAACACCCGAGAGCAATTCATGGAGCACGTCATCTTCATGGAATGATCAAGTAAAGTTCATTCTTGCCAGAAGAGTTTAAGGCAATCGTTCACGAAGTTATTCAGAGGAACTTCTTTGCTCACTCAGAAAACATTCTGTTGGCTATGTTGGAAATGAACGAGTACACATTCAAGAACTTGGCTTGAGAAGAATACTGCAAGCAAGAAAAACTGACTGGAAGGGGAAAATACGCTAGTTTGAGCTTCCCAAATTGAATTTCAAAGCAGAGTAGTATTTTGAGATGAATCGCTGGGACAATACCTTGGAACCACTGGCTGCTTTGAACCTTAGCAACGAAGACATAGCAAAATTGATCAGAGGCGGTTCATAGTTTGAAATAGGGAAGCTTCCGTATCATTCTCAAGTAGTAGAAAGGCATGTCAGACTGGTGACAGAAGCATCATTGGCAACATATGGTGGAGAAGCCAGGTATGGATTCATACGTAGCTGAATCAAGTCGGGGAACGAACTTCCGAAGTTCAACACCAAGATGAATTTCTTCGGACAACCTGAAGATCACGATTGATTAGACTGAAACTTTTTGCTGTTTCTTTTTTACTAATTGGAACCATTTGTTGGATCAGTAAACAATAAAATTGGAAATAAAAAAATTTGGGGCCTTTTTCACTCCACCCTACTGTGTATGTCATCTGTAGCGGAAAAATCGGACTACAGCGAAATTTGCTGCAGAGATATTTCTAATAAGTTTAACGGTTACGAACATTTAAATACAAAATTCCGTCGAAAAAGCTGACTTCAAAATACTTTTTATTCAGAGGAAAGATAAAATCCATTCATTACAGCTACAGCCGATATTCAATAACAGGTGTTAAATTGCATACATTTTGTTTGGACAAAAATACAGCTATTTTTAAATTTATTGGATTCAATTTATCGATTTTCTAACTCTGCGAATTTAAAAGATCTCGTTCTATTTTAAATCAATTTGATAGTATATGAGATGTGAAACACAAATCTCCAAATATAGCTTTTCATTACTTCCTTGAAGAAAGCCGACATAAGGAAATAAGCTAATATGCCCACTTTCCTCATAGAAGTAATAGAAAGTTGTATTTTTACTTACAAACAGCTGTTTTATTTATTATGACAATAGTTATAGATATTGGCATTGAAAAAATAATATTATACTTCCATTGCAGATAGCAGCTTACACTTATTGCAGTAATATAACTGTTGTTATGTGCCAATGTGAGCATAATATTAATGTTAAATATGACACTTTTCTGGCAATAATAAATTACAATCACAGAATTCGCTTGTAGAGGGCGCTTCCAAAAGTTTTGAATACACTTTTATTGCAGATAACAGTATAAATTAACCGGTTTTGCTGCGTTCATTATCCTGATGAGTTTATGATAAACACGAAGCCGATCCATGGATGATATTATCTGCAATAAGAGCATATTTCGAATTTTAAGTTACTCCAAGGCCCATCAGCAGGCTTCGGACAGCACTTTGAGAAACTGCAATTCAGAATTAAGATTCAATTTGATAAGCCCCATCATATTAATAATATAAACACCTTGATTTATCTATCTATCCTGGATAACGCTGCAATAAAATGTTGCCAAACCTGTTTCAATCACGGATAAACATTTAAATTTTTATGATATAACCATGGAACTTTACGTAGAGTATGACATCATATATTGAAAGTAAGGCCACGATCTGCTTCTTACGAAATGCAGTGACTATACTTCTTTCACGGCGAAATTATGATGTAGCAATGGAACTTTACGCAGCGTATGACATAAGGTACTGAATGATATGGGCAGCCCATTTCCTACATAATGCAATGACTATACTTCTTTCACAGCGAGATTATGATGTAACCATGAATCTTTACGCAGCGTATGACTTCAGATACAGAAAGTGATACCCTGATGTTATTTTATTTCTTATCATTTCATATATTTTCATTAGAGAAACTACGCAGCTCAATGTGTCACGCTCATTTCGTTAACATGTTTAACAAAGGCTTAACTGTATCCCGCGCTCGCTAGTCAGCAGAAAGCGGATACTGTTAAGCCTTGGTTTAACATTCAAAATAGTTGAAGCTTCTTCCAACAAAAGTAGGAAATGTTATTCTTGCGGGGTTTTTTTGTTTATTACGTTTAAGGCAGAGTGCCCAGAAGGTCTGATTAGATAAAAATGTCGCCGAATTAATAATAATGTCGCCAAACTGGTAAAAATTTCTCCAAAATGATAGAAATGACGCTAAAACAATAAAAATGACGGCAAATGGATGAAAATTCAATATCTTAGAAATAATATAAGAATCTACTATAAGAATAATCTATTTCTCCGGCCGTAACGCTTTGCAGAACTCTGGCGACATATCGCCAACTTGCCGAGTTTTTTTATAAATGTTGTCAAATTGACGAAAATCTCGCCGAATTGATAAAAATGACAAAAAATCAATGGAAATGACGACTAATTTATGAAAATTCAATATCTTGGAAAGAACATAGTAAACGACAGTAAAAATAACCTATTTTCCGTCCGTACGTCATTTTTGGCGGGAAGTCGCAAATTTGGCAACTTTTTCCCTTTTTTTTAACTTATTACTGGATTGGCGAAAATGTTGCCAAATTGATAAAAATATCACCAAATTGACAAAAATGATGCTAAATAGGAGATAATGTTTTGGAAATTTTTTATTTCGTTATATGACGGGCGTACCGACTAGTTACTTTTAAAAGTCTTTCATATTCTGTCATATACTCAAATCCCTGTTTCCCAATTTTCAACTGGGCGTCTGGACTAGTTACTTTTAAAAGGTTTACATATTCTGTCATATACTCAAATCCCTGTTTCCCAATTTTCAACTGGGCGTCTGGACTAGTTACTTTTAAAAGGTTTACATATTCTGTCATATACTCAAATCCCTGTTTCCCAATTTTCAACTGGGCGTCTGGACTAGTTACTTTTAAAAGGTTTACATATTCTGTCATATACTCAAATCCCTGTTTCCCAATTTTCAACTGGGCGTCCGGACTAGTTACTTTTAAAAGGTTTACATATTCTGTCATATACTCAAATCCCTGTTTCCCAATTTTCAACTGGCCCAGATGCAATCGCCTCGCCCTAGCTGTTACTGACAGCACTACCGTTTAGATATAATGCAAAGTATGTTTAACCTCCGTAGGGTCTGTAAAATTACATTGAGTTATGCTTTTAAAATCTTTTAGAAAATCTTGATACTCAGTTCCACTAGCTATAGTATTTATTGCCTACCCCGCGTACTACCAGTACCGTGCCTTAATACAAACTCCAAGTTGCAAATGGGTCACTCACTATTCGTCGCTTGATATCTATAACTAACACAAAATTCTGTAAAATTTCTGCACCAGAATTTATTACTTACATCAGCAATTGTAAATATCCAGTAAAATTTTCGACACGTTCCCGATATCCAAAATCAATAACTTTGACCCATATTTTATTATCCAAGATGCATTTTCCGCATGTAAGGAAACTATACCCACTTTCAGCCACTGCGAGACAATTGAGCTGGGAAATAATGAAACGTGGATACCACTATCCAAAAGAAAACTTTGTTTTGAAATACTGTCCTTAACGTGCGTATAAACTGCGACTTACCACCTGCTGCTCAAAAACCGTCCTTTTTCTGTCCCATTTACAAGATTTTATTTACTATAAGCACATGACGCAACACATTTGGGGTTTTTATCCTTAAATCGAAAATGATAATAACCAATGACAAGAGAGCTTATGTATCGCAGATTTATGAATCTGTAGTAGCTGACAAAGTCAGACATATTACGCAATGGACTAAAAATTAAAATAATCTGCTGGACTACAAATTAAAATAATCTGATGTGGGCAGCGCAGGACTTTCCTTGCAGATTCAAATTCATTTTTTCTTTAATAATTCGTTAAATTGAATTTAATTGCACAAAATAACATTAAATTTGCAATTTTAATTCAATTTCTGTTTTTATTTGTTAATTGGGCATTTTTCCAAAGGCAGCATAAAAAAATGCGACAAATCTCAAATATCTCGCGAACGGTTAGTCCTAGAGTAATAGAGTTGTTCTTATTCTTTTCCTCATCAAAAATTACGTATAAAACAAACATTTATTCGATATATTTGAACATACATATTTTTTTTTAGATTTTAGCGATTTTTGAGGGCCATATCGTAAAATAAGGCAGGTTGTTCTTTTCCGAATAATACCAAAATCTAATCGGCACCAGAGAATCCTACAAGTGTCTACCAAATTTTTTTAAATTTAGTCAATTAGTATTTTAGCTAGAGTGAATACATGGAATTTCTACCGGCGATTTCGCAAAAAAAGGCGAGTTGTCTTTTTACGAATCGTACCAAAAACTAATCAGCACTAGGGTCATATCCGAGTGACTTACCTACCAAATTTTATGACATTCGGTCTATTAGTTTTTGAGTTAGAGTGGATACATACATTGCACAGACACACACAGACGTCAGACCAGACACACACAGACGTCATGGGCGCGATAGCCCATTGGTTAGCGCGCTGGAGTTGCACTCGGTAGGCCCGGGTTCGATTCCAGCCACTGCCAAAACTGCCGCCGTGTTCATGCGGAGTACGATCACGTTAAACATGTGGGTCCGAAAGTCCTTACGAGAGGTTGGTGGTTGGGGAAGGAGGGTACGGTCCCCGTGGATGCCTCCCCCACTGGGTTCCGGTCTAAATTGGGTGGCACTTCCCGACCGTCCAAACAGTTATCTTACACCTTTCTGGTAGGTCGGACGGTCTGGGTTTCAACAACAACACACAGACGTCACGCTAAAAATAGTTTTTTCGTTTCTAGAGGTCTCGAAACGTGTAGATACGTCGAAAACACGATTTGTGATTTTCGGCATGATTCCAAAAGTTTCCCTATACATTACCATGTATTGCAGGAAAAGTATAAAATATAGCTACACAAGACTGACATAGTCCAGGTTGCAGAGTTGCTGAAGTCATGTGCTGTAATGATATTTGCCGTAAATCCCAGAGGGAGAGAAAATATATGAAAATGGGAAGAGAATCTCGCACTACAGCAACCCTCTTTCGTCACAAAAAATTCCAATGATCATATACATATTTGCGTGAAAATAACATAATTAATTAAATATTAAATATCCAAAATCAAATTACCACAGGATCAAACAGGAGAGGAAAGAGAAATTCCAATCCATTCTGTGAATTTTCAAGAAAACTGAAAATTGGTCATTAAATAAAACAAAACACTAGACTCTAAAAATGATCACAAGTCACATTTTTGATATATCAAATTTATTGACACACAAATAAAAATTCGAACATGATTTTGTCACTGGTCGATAAGGCAAGTATCAAATATTATCCAAAAATGCACTTCAAGTTATAAAAAATCTGATGTGGGCAACACATGACTTTCCTTATATAATTTAATAAATTTGCTACTTTTACAGTAAAAAAATAGGTTTTTCTTATAGTAGATACTAATATTCTTTCCAAGATATTGAATTTTCGACAATTAATCGTCATTTTCATTGAATTAGCGTCATTTTTTATCCATTTGGCGAGATTTTCGTTAATTTGGCAACATTTCAAAAAGTCGCCAAGTTGGCGACATTCCGTCAAATTCGTCGCCAAAATCTCGCCAAGCGTTATGCACTAAGAAATAAGTTATTCTTACAGCAGATAAATAAATGACTATTGGCGTTCAAATACAAAAGTATTATTCAAAGTATCTTTTTTCATGAATGGAACGAGCTAGATCCACAAGAATGATGTCACACAATTTATCGCATGGTATTACATATGAAACGTGAACATGTTTCTCAATAGGAAGAATTTTTATTTTATTTTATATGACTTTTTGATATTTTTTTTTAAATGCAAAATATCTCGAGAACGGTTCATGTTAACGTTCTAAAATTTATGCCAATCGTTTTCTAATGAAAAATTACATAAGAAATGTCTATTTGCGTAACTTTATTAGAGGTTTTGATTTTTTGACGATTTTTTCAAAATTTCATTTGAAAATTTAGGGGGGGTTCTGAACATTCGATTGCGTATAAAAACAATAGGCTTCCAGGTGTTTACGGATTGTGATTTTTGTACTAAATTTCGTTCGAATCGGTCCATTCGTTCGTCGGTTATCGTCTCCACAGACCCACTGACACACACACACACACACAGACATCACTTCAAAAATGTTTGATTCGTGATCAGAAATGCGTGAAACGTGCTCTCCCGTCGAAAACTCAAATTCGAATTTTCGACCCCGTCTCAATACTTTCCTTATACATTATGTATATAAGAAAAGTAATAAATTAGGGCAAATCACTCTAATTTTAGTAGATAACTATCAAAATAAATCTCAAATTTTAACCTAAAACCAACTTTCATAATTTTCAAAAATGAACAGTATCTAATATTGATAACAAATTCGCATTCAATTCATTTCGAAAAGGCTGTCAAGGAAAAAAGATTAATAACTAATATAAGAAAAAATCTTTAAATTTTAATTCGAATAAAATTTATGAAACAATATTTAATTATTTGTTTAAAAATGAAACAATTGAATTATCAGTCTCATCAGGTCTTTCGCTGCTCAACAAAGACTGGTAATCTGGAGGGTAGATCGCTACAGAGTTATGAAACATTGACTAAAACTCATCACACTGAGCTATGTGGCGATCTTCGAAGTCCAATTACGTGTTAAACTCCAGTCCGGATCACCTACGTTACTTCACCACGAACTTCTTCAGGCAAGATGGACAACATTTGATATTTAGTATCCAGTCTGAGTCTGTCATTGACCTCAAAGTAGAATTAGAATACTTTACACAAAAATCATTTATCACTTAAATGAAATATAATGCTCGCCTTTGGTATTGGAGCTATCTATGACCATAACATATTTTAAAAGCGATCAACAGTTATAGTTGAGATTACAGAACATTTTATACGTTTTGTACCTGCCTGCTTCAAAAACGCAGGTTTCTAATTCTAGAATTTCAACCCCACTGAGCCAGTTTGCATTCTTAGTCTTCAGAATTAAAACAGACAGTCGTTTTCAAGATCAAATTAATCAATCTACAGCTGTCAGCCTGTACATCTTTCAAGAATAAACTGTGGTTGGCGGTGAAATAAAGGATATCTCTTGTCAGCGGTTTGACGGTAAGTTCCTAAACTGTGAAAAAAATTGGTTTCGCTTTACATGTGAAGAAAAATAAAGATTAGGATTAAAAATTAATATTTTACATTCGAAATACGTATTCGCAACAAAACTTGTACATGGACAAAATTATATTATTTTGTATTAGAATATATCGTATATATATATAATTTTCTCTATTTACCTATTGAACATAGAAATAAAAATTTATTTTGAAATCGTAGAATAAAAAAGTACATACAGCCAAAAATTTGTATGACACATTAATAAGACCCGATTACATTAGCATATTTAGCATGAAGCGTGTAAACACCGAAGCCAGAGATATGTTGGAATATCACATAATTGAGGGCATGCGAGCGGCAAAAAATATGTTGGGTGGAATACATTGTATATATAGAATTTTCTCTACTTACCTATAGAACATAAAAATAAATATTTGTTTTGAATTTGTAGAATAACATGAAGGACATACGGCCAAAAATTCGCATGCCACATTAATAAGGGACGGTTATTTTAGCATATCTAGCAAGATACGTGTAAACAACGACGCCAGGGATGTGTTGGAATATCACATGATTGAGGACATGTGAGATACAGAAAATATGTTAGGTAGAATACATTGCATATATAATTTTATCTACTTACCTATAAAATATAATAACTATTTTTTGAATTCGTAGAATAACATAAAGTGAATACGACCAAAAA
Organism: Amaurobius ferox; assembly: GCA_951213105.1. Taxonomy (NCBI): domain Eukaryota; kingdom Metazoa; phylum Arthropoda; class Arachnida; order Araneae; family Amaurobiidae; genus Amaurobius; species Amaurobius ferox. Next base: position 159,872,256 of record OX578140.1, on the reverse strand, counting down.
ATCGTAAGACCCATTGATAAGAACCGGTTACTTTAGCATTAAGCGGGTAAACAACGACGTCAGGAATGTGTTGGAATATCACATGATTGAGGGCATGCGAGCGGCAGAAAATAGGTTGGGTGTGGGAGCAGCATACTGCACGCAGGTGAGTATCTTATATAACTGAAAACGGAGAAATTGTGTAAGTTTCAACTTTAATACAATACAATGAAACTATGAAATAAAATATTTGTAACATGATATTCATCGAGGCTTCCTTGTGGCAGATGGCATAACATATTAAGAGGTACAATTTGACATCCTACTATAAATTGTCTGTGGAAAAGTATACACAAAAACTGAGCTACCTCATTAACTCCAGAAAAGTGTACTTGATTTTAGCAAAAGAAAGGTTATCTTCTAAAATATACGAACAATGTTTGTCTGCATCCTCCTTAAAAGCTCCTCATGACCCTTAGGGGATAATTCAAAGTCATTAATTTTTATATCAACACGGATCAGCGGGTTAAAAGAGCGCAACTTGATTTATCTAATTATTAATGGTTGAAAAAAATTAGAGAATTAATGGTGTACTTTTTCAGGTAATTTGAACAGAGTATAGCCATTCCTCTCTTTACATTTTGATGTGAATAACAGCTATGTTCTGGGAATTCGAAATCGAAGAAATACTAAAACTGCAAACAACTTAAATGCTTATATCTCCGAACCTAATATATTTGAAAATGTAATCAATCTTGTTTTGCTAGAAATAGGGTACCATGTAAGAATATTCAAATATATTATCTGTATTTTTATAGTTTGAACCATTTATTTTTCGAAAAAAATATTTATGTCTGTGCGAGTTTTCGCTTCACTTTCCGTACATTCGCTTGAAACATGTGTTAAACTGTGAAATACAGATGTAAATGGTAAGTAATAAAAATATTCAAAAGCATCAATAATTTGTTTTCCCAAAGCTGTTATAATTTTCAGGCAATCTTCTATCGCCAGAAAATGAAACATTATCCATTTTTAAAGTTTGTAATGTTTAATCCAAAAAACTAAAAGTATCATTATGAAGCGAGTCATTTGTAGTCCTTCAATAGTCCTACAAGTATACATAATTAGATTTCGAACTGGGTTGTCAGTTTTTAAAATATAGTGGTTATAATAGGGAAATTATTGTGCCAGGGTTAAAAGTCGAGTCGTCAGTTTTTTTTAAAATAGTGATTACAATAGTGGAAAATGGAACTGATCTAAATATACCCATTCGATCAGTTTGAGACTTCAGCGCAAACATCAATAAATTAAAAAATGTAAATTTATTGAACTTTGTGCCAGACGGTGTTCAACTTAGCTTGCATCGGATCATCTGAAATCTACTATACACTGTTGAACTTGTATATACTTGATAATCGCTCGTAACTTAAAACAATTAACCTGTTTCTGTATGTCCAGGATGCATCATATGCAGTTTTTTGATATTTACAATGAAACAAAACGCAAACTTTTAGTCACTGTTTTATGACAGTGACTAGACAGCCCGGAAAGTTATGGTCCCAATAAATGCACGTTACACAAATTTCAGATGTGGTTGGAGCAAAATATCCCAGAGAGAAGACTTAAACCAAGAATTTTTGGAAACTGAATGAGTCAATAATGCGAAGATACGACATCGCACTGAGGAGCATACAATGAGAGCTGAACACTAGGCAAAATGATGAGGATGTAAGGAGGAAAGTCAACGAACATAACAGGAGGATGATTCAACAGTTGAGAGAGACAGAAAGATCGTGATTATTCGAGCAGTGTTGTTAATAGAGAGAGTCGTGCTTTTAAGCAGTGCTATTCATTCAAGTTATTCATTTTGAGTAGTGAAAATGTTACAGAAACAGATAAAGTCTGACTTAAAATATCAGAAAAAGAATCGAAACAGATTCCAATTATGCTTAGGTGGTGCAGACTCGAAATACAGATATATGTGCCAGTCTTCATGCATGTTAGGTCAATTTTTGATCATTGAAATAAAATTCAAAAGACCTGGACTCACACGGTGCTTTTCTCCTCCTTAAGCGTTTGTTAAAATTGATGTAATTTTAATTATAGCAATAATAGAGGTGTGAATAAATGATACTTTATTTTTAACGTGAAAATGTGGATTTTAATGTGTAGTGTTTTGACTTCATGATCATGTTAAGGAACTCGTGTAAAGAACAAATGGGGAGTTGTTGCGGGGTTATTCCTAACTATGCGCATTTAAGGTTTATTCACCACAGTTTCAATTGGTGAAAATGTCACTGATCCGAAAATTTCCATTCCATCAGTTTGAGACTTAACGTAAACATCAATAAATTAAAAAAATGTAAAGTCATTGGACTTTATGCCAGACGGTGTTCAACTTAAAACTTGCATAATATCCTCTGAAATATGCTAGGCACTGTCAAACTTGTGTAGACTTGATATTCACTAGCAACCTAAACCAATTTAAGTTGTTTTAATTGTGTATCTCATGTTAATTATATTTCAAGATTAACAGTCTGGGCGAAATGAACAAACATTCAAATCAGTTGTATGATAGTTCTACCTTTAACGGGGATATATTTTTATCCTGAAGAAGGAAGATTTTTTTTATTTTATCTGCATACACAATATAAAGTATAGAAAAGGTATTGTGACGGAGACGATAAATCGAATTGAGTTTTCGGGGACGAAATCAGTTGACAGTTTTTGTAACATACTCGTTATAATAGGGAAAAACGAATTCGAATTCGAGTTTTCGAAAAAATACGTTTTAAGTATCCCTGACCTCTAATAAAACATTTTTGAGGATATGTTCGTGTGTATGTATGTATGTTAGTGTGTGTTTCCGTGGGTCTATATGTATGTTACTGTGTATGTATGCTATTATGTGTATCTTTGAGACTGTGGGAGTGATATTCCACAAACGACAGAAGCTTTCCGAACGTAATTTGTTGTGATGATTACGATGCATGAATACTGGAGACCCTATGTTTTTATACACGATCGAACATTTTGAAAAACCTCAAATTTTCGAATGAATTCAAAACAGAATCGTAAAAAATCAGCTCATGTCATAAGGTTAAGTAAATAATTATTTTATATCTAATGCTTTTTATAAAACGAAAGACACAAACTTTAGAACGCTAGCTTAAACCACTCGCAGGATGTTTCAGGTTTATCAAATAAATGTATCAAAAATTACATAAAATTGAACAGTACTAACTATATTCAAATATATAATATCTAGCGATAAATTTGGCGAATTTTGCGACTATTTTTGCAAAATATTACCAACTTGGCAACTTTTTGAAAATAGTGCCACTTGACGAATATAACGCTAAGTTTACCAAAGCAGATGCTAGCAATACTTCCAATTGTCAAGTTATAATTGCACGAAATAAAATTAAGTAGGTATTTCAAAATAAATTTACATTTTGTTCTCTAGATAAGTGCCAAATGTTAGTATACTTTAAAATGCTAAAATCATGTAGATCTTGTACATCATTGTTTCGCATTAGAAGTAGACACGTTATTGCATACTGTAGGAAAAGTCATGTTTTGCTCACATTAAAATTATTTGTCTCCGATACCAGTTGCCATTGTTTATTAATTACTGTGATAACAAAGCTATATTTTTCACTTTATTCTTTGAAGCAGTTTGAGCGTAACTTTTTTACATGTGTATTATGTTTTGCAAAACAAATGACAAAAAAAATCGTTGCTTAAAATGCATGAAATGTACTATTTCTTATTCTTTAACATCTTGAAAGAGTGCCATGATGAAAAGCAAAACTTTGGGGCATTTGATTTGAGAGTAACCATTTGTGCAATTGCATGATATATTTTTTTTTCATTTCTTGTAACTCATTGTTCATATAGTAGATATTCCCGGAGATAAAATATATACATAGGATTTGTCTTTCTGATGGCTTGCGGAATTTTTTGTGCATTATGATCCTGCGTGTGTTCTTATTGATTACAAATTATTAGATACATATGCATTTCATAGTAAATTATTAGATACGTTAGCAATTATTTGATACGTAAGTATGTCATATTTTATAGCAAATTGCTTAAATATTTGGCAAGGAAAATATTTATTAAATTTCTTATTTGATAAGAAATGTGCTATTGATGATATAGGAAACTTCTTAATCACCCCAATACCTTAACAAAGAAAGATCGTTAGGTCCATATATATTAAAGTGACCATGTTTGATTGGATAAAGGAATTGCAGCGCCCATTGTGAAGAGTTTACAAACATAGAATTTCAAACTCGGTAATAAAGCGAGATAGATGATAAAAAAGAATGAAAAATATGCGTATACGAAAAGTAATAAATATCCGTCGAAAAGTTGTATTATTAGATCCACTAACACAGTGACAACTGCAATGCTCGTCAAAGTGCAATATTTTTACATGGTTTTCTTTGGATTGGTTTCTTTGTTTGTTCGTTTGTTTGTTTGTTTGAGAAATATTTTGAAATCAATTTTTGATCCACTTCTGGTTGGTTGGTGTCGCGTCCACTTTGAAGTCAAATAGATCTACGTGCGTGAATCACTGCCCTTGCCAGATCCACTATCCTTTCCGTATAAAGTTCACCCTGGAAAGGGAATTCTCCCTAGCTTTGCAGCTCTGCAAGAATAGCCGGACATGTAAAGATATGTCCTGGAGAAAGCCCCCTCCCCAGGGCAATTTCTGCAGTTTTTATATGCCCTGGTACCATCTTCATTAATTTTCATCCCACTAAGGTGACGAGTTCTCAGTCTGGTAATGTTCTGAGTGATTTCTGCATTTGCATTGATTTCACATATCTGGTGACTCATCTTGATAGATTTCTCTCTGAGTCTATATCTGGCAATAGCATTTGCATCATCTAGGGTGATGAGGTTTGTGTTGTTATTATTTAGAGTTCTAGCCTCTGTAGCCAATTCATCTGCTGCCTTATTACCCTCAATTCCAACATATGCAGGAATCCATTGCAAAATGCATGTCTTTACCATCTGGTCTAATGAATCTAGGTGTCAGTGAATATCTTGAGTGAGTCATGGGCGTCCTAGAAGAATTGCCTCAAGGGCAGCTTTTGAGTCACTGTAGATTACAAGTCCCTTTGCCCTGTTTATTTTAGTTAGATGGATGTATTCTCTCAGGGCCTCCCGGATCGCTATTAATTTACATGTAAAGTTAGACGCGATATTGCCTGCTCCAACTTTGGAGTCGAGTTGTTCCATCCGGTAGGACCATATGAATGCCGGCTCCTCCCTTAAGGATAGTCTCGTCTGATGAATCGTCTGTGTATACTTGTACCAAATCGGCTCTCGAATAGGACTCGATTGTTCTAGATCCCTTAGCCCTGATAGCAGTTTCAATTTCCTTTTTTGTGCATTGTTCCACAAGATCCAGTGTTACCTTGATGTTCTTGGGATACAGGATGGTAGGTTGGGCTCCTGGAGAACAATACGAGAATCGTGCCTGAGGTCAGGAATTTCTCTGATTTCACCATTATATTTCAGAGTAGATGACCTCTTAAGTCTTGACCTATTACTCCGACCCTCAAAAATCCTTCTGGAGATGTGCTCCAAATCTCTGCTCCTGGCCTTATTTGTGAACTTAATTGTAAGATATTTTCTTCTCTGTAAGAGAGTCGGAAGTTCACAGTCCCGTTCTGTCTTAATGTTATTAGTGGATGAAATGGCTCCAGATATAATTTTGGCAGCTCTTATCTGGATCTTATCGAGTTTGTTCAATGCTGTCTCAGAAACATGTGTCCAAACAGGTGCTGCATATTTGAGATTGGGTCGGATCAGCGCAGTATAAGTAGTTTTTAGAGTTTTGGGGTTTACTCCACTTCTATCGGGGTCAATCAAATTCATTAAATTTTTCAAAAAGCTTGGTCACCCTCTACGCGAGCTCACGCTTAAATTACAAAGCACACGCGAACGCATGCTCGCCCTAAATAAACATCTAATTACTAAATAAAAATCTAATCACATCTATCACCTAGACCTCTGCTCAGTCAGATACGTAATACGCCTTTGTCCCGACGCTGGAAGCTTCAATATTTTCAAATCTAGTTACAGTTCGCGATCCAAATAAATCCTTAAGCAGATGAAGTCACTCTCTCCAGCGTTCTAGATCTATGTTTCAAGAACTCCCGAACCCATATCAAGGACACGTGATGGAAAATCTCCTTTCTCCGTACGTGGACAGTTCCGGTGGGATCCACTGCAAGTTAGGTTCGTTCAAAGAAAAGGCGAAGCCATGCTTACGATAAAAAATTTTAAATTAGTCAACGGATGGGTTTATGAAATTGTTTTGCTTCTGGTTGTCTGAAAACAAATGAACGTTGGATGGCATGCTAATTTTTGATATCGTAATATAAAATTGGAAGGATTTAAAAAGCACGAAAGGTATATATTTAAAAAAAACATTGAACTCTCACCGTATGGAATCTATTTAAAGTTAGCTTGAAAGCGATTTTCCGATCCTTCCGATGGTGTCAAGATGGAAACTCTATGCTGCGTGTCATTTCCATATTATTACTTCTATTGTTCCATAAATTTCTGTTCATGCCCCAATACAATTCATTTTTGAGCGCCCCTCATTTTTATTTTTAGTCTCATATGACCAAGAATGTTGTGATACCTAAACATTATTTTTTTTTACTTTTTAGTGAATTTTAATAAAACCGTATAACTAAAAAGTTTTTTATACATTTTATTTCTGAAATTCTAATGCGCATTATCTCTGGCAAGGGATATTTTAAATTGGCTTTACACCAGATTTTGCTTCATATAAGTTTTATTTATTACATCGTTTTTTAATTGGACGGCCATTTACCAATAACCACATAGTGCTAAATAAACGCATTCTGTAGCAGTTTCTGTGTCTATTCCTACTCATCAGAAATGATCTATATCTCTGTAATTGTTTTTCGTCTATCATGCTTTGTTACTAAGTTCATCATCTAACATGAACGCTACTATCTATATCGCACTTCTATTTGTAATTTCGATCCCGTCCATGTTTTAATTTATGCTTGGCGGTTTGTTCTCGATTCCATGCGAAACAAACCTTTACAAAGTTACCTTTAATTTTTAAAATTTAATTTTGTATATTAATGTTTAAACTGGCTTTCGACAATGTTTTTTTTATTTTGTAATTTTTCTAATTTTTAAATCTGGTGTATGGATGCCTAAAATATGTTTTGTAGTAATGTCAATTTTAGGATGTGTAAATTCAGTTTGCCGGTAGTGGATTGTATTTAAGCATGTTGGCAATTTTTCTTATTTTAACGCCACTGAAGGGTATGATGCTGCCCAAAAGCGCTCAGGCTTTTTCTAAAAAATTGTATGCACGTCTAAAGGACGTTTTTAATAAAATGGCTTTTGCGATCTAATGATTTGTCATTCTGTTGTATAAGCTGAACGGGTTTTTATGGTTCAATGACCACATAACTTAAAAATCTGATGTGGGCAACACACATGACTTTTCTTATATAATGCAATGAATTTACTACTTTTACTGTAAAAAAATAGATTTTTCTTACAGTGGATACTTATATTCTTTCTATGATATTGAATGTTCGTCAATGAGTCGTCATTTTCATTGATTTAGCGTCATTTCTATCCGTTTGGCGAGATTTTTGTTAATTTGGCACCATTTAAAAAAGTCTCCAAGTTGGCGACATTCCGACAAAATCGTCGCCAAAATCTCGCCAAGCGTTATAAATGGAGAAATAAGTTATTATTATAGCAGATAAATGATTATTAGTGTTAAAATAGAAAAGTATTACTCAAAATATCTTTTCTCATGAACGGAACGAGCTAGATCCACGAGAATGGGTTCACCCATTTATCGCATGATATTACATATGAAAAGTGAAAAGGTTTCTCACCAGTTAATATATTTTGTTTAATTTATGGGATTTTTTTATAAATTTATTTGAATAATGTTGAATATCTCGAGAACGGTTCTTGCTAGCGTTCTAAAGTTTATGTCAATCGTTTTCTAAGGAAAAATTACATAAGAAATGTCTATTTGCCCAACTTTATTAAAGTTTTGATTTTTTGATGATTTTTTCAAAATTTCACTCGAAAATTTAGGGGGTTCTGAACATTCGATAACGTTTTAAAGCAGTAGGCTTCCAGTATTCACGGATTGTGATTTTTGTACCAAATTTCATTCGAATCGCTCCATTTGTTCGTGAGATATCGTCTCCACAGGCTCACTGACACACACACACACACACACACATACACACACACACACACACACACAGAGATATCACCTCAGAAATGTTTGATTCGTGATCAGGGATGCTTGAAACGTGCTTTCCCGTCGAAAACTCGAATTCGAATTTTCGACCCCGTCACAATACTTTCCTTACACATTATGTACTATATAAGGAAAGTAATAATTTCAATAAGTGTTGTGAAAATTAGTCGTAATGCAATTTTTATGTTATTGACGTTATTAGCAACCGTCAGCGGGGGGGGGGGGGGGGTACCCCCGTTGCGTACATTATCGAGCGAGTTTGGTATCAATCAAAATATTTTTTCAAGCCCTTTAAAATGAAAGATAACGTGCTATAAATGTGATCATTTAGAATAAAAAACAACGATATAGAATTTTTAAATGTTTCTCGTAAAATTTGAGAAAAAAATCCACAAGCTACTTAAAAATAAATTATTGTACTAGAAAGTAGAATTGATCTCCATTCTAGTTAATATTTCTGTATAATATTTCAGAGAGCTATGTCTAATCGTAATATTATGATAATGGGAATTTAATAGAAAAATCGAAGTCATCACATACTTGCAAATAAACCCCGGATGGCCCTTATAAATGAAAATGTAAGGTATCTTCGCTAGATATATGTCATTTATGTTATTTTTGGTCAAATATTTTCTATAATATTAAATTTAATTTTGCTTAATTAATGTTTTAATTTATTTTGGGGGACAATTTATGAAGCTACAATAATACACGTTTTCCGGTTGATAGATTAATATTTGCCCAACTTAATCATAGCAATAAATCAAAATTTACAAGATTTGGATAACTTCAATTCTGACAAGGGTATCCAAAAGTAGAATAGAGCAAATTTTAAAAATGATATACTGTGCCTATAAATTGAAATTGTAGAACTTTTTTAGTTAGGTGGCATTAATGTATACTCAAAAATATATCAGAAATATTTTTTTTACAGAATTTCCGGAAAAAAGTTTAGAATGTTATGTGTCGCCTACATTCGGCGAAAAAATATGCATCATGAAGAAAATAATTTAAGAGATACTCTAACCTTACTGGCATAAGTTATATTGTCCATCCTGACGTATAAGACCTAAGACTATTTTTGAAATCGGAATTTTTTTTTTAATTATAACCTTGTAAGGAACTTTAGTAGCCTATTGTTGTTGTTGCTGAAACCCAGACCGTCCGACCTACCAGAAAGGTGTAAGGTAACTGTTTGGACGGTCGGGAAGTGACACCCAATTTAGACCGGAACCCAGTGGGGGAGGCATCCACAGGGACCGTACCCTCCTTCCCCTATTGTGTAAAGTAGCCTATTGTGTAAAAGCTGTAATGATAGAGTAGTAAGTTTGAAGTTTGGAAGCATTAGTGAATAATATTGTTGACAGTAAGGGGATTAAAGTGACATTTATAAGCGATTTGAAATATATTTCTTCTTTTTCCATCCATACCGTCCAACCAACCCGAAGGTGTAAGGTATCTGTTTGGACGGCCGAGATGTGACACACAATTAAGACCAGCCAACGGGCGTACCGAGGTCAAGCAGTATCGGGCGCGGTTAGTACTTAGGTGGGCGACCACCTGGGAACACCGCGTGCTGTTGGTACATTTCGGGCGCGGTAGCCCGGTGGTTTGCGCGCTGGATTTGCATGCTGCCACAACTGTCGCCGTGTTCATGCGGAGTACGATCACGTTAAACATGTGAGTCCGTAAGTCCTTCCGAGAGGTTGGTGGTAGGGGAAGGAGGGTACGGTCCCTGTGGATGCCTCCCCCACTGGGTTCCGGCCTAAATTGGGTGGCACTTCCCGGCCGTCCAAACAGTTACCTTACACCTTTCTGGTAGGTGGGACGGTCTGGGTTTCAACAACAACAACAACTACACAGTTAAGACCGGAACCCAGTGGGGCGGCATCCACAGCGACCGTGCCCTCCTTTCCCTACCACCAACTTCTCAAAAGAACTTTCGGATCTAGATATTTAACGTGCCCGTACTCACTGGGAGAGTTTAGGAAACTAAGCGAATCGAACTCGGTTCGTCTGAGTGCAATCCCTGCTCTCTAACCACTGGGCTGCCCCACCCTTGAAATATATTTGAATTAGATAGCGATAATAGTGTTCTTGAGCTACTCAAAAATGATCATTTCTTCGTATTATTAAATTGAAATTGATTTCTGCCGATATCAATTTTCTGCAAAATTTAAAAGTCTGTATTTGGTGGCAAGTTACTCGGTGCGACGCTTCTAAATATGTAATCAGTTCCGCTATGCTATTGCTGCCCATTAGGTTGCGACAAAATTTGACTCTCTTTGTTTAGCATATCAAGGAATTTGCATTAACTTGCATAGTAGTTTTTCCTACTATAACATTTTCCATATAATAAGTTTATGATTCAGTATAAAATTTTTATAAACTGAGACTTTAACAATTTCATTTAGTGTGATAATTTAACAACTTCTTTTAGTGTGAGGATTTCACAACTTCTTTTAGTGTGAGACTTTAACAACGTCTTTTAGTGTAAGTGCGACTGCAACAACTTTTTTTTAGTGTACACTCAGACTTTTGAATCCTGGGTGAAATCCAAATGTAATCCTTAAGATTTCTTAATAAAACAAATTCAAAAATGCCTTTTCGTAATTGAATTTTTCTAATTGAATTTTTCTCAAAGTCTGACTCCCACGCTCAATATGCGTAGGACTTAATACTTCGAATGTGTTACATTCCTAAGTAAATTATTTTAACTTTGAGGGCATAATTTAAAATTCCCTGTGTGAAGTTCTACTATAGAACTTTAGTGGGTAATAAGTAAAACAGATGCACGATCCATTTTATGCAGTTAAAGAGGTTCCTTTTAAAATTATGAAATCAATTTATTACATTTATGAATTTATTAAACATTTATTAGAAAATTTGAATATATTTAACATCCAGTGAAATATATTACATAATATTCAAACATTTTCATTCCATCTTCGTGTATGTAAAATGGTTGGTCGTGAAAAAATGAGACACCTACACACTCAATCAAAGTTATTGATACTTTTTCTGAATATCAAAAATCATTTCAGATTTAATAAAAAAAATATAGTTCTGTTAATATGTTTAATGGAAAAATATAATGAAGCTTAGTTCCACGTGTGACAAAATATTTCACTACTTAACTTTTTCGATTGGCAAAGGCGGTCCATTGTGGTTTTATTTTTCTGAGAGGCAAAATTGTGTAAGTTTTTGTAAAGGCCTTTGTATCATCAAGTTGTATATTTAAAATTTTTAACTTTTATATTGATCTGGAAGCTGAGACATATGGAACGAAACCAAAACTAAAATTCTGGCTAGTGTAAAAGTATAAAAAAAATTGATATTTTTTTAATATTCCTTATTATTGTCCCCCAAAATTCGAAATTTCAAAATATTAGATTTTTTTCGTTGATCTGACAAGAGATTCCAGCTAGAGTGAAATCGCTCTATAATTAAACTAAGGGGATTTTGGTTTTGATGAAGAAAGTGGTGTTTGATAATCCCTTTCAATGTCATAGGATTTCATAAGTCATTCCATCTTTATGGTTATAAATGTGACCAAGTACCAATATACCAACAAAAGCAAGAGCGCTTCATGTAAAAAAAGTTTGTATCACTTCACCCAGGATGCTAATCTTTGCCAACTTAAATGAATAAATATGAAGTGAAATACTCACGAATCAAAGAAAGATAATGGAAGAAGCATTTAAAACACTTTCAAAGTGAACAAAACTACGGATTTGTGATCAAATTTAGAAAAGCAACAGTTTTGGAAGATGTCTAAGTAACATCATCAACTATCGTTTAAAAATATATGCATAAATTATTGTAAACATTCTTGTGACTACAAATGAAGGAAAATAAATCAATTTCAAAAGCTAAATGATCTAACGTTATCATAAAATCAAACTATGTTTAAAGATACCTGTGGAAAACAACTTCAGAATTAATAAAAATTGAAGAAATACAACTGGTGTCGGAAAGCTGCATGAAGATTTTTATCAATTAAACTCAAATAAGTTTCGACCAAAAGCCAGTCAATTTCTTTATATATTCTGTCATATTCCTTTTAATTCTGCAGTCTTTTATTCTTTGGTATTTTAAAAAAGATTGATTTATTGTAGAAACATATTGTTCCAGTAGTTTTTTTATGACCTCAAGCTTTGGAGTTTATCATTTTTCTTCTATCAACAAGTTTTTTCAAAATTATTTTTGGGTATTTTCTTAGACATTAGTTTATGATGTTACTAATGTATCTTTCAAAACTCTTTGCTTCTCTCTTTTCCATTCATCATATGGCATTTATTTCCTAGTTTCATTCATTGAAAGGTGTTTTGAATCTTTATATTGTTCCTCTTTTTACCTAACAGGTATACCTTTCATTTTTTTGAATTTTAAGTTTCCATCTATAGACGTCATAGGTCAAGTGATACAATTATTTTTGGATATATGCGTTCTTCCAATTGTTGGTACTGGTGTCATATTTATGAATTTCAACCGTTTGATCCAACTAGCCTTTCTAAACATGGTCATTCAGTTGCAAAAAGCAGCCTTATGATATTTCATGATCAAGTATTTATTAAAATTATGACAAGTGTTAGTTTAGATTTAAAATATGTTAAATAATTTTAAAGGTTGTCATTAGAAATACAGCTTAGGTGTTTTATATTCCGATTCTTCCTGACAGAAGTTAGAGCGACAATTTTGTGCCTTAACGAAATAGATCACTGATATTTAATTTATTGCTTAAACGGGAATCGCATCATTTACACGGTAGTAACATCGAATTGCCTATTTTTAATGCTTAAAAGTAAAGATATTGAAGCGTTAATTATTGTTATGAACGTGGAAATTCCTTCACTGGAGTCCCTTTTGAAAATCAGATAGAGAAAACACCCGTGCAGGCAAACTTTCCTACAAAGTGAATTTAGGGTAGCCATTTTCTAAAGTTAGGACGTAGGTTTACCACATATGACGGTTTTTCGACAATTTGGTGACATTTGACAACTTTTCAAAGGTTTGATTAACATTTCGAAATAACGAATATTCTATAGAATATTCTACGAATATTCTATAAGATATTTCTTAAAGTTTCTATAAAGAGTATATAGAACTAGACATCACTCAGTTGGAGAACAGTTGACGTGATACGAGTTATATTGAACTGTGACATACGTCATTGCTTTGAATAGTAAACGTTGTTTTGTAAATTGAGGTACGTCATTGTTTCGAGAATAGTATTGATTGTATTGTGACATTAGTAGATCCTTTAAGTGCTGTTTTATTGTATGCTGTCCCTATTTAACGCTGTGCTTGTGTTAGTTACAAATTTGGGCTCATTCTTGTTTCTTCAGCATACACCCAAGATTAAACAGGATACGTAATCACATTATTATAACACTTACAAATCAATACGTTGCTATCTAAGTATTTTAACTACAATTAATTACCAACATTGTTTAGAAGTTACTACGTGTTATTCGAGAGTTATTGAAATGTGTACTTTCTCCCCATTGAGCGCTATATCTCTCTAAAGTATTTAAAGTATGAGTGAACGTACAATACGATATTTTAAATTCTAGAATATTATTAGATTTGAGCAATATACCATCACAAAAATATATCGTATTTCAATGATTTACCAGAAAATTAAATTTATTAGTTTGAATAGAGAGCCACGTCTTAAACACATTTATTTTTCGGAATAAGTGAACGTAACGCATTTTATAATTGTAAACATGAATGTACGGCTTACTGGAAACATTAGTAAATTTAAGTGCAATTTCCCTTTGGTTCAGTACTTTTCTTTCGTACTTCAAAGAAAATCGCCTAAAAGCTTTTATCTAAATTGTCTTTTCTTTTCTCCTTCAAACAAAATACTTTGCTCTGAAATGATTTATTGTTTTACTCAGAACATCGAAATATGTGGATTTGTTTTTATCTGAAACATTCTGTACAAGTCCTTATGTTTATACAATACACAAATTATTAAAAATAAAACATATTTACTAAAAGTTTCTTATAATCTTTATTTTGTGTATGAATTAAGGTTAGATGAATTAATTTTAGATATTTTTTACTAATATTTAAGCCTTTGAAAGACAAGGAAATTAATATTCTGTAAAAAGTAAGTTGCATTTTTAAAAATATATTTTATTTTATTTCACTATGTTTAGCATATAAAATCAAAACGGGATAGCAAGCAAAAACGGGTTTTATTAGGTTCTGTCCTGTTATCAGTAATATAAGTGTGCAAAAATCAAATCTTGGTAGAAGGTAGTGGAAAAAATTCTTCCAAAAGTTTTACCCTGTTCACTTCCCCCCGGAGAATCAAAAATATGGCTCCGTTAGGATTGATTGCACTGTAGTTGATACGATAAGTATGCAAAGCTTTAGAAATCTAGGTTATGGGTGAGCTTCAGGATCTATAAATATTTTTTGAAAAGCCACCATTTTATCCGTCAACTAGAGAAAATAGAAACTCTGGATATGTTAGGATTGTTCCGTGATTAATACGATAAGTATGCAAATAGTTAGACATCTACGTTGTGGGTGAGCTTCAGGACCTGAACATATTTTTGAAAAGCCCCATTTTATTCGTCCCCTGGAGGGAATAGGAATTATGGATTTGTTTAGATTGTTTCGTAGTCGAGACGATAAGTATGTAACACTTCAGTCTTCTTGGTCTTCCGGGGGGGGGGTATTCAAATTAATCTGAAAATACATTTTGAAAAGCTCCCTGTTTGTCAGTGAAATCGAAATTTTGGTACAGTTAGGATCTGCCATTTGGTTTATATTGTAAGTATTAGGACTCCTACATATGCAGGATAGCGGCCATCCTGACTCCTAGTTAAAGGGAGGACTGTACATGGCAGAAATAGGTTAAAATTATCTTCCTTTTCTCAGGATTTCTAGAAAATCAAAACATTCTAGACTACTTTCTTGATATATTGATACAATTTTTTAAAAGCAGAAGCACCTAATTTATAATTAAATCACGTATCAAATGTCAGACATGTAGCATGCGCGCGCCATTGAAATGGCACAGTCAGATAATAACTGATTGGACCGGTTGGAATTACAATGTCGGTTGCGCCAGTCTATACATTTAGGAGCCTTAGTAAGTATGCAGAGATTTCGTCTTCTGGCGCATCGGAATAATTCTGAACAGTCTGAAAAGTTTTATGGAAAGCCCCTTCGATTTCTCCAATCCCAGGGAGAATCAAAGACCTGGCTCTGTTAGATTCTGTCTCGTTTTCATTTCTATAATTGTGGGAAAATCCAGCAGTTTAGGTTACCGGGTTTTTTGGGGGTGTCTAGAAAGGTAAATACGCTGCAATCAATTATAATGCAGATTTTATGACTTACATATATAACTTTTAATTTATTTATAAAGCTCTTAATTTTAAAATGCTTTCTGACAAGAATTTCTGTATTTAAAAATATGATGTATCCAAAACTTGACTTTTTCTAAAGTTCAATAATATTTGATGTTACAGGAAAATAAGGACATAAATTAGAGTTTTCTTTTATCTATATACCCAAACATTAACATCATTTTTGTTTTATTAATTACAATATTTGCAAATTCCATACAATTCGATGGACTATTTCCAGAGATATCGGGCTTCTCAAGAAAAAGTAAAATTTCTAATATCTCGAGAACGCCTCATAATAATCCGTAAACAATGATATCCATCTACTTCTGATTTGAAGTATTTCTAAAGCATGTACATATTTTTTATAGTAAACGTATTAAATTATTTATGATATTACTTGGTATTAAATAAAACCGTGTAATATATCCTCGAATATATCAGGGTTATTGCTTTATAAATTAACATGGTTTGTAAATGGAATCAACGTTATGTTATTCGGTTTTAAATTAAAAATTACAAATAAATGGCTATTTATCTATTTACTTTTTTAAATTAACATATACTTTTTATAATGTTTCTATGATTTTTAATAAAACTATTTGAAGCATTGAAAAATATCCCTTTATCTTAGCTACATAAAAACCAATCTCACAGATACACCACTTCATGATAAAACTGCCCGCCAAATACAAAATAACAAAAACTCCCAAAAATTGTGTCAAACCTCAAAATGGTTTTCGCCAAATTCTAGCAGAGCCAAAGCTGTACTTTCAGGTCTAGATTATCCCGAAGAAGGATTCTAACCTCCCACGTAATGCTTGGGTTTTGAAGTACGGTTAGTATCCTTCGGAGGAGTCACCGATCATATTGATTCACAGTATGTACAGTTTTTTTACAAAGGGCTCCCTAACTTTGGAATGGAATAACTCGGAAATGGTGATCGATAGAAGACTGAAACAAGTGGCATGTTTATTGGGAAAATCGTAAAAACCTGATGCAAAAGTTTCAAAATTAGTTACAAATATTGCTGACAGATGGCGCTGTACGCTGTAGTCGCAGTATGGAGTCCAAGAAATAGGCTATATATATATACAAGGTCCGTAGAATATCTTATATATAAGGTTGTCTCGTTCGGGGAAAAAGTTGTCCCGGGAAGGAAAAACGAGTGACGTCACTGCTAGACCTAAGGCTAGACCTATTCTCTGACAGAGGCGGGAAAAACTATTGAGAAACGTTGATCGGAAACTATTTAAATATTTATCTAATAGTAACTGTGTGCAAGCAATATAGAATAAAATAAAACAGTACATGCATAGTAATGTGAAGTTTACAAAAATAAATTCCGTACATATGAAAAGAAATAGCAAATTTTTTATGAGAGTGGAAGCTATTAAAATTTTAATATAATGGAAGTTTATACAAAGATTACTGAATGCTATGTTGAAAGATAATTGAATGAGCAAAAGTTATGTATAAAAAAATAGTGAATGAACAGAGAAGATCCAACAGTTGTTAGGTGTGTTATGTGAATCGGTTTGAGAAGGATATAAATATATATTTCTAATCTAAATGTGGCAAATCAGTCATTATTTAAATATTGACTGTATTCCGAAGTTTACAGGCATGAATAACGCAGTGTAAATTAGAATAAATATTAATTCCAGGCAATGCAATGCATAGTTTTTGTTTAGTTCAAAAATTTTACATGTTTTAGAAAAAATATATCGTCTGGATTTGAGAGGTCAGGAAACTTTCAAAATCATCTGAAGAAAAAACACTAATTGGTTTAAATTTGAAAACACATATTTTATCAAATCATTGCAATAATAATTATTAGTCATGTCAAATGCAGTTTGTTAAGAATTTTTTTGTTAGTAAATTTGTTAATAAAGTTTTTGCTAAGCCATTTATATCTCGATTCGTCAAATTGAAGGGCTTCATCATAAGTAAGACGGAGTAATTTCGATTCAATAGAAATGGTTTTTGTTCAAGAAAGGGATGTTCATAAGTTAAAAGAAACTAGTGTAATTTTATGGATAATTTTGTAAAAACAAAATAAATTTATAGTCGCATTAAAATGATACATTTATCCCTATTTATTTTAAAGCAAACGGTGTTGGGTTATACTTTTGGATATTTAATAATTTTAGAAATTTTGCTTTTGGTTTAAACGTGTTCAGGGGTCTTACATAGTCACTCTCCATTTTCCGATTGTTTAGGTTTTGATATTCTTCTGTTCCAAATATGTTCTATTCCATAGGTTTTGTTTTAAAAACGGCAAAAGTTCGTTCTTTTTAGGTTTTAGCAATTTAAATTTATTTAAATTTGCTAATTTGCAATTCCATTTATTGCCCTTTTTATTCCCTTTAATTTGATTCCAAATTTATTGCCCTCGGCTAAAAATTGGTTAATTCATCGCAATTTTACAGTTTTATTCTATTTTCAGCTTTTTAAATATTTCAGAATCGTCCATATTTAAATTATTGCCGAATTCGTATATTTCCAAATCGTTTCACTTCATTTCTTTTTAATTTTCGTCTGCTCCGAAATTCCATTGCTCTTCTTTAAAATTTCGAGTTTTTAATTGGTTGACCATAATATTAAAATCGTCTGTCATTAATTATTTTATCGTTCATCGATAATTTTGTTTACAATCTGTGGCAGCGATGTTTCGCAGTATATAAGCAAAATCGCGCACTTTTTCGCTCTTTCTCTTCTCGTCTCTTGATTGGAACTAAAATGTAGTCTTATAGAGTTGTTTTCAGCGCCTCGGCGCGAGCCGAGCGAAATTCGAATGCGGCATGCGTTCTGAGGAACGAACGTTTTATTTCCCGGCCTGCCTGTAATGTGTGTGGTATCCTGATAGCAGAGAGTTATTTACTTGAAATAACGTTGCGAGCGAAGTGATTGATGTCTACTGAAGTATCGTCGGCGCCTTTGGAATAACTGTTTAGTTCCGGAGGTCGGATTTGTTCTTTCATAGTGAACTGTGTAGTTTAAATTTTCCGAGTCCTAGGACCGGACCTCCAATTGCTTACTTCACGGTTTTGATGATGGAGCTATTTGTTCTTTTGTTCCGAGCGATCTCCACTGGCGCTCTGCTACTCTCGGCTGAGAATTTTGTATGATGTGAGGGAGCTGCCCGTTTTTGTGCAGATCGGGACTCGGGAGTGTTCTTTTCCTGAAGTTTTGGAGCACCATATTCCACTTGAATGGTTGGACTCACTTGATGTACCGATGCTTTACGGGAGGTACTTCTCCGTTTGGCCCCTTCTGGAGCATGAAGGGACTGCACCCAAGCTGATGATGACTGACATCGATTTCGTCCTCGGGACTTTATTACTGCCGTTCAGCGTTTTCCCGTTTATGTGTGATATCTTTTCATTAATTTTATTCTTTTGCAGTATTTAAAGTTAAATTAAATTAGCATGACTAAGACCCCTCAACTTATATACATTTTAAGTTACAAATCCTGTGGATTTTGTTAGGATGTTCTAAATTCCCTTTTGGCTAACTTATGTTCTTTTATCCCAAATTTTAGTTTTGATAAATAGTTGTATAAGTTTAATATTGTTAACTTTAAAATTTAATATTCTAACGTTTTTTCTACCACTATACGACCAGCCATTCCTTTTATTTATTTATTTAAGTTGTTTATTTGATTTGTTTAGTTAATGAGATGTTTAAAATTTGTAAAATGTTTTGAAAATTATTTTAAAAGTGAAGTTTAAAATTTTAATAAATGTTAGATTTTGAAAACCTAAAATCTGTATTCTCTCTTTTACTTTTGATGTTTTTACTTTTAGGAAAGTTGCATTTAATTACATGTAGAGTACATATTTGTACACATAGGGTAACTGGTCAATAGGTCAACTTTCTGTTTATTTAAGAATTCAGTGTATTTTAGAAGTATTTCAGAGTTTATTTCAGATGAACTTTACAAGTTTGGGAACTTTTGGAATGTTTTCAGGAATTTAGAATTCTGACTACTGAAAAACTATCTCTGAAAGCTGCAAAAGTTCTAAAACTTAAAAATCATCTGAAAACACTGAATTCTTAAAATTAATGAAAAGATATCACCCATAAACGGGAAAACGCTGAACGGCAGTAATAAAGTCCCGAGGACGAAATCGATGTCAGTCATCATCAGCTTGGGTGCAGTCCCTTCATGCTCCAGAAGGGGCCAAACGGAGAAGTACCTCCCGTAAAGCATCGGTACATCAAGTGAGTCCAACCATTCAATTGGAATATGGTGCTCCAAAACTTCAGGAAAAGAACACTCCCGAGGCCCGATCTGCACAAAAACGGGCAGCTCCCTCACATCATGCAAAATTATCAGCCGAGAGTAGCAGAGCGCCAGTGGAGATCGCTCGGAACAAAAGAACAAATAGCTCCATCATCAAAACCGTGAAGTAAGCAATTGGAGGTCCGGTCCTAGGACTCGGAAAATTTAAACTACACAGTTCACTATGAAAGAACAAATCCGACCTCCGGAACTAAACAATTATTCCAAAGGCGCCGACGATACTTCAGTAGACATCAATCACTTCGCTCGCAACGTTATTTCAAGTAAATAACTCTCTGCTATCAGGATACCACACACATTACAGGCAGGCCGGGAAATAAAACGTTCGTTCCTCAGAACGCATGCCGCATTCGAATTTCGCTCGGCTCGCGCCGAGGCGCTGAAAACAACTCTATAAGACTACATTTTAGTTCCAATCAAGAGACGAGAAGAGAAAGAGCGAAAAAGTGCGCGATTTTGCTTATATACTGCGAAACATCGCTGCCACAGATTGTAAACAAAATTATCGATGAACGATAAAATAATTAATGACAGACGATTTTAATATTATGGTCAACCAATTAAAAACTCGAAATTTTAAAGAAGAGCAATGGAATTTCGGAGCAGACGAAAATTAAAAAGAAATGAAGTGAAACGATTTGGAAATATACGAATTCGGCAATAATTTAAATATGGACGATTCTGAAATATTTAAAAAGCTGAAAATAGAATAAAACTGTAAAATTGCGATGAATTAACCAATTTTTAACCGAGGGCAATAAATTTGGAATCAAATTAAAGGGAATATAAAGGGCAATAAATGGAATTGCAAATTAGCAAATTTAAATAAATTTAAATTGCTAAAACCTAAAAAGAGCGAACTTTTGCCGTTTTTAAAACAAAACCCATGGAATAGAACATATTTGGAACAGAAGAATATCAAAACCTAAACAATCGGAAAATGGAGAGTGACTATGTAACTAAGACCCCTGAACACGTTTAAACCAAAAGCAAAATTTCTAAAATTATTAAATATCCAAAAGTATAACCCAACAACTCCTTCGAACCACCCCAAAAAAATTTTTCATTTGAAAAATGAAAAATTTTAGCTAACACATGACAAAATTCCGCGAAACGAAGGAGAGAAAAAAAAATCAAAATTTCAACTACAGCTGTAACATGAGCCATAAAAATCATATAAAAATTCAAATTCCTTATAAATAAATCAAAAATCAAATATTGACTTCACTAAACATTTCATAATATCAATTATCATATTTCTCAATATTTCTCTAAACTCTTAAACATGCATATAGATTCAACATTAAATCCTTCAACTTCATTATAACTCTATACTATGAAAATTCATTAATTCATTTTAAAATGCTCCAACAAATACGTCATCAAAGAGAAGTAGTAGAAAAATAATAAACAGATCTCCATATCATTAGCTGTCATGAATAAACATAAATTTTAACGAAAACTTTGGACCAGCCAAAGAATTCCAATATTCTAAACAATAAATTTTGAAAAGGTACCTTCAACAATAACAACCAATAAGTTTAAATTAACAAATTCATCACCAAACTCCTCTTCTACAAAGAAAACAATTATTCGAAGCATATTACTCTATTTAAATAATATCAATTTTGGCTCAAGTTACAAACAAACAAAAAAAATTTGTGGAATATTTGCCCCAAAATAACAAACTCAATTCCCTAACAATTTGGAACTGAACATAAATTTAACCGACTTGTTTACAAATTATACTATAAACTGATTACTTGGCAAATTAGGTCGTTTAAAAGACAAATATACACTAAAATGACCTTATGCATCATTTTACACTAATAACAATAAACGCGATTCCACTAGATTTTGTGCAACCTCTTGCACTCTCAACAACAATAATCTCAAATATCATAACTGCAACTCTGGAAATCTCAAAAAATTCTCATAATTCAAAATTCAACAATATATCTCATGTATAAATGGTACATTTAAATTCACTAACCGCCAAGTTTATCAAAATGTCTTTAAACAAAATACCAAAGGGAGAATCAAATTACAAATCCCCATTTAAATTTCAAAACCAAAAGAACTCAAATTGCATTGCACAATTTTAAATATTCCACTTAAAAAAAAATTAATTCTCCTATAATAAAATAAATTTTCCACTTTAACGACCAAAAATTTTAAAGACAGTATTAAAATATCAGATTCAGAATTAAGAACAAACAAACTGATTGAAGGGCTTCATCATGAGTAAGACGGAGTAGTTTCGATTCAATAGAAATGGTTTTTGTTCAAGAAAGGGATGTTCATAAGTTAAAAGAAACTATTGTAATTTTATGGATAATTTTGTAAAAACAAAATAAATTTATAGTCGCATTAAAATGATACATTTATCCCTATTTATTTTAAAGCAAACGGTAAATGGAATCTTTTTAGTTTGAAGCTCCTTCCCCATAAATATTGGACAAATTTCGGAGAAAAAAAAAATTCGTCTTCGAATAAAATGATAAAAATAGCCTTTGTGTCCTTTAGCATAAAATTCTGGATGATACCTCCCACCCCCTTTTATTTTCCACGATTTTCTGTCGCATTTTAAAGTGCCGATTGACTGAATTCTACGGTAATATCTGTACCATAAAAGAAATTAAATGAATTCACAAAGACTTCAAATAAACAAAATTAAACAGCAGATGTATATCATTAAATATATAGAAACGGGGTTTTCTTTAAGCATATGAAATGAAAATATTAATTACATGCATTGAGCATGCAATGATTCAATCTAAATATTTTAAAATCAAATCGATGACATTTTTCAGAAAATTATAAAGTTCAAATATTTTTTGTATAGGAACTATTAGGAACGGAATGGTACGCTTGCTTTTACACGACAGAATAAGTACTATAGCATTTATATGCAGGAAATTTTAAATCATCCAATTTTTAAAGAAATAGAAATTTAATTGCAAATTGATAAAGATAATATGGAGAGTTTTATAGAAATAAATTTTATTTAATTCTATTTTTTCATATTTCTCATTACTTATATCCTATTCCAAACCTTTATTTGACAATACAGACAGTAAAGTGCACAGTCTGTATTTAATGAATTTGAACGGGATATTTCGTTTAAAATCTTTAATGTGTTGTAAAAGTAATTCTTAAAAAATACTATATTAAAATCCATATTCATGCAATATATTTGTGAGTAAAAGAGTAAAAATATTAATAAAGATTATCAGTCTACACATGAAATATGTAAATTTTGTGTAAAAAAGAAGATGAATGTATTTGTTATACGAAATCACCCGGAAAATCATATCCTTGTCTTAGTATATAATTTGTCAAACCGCTATTTTTGGCTTCTTCATCCGTTAATTACAGCGATTTAGTTCGTTTTGAATTCAAATTTGAGTTCATTTGTCATATTTTAATGTTAGCACATAATTTTAGGAAACATTTCATGTATCTCGTTGATGTTTAAAGCAAGGCATTTTTAAATAAAACCGTGCTGTTTTCCAACGTTTTTCAACGAAGCGGCGCTGGTCAACGGAACGGAGGGTCTAGCAGTGACGTCACATCTCGCCCGGAAATGTTACCATGGGAGGAATAGCGAACGAGACAACCTGTTAATATTCTATTAACTTTGATATATATATACATATATATATATATATTTATATATATATATATATATATATATATATATATATATAAATAATGTGCAAGGTGCATATTTTGAATCGATTTTTATGTGATTGCAACGACTGCTTTAACAAGGAAAATATCACCACTATTTATAGCCTATTTCTCGGAACTTTCAGCAACATTTGTAACTAATTTTGATGATTTTGTATCAGATTTTTACGGTTTTCCCAGTAAAAATATCACTTGTTTCAGTCTTCAATCGATCACCGTTTCCGAATTGTTTCATTTCAAAGTTAGGGAGTCTTTTGTGAAACATTGTATATAAGCATCTAAGTAAATCTGCTCCCTAACTAGAGTTTGAATGATGACACTGTTCAGTAATACCGTACTCAGTGAATTGATTTTGACTTACTGCGAATGTGTGCAACCAATCTCCTAGTAATACAATCAGGAAATAGTGCTGTCTTTTTCCGTATAGCCGACATTGTTCTGCAGTTTTTAATCTGCAGCTGGTATTTTGATTGTAATCAACACGTCCGTTTCATCATCAATATAGCTAACATCCAAAAATGATTAATTGTATATTTAGCATATTTTCGTGCTGTGTGTGTCCTGGCCGTAAGTACTGAAAACGTCTTTCTGGGTGTACCCCAACCCGCCACCCGCTGAACAGAATGCAAGAATCCATACCGACTTGTCTATAAGGACTGTTGTTTTGTTCGAAAAGTGCAGTAACAAAAATTAGTTTGAAACTTTTTTGAGTTAACTGAAAACAGTTGTTACAAAATGATTCTAGTTCATATCAAAAATTGAAGGCATTGCTTATATTTTCATAGACTTTCTTAGGAAAATATCTGGAAACCATCAAAATCACCTTATTTACATTTTTAACACTTTTCAACATAGTTGAAAAATGCTTATGTCTGTCTGTCTGTCAGTTCTGTCTGACAGTTCTGTCTGTCTGCCTGTCCGTTCGTACGTTAACTGCCGTAAAAATGGCTTTATCAAAATGAAATTTTAGTATGATGTTGAAACGGTCTGTGGGACATATAAGAATGTAAATGAATAATATTAACCCAATTAGTTTTGGAATGAACCCGGGTTCAAAAAGTGAAATATATTGAACCCTAGGGGACCTAATTTTTCAAACATTTAAAAGAATTTAAAATTCACAAATTGATTTGAAAATTTTAGGGAATGTGAAAATTATCCCATAAAATACATAAAAAAATAAGCAAAATATATTAGATAGATTTTTGAATAAGAATTCGAATAACAATTACACCCATTTTATATGAACGGCCGTCCAAACGGTTGCTCGAGTCCTTAGCATGAGTCGGACGGTCTGGGTCTTCAACCCATATTATATGAGGGCCAACGGCCGTACCGTGCTAAAACACTGGTTCTCGTTAGATCATCGAAGTCAGGCAGCATCGGGCGTGGTTAGTACTTGGGTGGGTGACCACCTGGAACACCGCGTGCTGTTGGCACATTTCGGGCACGGTAGCCCGGTGCTTTGCGCGCTGGATTTGCACGCTGCCACAACTGCCGCTGCGTTCATGCGGAATACGATCACGTTAAACATGTGGGACCGTAAGTTCTTCCGATAGGTTAGTGGTAGGGGAAGGAGGGTACGGTCCCTGTGAATGCCTCCCCCACTGGGTTCCGGTCTAAATTGGGTGGCACTTCCCGGCCGTCCAAATGGTTACCTTACACCTTTCTGGTAGGTCGGACGGTCTGGGTCTCAACAGCAACAACAACCCATATTATATGAAGAGATCACATGACTCACTTCAAAATAAAATTTACCATCCATCTCTTTTTTCCCAATGTAAAAATCGTTATTTTTAAAGTTCTTTTAAATTTATATTTAGTATTGCATCCGTCCTAAAACCGCTTTATTTTTGCCTATTTCTGTACATCCATATACTGTGCCAAAGTAATTAAAATATTTTTTAGTTTAAGTGATCATCAAACTTTGATTATTTCTACAACGAAGCCTAATTTTAATGAATGCAGAATATAAACAAGTGAGTTGTATAAGAATTGCTAAATTTTTTTCACGCAAAATTATTTAGTTCTGGAGTCTCGAATTAAAGTGATATGAATGAAATTTTCACTGTTTTTACGTAGAGAGCCGTATGATTCATATTCCGATGACGCTATTTGAATTAAGTTAATTTTTTCGATGAAATTTGAAGTTTTCAAATATAATAAATTATTGTAGGTATGTGATAATTTAAAGTATACCAGTGCTAAATGTATCAAATTTTAGAGATGTTTAAATAAAATTGCATTTCAGTTGGAAATTGTTTCATAATCAATGCTTTATGCCTGATTGATCTTTCTTAGTTAAGTATTAAAATACCTTTAACCAGTATCGTCTGTCTGTTTGTAATAGTTTCAAAAATAAACTGTGAAGAATCTTGTTTTTACACCTTACTGAATGATTTCTATGCACCAATTCAATTTGAACAGCCCCTAGATTCAGGAATTTTGGTGATTACAAGAGTATCGAAAAGTTTCTATAAATTTTACAATTTACTTCATCCCAAATTTGATTTTCTAAGTTCAAAATTTGTCTTTAGTTTGACTACATAAAGTATTGACAACATTAGCTAGAGGGACTATATATATATATATATATATATATATATATACATACATACACACACACACATATATATATATATTACAAAAATATTGCACATCATTTAAATTACTATTTCATAACTTCTTATTTAAAGCATTTTCGTAATTGGAACAATGTATTTACATCTAACGATTCAAAAATATCTATACCCAAAAGTAAAAGTTTACTTTCAATATTTGATACAGATTAATAAAATCAAATGTAAAAATTAAATTTTCCCCAACAATATTTTTATCTATAAAGACAGAAACATTCTAAAACTTTTAAAAATTATTTAAAATTATCAACCAATAAATATCGAAAACTGTAAAGTAGAAGATATCGTGTGATACCCATGAAATTGTTCCAAATGTCAGATGTACATCAGGTAATATCAGGTGACATATCCAGGACATATAGCTTATTGGCATGACAAAAAAGCTGTGTCCCACACTTGTCTTGGAGGATGGCCAAATACGTTCTCACATGAACCTTACGAGCACAGTCTTGCAAATTTATTGGTTGTCCCTTAAAAGTGTATTGCTTTCTATGTCCAGATATACAAAAATTCTGGAAAGAAAATACTTTGAATGATTGCCTATTTTATGCAAGGTTGGCGTCCATTATTTTAAATGCATCGATTTTTTAGTTTGGAAAATATGTTTTCAAATCTAGGATTTTTGCTCAAATTAAGATAAACTTGCATATATGTCATGGGGTTTTCATGTTGTAAATACGGGGTTGGAGAATACTTGTTGATTAAAAATTCCTTATAGAGTTTTAGGGTTCCTATGCCGCCTATAGGATTTTGGAGCCTCTACAAGTATTTATTACGGACCGCGTACTTATTTGATTTTCTCAGTTTTTGTTAATTTTTCATGTCTTCATCAGTTGCGAAAAGAAAGTATTGGTGGTCTAGCCCCCTTCAGGAGCCTGGGCTTTTCCCACTTTAGTGGTGTCCCGTCCTTCTGAATGGGTATTCCTGCTAGTATTGTCTTTAAGCAGCCCATTAATTTTGCAAGCAAATGTCCATTAATGCACGTATTATGTCTAGCTATAGAAGGTGAATAAATGCCATCGAATAAATGATATTGTACTGTCCCTAACACGTTTAAATGTTTAAGAAACTAACGTTTTGCAACGAACACTACAACATGCCAATTTCATAGTTGTAGAGCAATGTGTAATGAGTAGAAATTGCCACTGTTGTTCACACTATGGAAAGCAATGAATATTTGTCATACTTATACGGTTGCTGGATTATATGGCACGGTGATACTTGAAATCCTTTCAGAAGGCATTTATTTGAAACAATTAGGTAACAACAATTACATTCAAATACTAAAATGTAAGCATAAAAACTATAAAATATCTTAATAACTTTCCGCAATTAGACCAATTTATATACTGGTCATATCTATATCGCTTAGTAAACCGTGAAAATTACAAAATTTTTCTAACACCTCCCTCCCCTCGATCAAGCACGTACATATCATCCAGACGTTTCATCTCGATTGCTGAGAATACGTTTATTATGCGCATGCACGACTGGATATGATAAAATCACTCATTTATCGACCGATCTTCCTGGGTGAAAACGCAGGTCATAGAACATTTTAATAGTTCGCTCGCTTAAAAACATCATATTTAATGAACGGATAGCTTCAGGAAATTATTTTTATGTTGGACCATTGTGCTCTATTTAATCGAGCTGCTGTTAAATTATAAATATTGGATCAATTTTTTTATATAGCAATTAAAAATTGAGGACGCGTAAAAAACACGAAGAGTGTACATTTTTCAAAAATTCAAGAAAAGTCGTATATTTACCTTATTGATTTCGTTCCAGATGTTTTGAAAGAGAAATTTCTGATCTTTCCGACTGTGTTAAGATGGAAACTCTATAATAATACACTATGTTGAAAAAAAATATATACATCCATAAGAAATTTAGCTACAACTGCGATACTCGGCATGTTTGTATCGTTTGGGAAGAAATGCAAATTATTAGAATTGAGAAGCAAAACGTTATATTATGATATGCAAGTAGATGATGGCATTTTAGTATGTCTTAAATCCTCTACTGGCAGCCATACAACCGATATCCGGTGCTGTATAAAATCTATCAAGTTGCTTATGTGCTTCGAAAGATTCTGCCAAGAATATTGCAACTGGTCAGATAATTCAGTGATATTCTGAGAAGGCTGCAGTTGGCTTCCTAGCATGTCCTAGACGTGTTTCATTAGTGATAGTTCATCAGCACTGAGAGAGAAGCGGGATTCGTCGCTAAAAACAGCACGCCTTCAATCTGACATTGTCCAGGACCACCGTTAGATGTGCCTTCTTTAATTCACTGTTGCCAACACCAAACAATTACCATATCGCCAAGATGGCAACTGATACATACGTTCGTTAGATTAACCAGCTTCCCTTGAGCCTATGATGCGACCTCGCTCTAAATCAGACAATTGCTCGTAGCTCCGTCGAGTGCTTCTCAAACAAATCTTTCTACACAATTTGCAGTATCTAAGCAGAAAATAAAGTTCCAATTGCCAGTGAGTGAGAACACCCGTCGTTTTAAATGTTGCATGATGCGTCATTTTCATGCGCGTTGCATGAGTCCGATAACATCGATGCCGCAAACAGTTTGATCATATGCATAATTCTTAAAACGGCACTTGTATGTTGTTGTTGTTGAAACCCAGACCGTCCGACCTAACAGAAAGGTGTAAGGTAACTGTTTGGACGGTCGGGAAGTGCCACCCAATTTAGACCGGAACCCAGTGGGGGAGACATCCACAGGGACCGTACCCTCCTTCCCCTACCACCAACCTCTCGGAAGGACTTTCGGACCCACATGTTTAACGTGATCGTACTCCGCATGAACACGGCGGCAGTTTTGGCAGTGGCTGGAATCGAACCCGGGCCTACCGAGTGCAACTCCAGCGCGCTAACCAATGGGCTACCGCGCCCCCCGGCACTTGTATGTAGAGTTTTTAGTCAATTTTTATGAGTGCATATATTTTTTTGCAACAAAGTGTATTTTTAGTCGCTAAGGAATCAACTTGACGATTAGCGAGATCGATTTATAAAAATGCCCTTATTCGTTTTATTTTCCTACAATATAAAAATTCGTTAATCTGTAATGAAATTTATGACACAGCAGACATTTTGTACAATGATTTTGAAATCGCGTAGTAAATAGAAATGTGTTGCGTGGTGTGCCATACAAATCTATTTTTAAGTGCAAAATTACAGTATATTCAAACGCTGAGCTATATAGTCACTATATAAAACATTTCTGATAACTCAAAATTAAAATTTCATTATATGAAATTGATTGTTTGATTTCTAATCAGTATATTCCTGAAATTTAAAATTGTAATTCTGCTAATGTTGTTTTCTATTTCAATAGAGTCATTTATTTTTGTTAATTAATGTGGAGCGACAAATCTGTTATAGAATATATAATTATATCTGCTAGAAGTATCCACACCAAAATCTGCAAGAAACATCCTTATCAAAATCTGTCGAACTGCAAGTTGAAACTCTAATTCCACTACAATCCCATAAATGCAACAAAAACAGTACTGGCAAAAAATATCTTGTTCCAAGTTCCAAAAGAATTGATCGAGGCCATTTAGAAGTTATTTTAACAATTTCCGTCCCATTGACGCCAGTAAAAAATATATTCGCCTCATAATTCGTTTAAAATACCAACTATTATCTTTGGTTGAAGACAATTTATAGATTCTGAGTTTTTTTAACAAAAATATAGATCATCATTCTAGAAAATTTCCGTTTCGTGAAATAAATTTATTTATTTATTTATTTATTTATTTATTTATTCAATTAACGTGGCAACTACAGATGAAATCCAGTTACAGTAGCCACACAAGAAATTAAAAAGTACAGAACATAGGATACAAGAATACTAATTAGTAAACATATCAAGCGCATTGAAACAGGCTTTTTTAAAACAGGCAGGGGTCAAGTTAAATATATCAATATCAGCACAATAAGTATTATATAGATCAACAAATTTATAGATAGAATAGCATTTAATATAGTTGCGCTTAACAATAGTATTGTGAAAAAGAGTTTTTTTCCTGGTATTATTGACAGGTATGTGGAATTCCAGGCAAGAAAGTAAAGTAGGGCAATCAATAGTATTATTTAAAACCTTATAATAAAACAAAAGGCAGGACCAGTTTCTTCTTTTTTTAAGAGACATTAAACTATAATGGTCAAGATGCTTTTCCTTTCCTTCAAGTTCTCCTTTTTCAAATAGTTCTACCTACCTGAAGGTGCAAAATATCTGTTCGGGAAAGCACCCCCCAATTTAGACTGGACCCAAGGCTTAGTGTGGCAACCACATAAACCATACCATCATTTCACTTAACCTCTCGAAAGCACATTTGAACTACAGATTTATCGTGCCCCTGCTTCACATTTACACGGCGATAGTTTTGAGTAACGTCGAAGATTGAATTTGCAACTACCTCGTGCGATTCTCTCACCTTAACCACTGGCCTATCAAAAAATACTTTTATGAAATTGTCTCCACCAGAGAGTGCTCACTCACATGTGACGTCACCGAACTAGTAGTGAAGCGTGCAGTATGTAATGGTGCACGCGCCAATCAGTATATCGCTTAATTGAGCGATAAATGGCTACAAATTGAGAAATCGCCAGTCTGTCGCTTTCTGAATACAAAGTCCTATCCCAATCTAACAATTTTACAGGACATATTTCTACGAACAAACCTGGTTGTGAATTTTTTTATAGCGTAGTATACCCGCAGGTTTACTAGTAGTGCGAAAAGTCGCCAAATGCGCTCATAAAAAAATAAAGCAATACCAGTGATACATTGGATTCCAAAAGTAAGCACGGACCGTAAAATCAACAACAATGGAAAAGTAAAGCTGTGATTAACTCAAAATTGTACATGAAGGTAGCAAATGTGTTTATGCACTAAAGAAAACAAGAATTATGTATAAAGATGAAAAAAATAATTACTTTTCGTAAGTTATATGATAGCGTCACATTTGGGTCATTAAAAAAATTGCTTAAAGGCAAACAAAACATACATTAGTATGGTATGTGACCACCCCGGACCTGCACACTAAGTTTACAACGATTTTCTAGGCTTTCAATGAGGTGATCAACTTTCGCAGATGCGAGCAATGATCATTCCTCCAATAAGGCAGCTTCAAACTCTCTGAGACTGGCTGGAGGAGGTAAACGTACAGAGACAGCAAGCCCGAGGGCATCCCAAAGGAATTCAATGGGATTAAGGTCGGGGGAATACGCCGGCCACTCCATACGAGAATGCCCTCAAATTCCAGGTATTCGTCAACGATGTTAGCTCAATGGGGACGGGCATTATCGTCCATAAGGAGGAAATCAGGACCAATTGCTGCATCGTAGAGACTGGCAATGGGGTTTAGGACATCATCTCGATACCGCGCAGCCGTCATAGAAAATAGAAATAGCCGTCTGTAAAGATGTGCAGCTTTGTGTGATATCCCATTGAAATTCCAGCCCACACCATGACGCTGCAAACCTCTGAATGTGTGATGTTCGATGATATTCTTGGCCTGATTGCGTGTCTCTCGTTCTCTTCAGACCCTTACACGCTTATCATATGATTCCAGGGCAAATCTGGACTCGTCCGTGAACAGGACGTTGCACCAATCTTAGACAGTCCGAAGGACATGTTGACGACATCATTCTACTCTTGCCTATCTGGCTTGGACGGTTAGTGGAACACAAAAACGTGGTACTCGTGCATACAGTCCCTTCATGTGGAGCCTTGGGGGCACAATACTGGTAGATATTGTCTTACCAAGTGCCGCTGCAACCATGGATGTAACAGTTGTGGAGGCCGATCATCGATTCCGCTTGGCTACTATAGCAATATATAATACATCAGAGGGGGTGCTAACCTTTGGACGACCGGGCATAGGTCTCCAGACAACAGTTTAACTTGTTTGGAATTGTTTCCATAATCGAGAAATTACCGAATTATCAACGCCAAAGAAAATAGCGACATTTTTGATTGACTGTCCTTCTTCAATGCGTCTAACAGTACGACGGCACTAATTATCTGTCATTTGTTTTCTTTCAGCCATAGAAACACGAATATCAGAAAAAATTATCCTACAAATGTTTAAACACTTCGTATCAGCATTTAAATGCACCTCCTCAAACTCTTCAGAATGCTGGCGTCTTCAACGACTGCTAAATTAACATATATCCGGACAATCAATAGTGATTGGCTGTAACATACGATATTTGCATACTGTCAACTATATCAGCAGCGATTTTCAGCCACTCAAATTCAAGTACGCTTTCGAAAAATTAAAATTATCATTACGTGCTTAACTTTTGGAAGTCAGTGTATATATAATCGTATTACATAAACAACGTGTAAATGGGAATATTCACTTTTGAATCTTTTTGACACGCTTGTGTATTTCATACTTGTATTTATTTAACAAACTTTACTGAAAAACGTCCAGTTCGAGTTCATTGATGCTGATATTGTATATTTTCCCAATTGTATATTATACTTGATATGTAGAGAAAATACAAACTAACGGCTGCACCATCAAAAGTCGAGCAGCTAGAGACAAGACAACGGGATATACGGATTAAATTATTTCTAATGCCAGGGATACCTTCGTCCGGCACGTGATATATCTAAGACGTATGGTTCTTTGACATGAATCAAAAGAGTTGGCACACACTTATCTTGGATGACGGCCAAATAAATTTTACCCTGAAGGTTTTTAACCTAGTCCGGAAATTTCTAGGTTGGCCATTGTCATTTTATTGATTCCATTGATGATACATGCATTAACTCAGAAAAGAAAAGATTTTGAATGATTCCATATTTTACTCAGCTTTGATGCTCATTCTGTCAAATGTTTTTTTCTGGAATTTGTGAAGGACGGGGTACGTTTATTGACAACAAGCACTCATCTTCGTAACTT
Source organism: Amaurobius ferox (assembly GCA_951213105.1). Taxonomy (NCBI): domain Eukaryota; kingdom Metazoa; phylum Arthropoda; class Arachnida; order Araneae; family Amaurobiidae; genus Amaurobius; species Amaurobius ferox. The sequence continues at coordinate 159,839,027 of OX578140.1, read as the reverse complement.
ATAATGAAATTGTATTTTTAGTGCGGCGTGAAATTTTCTTTTCTTATGAAGACGGCTGTCTAGCCGTCTTCATAACATCCGGGAATGCTAAAATTGCAGTCTTCAGTTAACAGTCGGGTTACTTTTTCAAAAGTCTCCGATATGTTTTCAGAAGGCATTTCCAAAGGACCAGTAGATAGATCTACGTAGAGGCCTACGTTTATTCTCCGCGGACTTGTATGTTGCTCTACGCAGGACCCTAAGCATAAGATATTTATCTAAATGAATTATTTAAAAATATTGTCTCAAGTTACCGGTATATTTTTTCTCTAATAATCATTTTGTATTTAAAAAATAAATAAATAAAAATAAATATAAATAAATTAAATAAAATTATCCTGAAAATTTGAAGGCTTTTTTCTATTCCACTGGTTTGAGCTCGCTAAAAATCAATGGGCATCTGGCATTTACCATTGAAATAATCTTACAAAATGCAGTTCGACTTTGCTTATTTGACAAATGCAGTCTTCGAGCCGAAAAATACAATTTACAATATCTCGATAACGTAAATTTCTAAACAGTGGTGTCTTTATTACTTTCCTTATATACATAATGTATAAGGAAAGTATTGTGACGGGGTCGAAAATTCGAATTCGAGTTTTCGACGGGAGAGAACGTTTCAAGCATCCCTGATCACGAATCAAACATTTTTGAAGTGATGTCTGTGTGTGTGTGTGTGTGTGTGTGAAAGTATGTGTGTGTGTGTGTGTGTGTGTCAGTGAGTCTGTGGAGACGATAACTGACGAACGAATGGACCGATTCGAACCAAATTTGGTACAAAAATCACAATCTGTAAACACTGGAAGCCTATTGTTTTTATACGTAATCGAATGTTAAGAATCCCCCTAAATTTTCGAATGAAATTTTGAAAAAATCGTCAAAAAATCAAAACCGCTAATAAAGTTACGCAAATAGACATTTCTTCTATAATTTTTCATTAGAAAACGATTGGCATAAATTTTAGAACCCTAACATGAACCGTTCTCGAGATATTGTACATTTTTCAAAAAAATTATGAAAAAGTCACATAAAAAAAGAAATTCCTATTGAGAAACATGTTCACTTTTCATATGTAATACCATGCGATAAATTGAGTGACATCATTCTCGTGGATCTAGCTCGTTCCATTCATGAAAAAATATACTTTGAATAATACTTTTGTATTTGAACGCCAATAGTCATTTATCTGCTGTAAGAATAACTTTTTCTTAGTGAATAACGCTTGGCGAGATTTTGGCGACGAATTTGGCGGAATGTCGCCAACTTGGCGACTTTTTTGAAATGTTGCCAAATTAATAAAAATCTCTCCTAATGGATAAAAATGATGCTAAATCAATGAAAATGACGACTAATTGTCGAAAATTCAATATCTTGGAAAGAATATTAGTATCTACTATAAGAAAAACCTATTTTTTTACTGTAAAAGTAGTAAATTCATTACATTATATAAGGAAAGTCATGTGTTGCCCACATCAGACTTTTTTTTTTTATTAAACGCACTTACAAAGTGTTTATACACTTGATAATTCTGAATATATTTGTAATTTAAGACTTTTCGTTTTAGTTAGCTTTCGTTTAGTTCGTGTGCCATTTCTTGTGTTATAAATTATGCCATTAACTTGAAAAACATGTAAATTGAATATTTTCTTAAATTTTTTAATATAATTTGAAAGTGAAATTTCTTCAAGTACAGTAATTAATCGATAAACGTCTCAACACCTATCAGCTGCAAAAATAGCTTCCTTCATAGTGATAAAACGACATAATAGTAACCTCATTAAAAACAAGAGAGATTTCTGCCCCACACGTTATCTAAGAAGTATGACGGTGCCATCAAAAAAATAATTTCCAATGGAGATACAAGAATTGAAATAATTTTCAATGGAGACTTTATTACCAAACAAAAAAGGGTTACCACGCCTTTCAAATGAAGGAACACGTGAACCAGTCGTAAGTCAGGGAGGTGTGATCTTTTATGTCCACTGTTTAATTATGCTGTCAAATCTGCAAAAAGCTTCTTTACGGCGTATCAAAAGAACTTATTGAGGACGTACCAAAAGAGCTCATTTAGGGCGTATGAAAAGTATTTTATACACCTGTGCAGGGGGAAAATGCGTATTTAAGGCGTAATACATAGTCTTCTAGTCTTCTTCGGGCGTAGCATTCTATGTGCTCAGCGAAGGGGCAAAGGCGTATTACTTATCCGAACAACTGTCTAAGATGTGGTCAAGTGCTTATTTAGGCTGGGCATGTGTTCGAGAGTGTTTAAGCGTGTGCTCGAGCAGCGGGCAACTAAGTCTTTCGACACACTTAATGGACGAGTACAATTAATTCCTGCTTTAAATCTCTGGCAACGGCGAGTACAGTTTATAATATGGAATAATTTTCAAATTGGAACATCCTTTGTAGAGTAACCGTATAAAGTTACATTTTGTGCATCATTTAACTAAAACGTGCCACGTGATCAAACCCATCGTAGTCCGAATGCCTATCTTATTCGAAGCATTTCTGAAATTAGAACAATGGGTCTGTGACCTACCGTTCAAGAGATATTTGATCCACAATTTCTTTGAAACACACCGCATACTCAAGTAAATTCAAATGGAGAGAAATCTAGTCTTCATTTCCAGAGCATCGGATTCGAATTCAAGACTTCCCAAAGCATATATATACATAAAAATTTGTACATTTTCACAATATTGTGTTTGCCGACGCGGTGGTCGAACGGTCAAGGCGAGAGTTTCCAAGCGATCGTTCGACCGCCACGTTGTGGGTTCGAGTCCCATATAAGGCATGGATGTTGTGTTGTTGGGTGCAGTGTGTTCTACTCCCCTCTGGTGCGCCTCTGGCCAACGTCCTAGGACGGCTAAATGGTTCACGTTTCTGCACGATGTATAGGCGAATGATGAAAGTCAAGTGCCAGTCCATTTGATTAAAAAAAATGTGTTTATAAATGAACGATGAATTACTTAAAAGTAAAAATCGACTTACCAGAAACAGCCTAATTTTTACAATTGCACCAAGATTCTGTCAAGTGAAAACTGATATATTAATTGCTTAAAGTCGTTAAAGAAGCTGTTATTGAGTTCGCCAAACTGCTAATAATAAACTTTACCGTCCATCTTAAAAGAGTTCCTTAAAGATACAGAGAATAAAATGTGTAGGATTTTTACTGTCCTTATATACACTAATGTATAAGGAAAGTATTGTAAGGGGGTCGAAAATTCGAATTCGAGTTTTCGACGGGAGAGCGCGTTTCAAGCATATCTGATCATAAATCGAATATTTTTGAGGTGATGTCTGTGTGTGTGTGTCAGAGAGTCTGTAGAGACGATATCTCACGAACGAATGGGGCGATTAGAATGAAATTTGTTATAAAAATTATAATCCATGAATATTGGAAGTCTATTGTTTTTAAACACAATCGAATGTTCAGAATTCCTCCTAAATTTTTGAGTGAAATTTCAAAAAAAATCGTCCAAAAATAAAAACTTTTAATAAAGTTACACAAATAGACATTTCTTATGTAATTTTTCCTTAGAAAACGATTGACATAAACTTTAGAACGCTAGCACGAACAGTTCTCGAGATATTGCCCATTTTCCAAATAAATTTATCAAAAAATCCCATAAATTAAACAAAATATTAATTATTGAAAAACATGTTTACTTTTTATATGTAATATCATGCCATAAATTTTGTGACATCACTCTCATGGATCTAACTCGTTCTATTCATGAGAAAAGATACGTTGAGCAATACTTTTGCATTGGAACACCAATAGTCATTTATCTACTATAAGAATAACTTATTTCACCGTCCGTAACGCTTGGTGAGATTTTGGCGATGAATTTGGCGGAATGTCGCCAGCTGGGCGACTTTTTAAATATTCCCAAATTAACAAAAATATCGACAAATGGGTTAAAATGACGCTAAATCAATAAAAATGACAACTGATCGATGAAAATTTAATATCTTGTAAAGAATATAAGTATCTACTATAAGAATAACCTATATTTTTTTACTGTAAAAGTAGTAAATTCATAGCATTAGATAAGGAAAATCATGTGCTGCCCACATCAGATTTTTTAAATTAACTAACAACTCTCGAAGTCACAACGTGAAGAAAATCTGTAAAAATACTGTGTACCAGCTAATCTCTAAAGGTGTGTCGAGGCACATTTGTATGCCACGAAATTGCCTAACTGTATCGCAAGAAAAACAACAAAATTTTATTAAAATGGAAAATAAAATAAAATTTAAAATATGTATTAAATACTTTTAATACCGTTTCTTAATATTATAAGAGGAACAAGTAAATGTTAGTAATACAAATTGGATTGTAATATAAATGCAAATAGTAACACGAATTATACGCAAAATGTGTCTAGTGTAGCTCTGCCACCCGTACGGGTGTGTTATAATATTCCTCTGAGAGAAACAATGTGCCGCAAGTTAAAACAGTTTAAGTATCCCTGAAGTCTACGAATACGGATTGATGTTCCAAAAACTTCCGAAAACACTGCTCTCAGCAATTTAGAATCATATCATTTTTATTTTAAACCACTATTGCGATGTAATTTAAACATTTGTAAAGAGCCTTGCTGCCCCAACCGGGCATCGAATCCTGGATCTCCGATCTGGCCAGCTGACTCTCTACCGTTGAGCTACTGGGACGAAATTGCAAGCTCTTATCATTGAAGTGGACTCTGCCTTCTCCACCCTCTGAAGTCAGATTGGCGGGTAATTGGCAATCTGACTGACCACCTCCTGCTATTTTTACCTCAGGTTAGCTTACTGACACTACTATTTTTACCCAGGTTAGTATCCCCTGTGGTCGTTATCCTCTTAATTCAAAATTGACGTTCAATCTTCCAGAGTAAACTGAATCCGTACTAGTCGTACTAGGATCAAACCTCCGACATCTTTGCACTAAACTACAGAATTAATTTGTTCGGGCGCAATTATAAAGAATCTTTCTGCTCCAACAAGGAATCGCATCCTGGAATCGCATCTCCGAACTGGCCAGAAGACGCTCGAGCTACTGGAACGAAATGCCAAGCTTTTATCGTTAAAGTGGACACTGCGCATTCAATAGCTAAAAAAATGCTGCTATTGATATATATAAAATAATTCCTAATATCTCTGGTACCTTCGTCTGCTACGTGACATTTTTCGGACATAGGGCTTTTTGACATAACTCAAATAGGTTGGCACATTCTTGTCTTGGACAACAGCCAAATACATTTTTATACGTAATATTCGAATCCATTCCCAAAATTTCTATGTTGCTTTGTACAAGTTTATTGATTACCCTGTCTAGATAAGAACATTGAAAAAAAAACCAATTGTGAATGATTGCGCATAATTTTCGTCGCTTTAAACAAATGTCAGGATTTATGAAGGACAGGTATATACTTTAACAACTACTACTTAAATTCAGTGAAAAATGAAGTTCTCAAAATGGCTGCGAATTATTTCACTGCAAGAGATATAGGTAAAAGGAAGTTTTGTGGTGGGGAGGATATTCATACTCTCAAATTTTGATATATTTCTATGTTTTGAGCATCTCCTTATATCCCTACTCCCCCTATTGCACTAATTTTTAAATCTAAATAAAAAGCACATTATCAATAACAAAATAAAAACTTGCGAAAATGTAAGAATTGGTTACAAGGGAGAACAAGAAAGATAATTAATGCATAAAGCATTGATTATGAAACACATTCCAACTACAATGCAATTTTATTTAAACATCTCTAAAATGCGATGCATTTAACGATGATATTTTTAAAATTATCACAGTACTACAATAATTTATTTTACTTGGAAACTTAAAGCCATGAATGTAAAAGTACTTTCTAACTCCATGCTTAAAACGTCATCGAAAAAGGCAATGCTTTAAAATCGTCTGCTCCTCTGTAAAATCAATGAATATTTTATTCATATCATCTATCTTCCATACTCTAGAGCTAAATAATTTGTGTTAAAAAATTCAGCAATTCTTATACAACTTATCTTACAACTTGATTTATTTACATTCTACATACATTAAAATTAGGCTACGTTGTAGAAATAATCAAAGTTGGAGGATCATTTAAACTCAAATATATTGTAATTACGTTGTTTCAGAATATAGATGCACAGAAATTAAACAAAACAAAGAGCGGTTTTAGAATGGATACAACACTACATATAAATTAAAACAAAATTTAAAAATCACGATTTTAACACAAACTGGATACCATATTTTGTTTTGAAGTGGGTCACGTGATCACTTTATATTATGGGTGTAATTAATATTTTAATTTTTATTTAAAAATTATCGAACCTATTTCGCTGAAACTGTTTTTTATATATTTTATGGGGTAATTTGAATATTTTTATATTTGGGATAATTTGAATATTTTCGAAACAATTTGTAAATTCTAACTTCGCTTAAAAATATTTGAAAAATTAGGTTCCATAGGGTTCAATGTATTTATTTTTTTTAACCCGGGTTCATTCCAAAGCTAATTGGGTTATATTATTTATTTACATTTGCATATGTCCCACAGACTGTTTCATTTTTACGGCAATTATCGTGCGAAAGGACAGACAGAATCAACAACGTCAAAAACACTTTTCAACTATGTTAGAGAGTGTTAAAAAACTTACTTCGTCAGAAGAGAGAGACAGAACCCTCGGTCTGATGTATCTCTTTTGCAACCATATCAAAATTAGCTGGAGTACAGCTCAACTCAAATTTATCATACTAAAATACCATTTTAAGTAGCCTGTCATTTTGTTTTCCTTTTGCAAGGAAAAAAATAAGAAATTTATATCTTCGGTCTACATGATCACACTTATAGCATGTTACCCTTCATTTTAATGGGCTTGAAAAAATATTTCGATTGATACCAAATTTGACAATTTATACCTGGAGAAGGCTAATGACGTCACGAACACAATAATTCTATCGCAGTTATTACTTTCCATATATACACAATGTATAAGGAAGGTATTGTGACGGGGTCGGAATTCGAATTCGAGTTTTCGACGGGAGAGCACATTTCAAGCATCCCTGATCACAAATCAATCATTTTTAAGGTGATTTGTGTGTTTTGGTGTATGTGGGTGTGGGTGTGTGTGGGCGTGTGTGGGTGTCAGTGAGTCTGTGGAGACGATATCTCATGAACGAGCCATTTGAATGAATTTTGGTGCAAAAATCACAATACGTGAATACTGGAAGCCCATTGTTTTTATACGTAATCGAATGTTCAGAACCCCCTAAATTTTCAAGTGAAATTTTGAAAAAATCATCAAAAAATCAATACCTTTAATAAAGTTGCGCAAATAGACATTTGTTATGAAATTTTTCCTTAGAAAACTATTGACCTAAACTTTAGATCTGTAGCATGAACCGTTCTCGAGATATTGCACATTTTTTAATATAAATTTATCGAAAAATTCCATAAATTATATAAAAACTGTTCAGAAACATGTTAACTTTTCATATGTAATATCATGCGATAAATTGGGTGACATCATTCTCGTGGATCTAGCTCGTCCCATTCATTAGAAAAGGTACTTTGAGTAATACTTTTGCATTTGAACGCCAATAATCATTTATATGCTATAAGAATAACTTATTTCTCCGTCCATAACGCCTGGCGAGATTTTGGCGACGAATATGGCAGAATGTCGCCAACTTGGCGACTTTTTAAAATGTTGCCAAATGAACGAAAATCTCGCCAAGTGGATAAAAATGACGCTAAATCAATGAAAATGACAACTGATTGACGAAAATTCAATATCTTGGAAAGAATATAAGTATCTACTAGAAGAAAAACTTATTTTTTTTTCTGTATAGGTAGTAAATCCATTGCATTATATAAGGGAAGCCATGTGTTGTCCACATCAGATTTTTTTTTTCATTGCAAAGATTGAAATTGTGAAGTTTCGAGATCATTGAGTTATAAATAACCCCTTTTTTTGCATGACTGTGTCAAACTTTGTACTATGTTCGAATAAAATTAAAAGTTTTTGCTCGAATTTCAAAAAATTATATCTAGTTGCATATTTTCATTGATAAAACTGGGTAAAAAACTTCGTTAAAATATATTAATATTTCTGGCAGTTTTCGTATGTGCAAAAAATAAACCACAGACAAATAGCAGACGACAGACAAACATACAGACAGTTGGGTATCACTCTAAAATTATTCAAATATATTTAGGAGGTCTTAAACCATGCATTGGATAAGAAAATCTCGAAATCGAAAATTTTCACGAAAACAATACTTTCTCTATACTATATTCTATATTATGAGAAAGTTAAAATGGCAAGAACGCATCTGTAAAACTGGATCATACTTTTATCACATTTCATGCCGTTAATTACAAATTATTTCTTTTGCGTATTAAATGTCGAAAGTAATTTGGACGAAATTTTATACATTTTCAATGCATAGGCTTCTGTATGTATCTATGTGGGTGCATAGGCATGACATACCTCGAAAACATTGAAGTCAAACGAATAATAATTTATCTCATATGGAAAAATCGAGTACTGGAAACATCTGCTGTTTTTAACACATTTTTGTCTCGAAAATTGTAAAATTATAAAGCATATAAAATCTTTATATTAAAAAAAATCTGATGTGGGCATTACATGACTTCCCTTATATAATGCAATGAATTTACTACTTTTAAAGTAAAATAATAGGTTTTTCTTATAGTAGATACTTATATTCTTTCCAAGATATTGAATGTTCGCCAATTAGTCGTCATTTTCATTGATTTTGTGTCATTTTTATTCATTTGGAAAGATTTTCGTTAATTTGGCAGCATATATAAAAGTCGCCAATTTTGCGACATTCCGCCAAATTCGCCCAAAAATCTCGCCAAGCATTATAAATGGAGAAATATGTTATTCTTATAGCAGATAAAAGATTCTTTGTGTTCAAATACAAAAGTATTACTCAAAGTACCTTTTCTCATGAAGCTAGATCCACGAGAATGATGTCACCAAATTTATCGCATGATATTACATATGAACAAGAAAGATCAATCATGCTTAAAGCATTGATTATGAAACACTTTTCAACTTCAATGCAATTTTATTTAAGCAAGTCTAAAATGCAATACATTCCTCGGTTATAATTTGAAACTTATCACAATACTGCATTAATTTATTATATTTGAAAACTTAAATCTTCATCGAAAAAAATGAACTTCATTCAAATGACGGCATTGAAATATAAATTGCCTGGTTTAAACATATCTAAAATGTTATACAATCCTCGGTAATAGTTTTAGAATTATCATAATACTACGATAATTTATTATATTTTAAAACTCATCGAAAACAACTGAAATTAATTCAAATGACGTCATAGAAAAATAACACGCCTGGATCTCTCTATAGAAACAGGATTTCATTCATAACTTTCTCCCATTCATTTCATTCATCACAATACTATAATAATTTATTTTATTTAAACATTTTGTTTAAGACCATGGAGCTACAAAAAATTAAACTCTATGCTTGAAACTTCATCGAAAAAAATCGTCCTTCTCTTTATGAAATCAATTAATATTTCATTCATATCAGCCATGCAGACTCCATGGACTAAATTATTTTGTGTTAAAAAAAATACAGGAATTCTAATACAACTCATTCTATATATTTTGCTGTTTACATTTTACATAGGTGAAAAATAGGCTTGGTTGTAGAAATAATCAAATTTTGATGAGCATTTAAACTCAAATATATTGTCATTGCGTTGTTTCAGTATGTAGATGCACAGAATTTAAGCAAAAATAAAGTGGTTTTAGGACGGATAGAACACTCAATATGAATTAAAAAGAACTTAAAAAAATCACGATTTTGAAACAAGATGGATGCCATATATCATTTTGAAGTGGGTCATGTGATCGTTTCATATCATGGTCACGTGCTCGTTTCATATAAGAGGTGTAATTATTATTTTAATTTTTATTTAAAAAACTACTGAATATATCTCGCTGAAATTTTTTTTATATATTTTATTTAACAATTTAAATATTACCTAAAATTTTCGAAGCAATTTGTGAATTTTAATTTCGCTTAAAAAATGTTTGAAAAATTAGGTCCCATAGAGCTCAATGTATTTCATTTTTTCGACCCGGGTTCAATCCAAAACTAATTGGGTGATATTATTCATTTATACTCCCATAGGTTCTACAGACCGTCTGAACAACATACTAAAATTTCATTTTGATTAAGTCATTTTTACGGCAGTTATCGTGCTAACGGACAGACAGACAGACAGACAGACAGACAGACAGAATGAACAAAGTCATAAACACTTTTCAACTTTGTTGTAAAGTGTTAAAAATGAAAAGGTTTCTCAACAATTAATATATTTTTTTTTAATTTATGTGATTTTTTGATAAATTTATTTTTAAAATGTGCAATATCTCGAGAACGGTTCACGCTAGCGTTCTAAAGTTTATGTCAATCATTTTCTAAGGAAATATTACATAAGAAATGTCTATTTGCGCAACTTTATTGAAGCTTTTGATTTTTTGATGATTTTTTCAAAATTTCACTCGAACATTTAGGGGGGTTCTGAACATACGATAACGTTTAAAAACAATAGGCTTCCAGTATTTACGGATTGTGAATTTTGTACCAAATGTTATTCGAATCGGTCCATTCGTTCGTCAGTTATCGTCTCCACAGACTCACTGCCACACACACACACACACACAGACATCACTTCAAAAATGTTTGATTCGTGATCAAGGATGCTTGAAACGTGCTCTCCCGTCGAAAACTCTAATTCGAATTTTCGACCCCGTCACAATACTTTCCTTACACATTATGTATATAAATAAATTAAAAAAAAACAGTTATTGACTCCGTCGCCACTAATTGGCAAATTTCGCTTCCCTTAAGTTTCTCTGTATTGTTACGCGAAAATTATAGCATATAAAATATGAAATTTGGTACATTTATAGGATAATGTGACAATAACACGCTAAAATAAAGAGTTTATCAATTTAAATCTTAGTTTAAGATATATTTAATATCGAATTAAAAGGGAGAGTAATTAAGCTGCGATTTCACGTACCGGACAGACTTGTAATAACATACCATAAACTTTTACAAGAATGCACATACATAGTTGAATTTCTGAATGACGGAGCGCTTTTCAATGCTTTCCAACATAGTTGTGAAGTTTTTAGTGTTAAAGTCATTTTGCCTGTCCGTTCGCACAATAACTGCCGTAAAATTGACAACATACAAAACGAAATTTTAGTATGTTGTTGAGACGGTCTGTAAGACATATGGGAATGTAAAAGAATAATATCACCCAATTAGTTTTGGATATAAACCGGGTTGAAAAAATGAAATACACTGAACCCTTAGGGACCTAATTTTTCACACATTTTTTAAGCGAAGTTAAAATTCACAAATTGCTTTGAACTTTTAGGAAATATTCAAATTATCACATAATATGTGTAAAATTTTTTATCAAAATATGTTAAGTCGTTTTTTAAATAAAAATTGATATAATAATTACACCCATATTATATGAAGAGATCACGTGACTCATTGCAACATAAAATATGGCATCCATTTTGTTTTCGCTTTGTGAAAATTGTGATTTTAAGGAACATTTATATTTATATTTAGTGTTGCATCCGGCCTAAAATCGCTTTATTTTTGCATATTATATGTGTATCTAAATTTCGTGCCTACGCAATTACAATATTTTTAGTTTTAAATGATCACTAAAATTTGATTATTTCTACAACGAAGCCTAATTTGAACGTATACAGAATGTAAACAGATCGAGTGATTGTAAGATAAGTTTTATAAGAATTGCTGATTTTATATAAATTAAATATTCATTGATTTTACATAGAGAAACAGACTACTTTCAGGCATTGCTTTTTTTCATGAAGTTTTAAGTTTCTAAGTAAAATAAATTATTTTAGTACTGTGGCAATTTAAAATATATCAGTGCTGAATGTATCGCATTATAGAGATGTTTAAATAAAATTGCATTTCAGCTGAAAAGTGTTTCATAATCAATGCTTTATGCATGATTAATCTTTCTTGTTTAAATTTCGATTTAGCGCATGAATTATTCTATTTTTTATGCACTTCTGAAATGAACATTTTTTTGCAGTATCGTCAAAGGTATAATGGATAAAGCCGATTGGAGTACTCGCAAAGTTTGAGAGCTAAAAAGACCCTGCAAATCGATCTCCGGGGATTAATGAATGCTAGCGAACAAGGGGAAGACCTCTAACGGGCGTATTACGCTTGCGTAACAGGCGGTACGAAAAAGCTTGCGAATAGATCTCCTTCCGTTCGTAGATATTACTAATCAAATAGTATCAGTTATGTGTAATATTTTATTCAAATAAGAATTGACATAGTCCATATGACGTTAACATGGGCAGTTCTTGATATATAATAAGTTTGTGGTATAAAATGTAAAGCTTGTATTTAGTATCAAAAGAGTAGATAGGTGAAATTGCAAGTGCTTTTAAATGGATATACATCGAAACTGGTTTTAGAAGTTTTCTCGGGTCGAATTTCATAAGTAGAAATTTCACTTTTCTTTCTTTTAAGCGTGAGATCTCTCGGAAGAATGAAGATAATTCCATGAATTTGTATATTTTCATAATATGGAATTATGATTTCATGAAATTGAATACATATTTATTTTTAATCAACATTGGCCATTCTTTCTACTTCCAATGTTCTTCTAAGAAGTGACGAAACAGAGTATAGTTCCTACTTCTGCAAACCTACTCGGTTCCAATCGAATTTTGGGGGGTATTATGCCAAAGTCAGACTTCCATAGAGTGCCTGTTGGGGTTTTTGGACCAACATAAACTGTACTCACTCTTTATTTCTCTCTGTGCTATAGACATGTGTCGTGATCTAGCCCAGTTCTAGAAACGTAGGATTATTAACAACGACGCTTATAACATCTTGTGTTTTTTAAATTCGTGAGTCAAGGCAACTAACTCTAAAGTTGTTCTAAGGAACAACAGCGAAATTGTTTATTATAAATCGAATGCCGGTGGATCCGAGCTCAAATTTAAACACTATTTTAAAAAAACTGTAAAGAGCATAAAAATAAAGACTTCGTTAGACAACAACCCATAAAGGTGGAATGAATTCTGAATCATTTTCAAAGCAATAAAAAAATATTCTTCTTCAGGATAATCCAGAGAAATCACCGGTCCCAATGAGGGCAAGAATGCGTTTATCGGCAACGAGGACAGACGAGTTCTTGTCCTCGATTATACTGGTGCTCTGCCTGGTGTATCTTGGCTAAGACTGTTCATCATTGTTTTGAAACCATTTTATTCCTTATTTAACCTTGAGTGACCAGGATTTTATATTATGGCCAAAATCATGTATCTGACCTAATATATATGCAGATTTAAACATACCTCTGTTTGTCGTGTTGGCCGTTCTGGACTCCAATTTACATAAAGCATACTCTTGAATAAACTAGGCATGCCCAAGTGTTGTATTAAGAATTGCAGTCCAGAATGTCCAAGAGTGCGCTTTAAGTATATTGGAGTCCGGAATGTCCAAGACGACAAACAGGTATGCGCAAATCTCCATATATATTAGGTCAGATATATGATTTTGGGCATAATATAAAATCCTGGTCTCACAAACCTTTATTATGTTCTCTAAGGAAGTATGTATTTTTGAAATGATTTTTAGTGGCGGCGGGATAGCCCAGTGGTTAAGGCTCGGGTATTGCACTCGGAAGACCCGAGATCGATTCCCGGTTCTGCTAAAACTATCTCCGTGTTTACGTGAAGCAGGGTGACGTTGAATTTGTAGGTCTGAAAGTCTCTCCGAGGGGTTGGTGGTAGGGAAAGGAGTGCATGGCCCCTGTGGATTTTGCCCTCAATAGGTTTCGGTCTAAATTGGGTGTCAGTGACCCGGCCGTCCTAACAGATATCTTACACTTTCGGGTAGGTCTGACGGTCTGTCGTCGAAAGAAAGAAAAAAATTCTAACAGCAGTTACAGTGACAAAACAATAGGAAGAATATTCACCCATACGATTTTCTCTTACTGTAACAGTAGCAAATAAATGTATTTTTTAAAATCTGGACAAAAGTCAATATCTCTTAAAAGAGTTGTACATCTAAAATATAAGTTCCTTGAAAAGTGTAACTACGGACGAAAATATTTAATAATAATTTCATATTTTAAATGAAAACTAGTTCTCTCATTATTTCGTTCCTGTGTAATGTAAGTCAATTTTTCATACTAATTTAGATTATATTGTCTAAGTAAGTAAATGGTGATGAACTATTATTTTTCTGACCAGTTCATTTATTGCTACATACTAGTTGAGGATGTCCATGGACCATGACCCTCTTGTGTATGTTGGTAAGGCGCCATGTGAATTAGAAATAAATTATAGAATGTTATCACCCATTGCTTGTTATAGCCATCTTTGGCCACACATGAGGGAAGTTTTATTAGCTTTTGGACAAAACATTGATTTTGGAGGAAATATAGCTTTGAACACAGAAGAGAATAAGCGACGGGGAGCATCATTATCCTATTTATTGATAAGGGACATATATTAACGACTTATTGACTAGGGTCATATATTAAATTTTACCATCATCCAATATTAGGGCAATCACAAAATTGACGTAATAAAAATGATCTCTAAATATATTTTTGGCTCGCTTTGCACTTTCCTAGTAACAAAATAATTTACATATAAATACGTTTATCTGTTTTATAAGTACGCATTTTGAGAATTGTTCATTTAATAAACTAGAAAAAAAGCAATAAACATGATAAGAATGTAATTTCTTTCTATTTTTATCGCGGTATTTAGGATTGGGTTCCCGATAAACTTGATGCGATTTAAATGAAATTTATCAGTAAAAGTTTTGCTAAAGATCCAAACTTTATTGGATACACCGACCATAACACAGAACGACTGAAAGCACATCGACTAACCAAGGGACTGACCGACTAACAGACATCCACATGCTATGAATTCAATACGGCAATTTTAAGATAATGAGAAAATTTACAAAAAAATCCTAGTATATATTTGATAAATATGTAAAACAAATCATAATGTAATCATGATTTTTCAGAAAAAGATATTTATTTGTTCAATATAATTTATTTGTTATTTTTTAATACATAAAGCCCAAGCAATTAAGGGCCATCTTACTTCCTTTTTCAACCAATCAAAGCCATTCCATTAAACTTGGAATGGCAGGGAAAAGACAGCTGCTAACATACGGTAGCTTCTTTCTAATGCCAGGGGTATACCTTTGCTTGTCACTTGACATAACTAGGACATATGACTCTACGATATAAATCAAAAGACTTGGCACACATTCGTCTTGGAGAATGGCCAAATATTTTTTTATGACTGATTCAAATACATTCTGGAAATTTTTAGGCTGTCCCCTGTCAATTTATAGATTTCTCTGTCAAATTAAAAGTAACATCGAAATGAAAAGATTAAAAATGATTGAATAATTTACGTAGATTTGAAGCCTATTGTTTTAAATGTATTTTTCAGGTAGTTATGAAAGACTGAACTTGAATATTGGCAAAACAGGGGACTAGTTCAAATTGAGTAAAGTTGCATATACAGACTGCAGTTTTTTTATTTTCCCTACTAATCGTGGTAAATGTGTATGAAATGTATTATGATGGAGTTCAGGATAGATCTGACTGAAACTTTGAGGATTGCCCCGGAGACTTTGAGGATTCAAACTTTGAAGAGAATCGAACACAGAAAATGACCGAAAGGAGCAGGATTTTATTTTTACTTCCAAAGGCGAATTAAGGGAGATTGAAATTCTTCTTCCATAAGTGCCACCAGTGACCTAAAAGGCAGAATTTTAGTGTACTAGTATCTGCTATGAGTGAGCATTTAACAGAGCCGTATATTTTAATTTTTTTTGGTAGAACGTATAAAGTTGGGTGGTTTTAATTAGTCTTTACTTACCTTCTAGAAAGCTCCCTTCGGTAACCTAAAAGGCCGAATTTTTGCACATTTACCTATAGAGTAGAATTTTTGAACTCCTTCTCGTCAGTGCGCAAAAATAGGGGTATCAAAAGGCCTTTCCATACCTTCTCTCCAGAAACCCTCTGGTAATTTTGCTTGCAGAAATATGGCATATATATAATATCGACTATGGGACAAACATAATGATGCATATCTTTTGATTTACCAGAGGGATCGCAGATAAAATTGTACCAAAAAGACTCTCTAGACCCTCAAAAAGTCTCTTTGACAAAGATTATACCTTCTATACTGTGGATGATACTAAAAGTGTACAAAGAAAAGTGTACCTTTGTACGCTTGTAGTATCATCCACGGCATAGAACCTCAGTGAGACGGATTTTGTAATTTCCTCTCAAGGGCTGTGAAAATGACGGATTGCGAAACAGCTTTGCAGATTCTACAGCAGCCACCGATGATTTAGAAGGATGATTCTTTGCGCATGTAAATTATGTACTATTAGGCAGACCCTAACGTAATCGGTTATTCAATTACGATGATTATTTTCGAAGCTACATACCATATAATTTTAAACAAACTCATTAAAACAAGTTGTTAATTTTTTTAAGTGTCCTAGTTCCCTGTCTTTGAAAGGCTTAAATACTAGTTAAATGATAAGTATGTAATTTCTGTTTTTATTTTCTTATACTATAGAATATAGGTAAAATAATGTTTTCACAACAATTTCCGATTTCAACATTTTGATGCCGATATTTGTTTCGGACACCTCGGACACGTTTTGACCAATTTAATAGAGATGTCCGTCCGTCCGTCTGTCTGTCAGTGATCAATTCCTTTTGTACACGATAGCAGCCATAAATATTAATGGATTTTCACTAAACTATATATACGGCTTCATTAACAAAACATCTAGAATCTGATAGAATGTTTTGAAATTTGAATGAAAACTTCAAAATGTATTCGAAATTTTATATTTCATTAGCATAGCAGCCTAGGACAACGTGTGACATAATTATGCATAAAAGGGGTTATTTATGGCTCAATAATCATGAAAATTATTAGTTTCAATCTTTGTAGTGAAAAATAGTCATGGTACAATTTTTGTATTAGGGACGTCATTATCCCAACTTCAGATGGAGAGCCCTCCCCCCCCCGTGTCAAGGAGTACATTGTCGAATTTGGTATTAATTAAAATATATTTCAAGACCTTTAAAATGAAGAGTAACATGCTATATTTATGATCGTTTGGATGAACGATAAACTGTTTTTTCTCCTTGCAAAATTAAAAAAAAAATTACTTAAAGATGGATTCTGTAATAAGACAGTCGAATTGAGTCACACACCAGTTAATTTAAAAATAGATTCCTGATTAATTTAAGTGAAGTTCATATTTAATAAATGTACTTTGCAGGATTCACCGATACACCGACTAACAAAGCAACTGATAAAGAAATATGTCTGCCTGTCTGTTTGTCTATTTAACTTTTTGGTCATCTTTGTCGTCTATAGTGTAAAATCTAAGAGACGTACGGCCATTAAATATGATATACGGTTACATCAGGACCCGGGAAAGTGCACCTTGTTAATATATACTTTTTTAATTCTGAGTAACTTTTTGTTTTAGCGCAATTTAAGCGATTTTCATACACATCTTTGGCAACTGAAGTTTCTAAAGCAACTGAAAATTTTATCGCATAGTTCTGATCTTGAATCCCCCGACATAATCAAAAATTCTCTTTCAAACAATCTTTGAACGAAATCTATATAATTAATAGAAGAATTTTCGTGAATTTTATATTCTTTTCGTGTGTTTAAAACCTAATCAAGGTGTAAATATTTTTTTTCACAAAAAATGATTAAAATTATTTCCGTTCTAAATAAAGCGTATTCTGAATATCTTTACATATATGTGACCCAACCAATTAAAAATCATCTCACTCCCTTTCACAAAAGATCAATACCTTGGCATTAAACTTGAAATGGCGGAAAAAATATATTTGGGTGACGTACATTAGCTTATTTCTAATGTCAGATGTACCTTCGCTTGCCACTTGACATCACTAAGACATTATGACTCTTCGATATAAATCAAAATATTTGGCACACTCTTGTCTTGGAGGACGGCCAAATATATTTTTACGCATGTTTGACACACATTCCGGGAATTTTTAGGCTGTCCCCTGTCATATTAAAAATGACACTGAAAAAAAAAATACTAAAGATTATTGTAATTCGCTGAGTTCTGAAGTTCCTTTGTTTCAAATGCATTTTTCTAGTAATTATTAAAGACGGAAATTAATTATTGAAATCCAGAGGTTAAAAAATTATTGTTATTGAAAACCAGAGGAGGACAATGATAGATACCTTTACAAATGTAATACACATATGTGTATGTCTCATATATATATATATATATGTATATATATATATATATATATATATATATATATATATATATATATATATATATATATATATATATATATATTTACATATATATATATATATATATATTTACATATATATATATATACAGCATTTTGAGATGAGTTCATTTAATAAATTAGAAAAAGATACCCATATAAAAGTATCAAAACATTTTAGCTGAGTAAGAACATATTAAACGGCAAGGATCCATGTCCATTTTTAGAACGATACTTAATATGGGTTCCTGATAAAATGTGGAGAAATAAATTAAGTTTATCAGTAAAAGTCTAAAAAATTTGCAAAAGATACAGATTTGGTATGATTTATTGTTAATAAGACATTACGTCTGAAATCCCACAGACAAACCACATAAGTGATCAACTAGCAGATATTCGCACACTGTTCAATGCTACAATTCAATACTACACAGTTCAATATTGCACAGTTCAATATTACAATCCAATACTACACAGTTCAATATTACAATCCACTACTACACTGTTCAATATTACAATTCAATACTACGCAATTCAATATTACACAGTTCAATATTATAGTTCAATACTACACAGTTCAATATTACACAGTTCAATATTACAATTCAATACTACACAGTTCAATATTACACAATTCAATATTACATAGTTCAATATTGCAATTCAATACTCTACGCAGTTCAATATTACAATTCAACACTACACAGTTCAATATCACAATTTTATGGAAATGAGTAAAATTGCAAAATCATAGTAATGTACTTCTGAAAAATATATACGCGTAGAACAATTCCAAGTGTAATAATAATTTTTCATAAAAAGCGATTTCTATTTCGAATAAAACTTGGGAAGTTTTAAGATATATATATATATGACCAAGTAATTAAGAACCATTTCACTTCCCTTTTTAAACGATCAAGGCCCTATCATTAAACTTTAAATGTCGAGAAAAAGACAGCGGTGCCATGCATTAGCTTATTTTTAATGCCAGAGGTACCTTCACTTGTCACTTGACATAACTAGGACATATGACTCTTCGATATAAATCAAAAGAGTTGGCACACGCTTGTCTTGGAGGTCGGCCAAATAATTTTTTACGAATGTTTCTAACACATTCCGGAAATTTTTAGGCTGTCTCCTGTCAGTTTATTGATTCCCTTGTCAGATTAAATATAACGCTGAAATGAAAAGATTAAAAATGATTGCATAATGTGCATATTTTTGACGTCCATTGTATAAAATGTATTTTTATAGTAGTTATGAAAGATGGAAATGGATTATTGATAATCAAAGATCTAGTTCGAATTAAATGAAGTTGCATATATACAATGCGGTATTTCTTATTGTCACTGCAAAACGTAGCTGTGATGGAGTTAAACGTACGAATAATAGATATCGATGAATTCACACGTTTATAGGGTCCTTGAAAAAGAAAAAATTTTTTTTTAATTTCAAGGTATCTGGAAACGCGTTTGGTTATCATGCCGGGATTTCAAGTTCAAATTTTTTAGGATACAAATATTTGATGATTTGGGGCCCCGTAAAATCTAGATGCCCTAGGCACTGGACTTTTATGGCCTAGACATAATAAAGGCCTGTTTGTATGGAACAATGTGAGCATTTTTTAAATATAATCATCTAGGGTTTTTTTCCCCATTAAAACGAATGTGTCCATTTCGGAATTTTCAAATAATTTTAACAAAAATGTAACAAAAATATCTCATCCTTTCAGAGTTTTACTTTTGTTCATAGATTTATCGATATGGACCTTCAAGATGGGATCAAACTTGTTTATCAACAAAAGATGTTTCAAAAAATCCCCATAATATAATTGTTCATTGAATAATTCCGGACTCTGCAGTTTATAACAAATGTAACGAACATTAAATAGCTTGGAAAAGTGTTTTAATGAATTTAAAATTTTTAATTAAATTTTATAAGAACATCCTATCAATCTTCCGACGACAACGGCCTACCAGGAATATACAGTGTTGTATACATCCGATCAATTAGAGTGAGAGATAAAACGTTGGACACATCCAATGTTTTTAAATTAGTTATTGTTATGTATTCATATTTTGTGGGTTCAAAAATAATTTAACAATCCTATATTCAGTATGCAATGAGCGTTAAATATATGAGTATAATTTATTAGATTATAGAAATTTCAATAATACTGTTATTATTTATGGGATTGTAAACAACAAACTTGAGCAAAATACGCTCAAAACTACTGCTATACAATTAATATGAAATTTCTGTATAACTGCATACGATGTAACTTTAGGTGTCAGGTGGTTTCGAAAACGAAAGCAGTGCCATTTTCATTATTTTGAAGAGTATATATATATATATATATATATATATACATTTAATCCAATTGAGACTCAAAGTTGTATTGTATGCAGTAGTTATACGGAAATATTATATTAATTTCACGAATATGATATTTAGAACTCAGATGCGGATGAATGATCAACAGCAAATATATAATAAGAAAGATCAATCATACATAAAGCATTGATTATGAAATACTTTCCAACTGAAATGCAATTTTATTTAAAAATATCTAAAATACGATATATTCAGCGATGATATATTTTCAATAATCACAGTACTACAGTAATTTATTATATTTGAAAACTTAAAACTTCATCGATAAAATAAATTTTATTCAAATGACGTCATCGAAATTTAAATCGTTTGGCTCTTTATGTAAAAGCAGTGAATATTTCATTCATACATTTTTGCTCCAGACTTCAGGGCTAAATCATTTTGCGTGAAAAAAATTCAGCAATTCTTATACAACTCATCTTACAATCGCTTGTTTACATTCTGCATCCATTAAAATTTGGCTTCGTTGTAGAAATAATCAAAGTGTGACGATCATTTATACTCAAAAATATTGTAATTGCGTTGGCGCAAAATATAGATGCACAGAAAATTTGCAAAAATAAAGCGCTTTCAGGACAAATGCAATAATAAATATAAATTTAAAAGAACTTTAAAAATCACGATTTTTACACTAGGAAAAATAGATGGATGTCATACTTTATTTTGAAGTGGGTCACGTGATTTCTTCATATAATATGGGTGTAATTATTATTTTATTTTTTATTTAAAAAGCTACCAAACATATTTTCTTTAATTTGTTTTATATATTTTATGGGATAATTTGAATATTTCCTAAAATAATATTCCCAACATACTAAAATTTCATTTTGATGAAGTAATTTTTACGGCAGTTATCATATTAATGGACAGACAGACATAATAAATAAATAAAGTCGTAAACACTTTTCAAAATGTTGTAAAGTGATAAAATTCGCAGAAGGTTTCATATGGAAAGATAAATTATTTTTCACGAATTTATTTTCAAAACTAACTATGTACTTTAGTAGGCAAGGAAGTACTTTGTGCAAAGGAAACGGAAAACTTGTACAACGTATTCATGTACAAATAAAATAAATAGTTGCTCCAATTTCCCTTAATTATGCGCTTATTTACCAAATCTAACCTTTCTGGAATCTGTTTAATGTATTTCTGGTGTTACTTTTTGTGAATTTCATCCGTTAATTCGCTTAAACTGATTAAATACATGCATTTTCAAAGTGTTGATATTTGTTTAACATATTAAATATTAAGACTTGTGAGATATTTATGAATATTTATTTCATTTTCAGGATGAAAAGATCCATTCGTAGGCCCTCTTCAAATAGAGAGAAGAAAAGATTGCAATTGACAGAATATGTTTTAAAAATATTTTTAAATGAAGCTATTGTAAGTGGACGAATGCATTTTATTAAATATTCTTATTCAAGCATATTATTAGTAATATTATAATATTATCTATCCATTAAAAATCGGTAATTTTATATAAAATAGTTGACTTCTATATATGAGATAATTTTAATGTAATATATGGAATATTTCACAAAAACTCGAACTCTCCACGCAATCACACGTAACTGTCTTAGTCGTAATCAATTTTTTTTAGTTGACTAAAATGGATCTGTG
The DNA here is from genome assembly GCA_951213105.1 of Amaurobius ferox. Lineage (NCBI taxonomy): Eukaryota > Metazoa > Arthropoda > Arachnida > Araneae > Amaurobiidae > Amaurobius > Amaurobius ferox. The sequence goes on along the minus strand of OX578140.1, from coordinate 159,816,523 downwards.
TGATTTGAAGGTGGGTTATGATCTCTCTGTAGGGTACCTAGATCTGAAAGTACAGCTCCTGTTTTATTGAAATTTGGCGCAGACCATTTTGAGATGTAATACCATTTTTGAAAGGAGGTTTTCTGTACTTGGTGGGAAGTTTCTCACTCTGAAGCATAACGAGGTGTTTTTGTGATAATTTAATATTTTTGTAGAACTATTTATTAACACGATTACGCAACAAAAATGTAACAAGCACTGCATATTTTACTTTACTGCCGAACAACATTCATTTATGTTTTTTGAATTTTTAAAATCCTGAATCAAATTTATCTTCACGTTTTAAAAAAAAAGTATATACCTCATACCGTAAAACAAATAATGAGCCACCATTCATTCAAATCGATTCAGTAGGTAATGTCGCGAACATGAAAAAACAAGGACGATCAGAAAATCTTAAAAAATGCAATTGTTAAGTTATTTTTCTCAGGTGCTATTGCACGGTGATCATAATTTTTTGCTTCATTTTTGTCAACTCCGTGGTCGTATAACACGAAAAAAAAATAATAAAATATATAGCTGGCTTACTGGCTGAGCTACAGATTCCTCAAAATCGAGTTTTGGCACGTCATGTATAATATACACATTTCAGCCGCATATTCGGAATTAACGACTTGGCTGCGACTTTTATATACAGACGGTTTATATACAGACGGTTTATATACAGACAAAACTATTTACAGCTCTAGGAGAGCTTTAAAATGCTACTTAGACGAACTTTCTATGTTTAAAATCCAAAAAGATATAACGTTATAAAATTTGTGCAAATTTAGTGATTCTGACATAATTCTTCTTTTTTTCTCCTTAAGAGAAACATTTCGATCAGACTACAGAAGCCAGCAATTGACGGATTTGTTTGAGGTTTGATTTATCTGACAGTAAATGAGCTAACTTAAAATACTTTTTAAATTTTAATTTAAAAAAGTTAAAGTTACTGATCTTAATCAAATTTCCAAACAAAGTTACAGAAGTGTGTAGTTGACGGATTCATTTAGGATTGATTTAGCTGAGAAATAATAAGTTAACTTAGAATCCTTCATAAGTTTGAATTACAAAAATATTTCAATTGTCGAGAAATCGGTTATTTAATGCAATATTTTGAAAAAAAACAGAAATATAATTATCTATCTGCGTAAAGGGGTTATTCCTCAAATTCACTAGCAAAGCCAAAATATTTATTGGGTCTCTAGCTTAAAATATCAGTCATAAATTTAGAAACTATCTCAAAGCAAGAAAGTTTGAGAAAATTCACTGAAAATGATTTTGAAAGAAAATTATACCTACTTTAATTTAAATGTATACTTTAAAAAATCGTTTATTTAAAGCATTTTGATGAAAGTTAAACATGTTTTCACTGTCACAATTTTAATCATACAATTTTAATCAAATGTAATTTGAAATTGAATTTAATACTTATTTATAAATGATAAGAATTGAAAGACATGCATAATTAGAACAAGCACTAATTAATAAACCCCTCCTGGTATTTGACTGCCTGCGCATGCGTGCCAGTCCGATCAGTCTGATTTCTACACATTTTAAGATAAACACCTCCTTTCTAGCCATTTAATCTTAGCGTCACGCACATTATTGAAACAGCGTAATAACTTACAGTTAATGCATTTTAGATTGTTATAAATTGCTTATCTTTTAATTGCAATTAAACTAATTCAATATTAACTCAAATAACAATTTTACTATTTTCTCATAAAGAACAAACTTTTTAACCAGATATTTAGACGAAAAAATGCATTTAAAGACATCCTGAACGCATTTTGAACATTTTTATTAACATTACCGTTCGTATGTATGTATCTGTAAAGTGCGTACACAAATACTCAAGAACAAATGCACATATAAATCTGAAATTTTATACATAGCTGTAGGAAATTGTAAATATAGGTCTTTAACATATATTTGCCAACTGCGTAAATACATACGTAGCTTCGTCAAGCCAGCTTCATATATGCTTAATACCCATCTGGAACGCTGCGCGGGCACAAAAACCAAAGAGGGATACGCCCAAATACAACAGTCTTTTACGACATACATATTCATATACGTATATGCAAACATACATATATACCTATGTCATACATATATATATATATATATATATATACAGAGAGAGAGAGAGAGCATAGTAAACATATAAGATTAAAATTAATTCCACAGTTATCCAATTATTCTCCAGAAGTTGGCTCAAAGCAGCACACTTTCCTAAAGTTACATACAAGATTCATATGAAAAAAGGGGGCCGAATGACAAAATGCAAGGCATAAAATGGTAGAGGGGAATGGCGACCCCTCTTTCCTTTTAAAAGACTCCTTTTTAAAAGACTGCTTTTATGCCCGAGCAACACTCACGGTACCAATGACATGCAGTAGCCATACTTCCGTAAATGTGTCAAGTCAAAAACACTCGAAAAAGTGCAAAGTAAACAAATAGGAATCATCCAGGATCGCAAAGGAGAGGAAAAGAACGGATATGCAGCAAATGCCAGAGTGTATTATATATAAAAGCAGTTTACGCATGCGTAGTTTGCTATTTTCACCTTCATCGTTCTATACCTCTGCCATATCCTTTAAGTAAGCATTTTCTCCCTTTTTTGTATTAAATAGGGAATTATAATAACGTGTCAGGAAGCCAATTGGATAATTCCGTTTTATTGTCTCCTTCATAATATTCCTATTATGCATGATGCAATCAGACTTGAAAGTATTAATCCGTTGATTTCTTTTGAGGTGACCAATGACGACATTTCTGAAAATGTTTTTGGTCAAATTAGACCTCCAATCAATAATGTGATTGATTTCCATATTGAAATTGTTTCTCTTGTCATATAAGACGGTATAAGTACCATATCTACTGTCATGTTTTAGAGTGATGTCTGGAAAATCAACACTATCTTCCTCTTTACTTATGTTCTAGATAAATTCCAGTTCTTTTGGATAAAAAGTAAAATCAAATTGGGGTATATTCTTATATTGCCCAATAAGGACATCGTCAACATAACGAAAGTATGGTATTTCATGTAACATATGAGTGCCTTTTTCAAATTTATACAAGTATAGATCGGCGAGCAGGGATGAACATTCCTCTCCCATGGGAATACCCTTAACCTGTTGAAAATAGTTGGTGCCATCAAATAAGATATTTTCAAACAACACAATACGAATCAAGTCCTTGTATTTTCTGAATGTAATATGCTCTTTTAAGTCATATATTTCATGTAGTTCCTTCAAAATTTCATATAGATTTTCCAGATTGATGTTGTTGAATAAATCACGGAAATCGTAACTTTTGAAACGTATATCCTTGTTAAAAAATTGAAGTCGGTTGATGACACATCGTAAATATTATTTATCATTACTGTTCCTTGTTTCTTGAGTATAATCATAACATTTTAAAGTATAGTCAAAAGTTTTTCATTTGCAATTGTTAAATAGGATCCACATCCCACTGTCACCGGCCGGAACTTGACTGGATTTTTATGAAGTTTTGGTATTAGTACCAGATATGGAAAGTTAACTGCTTTAAGTTCGATGCCAATGCGTTTATACATAGCTTTAATTTTATTTACCATACAATTTCCATTTTGATGTAAAAGGGAGTACATTTGTTTGTCAAGATAACTATTTTCTAAAGTATCAACGTAGTATTTTCTGCATGTGAAAGCGTAATTTGATACTACTTTATCAGTATAAATTATAACACATTTATCTTCATATTTATTGACTGCATTTTGAAGAGAAGGATAATACGTTTTTTTACACAAAGTTTTGTAGTGGAGATTGAACATTTTAGCAAGGTTGTATTGCCATTCTTTGCAAGCTTGTATTGTCATGCTGTATTTTACGGCAAGTTTATATGTAAATTTCTTCAAATCTTGTTCAAAGGCCTTTTTAATATTTGTGAAATCTCGTATTCGAAATTTCGTACCAAGTTGAAGTATAGATTTTAACTTGTGATTATCCAATAGATCCAGGTTTCCAGTGATAATGTGCCCATGATGGGTATCTATATAAGGGCTGTTTTGACAATTACACACTTCACTTTTATATACATTGATGTTTCTACTTATGCGGTTATAATTAAATATTTTTCTACCATTAGTTTGCACAAATTTATAAATCAGTTTTACTTCGATGTTAGGTATTGGTAAGAGATGTGCCAAGGCATAGATGTGCCAAGGCAAGAAAAAATATCTCTTTCCCGTTTAAAAGACTGTTTTTATGCCCGGGCATAAAAACAGTCTTTTAAACGGGAAAGAGGGGTCGCCATCCCCCTCTACCATTTTATGCCTTGCACTTGGTCATTTCCCCCCCTTTTTTCATATGAATCTTTATATATATATATATATATATATATATATATATATATATATATATATATATATATATATATATATATATATATATATATATATATATATATATATATATATATATATATATATATATATATATATATATATATATATATATATATATATATATATATATATAATATATATATATAATGTACATCCGCAGAAAAATAAAACTCCCCACCCTCTGTGTTAATCGAGCATCGTTCATCGTAGAGAAAATTGAATGATACCATTCGATTAAGAATAGCATCCCCTACAAATTAATGTGCGTAAAATTTGCATAAGTGGTCGTCTTCATATCTAAACGCGGACAAACTTTGAAATTTTAAATGGCAACATCAAAGTTTGACAACATATTTCAAAACTAGAGCGAAATTCAACCTGTGATACTAAATTTCAAGTCATTTGAGTGAAGCGTTTCTGAGTTGTGAATATGTAAAGTTTTGAGCTCCTAATGTTAAATCAGTTTCCAAGATTTCCATTCATATCTTCTGTAATAATTATCTGCTCACGCTGATTATGTGTATGACATTACTACTAAACAAACCAAACACATTTACGTGATTTTTATTTTTGTAGAATAAATTGTTTGTATGAAATATTAATTATGAAATCAATAATCGAAAAAATATGAATACAAGGCTAGACACGTTTTGATAAAAATCGATTCACAAATAGTTTTTATATGTTTATATAAAATTCCAGATTTTTCCTCCCACTAGTTCTTTCGAAATGTTTAAATATTCAGCATCACGATGATTTTAGGGGTCGTATATTAATTAAAAAAAATTAATATACGACCCTAATTTGAAAAAGTTACGTGACTAATACGTGACTAATTTGAAAAAGTTATATTAATTGTAAGTTAATCTTTTTAAGAAAACGGGGATTTATTTTTACCCAATTTTAATAACAACTTTGTATAAACACTGTTGTATAGATGCAAACTAATCAACGTAATTCTGCTGCTGTATTGAAGGGTGAAAACTTGTATTCTTATAAATGGGATCTACTTATGTTACTGTCAATTAATAGTTCCAGCTCTACTGCGAGTTGAAATCGTCCACAAAATGTGATACTTTATAATAAAAAATATTTATATAAAACAATAACAAATTATAAAATTATGTGATACTGAACACCAACAAGACTTCAAGCGGTGATTGATAATGACAGAGGTTGCACACCGTATTGATACTTTTAAATTCGTCAGAAAATTCGCCTCATAAATTGTTTTTGAAACAGCATTATAAAAACATTTGAAAATAAATATTTTGTTCTTCTTTATTTCTTCTTTCTTTTATGGACCCTGGCACGAATGCCCCATTACTTTTTAGCAACGTACCCAGTACGGCTTTTTACCCTTAATAATCGTGTCCTATTTGAGGCGGACATAATCCTATCCATTACAGGTCCACTGTTTTAGTAACACACACACACACACACACACATAAGACAACACCACATCCAGCTATGAAAATGTTCACCCTTTCATGCAGGGATCCAACCTGCGACCCTTTGTCTGTGAGGTAAGCCATAATGCTGAATGTCAAGAAGATAGTTCAATAATTTACAACAGTGTTGTGGTCAATCAACGAAACATCGGCCTTTAAATTGCGGCTTTCAATATGGAGCTGATCCCCGAACATTGCACATTCCGGAATATTGAATATCTTCGGATAATAAAGATAGAAACGTCGTGAAAATTTGAATTTGGACTAATTTGGGGGTCTAGAACTTGTGGGTGACGTCAAAATTGGGTGTTGCTATTGAAAATTTGAAAGTCTGTGCGCGTTTAGATATGCAGACACTCCCTTATGCGAATTTTATTTACATTAATATGTAGAAGATGTTATTCCTAATCGAATTGTATATTTCAATTTTCTCTACGATGAACGATGTTCGATTACAGATTGTGGGGCGTTTTTTTAGAGACTGTACATTATATATATATATATATATATATATATATATATATAAATATATATATATATATATATATACATACATATATATATATATATATATATATATATATATATATACATATACATATGTATATATATATACATATGTATATATATGTGTGAATGAGCCTTTAATGTAATTTTTTGTATAGCAGAGTTACCGAAATTACAGTATAACTGACAGCGTTCGATATACGATTTCATATAATTTAATGATGAAAAAACATGTATTCTTCAATTCACAAGTAAATTGAAATATACTGCGCTAGGTAAGAGGTGGTTCCCTCTTCATACCCTTTATTTAAAAATGGCAAATCTAAGGTCATTCATGGAGATGCCATACCTGACTGGACTTATGTAGGTGTTAGCCTCACTTATAGCGAAAAAAAAATAATAATATGTAATGTTCTTGAGACTGATAACTTTTAAATGTACGTTTATAGGCACACATATTATATTTCAGATATTATAGAATGTGATACTCTCGACCCTCAAAGATGTGGTGCCTTCAAATTTTGGTTCTATTTTCCTTTACTTTATGGCCTGTCTCTGCTGTCGACTCCGGGCCGTGCAAGTCCTGGGAATTCCGGTGTGGCAACGACCGGTGTTTATCTCCCAACAGGTACTGTGATGGCACTGATGACTGCGGCGACGGATCGGATGAAGTGACAGGTTGCTCAAGTACGTTAGAGTACATATAGTATATAAATACATGTATATATACACATAATATACACGTATATATACACGTAATATACACGCATATATACACGTAAATGCCATATATGTATTAAGTAAAGTTATTTTACTGTTCTAATGTTTTGTCATAAGTTACTTGCTATATATATATATATATATATATATATATATATATAGAATTGAATAATTTTAATTTACTTGTATTCCATATACCAAAGATTGATCATTTATTGAAATTGTTCTGTTTAGAGCAAAATTGAAAATAAGATGGTCTTAAATGAATATTTGTTATCAAAAATGACTATAAGACAAGCTTGTGAATATGATAAATAGAACATTATAAATAAAACAGGTACTAAATTGTTATAAAATGCCCCTTTTTCCTTGTTCCATATATAAGTTAAGGAATTAAAAAAATAATTACATGTGATAAAGTTTGGTGAACATAATCCCTTAAATACTCCCTTAGATTAATTTTTTTAATGTTATAAATCATATATATAATATAGGTACTGAAGATACTAAACCCTTTGTTCCCTGCATAAACATACATGATGATGCAAATGTATGAATAGTGGATAAGATGAAAAGTTGCAAAACAGAAGATTTTTTTGCACGTAAATCTAGACCTTTCTGGCTCCCAAATTTCTTTTTTGAAAATGAATAATAAATTGAAAAAAGTGAAAAAAAATTCCGAAACCATGTACGTTGTCAAGGGCCATACCTGGTTCGTTAATGCGGATTCTACGTTTCAGTGTGCATTACTGTAAATTGTATTACCGAAATAATGCACATGCCCCGACGTAAAAGAAAGTAGAAAATGGATCAGATAAAAATATAAAAATAATCAAATAAAATAATCAGTATACCAGCTTAATGCTTGGTATTTATATGAGAATACAATGTTATGTTTAAGATGAAAAAGAATAAAAACAAAATAACATAAATTGAATTACCCCATTTGCTGCATATATTGGAGAGTTATTGATACTGACTAAGCTTTTTTTCAACTCAAAACAGGTTACAGTTAAGTTGATACACAAGGTAACTGCTGGAAGTGAAACATGGAGATGATAATTTATTTAAAATTTGCTGATTTTGATTGATTGATTATTACTGATTTTGATAGATTAGATGAATAATGTTGAAGTTTATTTACTTTGAAGTTATATGATTTAGTTTTGTCGTATATTTTAATTTTTAATGTGTCTTCATTTTGGATTTTTAAACTATCGTCTAGGTAATTGATCCAGTGTGATGTATATACATTTTCAATTAGTTGTAGATTAGGAGGATAAAACTGAAAGTTTAACATTGTAGCATCATTAGCAATTTTAATAATAATTAGATCATCAATGAATATATGCATGGTATGACTGTTGAAAGGGTACTGAATGTCGTAAAAATGCAGACAAAGGTTGGCCAGTATTGTGGATGAGATTCCTCCCTGTGGAATTCCCTTATTTAATTTGTATATGCAATTACCATGAGAGAGATACTGATTGAACAGAATGAATTTTAACAATGTTTTGAATTAGAGATGTTTTTTGATTGAGTAAATTGTTCATATGAATTTAGTATGACTTTAAATAAATTATGAATGTCAATGTTATTAAAGTGGTCTTTGAAATCAAGAGTTTTAATATCATTTATGTAAGGTTGTTGTTTTTAGTTATTACTCAGTTCTAAACTATTTTTGATTATATGTGTTCATTGTGTAGTAAAATGATCAAACATTTGATTTATTATAAATAGTAGTTGTTTGGCTGCAGCATTGGTATATGTATTAAATCCTATAGTAAAGGTTTTATAAGTAATTGGTGATTTATGGAATTTTGGTATAAGTATCAGGTAAGGAAAATTAAGATTGTGTTTCTGTTTAAGTAGTTTGTAGTAAGCAAGAATTTGTTTACTGATAATAGAGATATTAGTGTATATAGGAGTTAATGAAATTGAGGAATTGAGTTGTAGTTTGAGTTCGTCCAAATATTTTTTTTTTTAAATAAACGCATAATTACTTGAAGCCTTATCAACGTAACTGATTACAAATTTGTCTTGCAGTAACTTCATCTCTTTTAGGATGTCTTGGTAATTATGTGTATATTTTTGTATAGAAAGTTGTTGAAGCAATTGTTTTACATGCCAGGTGACTTGTACTTGCCAGCTCGTAAATGTTTCAGAAGGGCAATTGTAATTACCCGATAGTTTATATACATATATCAATGGCAAAAACTTGAATTATTTTCTTTTTATTATATAGTAGTGGAAGTCTGTATTTGGATCCATAGCTTAAAAACTGTTTGAGAGTAGGTTCCATGATTAAATTAAAATTTCCTGTGATTACATGTCCATGATGTTGATCATGTCCATGGATCATTACATGTCCAAGATGTTGATAAAGGGTTGATAGCTTGATTCCGAACACGAACAAGATACAGTATTGTTTAACCGTTTTGATAAAAGATCGTAGGTGTATATTTTATATCCTAATGGTACAGGATATGTATATGCTTTTCTTATAGTGTCATTTTTAATTGGTAATAATGATTTGATTCTTTGAAACATTTGTGTAAAGTTGAAATAATTAAAAATAGGATTTGTGCAATTAATAACACAATAAGACTGGTTGGTTTTCTCTATCGGGTATGAAAGTTTGAGGTTAATATCTATCTGTCTTGCTTTTGTTAATATAAGGTCAAAAACTGGGTGTCTGAATTTTTTTCTGTTATTAAGATCTATGAGTGAAATACAAAGTTTATTTAAATGTTGCTTTTTGATGGAAAATACCCTGCTTCTGATTTTTTCCAATCATAGTTAGATTCAAATAGTGAATTGAGATTATTTAGTTGAGACTTAAAGTCTAAGTTAATAGAGTGTTTGTTTTTTGTGTATTCCCTCTGAGTGCGTGTGGTTTTGTGAGAATGAGCCTGCAACAAAGTATATACTGTTTGTTGTTTAATCGATGTATTAAATAAATCATTTTCAACTATATTGTGACTATTAATAACTTGATTTAGTCCAATAGGAAAAGCAGTATTATGCTCCAAAATGTGTTTGTTTTCATAGTAAATTCTTTCAGAAGAATTTGGAATTATATCCAAAATAAAAATTATAACTGAATCAAAAGCATGTTTGTAAAAATATCCATATTCAAATTAATTTTCTGAATTGCGATGATTATCAAAATTCATTATGTGATTTCGATGTACATTTAATCTAAGAGGCAATGGAGTACTATTCTGTCCCACATATGCCATCTGGCAGACAGAACATTGAAGCTTGTAAATACAGTTAAAACCTTTACAGAAAGTAAGTGAATTTTTATCGTTGGAGACATAATTTGGATCCGCATTGGGGCAGGTTTTACGTTTTTTATTTTTGAAGATTTGAAACCTAAATTTTCTATTGCGTATTATAGCTATCATATTTGCTTCACACTGGGTTGGGTAACAGGATGCAGATCTTTGGTATCCCCTATTCGCATCCAAGTACCGGGCACAAGAATTTGTATTTTCTATTTGCTAGTCACTAAAATATTATCATGTTGTATAATCATATTGTAAAAGGTTAAGCAATATTGCTTAGGAACTATACATTGAAATAAGTAATTGAAAGTACACTTAATTGCTGTATGAAAAGTCTTGAGTATATCTTGATTAAATAAATTACAAAAATACATAAAGCATGAAGTTGGCTGAATAGTAACTCCTTGATCAGCTATATATATATATATATATATATATATATATATATATAATATACTCGTAAAAAGTAGAATTGCAACACCATGAAGCACGTAGCCATATGCAAATCACAGTACTGGTAGAAGAGAGAGACATATGCAAATTATTAGAAGAAAGAACAAATATATGCAAAAGAAACCTGTTTATTAAGTTAAGAATCTGGCCCCCATGGGCAGCTATACAGGACTCTAAACGGTGAGACATAATATCGATAAGGCTATTAATGATTGCCTGAGGGAGTCCTTGCCAAACAGTATCCACTACGGCACGCAGTTCGTCTACGGTATGCACCTGTGGTCCTCCGATGCACCTGGTCCGATGAGGGCCAACACGTATTCAATGAGAGAGAGATCCGGCGAGGCTGTCAGCCAGGAATGGATGTGAATTCCTTTCAGGGTGTTGAGAATTCATCGTGCTGTGTGTGGTGTGGTATTGTCTTTTGGAACACCTTGCCGGAGACAGCCTGCACCATTGGCCGAACCACAGGCATCACAACTTTTGTGACGAACCGATCCGCTGTCAGATTAACCGCAATGTGCACCATGGCTGTCCGCTGATTGAACAGGATACTTCTTAATCCAGGATGCCCAGTGTGGGACCGGTATGATCCTCGATGATATGGATTGGCGAGTAATGTCTCCGGGATGCCGCCACACTCGTCCACGTCTGTCATTCCACCACAGGCAGAAGCGAGATTCATCCATAAACAATACTCGATGTCATTCATTGGCCCAGTTGAGATGACGAAGACAGCACTCCAGATGTGCATCCCTGTGTCGATAGCTTAATTGCACCCCAGTGGCTAGCCGCCGTGAGCGCAGATGTATGTCATGTAACCTGTTGTGAATGGTTTGGGTCCACGCAGGTGCAACCGTTGATGGGGGGCATGTTGTTTCGAATGTCACTTGCCGTTGCGAACGGGCCTAGAGAAGTCATTCGGCGAATCTGCCGGTCTGTGTACTCTGTCGTGGGGCTGTTCGATCCACTCCCTCTTTGGTGTTTTCTCTGATGTTCCTGCGTTCACCGTGTGACGCATCGCTGGATGGTGCGCAACATACGTGGCAATTGCACGCATCGACAAGCTCACGCCATCCAGTCAAAGAATTAATTTTTTTCAATTCTGTTGTAGGGTGGTACTCTGTGAACTTCCCCCTTTGTCTCATTGGTTCTCTGGCACCTGTTTGCTAATTGGCTCACAGGGGACTGTGAAAGCCGCCCATATATTCCATTGGAGAATCTCCTCTAGATCCGCAGATTTGCTATATGTGTAAATATTATTAGAAGGTATAAATAATAATAGAAATTAAGGAAATGCATCCAATTCTTGGTATCACAATGCTGATAAAAAATAAAGAAATTCTTGCTTGAATGATTGTTTTAAATCTAACTTGACTCAGATGTTTCCTTTATACTTTAAATAGTAACATACTTTTGTTTGAAACTAAAACGGTTTCAAAATAATGCGACTGACTAAATTCATTTAATTAATTGTGAAAAATGTTATTGTTCTTTACTCGTTAATTAAAACAAATTATTTATTTATCTTGCAGCATTAGTCGAATATAAATGTATGATATTTATTACGAGTCGTTTTTCAATAATTTTCAGTATTTGCATTCTTAATTATGCATATTTCTACACCAAACACGTTAAACTAATTTAAAAATAATTTTAATAATTTATTTGCAACATTAATTAAACAATTAATAATTTCTGAATAATTTCAATATTTTTATTGGGTATTCAGAATATACATTTATCGATATTTTAATTAGGTATATCTGGATTGTAAATTAGAAAATATTATTTACAGAAATAAAATGGTTTGACGATACATTATCAAATAACAATATGTGTTTATGGAACATCAATTCTGAACGTTTCCTTCAGTTCCGGGATTTCAAAATTTAACATGTTCAATTCCGGGATCCCGGGACCGTACGGGATTGGGAATATTGTTTTATCTAATTAATTTTAAAGAAAACTATATTTTTATTCTTAAGATTTTATTTCACTAGAAATATTATAATTATTTAAAGGATTATCATGTCGAGATCTGCTTATAACAATATTTCTATACAAAAACACTTTCGGATCAAACGAACATTTTTATGAACAGAATACATATTTAATTTTTGTAATGAACAAACACTACCCATGCTACATACTACAGGACAAATGCACATAACTAATCTAGATATTTTGCATTAAGTGCTCATATATACTTTGTCACAAAATTTAAAAGTGTAACATTGTTAAAAAAACGGCAAAGCCTGAAGTACAATGGGACCAAAATGGTTTTGTGTGAATAACACGCGTTTCTTTGTGGGTGGTACATTTTCTTTAGATATTTTCAAAACAACTCAAAATAATAAAACAATTTAAATAAAAACCACCATTTAATACCACTATGACCACTATATATACCATTATGACTACCATATATACCACTATAAGCACCATATACACCCCTATAAACACCATATATACCACTGCAATCACCATATATACCGCTATAATTACCATTTAATACCATTAACTACTATATTTCCAAAGCTGAAACCCAATTCAAAATACTTCTAGGGCTTTCAAAAGGCCACAAATTACTCACAGAGTGTTTCTAGATTTTAATTTTTGTTCCGATTTTAGACAGATATCCGAACTATAGACTTCATATCAAAATATCAATTTACTTTACTAACTTGCTGGACGACAAGCATATAAACTAATACAATATCTTTGATGTGATTTAAGATTCGGGTAAATATATAAACATGCCTGGCGGCACATATTTACATACTAGAATTCACACTTCCATTTCTTCTCTTTAAACATCATTGTTAAACATTCCTAGAATACCCAAGTTCACTTTACTTCCTAAATTCTTTAAAACAAAGCAAGATATATATATCATGCCTGTGGTCTAATATTTCATCGGGAAAGACACACATTGAGTTGTAACCATCGTGACATTTAAATTGTAAGGCTTTACTTCCCAAAGGAAAAAGTTTGCAAATCAAAATATTAAAACACTAAACCTATAATCAGTATAGTTAGAATCCAATTATTGTTGCTGCAGGGTTTTTAAAGGTCTACAAATTACTATATATTGTTTATAGCTAGCACCTAAAATTTTCGATATGTAAGTATTAGAAATTGTCCAAAATCGGTCTAAGGATGCTGTTATCCACAATGTTAACAAGACTGCAGATAACAGCATCCTATCAAAGCTTGGAAATGCAAGACAAGCTTTGACATGCGGCTTCTTTGTTAGTGCTGAAAGTTGATATTATATTAACAGTTTCTGTATAAGGGAGATATAAATAAATAGTTAGTAAAATGATGTTTCATTAATTTCGACGAATGTATTTTTTCAGATTGTAACCAGACTCTGATGGGAGAAGTTGGAACTAAATATCCCTTGCGTATAACCGAACCATTCCACAGGAATCTACCCTTCTACTGCAAGCTTCATTTGGTAGCCGGAGGTGGAACTTCCCTAGGAGAAACTCTAGAAATTACATTTCTATCATTCCAAATTGGATCCCTGACTCTCGACAGGTGATTTTTTATTGCGCTCTTCAACCTATTCATTATGACTGTTATAAAATATATAATTAGAGAGTAAGCATGTAAAAATACTGCAGAAGAAAAATGGAATATAAATTAGCTGTTCCGATAAATTAAGGGTGGGAACGAAAACACGGTGTCTAAATTTCGAACTCGGAGAAATTGAAATAGTAGTATTATTATTAGATTGTTTGCACTAATATGTACCTAAATATATATCAGAAATATCGTCTGCTCTTTTTCATGACTCAAATGGTTACTACAGACTTGGGTCTTACAATTGAAATATCCATACCTGGGCAGTACCGTCCTCGTTAAAACTTTTATTAAAGTGGCCTGGCCTCTGAGCTACAAAAAATGCATTCTTTATTGAGGGGGTAGTAATAAGGATAGCATAATAAGTTTATATATTCCACATTTTATATTTTTTTGCCGACACTCTTCAACGAACTCTTCTGAAGCCCGTCAATGATGCTGCCATGCGGATAGAGACATATTGCCCTAAAACATATTTCAGTCTAAGGAAACGCCAGGGTCTTCGTTTGATAAAATAGGAGTCTGTAACTTTTGGTCTGACCTGTCAAATGCAACAGACGATGCTTCTGATATATTTTTGAGGGTATATTATTGTCACCTAAAGGCAAGTATTTCTACTATTTTAATTTCTCGGCACATATGATTTTCAAATTTAATATGGCGACGTTTTGGTAACCACATGGATGGTAACCAAGAATGTCAATTCCAGAATCCAAACCAAAAGACTGATATAGTTTATAGATTAACTAAAAGTTTACAGATTAACTTGACGTTTATAGATTAATTTGAAGTTTATAGATTAACTTGAATGTAAAATCTCATCAGATATATAGTATAAATTTAATTTATATACTGAATAGGAAAAATTCATATTTTGATTGGAAGTCTATGGTCGGAGTGTCCAGATGAAATCGGAGCGAAAACTAATAGTGCTAGTGATAAACTGTTATAAACAATTAGCAAGTAATTGAAAATATGCAAATAAAATAAATGAATATGAAAAAATCGAATAAAATTATTAAACTATTCTGAAGATTTATTTTACAAAATGCTATTTACGCAAAACCGTTTCAGTTCCATTAGTCAGGAGTCAGTCACCTCTGTATTTTTTCTTTACGAAACATCTAAAATTCGTCCCCCTCCGGTAACTTAAAAGGCTGAGTCTGTACAATTAAATATAGTTCAGAACCTTACGGAGCCAAATACAAGATTTGCCAAACGGAGAAGGGGGTAGGAAATGGGAGTTTGGAACAGTGTTTTCAGACCCTCTAGATCTAGAAGCTCTTTCCCATAGAAAGTGAATAGTGGAGGATTTTTTAAACCGTTGGTTGTAAACCCATATATCCAGTTGCACAAATGCTTTAAATAAGGTAAAAATGCTTTAAATTGTGAAAATGCTGTTGCAAAAATGCTTTAGATTGTGAAATAGTATTTGATGTGCTGTACTATATTTTTGTAAAATGTTAAAATTAACTGATTAAACCGTTGGTTGTAGACCCATATTTCCAGTTGCACAAATGCTTTAAATAAGGTAAAAATGCTTTAAATTGTGAAAATGCTGTTGCAAAAACGCTTCAGATTGTGAAATAGTATTTGATGTGCTGTACTATATTTTTGTAAAATGTTAAAATTAACTTTTTATATAGCTCCTCTATCGAAAAAGTGAAATTACAAAAATGCTACCCATAACGTATTTAGTCTAACTGAAAAAATTTCGCCGTAATACGATCTAATTTGACATAGTTGTCATTAGTTAAAATTTTCATTGCGATAAAAGGTTACATCCACAAATCAACTGCAGTTGCAAATAGTTATTAAAACTGTTACACCTCTTCAAATATATTTTATGCAGTTAAAGCTACTATGTCATTATTATGTCGATTCATAGTTTGTATACAAGCATTCAAGTAAAGCTGCTACATCACTGGATTTAATAATGGCTCTGTTCAGTAATGACGAACTGAGATGATTTTGATTTACGGCAAATAAAACCGACCTCCTAGAGATATGGTGAAGGAATACTATCGTCGTTTCCTTAAAGTCGCCATCCTTCTGGAGTTTTTATTCTGCAGTTGGTATGTCAATTGCAATCAGCAGATTCGTTTTATTTACAATATGGCTCAGGAAGATAACGTGTACTAACAGAAAATAATGTAATAGACATTTTAGCCTATTTCTTGTCCTATTTATATGCGAGTGTCAGGGTCGTAAGAGTAATGAACAACATCTCCTTTGGTCTACCCAAATCCGCCCCCAGTCTACCTCAACCCACCGCTTGCTGTTTCGCATACAAGAGTTCTCATTGATTTGTCTATAAGGTCTCTCTCTCATTTTTGTGGAAAAGGTGCAGTGACAAAAATGTGTTAGAAATTTATTGAATCTACTGAAAACAGAGGTTTTAATTCATCCTAATTGATTTCGGAACGTGAAAGGTATGCTTATTTTTCCACATATTTTGTCAGTAAAACATCTAACAGGTTGGTAAAATCGCAATAACCTGTTTAATTTACCTTAGTGTTAAATTAACTTTCAACCAGTAATGTCTGCCTGTCTTCAATAGTTTCAGAAATAAACCATCTCTTAAAATTCTCTCTCTAAAATCAATTTCTCTTTAAAACCCCACTAAACGATTTCTGTACAGCCATTCAATTTGTGAACGTTCCCTGGATTCATGAATTTTGTTGATTAAAAGAGTACCGAAAAGTCACGAAAAAGGGGTGTAAGTCAGAAAGTTTGGCAATTTATTCCGTCCTTAATTTGAACTTTTAAAAACCAAACTTTTTCTTAGTTTGACCTAATGAAGTATGGACAACATTTTCGTAAGTTAACATTTTTTTATAGAGGGACTGTATAAACAGTTAATTCTCTTAACTTTTTACAAAAATATTTCACGGCATTTAAATTACTATTCATAAGTTTCTTCCTTATTTAAAGCAGTTTTGCACTTGGAACCATGGGGCTACAATCAACGGTTCAAAAAATCTTCCACTGTTCATTTTCTATGGGACACCCAGTATGTTATGGGACGGAAATTAACATAACGGGATTTCAATTTATCCTCCGGGGATGGAACAAATGGTTTATTTTAAAAGGCTTTCCAGATCCTCCATAAACCCCTTTGGTGACCTTGAATGTGAAATCTTACAGTACACACTTACAGTATATGTCGTACGGCATGCACGACATTTCGTAATTCAAATTACGGATGCCAACCTAGTTAATGAGCTATTTAAATGCTGCAGAGGGAGCCAATGGCAATACTAACATAAATAAGCAGCGCATCCCCTTCTTCACGTCAACGAATCAACAACGACACTACAATGTGAAAAGAAAAAAGGTTTGAGAGAATGTTCTAGAACTTTCCAACAGATGCGATTTCGACAGCGTCCTAGACGCACCTGAAGTTTTTGGTAGTCGTCTTAAAACCTCGAACGAGTCAGCATCATGTTTTTGGTTTTTGTGAAAAAATGTCTGTAGATTGTGAGCGAATGAATGGTAGCCTGCGCAAGTACGCGAAGTGCAACGATTTTCCCACATCAGTGAGATGGCACGAATATGCACGTAATAAAGAGTAGAGGTAACCGATTTCAATTGTCACTATTAGCACGGAAGGCACACCTTTAACGAGTATTAAGATAATTAACTACCAGTTAGTATGAGTAGATCGTATGAACAAGTTCGAAAATATTGAACTATAAGAATTATCTTTATAGATTGTTTAAAGGAAACTGTTATTTAAGAAATTTAAGCCAATGTTTTTTATGTGTGTAAATATATATTAATGTAATATTGTTAGTATTATGTGTCTTTAAATAATTGATTTAATCATAATATAATTACTCCAGATTATAGTGGATATATATTAAGCAAAATATTAAAAATAATTGAGCAATTAAGCATGTGTACTTCTTTATGTTTTGTGTGTTCGTAGTCCGAGCTTGAGAACCGGGAGCTTACATGCTCCACCCTTAGTGGCGGCATCATAGGTAAGTCCTATACTGGTAAATTTTGATAAGGACAATTTTACCTTATGACATGATGTCGCCGCGCGAATTGGTGCCGTATGTGGTCAAGCTCGGAGAGAATTAATTTTCATAAAAGAAAGTAAAAAAATATAAGTAAAAGGCAAAATTAAATTTAATAATAAGTTTGAATATAATATTAAATTTAATAATAAGTTTGAATATAATATTAAATTTAATAATGAGTTTGAATATAATAGTAAATTTAATAATGAGTTTGAATATAAAAGTGAATTTAATAATAAGTGGAATGTAATATTGAATTTAACAATGAATTTAATAATGAGATATAACTCAGTAGAACGATAAGAATATGCATGAAAATGATAATTTTAATATGTATTATATTATTGTGTATATATGTGTGTATTAGTGTAGATATTTAATATAGAGTCAGAATTGTATAACAGTGTATTAAATCATGGCGCCGAATAAAACTAGGCAAACAAATAAAAGAGCGAGGCAAGATCCGCCGATTAATGTAAATAGCAGTATAACAGATAGTTCGGCAAATAACGCGATCCAGATACAGATGCCCGCAAATCAAGAGCAGCAAAATACATCGTTGCCAATTATGCAGATGTTGCCATCATTTGATGGACAAAAAGAAAATAATGTCAATTTCTTTATCATACAATTTAAGGAAATAGCGGAGTTAACATCATGGTCCGAACAAGAGAAAATTATAATTGTCAAATCAAGATTAAAGGGAAAGGCTCAACAATTTCTAGCAGAAAATATTGCCCTGCAAAAGGAAAAATCATATGAAAAATTCATGGAGTTATTAAAAAACAAATTTGAAAGGAAACAAACATTAGTGCAAAAACACAACAATTTTAACAATCTGAAACATTTACCAAATTTGACAATTAAGGAACTTGCACAAGAAATCGAAAACCAGGCGATAATTTTTCTAGAAGTAGATGAAACAATGGACGCAAATGTAAAAAAAATTACAGAGAAAATTAAACTCACCAAATTTTTACAGATAGTCAGAGAAGATTTAAGAACAGAAATAAAAAAAAATGACCCGAAAACCTTTGACGAAGCAGTGAAAATAGCTGAGGTGATAGAATCCGCATTGGAGGAAGATAGTGATTGTATAAATAGTATTGAAATAGAAAATAAAATAATTGAGAATGTAGAAATAAATCATGTAAAAACTGAAAATAATGCAGAAAAGCCGCCACAGAAATTCTGTATAGCGTGCGGTCGCAACAATCACTGGATGTCAGAATGTTTTACGCTGCAAAAAGTACAAAATAATTTAAAAAGGGCATTCACAAATGAAAACAGCAGTCAAGAAACTACCAATTTTCAACAAAGACCCACTATTCAAAATAATTATGCACACTATAGTAGGGCGAATTTCAGAAGAGGTAATTTCATAAATAACCGGGGAATACGGCGGCGTGCAGGAAATAACAGACAATTTCAAAGTAATAACAGAAGATCATATCAGAATAATGGACCACATTATGAAAGCAATCATAGGCAATATCAGAATAATGAATATTTAAACTAAGAAATGGACCTCGAAATAAAAGACAAACAGAAAGTTATAAGGCATCAAATAAGGATTCGAGATCCCATAAAATTGCAAGCAAAATTAATAAGGATGCACAAAATTTAAATGAACATCTACTGAATTCAACATATGGACAGAGTGACGCATTGCCAATGATTAACATTAATTTAGAAAATATAAAAACAGTGGCTCTCATAGATAGTGGCGCAAGTGTCACTTTATTATCAGATAACATTTTTCAAAAAATCAAAAATAAAATTAAAATTAACTATTTATCTAGACAAGTAAAAATACAGACTATGACCAAAGAAAACATTCAATTTTCAAAATGCATCAGCTTTAGCTTTAAAATTGAAAACAAAAGATGCAAAAATTCTTTTTTCATAACTAAACAATTAAACAACACACCCTATGAAATAATCTTAGGATTTGATTTTCTCAAAAATCATCATGCCATAATTGACACAAATAAATTAATATTAAAATTTGTCAAAGAATCCATATCTATACCATTTCAAGACAAAAATCAGAAAAAAGCACAGGAACCAGAAAATAATTATACAAGAGTTGAACATATTCAATGCTTAAATGCAAGCTTAGCGCATAAAATTAAATTACTACCTAAAGAAACAAAATCAATAAAATTAAAATTAAATGAAAACCATTTTGAGGATAAGGAGGTATTGTTAAATATTACAGATTCATTAAAAGAGTTACACGCTGAGCATTCTTTACATTATGTAAATAATAGAAAATTTATTTCTACTCTTTTAACAAACAAAACAGAAGAAGAGATTCATCTAAATAAAAATATGATATTTGGTACTGTAACACCGCAGTTTGAAATTTATGAAGAGAAACATGATACTGATAAAATTTTACAGATTAACAATATCGAAAGCTTAAATGATCCACAAAAAATGGACATTTCAGCGTTACGAAAAGCGGAATTAACACCGCAAGACTTTAAACTAGATCACTTACAAGAAAATGAAAAACATATATTGCTAAAATTACTGTTACAAAATTACGATGTATTTTCGAAATCATACAAAACGCTGGGAATGACGGAAGAAATAGTACCGGAATTTAATTTACTACACCAATACCCAATTCAATGTAAACCTTATCCCTTGCCAAAAATGTTAAAACCTGTACTCGAAAGTGAGATAATACAATTGTGTGAAGCTGGAATTATACAAAAATCTACAAGTAATTATGCGTTCCCATGCTTATTGATAAAGAAGAAAGCCAGTATTAATAGTAATAATGCCAATAAAGAACAAAAATATCGTTTAGCCGTAGATTACAGGCTACTTAATCAAATTACTGAATTACTGCCCGTAAATATTGGTAAAATTAGCGACATTCTGCACAACATCGCAGGCCACAAATTATATACTGTAATTGATTTAAAAGCCGCGTTTTTTCAGATAAAAATCAAACCTGAATATAGGTCGATACTCACATTCGTAACGAAGGAAGCCGCCTATAGCCCTAATAGAATGCCTTTTGGCGCAAAAAACTCATCAGCCTATTTCTCATTACTAATGATGAAATGCTTAGGAGATTTAAAAGATCAGAAAATTGAATTTTATTTAGATGACATTGTAATTGCCGCAAATTCATTCGAGAAAATGTTGGAGAAATTAAAAACGGTATTTTCGAGATTAGCTAAATTTGGTTTAACCATTGACCCTTCAAAATTACAAATGTGTAAAGAGAACATTAAATTTCTAGGATTTAAAATAAGTAAGGAAGGCATAACACCTTCAGATGATAATGTACAGAAAATAACGAAATTCCCTGTGCCAACGACAGTAAAAAAAGTAAAATCATTTTTAGGTTTATGTAATTATTTTAGGTAGATCATACCAAATTTTTCTGAACTATGCAATCCATTAATTGAATTAACAAAGAAAGAAAAAAAATTAATATGGACGGGGAAATGCGAAGAAGCGTTTGTAACATTGCAAAACGCGATTTTATCGAAACCGGTAGTCAAGGCAGCTGATATGTCAAAGCCGTTCTTTTTGTCAACTGATTGTTCAAAAGTAGCCGCGTCAGGAATTTTACTTCAATCAGTGAACGGAAATTTTCATCCTATCGAGTATTATAGCAGGAAACTTTCAGACAGTGAAAAGAAATATCCGAGCATGAAGCTAGAATTGTTAGCAATTCACGACGCTATAATACATTTCAAAGATTTTTTATATGGTACGCATTTTACGGTGTTTACTGATTCTAAAGCGTTAACGCACTTTATTAATTTGGAAAATCAAAATTCTGATTTAATCGCAAGATGGTTATTAAATTTACAACAATATTCATTTGACATCAAATACATTAAAGGACAAGATAATCCCAGTGATTTTATGTCACGCCAAATTTTTTCTGAACAAACTAAGACTAAATTAGTAAATAACATTATTGCTAATGACAGCGCTATAACAATAGCCAAAATTTTAGAAGAGCAAGCAAAAGATAGAGAGATAAAGAAAATTATTAACGGACTAAATGCAAAATGTAAACAGCCAAAATATGTAAATAAATACTATAAAGATGTAAATACGGGTTTAATTATGATAAAGACTGCTAGAAATATCAGAAATCCTATGCAAAAGGACAGAATTCTAATACCTCACAGTCTAAAATTCGCAGTTATTGAGTTAGCTCATACACCACATTTTGGAGTTGAAAAAACCTATCAAATTCTGAATAGAAAGTATTACTGGAAAGGAGCATACAGTGATGTAAAGAATTTTTGCGCATCATGTGATGCATGTTTATGTTACAAAAATAAGGCTATAAGACCTATGCCATTACAACATGTGCCACGTCCATGTCAACAAAATCACACGGTGGCATTAGACATTGTAGGGAAGCTACCGAGAAGTAACGGACAGCACGAGTACATCATAACGATGATAGACCATTACTCGAGATTCCTGGAGGCAGTACCCGTGAGAAATATTACAACTGCGAGTGTATTACAGGTCCTAACGAATTGGATCTCACAAAATGGCGTTCCTATGTGGCTGCTGACTGATAATGCTCGGCAACTGAAAAGCGAGGAATTTAAAAAATTCGCAGAGCAACATGGTATAAAATTGAAATATACTTCAATTTACAAACCCAGCTCAAATGCAATTTTAGAAAGAAGCCACTTGGGAATAAAAAATTCTTTGGCAGCAATGGCTGACCAAACATTTAATTGGCACAAAGTATTGCCATATGTCAAATTATTTCATAATGCGACACCCAGCGCAAATATAGACCACAGTCCCGCTATTTTGTTTCTCACCAGAGATTTGAAATTACCCGGAGAAAATAATCTGGAAATAGCGGACCCTGATGACAGTCCGAATTTAACTAAAACTGAATATGATAATGACGTCAGTGAAGCACTTACTTTAGCGGAAAAAATTAATAGATATACAAAACGAAAACAAATTCAAGCCCAAAGTCGCCAAGAAAGAATTTTTAAAAGAGTTAGACAGCAGAAATTATTAAAAGGACAAATTGTGTACTTAAAAAATCTAAGACCCACCACAGCATTACAAAAAAATTTCAAGGACCATTTCGCATCGTAAAGGTGATCCGTAACAATAATTACGCTATCACATCTATGTACGATCCAAATAAAAAATGGATAGTGGTTCATGCAAATAAATTATATAAAGCAGAACCGCGTAAAAAGTATTTACAAAATAAACAAACACGGCGAACTGTTGACAGAAGTCAATCGTATGTAAACAAAGAATATAACGCCAATAATCATAATTATCAGAGTCCGAGACGTTATAATCTGAGGACACGCAAAAAATAGCATTCGAAAGCAAAATAATATAAAAAGTAAAAAAAAAAAAATTTAAAATTGTCTGCTAAATTAAGTGGAAAAATTAAAATATTATAGAGCAGAAATAAATAGTAAGTGTATGCAAATAAATGCAGCACAAGGTGTAGAGCCAGTGAATTCAAAAATAAAATTTGGAAAAGTTTTACAGTATGTGTAATATTATACAATAATGTTAAAATTAATTCAAATGATATTCTGCAAAATAATTTTTTAGTATTCTACAATAGTTATTGAATAGTTTAGAAGTTGTTCTGCAATAATTGTTTTTTACGATTCTACAATAAAATTAAAATTAATTGGAAAGCACTCTACAAGATGTGTAGCAGTCTATAATGGATTTTAAATTAAATTAGATGGTATTATAAAATATATTAGTTTCCTACAATATTTTGAAATTAAATTGGAAAGCATTTTGAAATAATTTTGGTAGTCTACAGTAAATGTAAAAATTAAGTTGGAAGGTAGTCTACAAATAGATATTTTTGGTTAATGTAAAGAAAATGAATATAATTATAATAATAAAAAATTTATGTAGATAGAGCAACTTTCAAAATTAAGTGATAAATAAGTAAATAGACAACAAGTGTGTTACAAATAGCATAGTGCCACAATATGTGCAAAACATAGGGCAGCAAAAGTATATGGTTATTTTAGTATGTATTGTGTATTGTATATTATGTATGGTATATTGTGAAAACTGTAGTGTTGAGGAAAAGTGTGTAGTAGTGAAGACTTAGTGTGAGGATAGGCATGATAGTTATCCAAAATGCACGGTAGTCAACAAAATCGCAAAATTAAATAAAACTTCAAAAAAAAAATTGTCTGGAGGAAGGCAAGTCCAGCGGATAGGAATTTTTAAATCATGGATTTTTCTGCAACAACAGCAACAAAAAAAAAAGAACAGTAGGAAAGTTTATCAGCGGGTTGACTGGTTAGCAGTAATGTTGTCAATAAGTATCAACGTGTACAACGTAAAAGTATTAGCGCCAGCCCATTTTATTAAAATTATCAGCGTTTCATCAAGTAGCAGTACAGCAAAATTAAAAAGTTCTAGATTCCCGTCCCTTTTATGCAAGTAGATATTAAATAAATGAACGGACAATGATAAAAGATAAATAATTTATATGAAAATATAAGTAAAATAAATAAATTTAATCTTAGAAAATATAAGTAAAGTAAATAATTCAGTGGACGTAAAAAAAAAAAAAATAAATAAAAAATAAAAGATATCTGAAGTATAAATAATATGTAATACAATAATGATTTCAGGAAATTAAAATGTTTGAGAACAAAATAAAAACGGAGACTCGGAAAATTTTGAAGTGAAAGAAAATAGTAAATAAATGTTTTTTCCCTTCCAAACAAAATAAAAATTAGTCTACGTTATAAAAATGGACATTGTCAAATACTATGTAAGTGGGGATAAGAGCAGGGAGATTCATTTTGTAAAATAAATATGAGGATAACATATTTGTAAAATTAATATGAGGATAAAATTTTTGTAAATATGAGGATTTTGTAAATATGAGGATAAAACAAAAATATAGGTAATAAATAAACATTTATGTATAGATACATAACTTATATATAGAGCAATAAACATCAGAAAAAATATGTAGAAGTGATAAATAATACATACAATACCCCTCAATGTTCTAAAATAAAATAAACTAACATGTGTTGTAAGAAAGAGAGAGAGAGAAATAAATAAATTTTACTTACTTTCAATTTGTATTACTTGTACGGTGACTGATGAATTAAGGGTAGGAGTGTCGTAATAGGGAGTTGGCAATTCAAGAATCTTGATGGTCATGTGTCTTTATTGATAACAGATGATGAATGGCTGTAGAGGTCAACGAGGAAGTGGCAAATTTTGTTTCCAATGGTAACATGCTGATGAAGTATATGCACTGTTTCATTTTTCTTGTACGGGTCTTGAAAAAATTGTATAACATAATTAATAAAATGCAAAATAAAGTCATGGAACATGGTAAATGCAAGTATATAATATTCAAAATCATAAAAGTATTAATTAAATACCTCATAAAAAGCTGACAGAATAAAAGCAAAATCATAAATAAATAAATAAATAAAAGTGTGAAGTCAAAAATAACACTCACAGCTGATGTAAATAATAATTAGTAAATTAATAGATATATATTGCATAAATAGTGTATACAGACCTTTTACGAAAACAAGCAATCTAAAAAAAACAAAATAAAAGTTAATTACATAAATGGATTAATAAACTTCAATAAAATAGGATTAATGTCCCATCCTTCACAGTCAGCGTAACAGCTCCATATATGGCCATTGTACGGCGAAAGCTATTCACCTTCAAAATAAATAGACAGGCAAAAAAAAAAAATAAATAAATAAAAATAAACATCGGAGAAAATCTCCCATGCATAGTACGAGAATAATACAAAAAAAAAAAAGTTCTATTGTAAGCATACAATAAATGTATCAAAATTTAAAATTATAATTGCAGGCAATTATAGTTATTTAAAAATACCGGCCGGTATATAAAAAATAAAATACATTAGGAAAACACATTGATTTGTATGTAAATGATAAATGATTGAGTATTATTAATAAACTATAGCATTAATTAAGCATCACTGGAAATAGAAATAAATAACAGATAAAATTAAATATGAAAGAATTAGATTTAAATAAATAAATATGTAAAGTTATGCTGAAACGGGAACATAAAGTCAGTTATATCAGTAACATAACAAAAGCATGGTATATTCATAATACTACACATAAAATAATATATCACGCGTTGTTGCAACAAGGGATAAATAAATCCAATAAATTAAAAGTACATGAAATCAAAATAATAATTCAACAGTCAGATCTGTGTTAAGGTTATAAGATAATAATAATAAAAAATATATATATATATTAAATTAAATAGAATTAATAACAACATATGTAAAATAAATATGTAATATGATACACATAAAATATAATTGTAATTAAATTCCTTAAAAGGATACACGTAAAACCTCTCACTTCAATGTGAGCGTAAGCCGTCAAGATCGGACAGTCTGAAAAGCCCGCGCTTGTGAAGAATATACCGCCAAAATCGCAAACGATAACGATTATTTGGGCAGAACAGGAGATTGAAAGTTGCAATCTTATGTAACGTTCCGTGCTTCGGGGGGTCGGGGCGCAGAAAATCGCCATGCATGACCGATTGTTCGCAGTTGCCATGGAAACGCGTAGGAGAAGAGAGGAAAGCTACGGGTCAAGCGAAATCTTTTCTTTTTTCTTGTTCTCCCCTTCCGCCAGCGCAGTTGTTTCACACTAAGGGGCAGCCGAAGAGGAAATTTAAAGGCATACTTGTTATTGTGGAGATGCAGTATTTTGGAGTAGCGAAATGAGTATATAGATTTGATATTTTAAATGCCGAGACGTAATATGATATAATTATGATGTGCAAAATACCCATGATTGATACACGCTTAAACAGTTATATAACATGTATGTGTATTACAAATAAGAAATATATACAGCTAAAAAATTGTCGAAAAATTATTTACGTCTGTGAAAATGAGAAATCAAGGTAATGAATTGTGTATAGTTTAATGTAATGTTGTGAAATTGTATATAAATAGAAATGCAAATAACAATTATGATATAGTCTTCATTTGAAGTGTACAATAGACTGTACGAAGCAACATAATGAAAATATAAATATTGAAGTACCGGAACTTTGAAAGTTAAGTCACAGGATGGTGACTCATTCTTCCATGCTCATGATAATTCCATATGACAATAAGGTGTCTTCCGTGCTCATGATAATTCAATGTGACAATAAGGTGTCTTCCGTGCTCATGATAATTACATGTGACAATAAGGTGTCTTCCGTGCTCATGACAATTCAATGTGACAATAAGGTGTCTTCCGTGCTCATGATAATTCCAGGTGACAATTATGTGTCTTCCGTGCTGGTAAGATACTTCCAATGTGACAATATTGTGTTTCTGTACGGTGATAAACATTTTAGTGACAGATATCTTTGCAGTGTATCAGACAAGGGTACCTCAATATGTTTCTAGTGCTTCAGTACAACAGTGCATCAAGTTCTTATAGATGTATCAGTGGGACACGATACTAGTGACTTCCTGTGACAATTTTTCTCAGTGCATATGCTTTGTACCGTATTCTAGATTTAATCTCATGCAGAGGGGGATAAATGTCGTACGGCATGCACGACATTTCGTAATTCAAATTACGGATGCCAACCTAGTTAATGAGCTATTTAAATGCTGCAGAGGGAGCCAATGGCAATACTAACATAAATAAGCAGCGCATCCCCTTCTTCACGTCAACGAATCAACAACGACACTACAATGTGAAAAGAAAAAAGGTTTGAGAGAATGTTCTAGAACTTTCCAACAGATACGATTTCGACAGCGTCCTAGACGCACCTGAAGTTTTTGGTAGTCGTCTTAAAACCTCGAACGAGTCAGCATCATGTTTTTGGTTTTTGTGAAAAAATGTCTGTAGATTGTGAGCGAATGAATGGTAGCCTGCGCAAGTACGCGAAGTGCAACGATTTTCCCACATCAGTGAGATGGCACGAATATGCACGTAACAAAGAGTAGAGGTAACCGATTTCAATTGTCACTATTAGCACGGAAGGCACACCTTTAACGAGTATTAAGATAATTAACTACCAGTTAGTATGAGTAGATCGTATGAACAAGTTCGAAAATATTGAACTATAAGAATTATCTTTATAGATTGTTTAAAGGAAACTGTTATTTAAGAAATTTAAGCCAATGTTTTTTATGTGTGTAAATATATATTAATGTAATATTGTTAGTATTATGTGTCTTTAAATAATTGATTTAATCATAATATAATTACTCCAGATTATAGTGGATATATATTAAGCAAAATATTAAAAATAATTGAGCAATTAAGCATGTGTACTTCTTTATGTTTTGTGTGTTCGTAGTCCGAGCTTGAGAACCGGGAGCTTACATGCTCCACCCTTAGTGGCGGCATCATAGGTAAGTCCTATACTGGTAAATTTTGATAAGGACAATTTTACCTTATGACAGTATATATTATCGAATAGAATCTAAGTCAGGTTTTCGAACGTCACTCCCGGGGTGCAAATTATTGAAATTTTTGAAAGTTTCCGTATCCTCCAGCTTTCTTCGGTAGCTCAGAAAACTGACATTTTTCATATTTGATTACATACATTTCGATTTAACTCCTGGAGTTTTGCACACATTTTAATTTATTTCCTGGAGTTTTACAAACATTTCGATTTATTTCCTGAATTTTTACACACATTTCGATTTATCTCCTGGAGTTTTAACACATTTTGATTTATCTCCTGGAGTTTTACACACATGTTGATTTCCGGCTGCCCAAATTGCTGTTCTATGTCCACGGATGAGCCGGACGGTCTGGGTTTTCGACACATGTTGGTTTGGGGCCCGGTAGTCTAGTGATTAGCGCGCGGGAATTGCACTCTGTAGGCCCGGGTTCGATTCCCGCCACTGCCAAACCAGCCACTGTGCTCACGCGGAGTACAATAACGATAAACATGTGAGTCCGTAAGTACTTCCGAGAGGTTGGTGGTAGGGGAAGGAGGGTACGGTCCCTGTGGATGCCTCCCCCACTGGGTTCCGGTCTAAATTGGGTGGCACTTCCTGGCCGTCCAAACCATTACATTATATCTTTCTGGTAGGTCGGACGATCTGGGTCTCAACAACAACACATGTTGATTTATCTGTCGGAGGGAACAAAATAGGTAGGGAGAGATTAGTCATCTCAGAACGCCTCGAAGCTCCCCCCACCGGGGATATAAAAGGTTGAAACTAGATCACTGTGGAAAACGTAACTTGACCAATTTTCAATGGATACAACTATTTTCGACGCTGAGCACGATACGTTGCTAAACAACATAAACTTATTAAGATAAAAACACAACTTAATTTTTAAGAATGTTAGTTTTCCTGTCTTTGACAGTCTTAAATATTCATATTTTACAAATTCAAAGTTTCCTTGCAAAACAAATATTTCAGCTCAGATTAGCCAATTTTCTGAAATTTGCTGTTGATGTTATACCAAGTGAAAACAAGGGTTTTAATTACCTTCGTTCATTAAGATACACTTTATTAAATTAAAGAAAATGCAAGTAATGAACGTTGCACTCTTTTAAAAACTTTTTTTTTATAGCAAGAGATATAAAATTTTATGGGTTGATAATGAAAATTATTCTGGAAGTCATAATGCAGAAACTTCACCAGAAACATTATATCAAACCCTTAATAAAACGAATACATAAATAACTAAAGACATCTGGGGTATTTTTTGTTTAATCAAGATTTTTTATAGGAAATAAAATATATTTGTTATAAGTTTTACTGAAAGTTGCGAAATTGCACCAGATTTATACTTTTATTTTACAAATATGAATACACTTTTCCAAAATAAAAGAAATATTCAATTGTGTAGCAATCTATGTAATAATAAAGATATTTTTAGTGTATCTTTTCTATTAGCCCGATTTAAATTTTCAATTCTTGCAACATGGATCTAATTCAGTAATACAAGTGTATTTTGAAAATGGGATTCAAATTTTACGAAAACTCTGTGAGATAGCATTTATTCTTATAGTAACGAAAAGTGAAAAATTTTGTCAGATTACGATTTTTGTTGTAAAACGATGTCCCCATTAAGTAAAGTACATTTGTGAAGTTGTTCGAAACAATGTTATGCAGTCTAGAATGCACGGAATGCAATCCTTTGTTAATAACGACATAAAAAGTTGATTAAATGTATAAACTGATTTCGAATGCAACAAGCAGCTTCGGGGTAAAATACAGTGATATAATTAAACACAATAATTGTACGATGCACCATACAACTGTTTCGAGCATTTCCGAGAAGCATTTCCAGTGCTAGATACTGTTGCGAACGCGCAATATTCCCTTTGGCGCCTCCTCTTTCGTCTGTCCCGCAGGCCAGGCGAAGAAATCACAGTCCATGATTACAGCATGACATGAAGATGACGTAGGTCCAGGGTTGCTATGGTTTATCATTTAGAAGAAACGTTGCCATATTTGACGATTTATCGCCAATATGGGCGATAAATCGTCAGTATGTTCCAGTATGTTCCAGAAACATCTCGATAGAACGGTTAATTCTTATAGAGAATTCCAGAAGTTTCTATGGAGAGACTATAAATAGGAGTCATCAATGAATCAGAGATTTCAGTTGACGAGTTGACACTATACGAGCTGTGACTTTTGTCATTGTTTTGAGAATAGTAACTGTTGTTTTGTAAAAATTATTTTCGTCAGTATTTTGAGAATAATATCGCTTATTCTGTGAAATGGAGTATTTAAGTGGTGTTTGATTGTATGCTGTTCCTGTTTACTTTGTGCTTGTGAATAAGCGTAAGTTATTCAGATACTTGGAGTCTTTCTTGTAACCTGCGTATACTACCATGATTCTAGATACTGCGTCATAACAATACACCAACAAAGCCGTATTCAACATGGCGACATAGGTACAATGGAAGAATCAGATCTTTATATAAAGGATATGTAAAACAATAAAATAATATGTTTGACTGTAAGTCTGTGTATGCCTTCTGTAACGGAAAAGCTAATATTCGGACAGCTGCTGAATTTGGTACAGTGGTAGCTGAATACCACAGATATTAATCCTCCTCACTTTGTTTTTAAATTGAAATTAGAATGTCGTGAACTTTTAAAGTTCACGACGGACCCCAGAAGCCATATTCTCTCCCCCAGAAGCCATACTTTACACCAGCTTTTACCCTAGAAGCCATATTCCCTCAATTCATCAAATCAGTTGATTTGATTATATCAGACAAACTTGCTCTAATTCCTGACGCAGGTGGTCTGCGAATGATTGCTCAGACATTCGGTCTAAACATTGATTGCTATAATATTTTGCGATTTCCTAAATTCGTGAATTTAAATGGTACATTTTCAATTCTTGGAATATAGAATTAATTCAGTATTACATATGTACTTTAAAAATTTGATACGCCCTAAATAACTCCTTTGATACTCCCGGTGGTTGAGCGGTCAGGGGCATGCGTTTCCGGCTGATTGCCGGGTTGTGTGTTCGAATCCCGCCAGCGGGCATGGATGTTGTGTTGTCGAGACGAAGTCAGGCTTCTTCTCTTGAAGAGCCTCAATAAAGTGAAGCTGTATATTCTCTCCCCTTCGCCATGGGACCAGGGGTCTAGTGGACTTAGTGCATGGGCGTTCCTTCACCAAGGGGGATTAGTAACAACAACAACAAAAAAAATTTGAATTAAATCTTCAAAGACTGGCTGAGATAGCAATTAATCTGGAGTAAGATATAGTTCTTTTACTCCAGAAGAAATGAACTTTATTTCTGGGCGCATAAATACTTTTTTATGTATTTTCATTTTGTCTTTATTTTAAGCAATCCCAAAGCCTAACTTCCTGAATATCAGTTTTTTAGCTTCTTGAATGTCAAAGATATAGCATATAAAGCATGTAAGGTATGTTAATACTTTTCTGTCATCGATAGACGATCGACAATTCATATGGTTGCGCTCTTGCGTGACGAATTTGAACACGCTTATTTAGAGCGTATCAAAGCAGTTATTTAGGGCGTATCAAATGAGCATTTTAGAGCATACCAAAAGAGATTATTTTGGGCGTATTACGCCTGCGTTGTATAATTGATATAGTTGCTCATGGAAAAAAACGGAGAACAGGAATGAGTTTAGTTCAAAACAGGTGATTTGGAAATTGAGTGGTGTTTTCTGCATTTGTATTATTTAAGTATCGGGCGCTTATTTAATGCCCTGGAAACGCCGGATAATCCTTTTTCATTTAAAATAAACTGTTCAGACATAACTTTTAAACCGTTATTGTTAGACATCTACTTGCAATTAAAAACATTGTTTTGAATTTTAATATATATATATATATATATATATATATATAATAAAATATTTTTAAAAGAGTGTGATATATTTGCATAAAATTACAAAACATAACTTTTTATATAGTGCCTTAACGAAGAACTTCGATTATTTAAAATATTTGCATAAAATGTAAGTAAAATGTGTTTATTAAGAACAATTATGGTTCTGTAAGTGAAAAAAAATTAGTGGTCATATTCATGGGATGTATTTTAAGGGACCACGCATCACTTGAATTATGTTTTACAACATAAACAAGCAATACACATTTTCTTTTACCCTCTAATGCCGTTTCATGCAAATTATAATAAAAATAGTACCAGGTTTTGCTGCTAAAACTGACGTGACATTATAAACTTTCACTGTGGTTTTCACATTTGAGGTTCGCGATGAATCTTTTTGAGTAATGAGAAAATGGTTTAAATGCTAATAATTTATGGATAGAATAACAGAAATGTTTCTGTTTTTAAAAGTGTGTATGAACAGAGACTTCCAAATCATCAAAATTCTTCGGGATGTTTTATTACCCGGTTGATGCATCGCTTACAATCAACTGGATCATTTTCTCGGACTGTGATAGCTTAATATCACCTGGTTGACTACATTATTATTCCATAAATATGCATATGGATATTTTGGAATACTTTCTCAACAACAGCGGCATGGAAAATGTTTCGGTGTAACTGAATGTTCTATTACAGTGGCCAGGTATATCAGGCTTTATAATCCCCGATGTACATTGAAACTGAGCTCTAATTCAAATATAATCAAATATTTCATCTCTAGATAAATGCAATTTACGCGGATGAATTCTGGTTCCCACTAGAAAGAATATGTAATGGACAAAATGACCATTATTGGTCTGTCAACTACTTCTTCATTTTTCGTCAGTATGTCGCTAATACCGTTCATCTGTCAGCAAGTAGTATGAAAAATGGTAGCAAAACCTGCTTCTAGCATCCATATTATTAAAGGAACTCTTACAGAAGGCACTTTTTACCACCTTATATTGCGCATGGAAGTTGCAAAATTTTTTGAAAATGTACCACTGGCTAATATTCAACTTATATGATATAAACGGGATGGTTCCCATCACTGTCAAATAGTGATTCAGTGGATAGATAAAAAGTTCCCAAATACATGGTTATAATTTGAAGACCTGTGGAGTAACCAATTATTACCCTATCCGACACCTCGTGACCCATTGGGTTGTTTGGTAATTGTTCATGCCCAATTTTCGTATACCTTTCTTAATGCGGTCTTAAGACACTCGCAGCCATATTAATGTGATTAAAAAGTGGAGGTTTCGATTCTTCATCCAAATTTCTTTGGTTTTGTGCGTAATTCTTAGCATAGAGTTACTATTGCCTTTACGAAGCTTTTCGTAGTAGAAAAGTTTTGGTAATATTTTCAAAAGTTGATTCCTGTAAAAGCTTTTTCTGCTGCTAAACAAAATGCTGTAGTAAATTTATTTAAGCCCATAGCAAAACTAAAATTGATAACTTAAAATATTAACACGATATTTTGCTTACTCCTAAATTATTTGTTTCTAGTCATTATTCATTTTGAAAAAGCCTTCAAATTAATCAATTTATACATCACCATAAAGGACTCTATTTGACACTAATTGTCAACATTGTAAAATTCAATGTTAATATTTAAAAAAAAAATCGATAATTCTAAATCAGATGCATCGTGGAACAATTAATGCATTTTAATGCTTTGCGTAACAATCTTGAATTAGTTATAAGTGGAGGTTATAATGTTGCCAGGTTCTTATTTTGAATAAAAGCTCGTACGTTGAAGAAGTTTAAACAGTTAATAAAGGTTACTTTTATGCTATTAACACGAGTCCCAGAAACTTTGAATTAAACAAAATGAAACATGTCATTACACCTTCACGCGTTGAAACTTGTAGAACAGTCCTGTTGCTTTCTTTGGCAAATATTCTAGATTGTAAGTTTTCCAAAAGCTGTTTATAAAGTTGGAGTTTCTTCTAAACAAAATTATATCTAACATTGATATGCATCCTACAAATAACGTAAACTTTCAGCTTCTAGGTTCTCTCTTCTACTTAGCAATAAAATTCATACGTGATAAAATTCTGCACAATTTGAGAAGAAAATGCATAATTTGCCTACGATCTATTTTGATGTTGTTATGTCGGATAAATTCCCCTGCTGAAGGTGCGTTGATTTTTATCAAAAAGAGATAAACCAACCCACCTTCAACAGGGAAATGTATTGTATTTCATAATAATTTTCACATTATGTCTGATTGTTTAGCAATGATAAATATGAACTGTACTATTCTTAGGGACATATATGACACTTTTCTTTGAAGTCAAACTTTATGACGTCATTCGGTTTGCCTATATACTCATTAAATCGATGACAATTTAGATCATTGCTCGCTTAACGATACATATTAATACTATTTTGACATGTTTATTTCTAATAATATTTATAAGCAATTTACTTATGAATTAGAACACAACAATCGTCTTACGTATTTGATTGTTTGTTCATCTGGAATGGTAATGAATTTCTCACTATAATTTCAGGTTCTACGTAATTATTTACTGCATTTTTAAAACCCCGCAAGAATTCTTACCAACCGCCTAACCGGAACATCGCTGCTTTCAATACGTTTGTTCATTATGCTTTGTACACATTTTTTCTACTGTGTATTTGCTCAATTCTGAAATTAATTATTCAAAAGCTGTTACAGACGATCTTAATTTCCCTATAACACTGTCAATCGTTCACAAATTTTCCAACCTTCTTCTAAACTTGTATGTGAAAATAATTTCAAAAACAGGATCATTTTCCGATATTTAAAAATTTTGCAACATATTTGGAAAAGTCATCAAAATACAACTTTAATAATATGTTACACCTGATTTTTAAATTTTTCAATCTTAGAGATCCTATAGAATTGTTAATTAGTGGGGACATTTATATAATTTCTTGCAAGCGCGGTCTTTCCTATAGTGGCTAAAATCTAAATGGTATCTATAATCAAATACCATTAAAACTATGTCAAAAAAGCAGAAATCATTTAATGTTTCAATTGCTCAACATTAACGGAATTCTGGCCACCGTTTCGAGTTTTACTACGTAAAATTTACACAAAAATGCTCATCATTCTGTGTTATTGGTTTTTTTATGCTTTGCATATGAAGAAAAATTTTAGTAATTTAGTTATGACTTGTCATGCGCTCCATGTTTTTTAGGTATGGCTAATTGCCCTGTGCCTTTATCCCTGGTTTTAATGCATTTTGACTATTGCTTAATCACTTGTATGTGGTACGACTCTGTGGTTTATGCTGGTCTTTATGGAATACTGTTAATTTAGTTGGAACTTGTATCGTTTGGTTGGGACATTTTCTACCGTGTTTTGGGGCACTCCAATATAATGTGTTTGTTTTATGTTGTAAATTAGCATTTCTGCTTTTTTATTTTATTTTCTGATTGGCTTTTGCAGATTGACTAAATTCAGCGTCTTGTTACATATACACTTTTTTCCTCCCATTTGTAGCCATCTCATCTCTTTTGACCGGTTTGTTAGTGAATATATTACCGGCAACTTGAGAAAAGCAGGCATTGTATAGAATGCGTGACGTTTTCAGACAAAGTATCAAATGTATTTTTTATTAACACTTTACAACAAAGTTGAAAAGTGTTTATGACTTTGTTCATTCATTCATTCTGCCTGTCTGTCCGTTAGCACGATAACTGCCGTAAAAATGACTTAATTAAAATGAAATTTTAGTATGTTGTTCAGACGGTCTATAGGACCCATGGGAATATAAATGAATAATATAGCCCAATTAGTTTTGGATTGAACCCGGGTTGAAAAAATGAAATACATTGAGCCCTATGGGACCTAATTTTTCAAACATTTTTTAAGCGGATTTAAAATTCACAAATTGCTTCGAAATTTTTAGGTAATATTCAAATTGTTCCGTAAAATATATAAAAAAAATTCAGCGAAATATAATCAGTAGTTTTTTAAATAAAAATTAAAATAATAATAACACCTCTTATATGAAACGATCACGTGATCATGATATGAAAGTATCACGTGATCCACTTCAAAATGATATATGGCATCCATCTTGTCTCA
Organism: Amaurobius ferox; assembly: GCA_951213105.1. Classification (NCBI taxonomy): domain Eukaryota; kingdom Metazoa; phylum Arthropoda; class Arachnida; order Araneae; family Amaurobiidae; genus Amaurobius; species Amaurobius ferox. Next base: position 159,779,592 of record OX578140.1, on the reverse strand, counting down.
AAATCGTGATCTTTAAAGTTCTTTTTATTTTATATTGAGTGTTGTATCCTTCCTAAAACCACTTTATTTTAGCTTAAATTCTGTGCATCCACATACTAAATCAACGCAATTACAATATATATGTGTTTAAATGCTCATCCAAATTTGATTATTTCTACAACGAAGCCTATTTTTCACTTATGTAAAATGTAAACAGCAAAATATATAGGATGAGTTGTATAGGAATTGCTGTATTTTTTTAACGCAAAAGAATTTAGCTCATGGAGTCTGCATAGCTGATATGAAAGAAATATTCATTAACACTTTACAACAAAGTTGAAAAGTGTTTATGACTTTGTTCATTCATTCTGTCTGTCTGTCTGTCTGTCTGTCTGTCCGTTAGCACGATAATTGCCGTAAAAATGACTTAATCAAAATGAAATTTTTGTATGTTGTTCAGACTGTTTGTAGAACCTATGGGAATATAAATGAATAATATCACCCAATTAGTTTTGGATTGAACCCGGGTCGAAAAAATGAAATACATTGAGCCCTATGGGACCTAATTCTTCAAATATTTTTTAAGTGGATTTAAAATTCACAAATTGCTTCGAAAATTTTAGTTAATATTCAAATTGTTCCATAAAATATATAAAAAAAAATTCAGCGAAATATATTCAGTAGTTTTTTAAATAAAAATTAAAATAATAATTACACCTCATATATGAAACGATCACGTGACCATGATATGAAATGATCACATGACCCACTTCAAAATGATATATGGCATCCATCTTGTTTCAAAATCGTGATTTTGTTATGTTCTTTTTAATTCATATTGAGTGTTGTATCCGTCCTAAAACTACTTTATTTTTGCTTAAATTCTGTGCATCTATATACTGCAACAACGCAATGACAATATATTTGAGTTTAAATGCTCATCTAAATTTGATTATTTCTACAACTAAGCCTATTTTTCACCTATGTAAAATGTAAACAGCAAAATATATAGAATGAGTTGTATTAGAATTCCTGTATTTTTTTAACACAAAATAATTTAGTCCATGGAGTCTGCATGGCTGATATGAATGAAATATTAATTGATTTCATAAAGAGAAGGACGATTTTTTTCGATGAAGTTTCAAGCATAGAGTTTAATTATTTGTAGCTCCATGGTCTTAAGCAAAATGTTTAAATAAATTAAATTATTATAGTATTATGATGAATGAAATGAATGAGAGAAAGTTATGAATGAAATCCTGTTTTTATAGAGAGATCCAGGCGTGTTATTTTTTCTATGACGTCATTTGAATGAATTTCAGTTGTTTTCGATGAAGTTTTCAAATATAATAAATTATCGTAGTATTATGATAATTCTAAAACTATTACCGAGGAATGTATAACATTTTAGAGATATTTAAACCAGGCAATTTATATTTCAATGCCGGCATTTGAATGAAGTTCATTTTTTTCAAAGAAGGTTTAAGTTTTCAAATATAATAAATCAATGTAGTATTGTGAGAAGTTTTAAAATATTACCGATGAATGTATTGCATTTTAGACATGTTTAAATAAAATTGCATTGCTGTTGGAAAGTGTTTCTTAATCAATGCTTTAAGCATGATTGATCTTTCTTGTTTTAATATGTTACATACTTCCTCTGAGCATTGTACAGAATTCCTAAGCATTATACAAGTGACTATTGCTTAGTCACTTGTATGTTGTACGAATCTGTGGTTTATGCTGGTCTTTATAGAATACTGTTAATTTAGTCATAACAAATGACAAATACAATTTCGGCAAAGTGTGAAAAATGTTTTTATTGAAAAAATGCATGTGAAAATGTAAGAAGTAAAAAATGTAAGGTACGGGATTTTTCTACAGAAAGAAAAAATATCAGTGTTGAACAACTTGTTGCCACAAGCTAGACTGGGGTGGCATTTTGAATTGCGCTTAACTGCCTTTTTCATATAACGTTTATCTTACCGCCGAACAAAGTCAAAAATTCAAATGGCGGAAGTGCTCTGGCTTTCCAGCATTAAACGTCACTGCCGGGAGTATTTTATAATTTGCAAATTTGCCTTTTGGCATTATTTCTAAGTTTTTCATACATTGATGTCCCACTTAGGCATTTTAAGGAATATATAAGCAATCCATACATTACCTAATTTCAAACCTTGGCGGTATAGTATCAAAGAAAGGAATCCAACGTATCCTTGAAACATATGTGTACTATATTGTATATTATTTTATGAGTAATTACGTTTCGTAAGTTTTTCGTATCCTTTGAACAAAGAATTCCACTTATTATTAAGGATAAGCGTGTCATATGACCAAAAGTATCATAGTCTGAAAGTTTATCTTATTTGAAGCACCTTACTTTCATTGAAGCTATGAGTTTGTGTCCAGTCGTTCAAGATATATTTCGTCGCGTTATATTTTTAAAACACACTATATACTTAAATAAATTCACATGGAGAGGAATATATTTATCACTACCAGAACGTTGGATTCGAGTTTATGGATTTCCAAAACATTTATATCTATCACAAATGTGTACATTTTCACAATAATGTGCTTAAAAATAAACTATGAAGCTAAAGTAAAAATGAACTTTTGAGAGTAAAAATGAACACAAAAGCTTGATTTTTATAATTGTACTTAGATTTCGTCAAGTGAAAATTGTTATACTAATTACTTAAAGTCATTAAGGCAGCTGTTATTGAGTTCTCCAAACTGCTAATAATAAACATTTCCTACCATCTTAAAAGAGTTCGTTAAGAACACGGAGATTAAGTTTTATGGGGTTTTTTAAGTAACTAACAACTCTTAAAGTCATAACTTGAAGAAACTCTGTAAAAAATATTATATTAAATATTTTACGAAAATGAGCAGAGGACGCCTTGAGGTCTTTTAGCTAAATGGATTTTTTTTCTTATTACAACTAAACTATATTAGGATTGTTTAGTTATTTAATTCTTTTAACTTTGTAAAAAAGTGCTAAAAATATAAAATTAAAAGTTGTTTGCAAAGGTACAAGTAACTTTTTAAAAACGTTAGGGTTTTGATAATGCGATTTTTTAATTTGCAAACTAGTGTGGCATTGAAATGTTATTTATTTGCATCTAACAATTGCTTTAGGACTTCGTCAGATATTCGAGGAATTAATACAATGAACTCTCATTATAATTTATTTTTGTGGCACCAAAATTTTCTAACATAATATGCGGAATTTAAATTAAACTGATCTTGAGTTGTTGGCTGTAAAATGACCTATTTCTGCAGTATTCAGAAAAAAAGGTAAGGTAGGGTTGCATTCGATTTCCTGTAATAAATTATAGTATACATAAATCGATAGTAAAAAGGTGAAAAGAAATTGCCGAATTCAGAGATATATTTAATTTTATAGCAAATTTTGAAAAAACTAATTTATGAATAAAAACAAACACATAAAAATGGCTTCTCAAAATTGTTTTATACTTATTGGCTAAGTTTTGTTATATATTTTTTTCGAAAAAAACGAATTATTCTTATTGTTACTTAGTATCGGTATTTTACGCAGTTCTCCCAAAGCAAATAAACTAGAAAAAAAGAAAAAGCGCAAAAAAATTATTCAAAACACTATCTCATTACATAAAAGCGTTTATATTACGTTTCCTATATATATAGTATAATATATAGGAAAAGTATTAGAGGTCGAAAATTCGAAGTCTAATTATCGACCAAAGAGCACAATTAAAGCATCAGTGAACTCACATCGAAAGTTTCTGAGGTGATGTCATGCACTCATGTGTGTGTATTATGCTATACAGTTACAGTAAATAATAATCTTGAAAACATTATAACAAATGATTTTTAAATTTAAAAATTATTTTTATCACTTAGAAACTGCGATTATTTTCTTTACAAATGCGAGTAAACTTTCTCTTTAATTGAAATTCTGCAAATAAAAATTTATAATTGAATAGAGATTGACGTATGGAACTAAAACAACAGACCGAAAACATGATTCAATACACAACAGTATTACATGCATATCTGTGCAGTAGTTCATATAAAATTTAAGATGTATATACTCGTCCATTTATTTCATGGGGTTGAAGTCTTTTGAAGCTCTGAAACAACTTATCGAAAAACAAAAAATCTGATGTGGGCAACACATGACTTTCCTTATATAATGCAATGAATTTACTACTTTTACAGTAAAAAAATAGGTTTATCTTATAGTAGATACTTATATTCTTTCCAAGATATTGAATTTTCGACAATTAGTCGTCCTTTTCATTGATTTAACGTCATTTTAATCCATTTGGAGGGATTTTCGTTAATTTGACAACATTTCAAAAAGTCGCCAAGCTGGCGACATTCCGCCAAATTTGTCGCCAAAATCTCGCCAAGCTTTACCGGCGGAGAAATAAGTTATTCTTATAGCAGATAAATGACTATTGGCGTTCAAATATAAAAGTACTACTCGAAGTATCTTTTCTCATGAATGGAACGAGCTAGATCCACGAGAATGATGCCACGCAATGTATCGCATAGAATTATATTTGAAAAGTGAACATGTTTCTCAATAGGAAATATATTTTTTTATTTTATATGAATTTTTGATAATTTTTTTGAAAAATGAGGAATATCCCGAGAACGGTTCGTGTTAGCGTTCTAAAATTTATGTTAATCGTTTTCTAATGAAAAATTACATACGAAATGTTTATCTGCGTAACTTTATTAGCGGTTTTGAATTTTTGACGATTTTTCAAAATTTCACTCGAAAATTTAGGTAGGTTCTGAACATTCGATTACGTTTAAAAGTAGTAGGCTTCCAGTGTTTAAGGATTGTAATTTTTGTACCAAATTTCGTTCGAATCGGTCCATTCGTTCGTCAGTTATCGTCTCCACAGACTCACTGACACACACGTACACACAGACATCACTCCAAAAATGTCTGATTCGTGATCAGGGATGCTTGAAACGTGCTCTCCCGTCGAAAACTCGAATTCAAATTTTCGACCCCGTCACAATACTTTCTACATTATGTATATAAGGAAAGTAAAAATTAATGGAACTTTCAAAACAATTCCTCCAAGTTAGATATTGGATATGTTATCTGGGCGATGTTTTATGCAATAAGAAAACAGCCTTGACTATGGATAAACGAATTATCTGGTGGGAGCATAGAATTATCTATTGAAGCATGTAGTCTTGCAGTCTAAGCTCAAATTTGAAGTCCGCGACTGGGTAAAACGGAATATATTGTGTCCCATCGAGGAGCAAGTTTTCTTGCTACCTCATTTCCTTATTACTTTTTGCTCAAAACAGACTCACAACTATGTTTAGATGTTATGTTTTATAAAATTTTGATTTTTCAATATCTTAGGAATCATACCAATACTGGATCTCAAGTTTCAATTCCGTTTTTAAAACAGAACGTTCGGTTTCGTTCCCATGACAGTGTTGATTTGCAAATCTTGTTTTTCCCAATATTGATATTCATAATAGCATTAAAATCCATAATGGAATGCTATATTAAAAATTCGGGATTGTCTTTGGAAGTTCCGGACATAATGTGAAGGTAAAACTGATAACCGATCTTTATGCAAAGGAGATGGATAATATTTACATTGGACATGACTACATAAGGATAGATTAAAACGAATAAATATCAATTTTACTTTAAACAGTTATAACATTCATATGTGCTTTGGTTTCTTCTTTGAAGTACACGAGGATAAAGTATTACCTTTGTGAAATATCAGTACATAATCAAACTGCAGTCATATAACTAAAACTTTTTAGCATAATCCAACAATAGTACAAATTTGATATGCTTCAATTCTTCTGCTTCATATTTTTCAACTTCATTACAGAGTTATCAGTATTTTAATAATAACGTTTTTAGAATATATTATTTATTGTTATTATCATGCTAAAATATCTACATATATGTTGTACCACTTCCACACAGAGACTTTTTAAAACATTTACTATAATTACTTAATAGATAATTAAGCAAAACTGTTTTGTGATATACACATTTGAGACCAATTCGCATCCGAACGAAATGAAACAACTTTATATTTCTTAAAAATTATATAACTCAAAAACGTTAATTTTGTAATTTGCACTAAATTGCCACCAAGTGTAAACTGCTGTTTTAATTACATTCACTCATTAAATTGACTTTTATTGAGTTCTCGAACATGAGAGCAATAAACGAGACCCCATTCTCTTAAATGCATCCTTCACCGTTTGGGAGATTAAATTTTATGAGTTTATGCTTGAAGTAACTAAATAACTGCCTTAAAGCCATAACAACAACAACAAAAAAACGCTGCTTAAAATGTATTCATAAAAATGTTATTTAAAATAATGTGTAAGGGGGGAAAGTAGAAAAATTTGATGTAGGCAGCACATGACTTTCATTACAAACTCAAATCCATATTGTCTTTCTACCATAATCCATTAAATTCAGTTTGATTTGACAAAATGACACGGTTACTCATTTTAAATTATATCTAATTTACAGTTTTAATACATCTTCTGTTTCAATTGGCAATTTAACGCAATTAACAACTGTATCAGGTATTGAAAATTCCAAAACATTTTAGACATATTTCTAGAACAGATCAATCTAAAGTAGTGGTTTTGGTATTATTCGTAAAATTACGTATTAAACACAATCATTCAATTAATACATTAACACGAGCATTAATTAGCATGTTTTCCATATACCCAGAATTGCAGTTGTGAATCTGTGAGAAAAGAAATAGATCTCACACTAAGTGCTGTGTTATTAGTGAGACAGCTTTATGTGCCAGTAAATTTATTTTATCTGAAACGTCAAACAATACCCCAGTCTCGATGAAGCTTGTGTTTACGATACGTGGTGGTGACAAAATACAAGACAGATTCGAAGGATGTGTTCCTCAAAAAATATTGACAGGTTATCAAGATACTTTAGGCATTTTAATACTGGTCTCACATGCTATCTTCCTAAATAATTAATAAGCAGAGTAATTATTGTAATTGAGTATTTAAGTATGTTATGTGTTAATAAATGTTTTATTGTTAAAGTTAAAACGGTGTAGTCAATTTAGTATTATAATAATTAATTATTCTGTTACAGAACTCGCTCGAAATATAAATAATTGGAGGGTTTTATATAGCGGCACAACAAAGCAATGTACAATAATAAATAAGTCCACTAATACGAGTAATTCACGACCATGTCAAAATGCGCTTCGCATGTAATAAAGAATATTTTCTTTTCAGTTCCCACAGAATCATAATTGATCCGCTAACTGAAATTATCTTATTTTCGCTGCAAGCGATACAGACATTTAATAAATGTTTGTATGGTTAATGCAGATTATTTCATGGACTATTACATAATATGAAATGTAGTTACTGAATTACAGTGTGAAGAAATTGAATTTCAAATTTCAGTATAAGTATTTTCACAGATCGTGTAAAACTAAATTTGTCCTATACACGTAAGCTTCTTTTACATTATGTGGATAAGAATTATAAAATGAAACGTTCTGTGAGGATACTTTCTACAAGGTTTAGAGATGCGAAAATCTGTCAGTTGTATTTCATTCTGTGTTGAAGTAGGATCTCATTAAACGATGAACAGCATTTTCACCCACGCTTGGTGAAAAAGACTTTGGTGAAAATTTGACCTTGATTGTGGATCAAATATGAGGACGCACTAAGTTTGTACTTCGACTTGATAGCTACAGCAAACCAAACATTTCTGTAGAATTTAACTAGATTGTTTGGCTTATATTACTAAAATCTGCAGCATATCTTGGAAGGAAACAGCTGCTCGTCTACAGTTATGTTATCTCCTGGCTTATAGTACATAAAACATTTTTACAAATACACACCAAACATCTGATATCAGTAAAAATTTATCATTCTTAGTCTGTCTGACATTGCTTTCTATGTCAAAATGAATATATCACATGATGTCCAGTAATTTATTCCGGCTAACAGTTTCAGGAAACATATTGCGACCCCAAGTTTTTGACCAAAGACTAAAAACAGATCTATCCTTTGATATTAAATCTCTTTGGACGTAAAGTATTTCATTAAAATCACCGAATTCATCAAGTGCTCCATATTTCGTTATCTGGTTTAGATCTTGTTTCAACTTTTGTTCATTTCTTTAATCAATATCTTATCGGTAATGAAAAGTATCAATGAAATTTTTTCACTGCCATTAGAAACACTTAGTTTCGATCGAATGTTTCTCTCAGAATATTTTGAACACATAGTCAACCAGAAGGGAATGAATACAGGTGCTATTCTTTCTATACATATAGATCCATCTATAACGCCTCCTCATCACTTGGTGGGATGAATGGAAATCACTTTTACGAGAATTATTTTTTCTTTATTAAGTGTTCTTTCTTTCAGAAGCTTTTCGCGATATTTTGATCTTCCTCGAATTCTTACTCTGAATTCTATTTTCTTAAGAATTATCAGAATTGTGATAGGTTGCAAATAAGCTCGAACAAGAGGACGAAATTTTATAGGCAATTATGTAACAATATTATTATCATCATTGTCATTGTAATAAAAATCTTCAGAATCATCCGATGAATTTTTCCAAAAGTATAATTTTGTGATTAATTTTAGATAAAAGTGATTATGGTTTAACATTCAAAATAGTTCAAGCTTCTTCCAAAAAAGTAGGATATATTATTCTTGCATGTTTTTTGTTTATTACTTTTAGGGCAGAATGTCCGCGGGTCTGACTAGACAAAAATTGACAAAAATATCGCCGAATAATTAAAAATGTCGCCAAATTGATAGAAATGACGCTAAAACAATAAATTGACGACAAATTGATGAAAATTTATTATCTTGGAAATACTATAGGAAGAATCTATTTCTCCGACTGTAAGGTTTGGCATAACTCTGGCGATAAATTTTGGTGACATATCGCCAACTTGGCGATTTTTTTAAATGTTGCCAAATTTACGAAAATGTCGCAAAATTGATAAAAATAACAATAAATCAATGTAAATGACGACTAATTTATGAAAATCCAGTATCTTGGAAAAACATATAGTAAACGAGCGTAAGAATAACCCATTTCTCCGTCTGTACGTAATGCTTGGCGAAAAATTTGACGGGATGTCACAAACTTGGCGACTTTTTAAAATATTGCCAGATTGAAGAAAACGTCGCCAAATTGATAAAAATGTCGCCAAATGAATGAAAATGACACTAAATAGTTAATAATGCCAAATTGACGAAAGTATCGCCTAAATTATACAAATGACTTTAAATTAATGAAAATGACGCTATGAAGAAAATAATTATTATTAAAATATTTAAATGAATGGACTATATTTTTAAGGATGCTATATCAGTATTGTTAATTGTTAAGTAAGATATAAGTTAATATGCGTTATATATACGTAATATAAGTTAATTGATTTCTTCGAAATTGTATTACGTGTTATATTCTAGAAAAGCGCCAAATGCACAACAATTAAACACTAAAAATTATGTGTCGTTGATCTTGTACATCATATTTTCGCTGTGAAAGGAGAAACCTCATTACATTCTGCAGGAAAAGTCATGTGCTGCCCACATCAGATCGTTTTCTTACTTGATAAATAATCTTCGTACAAAATTCAACCATCAATAAATTACCACATCATTACATTTTCAATATAGGCGTATATTGACTTACGGCAATAAATAAAGTGAACTTCTAAATTGGAAAACGCTCTTACTCTTCTTGATTAAATTCTGTGGACATTTCTACAGTGTAGCTAATAAAGTCTGTGGAATAATGAAAAAAAATGGTAGATGGAAAATATCGTGCTATCTAATATAACGAAGCGAGTTATTCTCTAACAGCATAATGAGAAGTACATCCTTTATTAAAGAATCAATTTATGCTATTGTATCAATGAACGCTCTACCCAAATTGGCAATGTAGGACTTTTTTAGTCTCTGTGAAAAGGTTAATTAACTTGTACCTTTCTTTTTCATTCTCATTAATAGAAAAATCAAGTTAGCTCATTTTTTGAAAGCACTTCAGGGATATTTGCATACTAATGAAACACCTTTTTAAAAAATCTGATGTGGACTGCATATGACTTCCCCTGCATAATGCACATACTTTGCTTCCTTTACAGCGAAATAATGGTGTACAATATTGCCAGAACAATGTTTTTGGCATTGATTTAACTCTGCAAAAAATCGAAATTTGACAAATTTGACCACTTATTAGTCAAAACACAATGACTTATTTACACTCACGTGCTAAATCGTCATCGAAATGCATTTGATATTTATTAATATCCCATATAATACATGATTATTGGAGAATTTTTGGTCATAAAATAAAACCATTACAACGTTAAACGTTAATCCAGTTGGAGTCATTTTTGTTAATTTAGCGTTATTTTTACAAAGTTGATTACTTTTTTGTCAACGATTAAAAAAGTCGCCCCGTTTATGATATTCCACCAAATTACACAGCAGGTTCGTTAAATATATCGCCAAACGCTACAAACAATCGAATATAAGGATTTGTCTTTATATAACTAAATAACTATTCATTGCAGTACAATTAAAATTCATTCGTATTGAAATACAAATTTATTACACAAAGTATCTTCGCTTGTGAACAGAACAAACTAGATCCACAAGAAAGAAAATTTAACAGATTTGCTGCATAACACTTCATATAGAAAGTGGACCCGTTTGATAATACTTTATACTCTTTTAATATAATTTAATTTATTTGTAAATTTATTTGAAAAAATGTCATTATCGCGAGTGTGGTTTGTAGCATTTCAAAAGTTTGCATCATTTGTTTTCTAATGAAAAATTAAGTATATGACGATAATTTATTTATCATTAGTGAACTTCCAGATTTTTTTGATGGTTTTTCATAATTTCATTTTAAAATTAAAGAATGTTCCGAACATTTAAATGGATTTAAAATCAATAGGGTCCATGTATTGTTTGATTATAATAATTGTACCAAAGTTTTTTTGGAATTCTTCATTCGTCCCTGAGATATAACGGCCACAGACTCACAGATACACACTCGAAGATACGTATTGACACATATATCATCTTGATTCGAGTGCATAGGTACTTGAAACGTGTGCTTTCGGCGACACTTCGGACTCGAATTTTTAACCCCGTCACAATACGTCTCCTATTATTTATAGGAAACTAAAATTGCTGTTTGTGCATACAAAATCACACGAAAATAGCTATTTTTATATGAAAAGTTTAATAGTAATTATATTTTTATGACATTTTATTTATTTTCGAAACGCGATATTTAAAAAATTAAGGACATTATTTCTTTTAGACGTTTTCATTCGAAAATTAATTGACCTCTAACCTTCACCAATTGCAATAATACCAAATTTTATCCGAGTTGTCCAATTTGTTTAAGAGATATAGTGTGCGAAAATAGATACATAGACAAGCAGGCAAAAATACTGACAGACACTTACATACGTTTCTATGGAATACCATCATTCCAGAGAAATATGTACGAGATTCCATAGAAATACTTTCATTCCATATGAATACGTTCATTCATTAAGGCTTCTCAAAATGTATGAGTCCATACAAACACAAGAGTCAGATTTTTCACACCATCATACTACTTTCGCTTTACATATATTTTGTATTGTAGTAAACGGCGTAAAGAAATATATCGTGCTATCTAATATAACGAAATGAGCCATTCTCGAAGAACATAATAAGTACAATATTTATTATCTATTATCTATATATACTAATTGGCAAGTATCCGTCTGTCTATCAGTCCTTCTGTATGTCACGCTTTTTAAGGCATTTCCCGAATAGACAGAGACTTGCAATTTGGTATATCGTGCGATAAAACTTCTTAGAAAAATCGTATTTTCCAAAAATGTTCTGAAGAAAGGGAAAAAAAAATTCTAAAATTCCACACCAAAATGTTCAAAAAGTGGAATGAGGGAACAGCAAGCTTTGCAATAAGGTAGAGACTTCAAATTTGGTGTATGGGTAAATCGTTCGAAAGGAAGAAAGTGTGCAATTTAAGTTTTCCTATATTTTCTTCTTCAGAGGGTTCTGCGCACCATAATACTTGATTTGCTGAATAAATGTGAAACTCGAATTTATCAAAAATTTTCATTATTCGGGAGATATTTATTGCGACACCGCTGATTTTCAACGGGTATTCGGCTAGCATATACTAATTGTCAAGTATCCATATGTCTATCCATCCGTTTGTCACGCTTTTTGTAGGCACTTCTCGAATAGATAGAATCTTGCAATTAGGTAAACGGGCCGATCGTTCCATAAAACCCACTTGAAAAATCGAATTTTTCGAAAATGTACTCTAAAGGTGGTGCAACACACCAAAACGTTCGAAAAATAAAGTGATAGAAATGCATGCTTTGAGATGAGATAGATAATTTAAATTTACTGTATGGTTAAATCGTTCGAAAGTAAGAAGTGTGTAGTTTAAGATTTCCAATATTTGCTACTTTGGGGGGGGGGGGGGGGAGGTGCCGCACACCAAAATTTTCGAATTGCAAATAAATGAGAAACGTCTCCTTTAAAATTTAATAGAGGTTTGAAATTTGATATATGGACTAATCATTTGATAAAAAATCCCAAGAAAATTTCAGTGTTTCAAAAATATTCATTTAAGGGGGTGCTTCACAGAAAAATGTTCCAAAGATGAAATGAAAAAATTGCATGCTTTGGGATGAGAAAAAAGTCTTTAATTTGCTGTACATGCAGACAGGTAGAAAGGAAGAAAGTGTGCAAGTTCAGTTTTCCAATATTTTTCCTTACGGGATTCTGCAGACCAAAAATTTTGATTTGCCGAATAAATGTGAAACGCGAATTATTCAAAAATTAACATTATTCAGGTGTTGCTTATTGTGAGATCATTGATTTTCAACAGGTATCCGGCTAATATAGATCAATTTACGTTATTGTATCAGAAAAAGTTCTTCACAAATTTGGAATGTAGAGCATTTTATTCTCCGAAAAAGTTAATTAACTTGTTCATTTTTATTTTCATTAAGGAAAAAATCAAGTTAGTTTATTTTTAAAATACATTCTGCTAAGGGGTATTCGAATACTAATGACACTCAATTAAAAAAAAAAGATATAATCAGAAAGATTTATCTTATGTATTTACAAGTGTATTTGAGGTGTTATAAAAAAATTGATGGATGCGCAGAGAAAAGATGTTTAACGTTGCAAAAACCTAATATCCAAACCGGAATTTGAACCCCAGATATTAGACGACAGATATTAGTCGCCGTATATAGACGACAGACTATCAACTAAGCTAACTTGACGAATTTTCTATTTTACAGAGGAATTGACCCTTTCACTTCAAATTTCAGAACGAAATACAATTTCTGATCGGAATGACTTCAAATTTTTCTACTTTGTCATACTGTAGAATATAGTATAGAGAAAGTATTGTGTTCACGAAATTTTTCGATGTCGAGATTTTGATGCCAATATATGGTTAGGACCTCCTGAATCCGTTTTGTCCATTTTTAGAATGATGTCCGCCTCTCGCCTAACTGTCGGTGATCGATTGCTTGTGTACGTCATAGCAACCACAAATATTAATGGATTTTCTGGAAATTTCTTTTTTTTTTGTTTGTTAACAAAAAATTGGGAGCTAAATACATTTTTTTGAATTAATATAGCATGACATAATTAATATAACATAGCAGCATAGGACAGCATTTAACATAATGATGTATAAAAGGGGTTATTTATGGCTCAATAATCACAAAATTTAACAGTTTCAACCATTTTAACAAAAAAAAAGCCGCGATACAATTTTTGTGTTCGTGGCTTTATTAGCCCCTTTGAAGAGGCGAGGCAATATCTTGCCTCTTAGAGACTTTTTAAGCCTATTATAATGACTGGTAACATTTGTAATTGTGATCAACAATACAGATTAAAACCACAAGCTATTTAAAATTGGATACTGATATGAGATAGTCAAATTAAGCAACACTCCATTCAACTTATACAGACTAGCATATTGCATCATAATACGACGTAATGTGTCAGACATCATGGAGTGTTTGGAAGTATACGATACAGGCCTTTTTCAGACTGAGACATATTTTTAACTGCATCTCAATCTTAAAGGTCAAGTCGTTTGAGGGCCGTTCTATCAGCCCAACTACCAACCGGGAATTGAACCAAAGACCTTTAAACCGACCATTCTATTCCTTAATTTAATGCAGCGGTTCCAAATCTTTTTTCCCAAGAGAATCCCTGCCTGTCAAATCCCTTTAATTGTAACCCCTAATTGTCATGTTTTCTGCAATGTACCCTTCATTTTTCAATTTATTTCAATTGAACACCTTAATTGGCCAGTCTATATACTTGGACTGAACACATTGTCTCACTATCCTTCATTTAAACCCATGCCTTCAAAATTTTTCAGTTTAATAAATATTACAATCCGTATAACTATGATTTTGTATAAATAAGATTACACATTGAAAGACTTAAAAATAATAATATACAAAGATTTTAAAAGTTTTAGGTAATAAAATGTGTAGCATACTTTATTTATACTTTGAAATTTTTTAGATCAGATACAAAAAATGTATCTGGACTGTAGCAATAGATAAGCAACTACGGAGCAGTAAATAAGCAACTATTGCTGAAGTAATATGACCTATTGCTGAAGTAGTAAGATCTATTGGTGAAGTAGTAAGACCTATTGCTGAAGTAGTAAGACTGTTTAAAAAGCGTAGAAGAAGCACATATTTATTTTTACATATTGAAAGACTGAATGATCTGCATTTGGTTTTATGTTAGAATATGGATTTGGTTTCATATAAGTAGAATTTAAAATGTATTTTTGTTGCGAAGTTTCACAGAAAATTCTGTGGTTTAAAAATTCCACCAATTTCCTGATGGATACGGGTATGCATCGACCAGATCATTAAACACTGAGCTAACGGCACACAATTTTTCTCTGAAATGGACCCTAAGATGCTAAGTATGATTCTTAACATTAAAATTTCTAATCAATAAAATTTCATACTAGTACATATCTCGAATTAGAGTGTATTGGATTATTTTTCTACATAAGTGATCTCTTTTGACCTATCTTTTAATTTGCATTCCTAATAACTCTGAATATGTATGCATTTACAAGATACCACATTAATTTAAAATCGAATTCGATTCATCTGAATGTGACAGTGAACCATTTGACCAGAGGTGAATCTTACAAATCGTTCAACGTGACTTATGGATAGAATGTTCGTTATCGCGATTTTAAATCTGTTCAGATATTTTTGGTTCATTAACAAATTGGCTGCCAAATTAGAAAAAAAAAGTACACGGTCTATGACACAGTGTTTTCAAAATTAAATTGAACAGTTGGTATCCTTTCTGGATGACTTTGTAGTTGTTTCGATATGCACTATGTAATTATATTTCGAGCAAATATAATTTGACATCAATCTTGATACCACAGCAATGGAGTCCATAAATTAAACGATTTTAACTGATTCATCAATTTGTCGTCATTTTCCTTATTTTAGCGTTATTTTTTTCAATTTTTATGATTTTTTTTTTGAAATTGGTAATATTTTCCCAATTTAGTCACAAAGTTCGCCATATTTATCACCAAACGATACAATATTTAAATAATGGATACACTCTTTAAAACGATAGCAAGGACTGTTCTCAATATATTGCACGATTTTCGAATGCATTTTTGAAAAATAATTAAAAAATAAGGAATGTTGTTAAATGATTAACCATTTCATATATAACATTTTATTAGAAAACAATTTACACAAACTTTGAAACGCTAGCAGCATGAATTGTTCTCGAGATATTAAACTTTTAAATATAAAAAAATTATATAAAATTAAAAATTGTGAATCATTATGAAGTCTTAAAAATTATGAAGTTTTAAAATGAAGTATTAAAAATTATGAAGTCAAATATGTTCAATTTCCATATGCAATATTATGCAACATCATTCTCGTTCTCGTTAATCTACACCATTCCATTTACAAAATAAGATTCTTAATGCAATAGTTTTGTATTTTGAATCCAAGAATTTGCGAATAATTATTTATTTCATACTATTGATATTAATTATGTGTTAATTGCATTATGATGAGGATTTTATACGTGATTTTATATAAGTCATTCGTTTGTATTACTACGTTATCAAAATTACCCAATTACAATTTATGTGGTGTTAATTAAATGTCAAGATCTTTGTTTGTTCTGTGGATCTTGTATTCCATTGTTTCACTATGAAAGAAGTAATGCCATTGAATTATATAGGGAAAGTTATGTACTGCACATATCAGATTTTTTTTTCTCTTACGAAAATCATATTTGTGGAATACTTTATTCTTTGTTTCGGACTTCGCCTTTCACGTGTCATTTTTATGTATCCGCCTAATTAGCTATCTAGTTACAAGCTGTATCATTCATATAATCAATTTACGACGAAGTGTTTTTTCTGTAAGTAGAAATTCTTTTGTTAGGTGTATATATTTTTTTCTTTTATCGGCTTAGTACACTATTTTTCCTCATAAATTAATGCAGCATTACACTTTCAACAAGGACCTATATTGACTTATGTAAATTTAAGAAAAAAATTGACTTATAGGAGGAGGGGGGGGAGGTCTTCAACACGGTCTCACTACCAATGATTAAATTTTCGAGACATTTCATCGGTGTTGCTAATCAATTCTGTGAAATAAAAAATATACATGAAAAACTCGTGTTTCCTAATATAATAAAATGCACATACTTAAGCCAGTCACCCACACAGAGCATAATGAGAAGTACATCTTTTATAAATGGATCTATTTACGTTACTGTATCAATAAAATTTCTATGAAAATTGGAAAAGAAGGATTTCTTTTTTCCATGCGAAAAGGTTAATTAACTTATACTTTTTTCTCTTAAAAAGAAAAAAAAAACAAGGTATTGCATGTTTGAAAGACATTTTCTCGAATGAAATTTACGTCCTAATGATACTTGCCTGTAAAAAAACGATTTAATTAGAAAGGTTTATCTTGTAAAAAAAGGTTCTCCTATCCTGGAGTGTGTGTATATTGGGTTGGGAAAATTCATATAGTTGTAGGTGGTGTAAAGGAAAACAAACTTTATGATAATAAACGATAAATTTCTAATATTAGTAACTGGTCATAAGTGAAAGTTTTGAATAACATAATTATATACGAAATAAAACAAAAATGATATATATATATATATATATATATATATATATAATAAATGTTCAAAAATCCAATGAAAGAATGGAGAGAAGTTAACTCAAAAAACCCCAACATTACAAAATGTCTTACAAATAAAAGTATCAAACACAGAATCATCAATCAAGTGGAAAATAAAAATGCAAACCTCTAGTCATCAAGCTGAAGACAAACAAAAAAATCACTGGAAAGGAATCGATAAAATAATATCAAATAAAATCCAAGCATGAAAGCGTTACACGGGGACAAGCCCTAGGCCTAATAATGAATTGTTCATTTCGATAAAACTGTTTATCAAGTCCAAGTATTTTATAAAATTGAACACAACATGCATGTTTCTGATATCAGTGATAGATTATACTTATAAACATTGAACAACATGCATAAAGATTGAAATAGGAAACAAGAATACCTGAAAAAATACTTCATACATCTGATCCATTGGAACCTTGAATAAAAGAGATCAATGTTATCAATCTCAAAAAATAAAAAGTTGAAAATATATATATATATATATATATATATAATATACATTCATAGAGAGAGAGAGAGAGGGAGATAGACAATTGTTTGACATATTTCACGTTCCTCGAGTTTCTCCGTCACATACTGCAAAAACTATAGCATACAGAAACCTGAAATTTGGCACATTTGTAGAGATATATTAGAGAAACATACTGGCATAAACCATTTTTCGATTTAAAATTTAGTTTAAGAAATATTTAAAGTCAAAATCGAAGGAATAGTATTTGAGCTGCGAGTTCGCGTCCTACAAAGCCTAGCAATACCAAAATCTCGATTATTTGTAGGGATGTATCTACATAGATGAATTTTTGAGAAATGGAACGCCTTATTTCTAATTTCGATTTAGTTAATGAGTTATACATTTCTTTATGCACCTATGAAGTGAACATGTGTCTTCGGTACAGGCAAAGATTTAATTAGTTGAGCCGATTTCCAACTCCTCTGAGACTGGTTGCTGGCAGGAACGACATAAAAATGGCAAGAGGACAGGGTTATCGAAGCACTAAAAACATTAAAAATATAAATATTTAATTTTAACCAGAACTAGAACTTTAATTAGCACAGTTGATACAATGTGGAATGCTGACAATCATACGACTTATTGTTTATTTTTACAAACAAACAGAGCATTTTGTGACGATTGTCGTCATGAATATTACGAGTAAAATGTCGTATTGCAAAATAATTAAATGCATTTTTTGGTTTAAATCCCTCTATAGTAAAATCTTAACACAATATTACTTACTTAACACAAAAATTAACACACCTGCATTACGAAGAAACGTCAAAACGTACAGCTATGAAATTTTGCCATTTGTGCGTAGTACAGTAAGTAATCGTACTTAATAGTAGGCGGCACGAAACATTTCGGAATGCAGGCTTTGCAAGTACCAGCGAGTCGACGAAGCCTCCCGACTCGCGAAACGAGTTACGGGGCTTGGCGAGCTTTGCAATCAGATGGACTGGTGTCCGGGCGATGTGAAATAACGTGGGAAGCAAGTTACCGGAGTTGGTGAGCGTTAGCTACTAAGAGGCCGAAGCCCCAAAAGAGTGTATTAAGCCTGCAGCGAGCTCTGATAATTAATGCTCAGTAGCGAACAGGACGCGCAGCCCCCGGTGTTGGCGAGGGTAAAATAGCATAGGAAAAGTCACCGATTGTGTGTGCCAGTTGGGTTACATATGCTTGTGAAGCGAGCTTCAGTGATTGATGAACGTAAGTTAACAACGGATGGTTCCCAACGGGCGTATTACGCCTCCGCAGCAGGCGGCAGGAAAGTGCTTGCAGAGTGAGTTCAGAAAATAGACGGCGAAGCCTCCCCACTTGCGTATTACTGAGACAGATACAGTCACTCTTTTAATTTCTATTAAAAATTTCTGGGAACAAATATGGTTATTTTACAATAGATAAACTGATCATGTACACTCATGGACCTTTCCTTACAAAGTTAATTAGATGCTTTATGACTTTTCTAGAAACTCTGTGCATATTCCACTTGGGAAATATGTTTTACAATACAATTTTTGAAATACAATATTCCATCTCATTCTCAAAGATATTTTCCTCATATTTCTGTTAAGTACCATTCAGAACAAGATATCTCTACTATGAGCTTTGGAAAGATTGATTCATTTTAAGCAGGAAATATTGCGAAAGATTCTTTTCTCATTTAGAACGATTTAAATTTGATAGATGGTCTGCATTTCGAAGAAGAAGAAAAAAAGTTCTAAGTCCAGATCATTAAGGACGTTCTGTCGTCCATCTTACTACAAAAGACGACTTATGAAAGCAATAATGACCAATAATCTGTATTTCATGATAGGAAACTGATAGATAATCAGGTCACAACTTAATCGCTCAGACTATGTTGCTGTATCACATGTAAAGATAATGCAATAGTAATAGCATCACATGCAATAGTAATGGCATACGTTCATGAAAAATTGGCAGAAATTAGATTCTTAGAAGATATAGCGAAGGTTTTATTTTTAAAAATGACACATTTATAATAAAATATTTATTCTTGAGGTTTTTCAATATTCAGGTATTTGTTGTAGTAGCAATTGTGCATTTAGCGGAGACTATTTAATCATTCATGACGTTAACATGGTATGCCTTGGGATACTGTTCCCTTTCCATTACACTTACTGAAATAATACAAACCGAACAAACTGAATCAGGCCTTTTTTGGGATGCATTCTAAGAGTTACAAGTTCACATGTGTGCTAATTGCGGAAAAAGTACTCAAACGGCCATACAACCAACCCAATGACAATACGGAAGATCAGAATTCAATGCCTCAACTAAAAAACCCTTAACTAAAAATCCTCCAATATTTTCCAAATTGATATGTGTTTCAGACACCTACGTCTCCATTTAAAACCCAGAGAATGTATTGTTTTAAAATGTTTTATCCATTTAAAAGGTATCACTTTTATAATAAATACATATATAAATTGTGACTGAATTTAAAAGTCCGTAACTGATTTTTTTCTTAATTTTTGAGCTTTTTGACAGTTCATATTACTCTTTTGAACACATTTTAAGATGATCAAGAGAAATAATCCAGTAAAGTATAAAATAAAATTTTTAGGAAATCATTTAGATGTACCACACATGATGCTATTAGAATTTTTTCTCTTTACAATTTTGCAAAGAAAAGAAAAATATTGCACTTTTAGCATTACATCAATAATTTTATCAATACATCAATTAAATACATCAGTTAATTACATCAATAATTTTATAATAAAAATGCAAAATTTTATCTTTTTGTAGCATTATACTAAACAGGGTGCTTTAGAGGGGCTGCACGACTAAATATCTCTTGACGGTTTGGTAGCAGACCCGAAAACGACTTTTAGACATTCTTCGAATTAGATATACTATGAAATTTGCAGATTGGAAAAGTTTTAGACACGTGATACTTTGCAAAGTCAACTTCGACGATAAGAGCTTGTAATTTCGTCCCAGTAGCTCAAAGGTAGAGCGTCTACTGGCCAGTTCGGAGATCCAAAATTCGATTCCCGGTGGAGGCAGAAAGGCTCTTTATAATTGCGCCCGAACAAATCAACCTTGTAGGTTAGTGTAAATATGTCGGAGGTCTGAAGATCCCAGACCGTACGACGCACATAGTGGGTTTAGAGTAGCTAGCTGCACGGCCGGGAAAGGATACCTCCTGCACTCAGGAGGCGCCCGAGGTCTACCATCTCGCCAAACAACCTTTTATTTAGGTCTAAAAATATAACAATTGATGAAAAATAGTGTGATTAAACAGACAGTTTTACATTATATTTGAACTTGATAAGTACGTCATTTTACAAAAATGGGAAAAGGGTTATTACGAATATAGATAAAAAGATCATTGAAAAATAAAATTTAGAGTAAGGAATAATAACATAATGAAAAATAGATTAAAATTAAAGAAAATAGTAAAATTTAGAAAATATGTAGGAGGGCTGAAAGTGACCCTAGTACGAGTAATACTGATTCAGTGGATTCGGAAGATTGAGCGTCGATTTCAAATTAAAAGGATAGAGACCCCGCAGGATACTAACCTGGGTAAAAATAGTGTTGTTGCTGTTTCTGATGACCTCCTGTAATCGAATCATAGCCGACACAGGAAAGAACGAACAAGATAATACAAGAGAACAAAGTTTATTACGGACAAGCATCACTGACGAAGGTCAAAGGGGGTGCAACTTCACATTGTAGATGAGGACCCAGTAGGCGGGAGACTGATTTTACCTCGATATACAGCCATGCCTTACTCGGGATTCGAACCCGAACCTCTGCAAAGAAGGTTCCAATTAGCAAATTGTTCCTTGTTCATTAACAAATCTTCTAAGAAGTATACCTTGCTCTTTAATGTGTGAAATTGCCCGTGAAACCATTGTCAATGTCATAGGATTTAAACCACTCTCGCACGATCAAAAGAAACGGCAAAAACAAAGCTCTCAAAGGTAGTAAAATATTGAATTTCGTTAAAAAATTTTCATTGGAAAACTTACATCGGTATTTATTCTTTAGCAAAAGTTTTATACATTCCTCAATTATCCGTGGAAAATTAATTAATACATTTTGGATAATTTTGATCATATGACAATGGGAATTTTCTTTTTGACTAATTGGACTGCCGAAAATATTTTTTAAATTGAAAAAAAAATGAAGGGCCTTATAAAATGTTTCATTTTGTACTTCTTTTTAAATGATGTCATATGCATACAATGATATTCTACTCTAATTAAAGCATTTCTTAAGTTAGAACCATAGATGTACGACCAATCGTTCAAGTGATATTTAGTCGTCCAATCTTTTTGAAAGACCCTGCATATTGTACAATATACAATGTATATACACAATATATATAATACAATATACACGTATACAATGTGTAATATGCAATGTATATCGGGAAGGCCAGTTGTCACTAAAAGTGCAGAAAAATTACTATTTTCAATCATGAAAATAACACTTGCGACCTGTGATTTGAAAAATAACGTTAGGAATGATAGTTTCTGTACTGTTAAAATTCATTAGTTTATACAATAAGTCTGTATGGAGATAATATAGTAATATACAATATGCAAATTTTTCGTTCTTTTCGTTGGTTTTAAACGATTTTCACAACATTTAATGAGCTAATTCGATACAAAATAAATTTGCCATATATTTTATTCAATTTTCAGTGATAAGTAAAGAAAATTTTCATAACTATCGTTTGAGAGACAATAATGTATAGCAGAACATTAGTTAGTAGCTATTCATTAATATACAACTCCAATATTATGCTATACGATATACCAAATGGCTACTATGTCTACATATACAAAATTGAAGTTATTTTTAAAGCCAAAGCACGTTCTCATCCATCTCCCGAATATATCTTCTGATACTTATCTTTGCAATTGTACGCAGCAGCACATTTAAAATTTGTGTTTAGATGATGTTTAAAACGTGAGCTTGGTGTTTAGCACTTGGGTCATGATGTTTAGCAGGTGAACTTGTTAAATCGTTTTTTCAAAGCGTGTTGCATATAAGTTGAGTTTTCGAAGATTATTTATTACATGCATTTCTTAATAAATTCTGATTCGTGCATTTTTCAATGATGATGACTAATGGATTATATCTAATGGAACCATTCTTGTTACAATGCAAACTACAATTTTACAATACACTTTTCTGAAGAATAAATAAAGCGATAAGATAAGAGTTGCTTCACATTTCTATTATTTAAATGCTGAATAGTTTAGAAAAAGGAAGCAATAATGCAAATGAAATTGATTTTCCATTTCATCTGCATCTCATCGAATTTATGTTTCTTTGTTATTATTATTCAAAATTGCATCACATTGAAGATAATCTAATTTATATAAAGCATGTTGCGTGAGATTTAGTCGCGTTTTGCATCATTCCAGCATGATATATTGGTAATCTGAATATTTAAGATGATTTTCGAATACAGATTATTAAGGTCACTATATTATCATTATCTCTATACTATCATTCATTTTAGTACGAAAAGCGATTTATGTATGCATTAAGGAACAATAATTATGGGAAAATTGAATGTATATTTTTTAAAGTCTCATAGACTGTAACACGAAGAAAGGGGGTGTTGTACGCATCAGAGTGAATACGCCTCAGACAGACAGACAGACAGACAGAGTGAACTGACAATGTCGGAATGGTAGCAGCATGGAATCTTAAATGTACCTTTTTTTGCCACGTATTCATTTGTGTTATGTGTCGTTTTAAATAAAGTAATTTAGGTCTACCTGTATGATTCGATGTGTTGATTCGTCTAATATTAAACGAACAGGAGATAAAGGATAAAAACCCTCTCAACCTCAAAAAGAAGAATCGGCCATAATAATATACATTTTAGACAGAAGGTTTATGAACGAGGTCTAGTTTCATTATTCAAACTAATTATTTTTTGCAGCAATTATAATAAAAATAATGCAAAAGAAACAAAATATGAAGTTTAGCTGTTACAAGACCTTTCATAAAATCAGAAGAAACTGGTTATAATTATGTTATGTTACTTGAAAGAAATGAATTTTATCATATTTCCCAGTCATTGCCAAGATATACCAATAAGGATTTTGATTGAATTGTAAAACGAATAAGCAAAATTTGGGTTTGTTTAACCAACATTTACATTATTAAATTCACGCTGTCACGATTTTCTATAGTGGTCTATTTATATATGTTATATTTTGTTGTTTATGTCTTGCGAACAACGCATTCTGAAAAATTAGAACTCAATATATTAGGTAACCTATTTAAACTGAAGTTCAAAAGACATGAATGGAAATTTTCATTAGTAAGCAACACACAGCATGCACTGTTGTTTTTCAAATTCGGAACACACCAAAAATATGACGCTATTCAAATGAAATTCATTTCATATTGCAGTAGATAACTGAAGATCTGCAGAGCTAGACAATATATATATATATATATTTTTTTATATTTCAAAATTTAGTATCGTATAAAACCAAATCGCCCTTATGCGAGTTGAGACATTATTTGTGATGGTTGGTGGCGCTACCGTGACTGGCACTACCATGTCCCAGGCAAGTTAGATCGGGGACCTGGCTAGAAAACATGCAAGCCATGGAAGAAGCGTCACTCTCCATGCATTGAACATTCCTGGATACATATAACACATCATTATTCTTTTTTATGAGGAATTTTTGTGAATTTTTAAATAAATATATTCGTTGTGTTTTGAAGACGTAATTCATTTAAAATTGCGATATAAAACAGTGACTGACAATCTGATCTTCATATTTAATAGGTGTTTCTTTGAATATTACACACTAACCAAAAAAAGATGTTTCTGGTGACAAAAGTTCATTATGATTTTTATAACATATTTATGTATCGCTAAAAATTCAGCTGCGTTGAATGAGTAGGTTTCATAGTGAGAAAAATTGGTCTTCAGCGCTCATACGCAAGGGAAATCTATACCCTTCATGGTAAACAGTGTATTTTTATAATCGCGTGATGTTTGCAAAAGTAGAAAATTCCGACTTTCACTGAAGTTGTGATGCCATAGAATTTAAAACCATGCAGATAATGTTTGGCCGATTGTTAAGAACTTATGCTAGATATTCCGCCGAAACAGGTAATTACGTTAGACGCGTACTGAAAGAGGTTAATTAGGGGTGTTACATCTTCATAGGGGACGAAAAGTGTATTTAGCGCATATCAAAAGAGTTTATTTTTGACGTATTAAATTAAATTATTTAAGTCATATTACATCATGCAGACAGTAAAAGGTGTATTTATTATGTAATAGGCAGTCGCATTAAGCATATAGCCAGCAAGAGCGTCGTGTTGCGTAATCGAGTTTGGTCGTGCCTCTAAGAAAGTACGAAATGATGCACAGGTGACAAATGCCCACATAAATCGTCGAAAAGTGACCGATTAGATTAGTGGCTCCATCTATATTTTACATTGCTGAAACTAAAACATTTTTTTTTATTTTCTTAATTTCGCCTTTTAAAAACTTGAATGAATACATCCATTTAATTCCTACGAGCCTGAATCCCCCAGGACGCCCTCACCATGGTGTTTTAATCCATTTAATTCCTTTTTACTTTCCCTGCAATACATGGTAATGTATAGGGAAAGTATTGGAATCATGCCGAAAATCGCAACTCCAGTTTTCGACGGATCTACACGTTTCGAGACCTCTAGAATACGAAAAAACCAATTTTAGCGTGACGTCTGTGTGTGTGTCTGTCTGTCTGTGTGTCTGTCTGTGTGTCTGTCTGTGCAGATTTTGTATCCATTCTAACTAAAAAAGTAATTGACCGAATTTCATAAAATTTGGTAGGTAAGTCACTTGTGGACGATTCTAGTGCTGAATAGTTTTGGGTACGATTCGGGATAAAAGAACCCGCCTTTTTTTTGCGAAATGGTCCGCAAAAGCTTGTATCCACTCTAACTAAAAAACTAATGGACCGAATTTCACAAAATTCGGTAGATGAGTCACTTGTGGGTAACCCTGGTGTTGTGGGTAACCCTGGTTTGCCAAATGGCCCGCAAAAATCGTCAAAATCTAAACTAAAGAACTAAGTATACTCAAATATATCCATTAAATGCTCGTTTAATACGTAATTTTTAACGACGAAAAGAATAGGACCAACCCCATTACATTAGGACTAGCCGTTCTCGAGATATTTTAGTTTTTCGTATTGTCTCTACGCCACCTTTGAAAATAAGTCCGGTTACCGAATGAGAACGAAAATTGAACTAAAAGTGAAATAAATTTAATTAAATAAAGAGAACGTGAATATAAGTCTGCAGGGAAAGTCATGTGCTGCCCACATCAGGTTTTTACTTTCCTTATATACATAATGTATAAGGAAAGTATTGATACGGGGTCGAAAATTCGAATTAGAATTTTCGACGGGAGAGCACGTTCCAAGCATACCTGATCACGAATCAAGCATTTTTGAGGTGATATCTGTGTGTGTGTGTGTGTGTGTGTGTGTGTCTGTGGAGACGATAAATGACGAACAACTGACAACAAGACGATAACTGACGACATTCGATGGACAGATTCGAACGAAATTTGGAACAAAAATCACAATCGTTTTGTTTAACTATTGTTCACTATTGTTTTTAAACGTAATCAAATGTTCAGAACTCCCCTAAATTGTCGAGTGAAATTTTGAAAAAATCATCAAAAAATCAAAACTTTAATAAAGTTACGCAAATAGACATTTCTAATGTAATTTTTCCTTAGAAAACAATTGACATAAACTTTAGAACGCTAGCATGAACCGTTCTCGAGATATTGCACATTTTTAAAATAAATTTATCAAAAAATCCCATAAATTATAAAAAAATATATTAACTGTTGAGAAACATGTTCACTTTTCATATGTAATATCATGCGATAAATTGGGTGACATCATTCTTGTGGAATCATGTCACCCACTCATTATGACTCGTTCCATTCATGACTCGTCATGATCATGACTCGTCATCATCATGACTCGTTCCATTCTTGAGTAAAGATACTTTGAGTAATACTTTTATATTCGAACGCCAATAGTTATTTATATGCTATAAGAATAACTTATTTCTCCATCCATAACGCTTGGCGAGATTTTGGCGCCATATTTGGCGGAATGTCGCCAACTTGGCGAATTTTTTAAATGTTGCCAAATTAACTGAAATCTCGCCAAATGGATAAAAACGGCACTAAATCAGTGAAAATGAAGACTAATTGACAAAATTTCAATTTCTGGAAAAGAATATAAATAGCTACTATAAGAAAAACATATTTTTTTATTATAAAAATAGTAAATTCATTGCATTATATAAGGAAAATCATGTGTTGCCCACATCAGATTCTTTTTAATAGCCGCGAATCATCGAGTACACTTTTTCGCAACTTAATTTACCACTTCCATAGGACAAAGCATAAGAACGACGGGTATATATTCACTTACAGTAACAATAATACACTAATGACATTATTAGACTTGGCCATCTTTACAAAGGTTAATGTAATTTTCAAAATGACATTTTTTAACAATTTTAGACAGCAAGATCTAGCCGATATCAGTTTAAGATGATTGATTTCATTTGAGAAAGTAAATATAGCCAGAAAGATTCTTTCGCATTAGAAATTTGAGAAATGAGTCGCATCTTGAAGAGAATTTTCAAGTCCAGATCATTAAGGACATTCATCTTAGAGTGAAAGACGATTTCTTTCCGTAATAATAATCAGTAATCTGCATTTCAAGGAGAAAAGATGATGCATAGGATAAAACGCAATCAGTCAGATTATGTTTCGGCTGCAAATGTGAAAGTAATACAATAGAAATGAAATATGTATCAGAAAAATAGGCAGTTGATCTTTTTGAGATGTCACTTTATTAAATAATTTACAAAAGTATTTGGTTTTTATTGTTTCTTGTATAATGGCGAGGAATAAAGGTTATGCGGAAGGAATTAAATATCAACGGGAAATCATTAATACATATGATTCTAGGATCATTTTAAATAAAATTTGATGAGCCTAATACTGCAGATTAAAAAAATTTATATTGTGGTTACTCAAAATCACAAATTAGAGATTTCTTATTAAGCGATTTTCATTTTAAACATTAGGCTTATTGTTGTTATCGATTATAAAAGTGTACAGCATTCTATATAATTAGCTTATTTATTTTGAGACTAGAAAATTTAACCGATGCTATCCAAAATTGAAAGCAGGAATTCAGCGAATTCATTCATTAAATTTTTCAAAAAGCGAGAGAGCTGATATTGAATAAATGAACACCTGACTTTTGATGAAATATGCAAAATGAACTAATTAAAATTTAAATTCGGTTTGAAAAATCACTCAAAATATCAATAAATTCTTGAAACAGCAAGCATTTATCAAAATATTACAAATTTAATGACGTTAGAATATAAAAATTCGAACCACAACGTTTTCGTCTTCAAATAACACTATAGATGACGTCACTAGCAAAATTTAAAACAATCAAAAAGTTATGGAGTCAAGTCTTGGGGTTGAAAGTTAATCCCAAATCCTACTAACAGGATCACTGGAGTTTTTCAGGTGAACCGGGCAAGTTGTATTTAAATTTTGCACTTATGGATAATGTGTACGATGGACGAAGTTTGAAAGAACTGAATGTAAATTTCAAAACTGTTTTAAGTTTCAGTAACGTGCAATAGATGGCGATATCTGACAAAATTGACCAGACAATTGTGATGAAATTGTGCCAGATTTAATTAAAGTCTTAACTTTTGAACTAATTGAAATTAAAAAAAATCTCGATGTTGTGTTTTCTTTTAGAAATCGAGATACGTCTGTTCCAAATTCCGTAGCTGTAAGTTACTTAAATCTTCGTTTACGTGACCAATAAACGAATAGCATATGTCTTTGTTATTATAGAAATTTTGTGTCTATTGGAAAATAAAAAATATCCAATGTCTCAGATTCAAGAATTCATAGTAACTTATAAACAATAGTGATCATTAAAATTGCTTGCGAAATGCAACATTCGGTCA
The DNA here is from genome assembly GCA_951213105.1 of Amaurobius ferox. Classification (NCBI taxonomy): domain Eukaryota; kingdom Metazoa; phylum Arthropoda; class Arachnida; order Araneae; family Amaurobiidae; genus Amaurobius; species Amaurobius ferox. The sequence goes on along the minus strand of OX578140.1, from coordinate 159,750,753 downwards.
TTTTATAGTAGTAAACATATTATGTTACTTGTTCACTACTATCAATTTTTTACTTTTTTTTCTATTTTTAAATTTTGCAAGAAAATATTTGAAAATTTTGTATCGCTGATCCATATGATCACAATTGTAACCTGTAACAGTTTGTTTTAAAGGGCTTGAATAATCTTTCGATTGATACAAAACTTGAAAATAATGTATCCCTCGCGGAAACTTGCCTTCCCACCCACACACACACAATGACGTCACGAAAAAAAATTCTATCACGGCTATTTTTCACTGCAATAATTGAAACCGTTAGGTTTTTTGATCATTGAATCATAAATATCCCCTTTTATGCATAATTATGTAAAATTGTGTCCTATGCCGCCATGTTAAGAAAATATAAAATTTCGAAAATGTAAAATTTCTGTTTTTTACCTTCAACCACTCGTGCTATTTTACCATTGATTCCGAACTTGCCTGAATAAGAGATATTGCGCTACATGCTTTTTTATTTCTTTAGAAGAATGCAGATTTTCGCTTCCGTATCCGGTTATCACCCAGATTTTATTAAATGGTGTATTTATACGAAGATTTATATCAATTTAGGAACTGCAGAAAAAATGTCCATATAAACACAAAATTGAGAGAGACATTAAGAGCTTGAAAATGAAATTATACATATTTTTCCAACCTCAATAAATGAATTATTTTCGAAGAGTAAGAATGTCACATTACTGATATAACAAATGCTGATTGATGGATAGAATATCACCATTTTTCATTTTGTTGGTGGAATCATAGTAACATTATATATAATTTGTTGGTGGATATCATATTAACACTAGATCTCATATTATATATCACCTTTTCATAAATCTAATCGTTATTTTGTACGAAATATAAGAAATTATTTTGCAGGAATGGAAGCGAAGACAGACTGGAATGCCGCAGAGGGTATCTTCGTCTGTCCGAATCCCATGATGACTTTTTTCTCGGAGACGATGGCTCTAGAATGTCTGGCTCAACCCTCAGAAGCCAACAAACGAGGGGATTTTCGCAACTAATATCTGCATTTAAGGAACCGCCGACACACAAGCTTTCAACTCTCTATGACCTAACCGCTAACATGGAGCCCGATTTCGGTCTTTTTTGTGGAAGTCTCATTTCATCGAATTTAGGAGTTGCATTCTTCTCGACTGGGAATAACGTTACACTTTCTGTGTATTTACCACCGAGGTCTTCTGTGGGAACAACGTCCATGATGGGATCGTTTGGATTATATCTTACGTATCGGTAAGAATCATAGATTATTTTCAATTCAAATATTTCATTAGTAACTGTAATGGAAGGTTTGCTCGGTAATAATTTAGTGTTGGAATGTAAATTAAATATTTAGTTGAATTTGGAATGATCATGCATAACGTTGTGTTGGTCGATGTATACCTGCCTATTGCTTGAGTTTTAGATAATGTTATTTTTACTTTTCTGAAATTTACTTTAAAAAAAGCATTTAATTTCACTATAACAAGAGAGAACTAAGTTTTATAGTTAAAATATATATATATATTTAAGGAAACATAACTGTCGCTTTTACAAAAATTAATTTTAGTGAAATTACTCTACATTTAATTGCCACATATGTTGTCAATAATATTTCTAAAAGCATTTTCAAGCATTTACGAAGTGTGATGATATTTTAAAACTAAGAGCATAACTGAGCACCAAAACTACCCAAAATCCGCATTTAAAATGTAGCATAATTAAACAATCATAAAATGCAATCCTCATAAAAAAAACACATGGTTTTAAGTAAGGTAACAAATACCATGGCTCCTTACCATCTCATTTCGTCTATTTGGGGATGTAATTCACAAAGCACTCTTTCAACGCTCACTTTATTATCATCGATCACCCCTTAACACTTCTCTTAATGACTGTTGTAGTGGACTTTTTGTGCTCGGTTTGTAGGCTGAGTGCTGAATCACATACTATGTGAGAAAACTGCATTGTAAAAAGCGACTTTATTTAGCAACTTGTAGTTTTACCTCTGCGCACATAATTTGTGAGGGATTTATTTCATGCCAGACTGATTTTGTAAATACAAACTAGACGACTGCTTTATAAAGATGACGCCACTCTATCACTTAATAATATGACTTTAACAAAACTAAAACTGCAAAACTAAACTCTCTGGTCAAACATAAAATAAACAAAAACACACAGAATAAGTATGAAAGCTAACCAGCTGGATACATACGTCTTTTCAGAATTAGGCAGAAAATCCCGTAGTTACAAAGTCATCACGTTATAAAGTCAAGTAATTTGCCAATGGGGAACACAACACAGATTGAGAAATTATCGTATGCAAACTCTAAAACAAAGTTTCATAAATAAAACTACGAAATTAAATATAACAGTTCAAATTAATGATGTTTGAAATTAATCAAGTTGAAGCATTTGAATCACCATACATCCATGGCGGGAAAGTTGAAGTGATAGGTCATATGCACAATCCTTAACGAATAATCATTTCTGACTTATCATGAGAAAGAGAGAGTTTCATCTCGTGGTTATCGCCAGAGAGAGAATAGTGTCAGAATGACTTACTTTAAATTTTACAGAAGTGCATATTTATTTGAATCTCCTCCTTCATTTCCAGCTGTATTCCACTCCGCCTCAGCGTTGATTCGGATTCCAATGTCAATTTCTCGCACATACTCATTTACTGAAATATGCATTTAGTTTAACCCTTAACTTTTACGGTGAAAAAAGTTACGCAAACTTGTCTGCATGGACCCTAATTTAAAATAACTGAAAATAAAATGAATGATGAAATTATATGCACATTTATACAAAAAACACTTAATTGTAACATATAAATTTCATTTAAATGTATTTTAATACAATCATAGTACGCAATATTTGAATGTTCAGGACATATATGTTGTTATCGACAGTTTTTGTTTTTGCACCTTTCTATCTCTAATGTAATTTCATCAACGTTTTCATGATATATTTCGTTCGTAATCCCAAATTATAGAAAAGAAATACTTTATCTATTGATTCTGCGTTGAAAACAGTATAATATTTTGAAAATTAAATAATGAAATTTACATACACTTGCGTGACGGTGCCGTCAACAAGAACCCTTTTTGTTTGAACTCAAGACGTATATTTTTGCACACATTGTTATTTATTTCATCTTTCGTACTTTATTAATAATTTTATCTGGATTTTCATGATGGGTTTCGTTCGTAATCCCAAATTGTAGTTGAAGAAATGTTGACTTTTTATCCTATGTTGCAAAAGTATAATATTTTGAAAACTTAAAAATTAAATTTACATACACTTATGTGACAGTGACGTTCCAGAGAACTTTTTGGTTTTAACTCCAGTAAGGCTTGATATTCATCCACGAAATTCAACATGCATGATATTTCTAGCCTAAGGTGGGATCACTTGGAATATCAACACCATTCTATTGCAAAATGTATAAACTGTAATAAAAATCATTTGCTCTGGGGGTCCGCATGGACCCCCACCGTAACAATTAAGGATTGTTGCCTCCAAGAATTATATTTCGCCGTCTCCTTGGGTGCAGATAGCTATCACATGATACACCTCTACAAAAATGTATGGTCTAACTAAAGTCAATCACATCGCTTCCTGTTATTGTTAGCTAACTTTGAATGTTATTGTATCACGCTTTGTATCCGTCGTAGCATATCTACTTATTTTTGAAAGTTCACCATTTTGTTTTTACTTTACATAACAATGTATAAAAGTAAAATACCGTCATCACACTAACTGTTGAATGAAGTTATCGGTCGATTTTGGAGGCTAAAAACAGCAAAGCTGGCTCATTTCAGTACGAAATAACATAGCAATTACATCCACAAAGACAGGAAGTGTATGTGAGAAATTTGTATAAAATTACCCAAGAAAGAAATGTATCTTAAATGAAAAACAACTTAATATCTAAGACATTTGGAAAACACAAAAGAGAACAGTAGAAAGATATGAAACAAATTTTCAGCAAAAAAATTAGGAACTGAAGTGCCTTATTAAATATTAAATGCGTGTGTGTATTTGTGCGTGTGTGTGTGTATTTGTACGTGTGTGCGTATGTGTGTGTGTATTTGTGCGCGTGTGTGTGTATTTGTGCGTGTGTGTGTGTGCGTGTGCGTATGTGTGTGTCAACGAGCCATTGGAGACGATAACTGACGAACAAATGGACCGATTCGAACGAAATTTGGTACAAAAATTACAATCCATGAATACAGAAAGCCTATTGTTTTTATACGCAATCGAATGTTCAGAATTCCCTAAATTTTCGAGTGCAATTTTGAAAAAAATCATCAAAAAATGAAAACGTTTAATAAAGTTACCCAAGTGGTCATTTCCTATGTAATTTTTCATTACAAACCGATTGACACAAATGTTAGAACGCTAGCATGAACCGTTCTCGAGATATTATACATTTAAAAAAAATTATCAAAAAATCATAAAATAAAAAATATATATGTTACCTATTGCGAAATATGTTCACTTTTCTTAAATAATATCATACGATAAATTGGGTGACATCATTCTCGTGCATCTAGCTAGTTCCATTTATGTGAAAAGATATTTTATGTAATACTTTTGCATTTGGACGCTAATAGTCATTTATCTTCTACAAGAATAACTTATTGGCGAGATTTTGGCGAGATTTGGCGAGATTTTGGCGGAATGTAATCATCTTGGTGACTTTTTTAAATGCTGCCAAATTAAAGAGAATGTTGCCAGATTAATAAAAAATGACACTAAACCAATGAATATGATGACTACATGATGAAAGTTCAATATCTTGGAAAGAACATAAGCGTACACTTTAAGAATAACGCATTTCTCCGTTTGTCCCTCCGTAACGTCTAGCAAGAAATTTAGCGGGATGTCACCAACTTGGCGACTATTTTAAATGTAGATAAAATAACAAAAATGTCGCCGAATTGATAAAAATGACGCCAAATGGGAGGTAATATCCGGCATATTCTGATTTTCGTCATATGACGGGGAATAAGAAACACTCTTCTGTCCGTTTGCGTGTAACACTTGGTGATGCTTTTGGCATATTTAGCGAATAATTTAGCAAATTATTTCCACCTTGGCGATATTTTGCTCCAGATTGACTAAAATATCTTCAAAATCGCAAAAACGACGCTAAATTAATAAAAATTACGCCTAATTGATGACGTAATTATTAAGGGATTTAAATATATAAACTATATCGCTTATTGAGGATGCTATCAATATTGATGATTGTTTATTTAGAGTTGCGCGAAGTATAAGCTAATTGAGTATTTTGAAATAGTTTTACATGTTGTCATCCTGAAAATCGCCCAATGTACAATTCTACGATAAAAACAGAGCGCCGAGGATCTTATACATCATTTTTTGACTGTAAAAGTAGTAAATTCATTGCATTATATAAGTCATGTGCAACCCACATCAGATTTTTTCCGAATAGAACCAAACTCTAATCAGCACCACGGTAACCCACAAGTGACTGATCTGCCAAATTTTATGACAACTGGCCGACAAGTTTCACACCGAAGATTTTTACGGCTCACTTCGCAAAATAGGCAAGTTCTTATTTCCGAAATCGTACCAAAATCTAATCAGCACGGTGGTCATCAGGAAGTGACTTACCTTACACATTTTATGAAATGCAGTTATTTGTTTTTACTTTCCTTATATGCATAGTATGATGTATAAGGAAAGTATTGTGACAGGGTCGAAAATTCAAATTCGAGTATTCGACGGGAGAGAACGTTTCAAGCATCCCTGAATTTGAATCGAAAGTTCTTGAGGTGATATATATGTGTGTGGGTGTGTCTGTCAGTGAGGCTATGGAGACGATATCTCACGAACGAATAGAGCGATTCGAAAGAAATTTGGTACAGAAATAACAATCCGTGAATACTAGAAGACTATTGTTTTTAAATACAATGGAATGTTCAGAACTCCCCTACATTTTCGAGTGAAATTTGGAAAAAAATCATCAAAAAATCAAAACTTTTAATAAAGTTACTCACATAGACATTTCTTATGTAATTTTTTCTTCGAAAACGATTGACATAAACTTTAGAACACTAGAATGAACCGTTCTCGAGATATTGCACATTTTAGAAATAAATTTATCAAAACATCCCCATAAATTTAAAAAAAAAATACTAACTGTTGAGAAATATGTTCACTTTTCATATGTAATATCATGCGATAAATTGGGTGACATAGTTCTTGTGTATCTAGCTCGCTCCATTCATGAGAAAATATACTTTGAGTAATACTTTCGTATTTGAATTCCAATAGTCATTTATCTGCTATAAGACTTATTTCCCCGTCCATAACGCTTGGTAAGATTTTAGCGACGAATTTGACGGAATATCGCCAACTTGGCAAGTTTTTTAAATGTTGCCAAATTAACCAAATCCCTCCAAATGGATGAAAAAGAAGCTAAATCAATGAAAATGACGACTAACCGTGACAACTACATCACCGTGTATTGTAAGGAAAGTAATAAAACAACAGGATGTGGAAAATTGCATGAGCTAATTCATCAATTAAATTCATATGACTTTCAATCAAACGACTTTAAATATACCAATAGATAAAAGACTTTAGAATTAATAACAATGTAACAAATAACACGGAAAACAACCGGTGTGGGTATCTATATAATCTACTTCATCAACTTGAATAATATTATGGCGTGGGGCCATACGTAATGCGAAGTTGCGATTTTGAAGAGTATCTGTTACAGCGGCAACCATAAAACATAGATTTATTTACAAGGAAATACTACCTATATTTACAGGTATATTACGCAGATTATATACAGGAACCTTATTAAAATAGAGCTACATCATAACACGCTTGCGGGCAGCAACCGAAATACGAATGATGCTGATAAAGTTCTGAGGCTCGCTTATAAGAGGCAGGGTAGAAGAGTTGCGCATGCGGCATATGCAAATCTAGAGCCTCTGTGGAGAGTAAGAAAGTTTTACGCTAATCGCTTGATCAGCGTTTTTTAGTAAGCAGCGATTTTACGCTTCGATTTATGTGAATCAGATTACATTTACTTCTGTCAATTTTTAAACGGTAAAAGTGCAAAATTTCATTAAATATTCTGATTTTGCTTTTAAATTATACTGAGTTCTTATTGCATGAATAACGTTGCATGTGGATTTCATTAGATTAATTTATGTCAATAATTTTAAAATGGCAAACTTGTAACTCTCTTTTAACGTATACTGATTTTACTTGAAACGTTATAATTATTCAATGGTTATATTACGACGATCATCTTTTAATCATATATTTTTTAATTTGAAAAAAAATATTTTTCAGATTTATATATTCTTAATTTCATTCAAATCATTGGTTTCAACAGTGTAAAAATCTGATGTGGACAGAATATGAATTTCCCTACAGATTCAAATTGATTTACCTTTTATTTCTTTAAAAATTCATTAACGTGAGTTTAATTGCACAAAATAGCACACATAAATATTTGAAATGACACTGAATTTGCCGTTTTAATTTTCGTTTTAATTTTGATAATTGGACGTATTTTCAAAGGCGTAAGTGAAAACTGTGTTCAACTCCTTGAAATTAAAAAAAAAAAAACCTAAATAAATTTCGAAAATGATTCATCTTTGAGCAATGGGGTTGGTTTTATTATTTTCATCGTCAAATATTACGTATAAAATAAGCATTGATATATTTGGGCATTCGTGGTCTTTTATTTAGATTTTGATGGCTTTTACGAGACATTTCGCAAAATCTGTCAAATTATTTTTTTATATAATTGTACCAAAATCTAATCAACACCAATTTAAACCCCAAGTGACTTATCAATAAAATTATGTGAAAATCGGTCAATCGGATTTTAGATAGAGAGGATACGTCAGATTTTTGCTGACTATTTCGGAAAAAACAGTTTTTTTTATCCCGGTTATTAGTTTTTAACACTTTACAACAAGAAAGATCAATCATGCTTAAAGCATTGATTATGAAACACTTTCCAACTTTAATGCAATTTTATTTAAACATCTCTAAAATGCAATACATTCCTCCGTAATATTTTAAAACTTATCACAATACTATATTAATTTATTATATTTGAAAACTTAAACCTTCATCGAAAAAAATGAATTTCATTCAAATAACGGCATTGAAATATAAATTGCCTGGTTTAAACATCTCTAAAATGCAAAACATTCTTCAGTAATACTTTTAAAATTATTATAATACTACGATAATTTATTATATTTGAAAACATCATCGAAAACCATTGAAATTCATTCAAATGACATCATAGAAAAAATAACACGCCTGGCTCTCTCTATAAAAGCAGCATTTAATTCATAACATTTTTTCCATTCATTTCATTCATCACAATACTATATTTATTTATTTTATTTAAAAATTAAGACCATGGAGCTACAAGTACTTAAACTCTATACTTAAAACTTCATCGACAAAAATCGCCCTTCTCTCTGTAAAATCAATGAATATTTCATTCATATCAGCTATGCAAACTCCATGAGCTAAATAATTTTGCGTTAAAGAAATACAGCAATTCTTATACAACTCATTCTACATATTTTGTTGTTTACATTTTACATAAGTGAAAAATAGGCTTCGTTGTAGAAATAATCAAATTTGGATAATAATTTAAACTCAAATATATTGTATTTGCTTTGTTTCAGTATGTAGATGCACAGAATTTAAGTAAAAATAAAGCGGTTTTAGGACGGATACAACACTCAATATAAATTAAAAGAACTTCAAAAATCACGATTTTGGGACAAAATAGATGCCATATTTCATTTTGAAGTGGGTCACGAGATATGAGTCTGCAGGGAAAGACATGTGCTGCCCACATCAGAATTTTAAACAATATTATAAGAATGATTTATATAAGTACGCCACCTTTGACAATAAGTCCAGCTATCAAATGAGAACCAAATTTAAGTTTACCGTGCAAATTCAATGTCATTTAAAATACTTATGGCTGTTATTTTGTGCAGATAAACTCAATTTTTTATTGAAGAAATAAAGAGAACGTGAATATGAGTCTGCAGGGAAAGACATGTGCTTCCCAAATCAGAATGTTTAACAATATTACAACAATGATTTATAGAAGTGAACGTGGATTATTTGCAGGCCATTTAGAAAAAAATGTATGATCCATATATAAAGATCCACCAAATTTTTGTAGAATAAAATGTTCAGCAAATTTAAGCTGTATACCAAATTTTAACTCTCTAGGACTTAGGAAAGTGCATTAAAAATGCCATTAAATAAATATATCACGAAGAGTTGTATAAAATTTAAAAAAATTTGAAAAATTGTTATCTACCAAATTTATTTTAAAATGTGAAGCCTCTCTCATACATAAACTGATTAAACTTTTGGAAAGATATTTATTATATAATATATCTCTTTTTTCTTTCTGGAGGATATCCCAAAAGTCAGAATTTAATTGAATTTGTGTTTTCCCTATATTAAATAATTTTTAATTAAAAAACTACTTAATATATTTTACTGAATTTTTTTTTATATATTTTATGGGATAATGTGAATATTTCCTAAAAATTTCGAAGCAATTTTTGAATTTGAAATTTGCTTAAAAAATGTTTGAAAAATTAGGTCCCATAGGGTTCAATGTATTTCATTTTTTCAACCCGGGTTAAAAAAAAACTAATTGGGTGATATTATTTTTTTATATTCCCATAGGTCCCACAGACAGTCTGAACAACATACTAAAATTCCATTTTGATAAAGTCATTTTTACGGCAGTTATCGTGCTAACGGACAGACAGACAGACAGACAGAATGAACAAAGTCATAAACACTTTTCAACTTTGTTGTAAAGTGTTAACAAAGTTAAAAAGTGTTTATGACTTTGTTCATTCTGCCTGTCTGTCTGTCTGTCTGTCCGTTAGCACGATAACTGCCGTAAAAATAATTATAATTTCTATTAAATTATCAAGTTAATTTGTTTTCGATGAAGTTTTCAAATATAATAAATTATTGTAGTATTATGATAATTTTAAAAATATTACCGAAGAATGTATCTCATTTTAGAGATGTTTAAACCAGGCACTTTTTATTTCAATGCCGTCATTTGAATGAAGTTCATTTTCTTCGATGAAGTTTTCAAATATAATAAATTAATGTAGTGGTGTGATAATTTTAAAAATATTACCGAGGAATGTATCGCATTGTAGAGATGTTTATATAAAAGTACATTGAAGTTGGAAAGTGTTGCATAATCAATGCTTTATGCATGATTGATCTTTCTTGTTATTTTTATAGAGACATTAATGCTTTAAAGAAATAAATATTTTAATTGGCAATTTTCGTAACACAATATAAATATTATTAATACGTGTTCATATTTTCAATTACGATTAACGACGGGTAAATCAAGTATATGTTTCAAGATTCAGAGATCACGGGGATTTCAAATAAGTATTTATGCAGTTTATTTTCTGAGAGATTTTTATTTTTAATTAAAATCACTAAACGAGCTCAGTTTAATTAGGCTTGCCACTTTGTAAAAATGAGGCACACACATTTTAAATTTAAATTAGATTCCCATTACGTACCCAGTGTATACGTTACTTTAAAATGAATAAAATGCACTTAATTGCATTTGGTGATACCTTAAGCTCAAGGTCAATGGTAAAATCCAATTAGCTTTTTGCGGAAAATAAAATAAAATTCTCCTGCTAAGGTAATTAAAAGTACCTTGGGACTCTGTAGCTAGTTTTACGTTAAAACCTATATTGTATTTAAACAAAATTCATGCAATTAATTTAACACTTGATTTAGCAATACAAAAGTTCTGTAGAATAAAGTCGGAACTGAAAGAAAAGTGTACATAAATTCGGGCACATTCAACTTATAATTTTAATCAATAACATATGTTGTGTATGTTTGTAAAAATTATATTTTGAAAGCGAACGATGAAAATAATATAAATTTTAGTGTATATTTAAAACAGCTGAGTGATTTTTTCCTTATGAATTTCAATATAACTTTTCCTTTGACTGTAGTGAAAAAAATCTGATGTGGGTAACACATGACTTTCCTTATATAATGCAATGACAATTTACTATTTTTACAAAAAAAAATAGGTTTTTCTTATAGTAGCTATTTAAATTCTTTCAAACAAATTGAATTTCCGTCAATTAGTCATCATTTTCACTGATTTAGTGTCACTTTTATCCATTTGGCGAGATTTCCGTTAATTTGGCAACATTTAAAAAAGTCGCCAAGTAGGCGACATTCCGCCAAATTCGGCACTAAAATCTTGCCAAATGTTATGGACGGAGAAATAAGTTATTCTTATAGCAGATAAACAACTAGTGGCGTTCAAATACAAAAGTATTACTCAAAGTATATTTTCTCACGAATGGAACGAGCTAGCTCCATGAGAATGATGTCACCCAATTTATCGCATGATATTACATATGAAAAGTGAACATGTTTCTCAACAGTTAATATATTCTTTTTAATTTATGGGATTATTTGATAAATTTATTTAAAAAATGTGCAATATCTCGAGAACGGTCCATGCTAGCGTTCTAAAGTTTATGTTAATCGTTTTCTAAGGAAAAATTACTTTAGAAATGTCTATTTGCTTAACTTTATTAAAGGTTTTGATATTTTAATGATTTTTTCAAAATTTCACTCGGCAATTTAAGGGGGTTCTGAACATTCGATTACGTTTAAAAACAATAGACTTCTAGTATTTACAGATTGTGATTTTTGTACCAAATTTCGTTTGAATCGGTCCATTTATTCGTCAGTTATCATCTCCACAGACTCACTGACACACACACACACACATATACTTTCACACACACACACACATACTTTCACACACACACACACACTGACATCACATCAAAAATGTTTGATTCGTGATCAGGGATGCTTGAAACGTGCTCTCCCCTTCGAAAACTCAAATTCGAATTTTCGAGCCCGTCACAATACTTTCCTTATACATTATGTATATAAGGAAAGTAAAAATGTAAAATATATGCTTTTTTAATTGAAAGGAAAGTATATTTAAATAATTGTTAAAAGATTTTTGAAATTTCCGTGATAATATGTGTCATACAGTCATTTAAAGTTTTCAACATTTCTGGAAATTAATGATTTTTCAAATAATAAGTTACAAGAATCTGAATTGGAATCTAGATTTTTATGTATGTGTTTAAATGAAATGCACGCAATGAATTTAACTATGCAAAATTTCTGTGGAATAATGCGGAAATTGAAAGAATCTAGATGGAAATAATCTAAAAAGTAATGTAGAGGAATTGGAGTAATCTAGTTGTTTATGAATGGCATCTTTTGCTTTTCAAACAGCAGAAATATAAGTATAGAACACGATTTTGCGCATTATCGATAATATATAAGATCAGAACGTAAAATCCTGTTCAAATAAGGTGCAGTAAGCAAACATACGTTTTGTAAATCTTTAGATGACCTCCTTCAGTCTGAGCAAACCTGGAATTGAACGCCTAAACGACAGCTGCTCCACTACAGACAAACATCAAACCAGCTAAACACAGAACCAACCCCATATAATAGCGCCACCTATTAGGACAAAATGAAGTACTACGAGAAAAAATTAAACATGCAGAGTAAATGAACTTGCAAAGCAAATAAGAAAAAATAAATAAAATTCAAAGTATATGAATTCAAAGTAAGATGCCGAAAACGGGCGAGACAAAGAACAGATATTTTGACATTTAGCTATTTTACTACTGACCCGACATGGTCTAGCTAACCCGACATGGTCTCTAAAACTTTTAGGTCAATTTTGTTCGTACGAAAAGTCAATTCAGAGATTGTAGAAACACAGGGTCTGCTTACCAAACCTTATTTATGCAGCATATTGAAATTTGTTCTGGTTTGGTATCAAATAATTTTCGAAATCCTGAAATCAAGATTTATAGAACTAAAGAAGGTTCATTTTATAAATGCACAAAATTAAAAAGAATATATGGTACGGCTTTAAAAATTATAAAAAGCATTAAATAATCAAATGTAATTACATTTCCACGTCTCAATCAAATTTTTAAGCAATTTTAATTGACTATTGATTTTAATTTTATTTGACTACTTTTAGTTGCATATTTGACAACAAACGCTGTTCAGCAGGACTCTGGTAACATTCAACATTACCGGGAAAACTCAATAAGATTAGTATAATATGTACATTGTACTAAAAACTTCCTAAACACTATTTTTATATTAATTATTTATTATAATGATATTTATTTTTGCTTTCCTTATATACATAATGTATAAGGAAAGTATTGTGACGGGGTCGAAAATTCGAATTTGAGTTTTCGGCGGGAGAGCACGTTTCAAGCATCCCTGATCACGAATCACACACTTTTGAGGTGATGTCTGTGTGTGTATGTGTGTGTGTGTGTGTGTGTGAGTCTGTGGAGACGATAACTGACGAACGAATGGACCGATTCGAACGAAATTTGGTACAAAAATCACAATCCGTAAACACTGGAAGCTTATTGTTTTTATACGCAATCGAATGTTCAGAACCCCCCTATATTTTCGAGGGAAATTTTCAAAAAATCAAAGTAACTAATAAAGTTGCGCAAATAGATATTTCTTATGTAATTCTTTATTAGAAAACGATTGACGTAAATTTTAAAACGCTAACATGAACCGTTCTCGAGATATTGCACATTTTTCAAAAAAATTATCAAAAAGTAGTATAAAATGAAAAAAAAATTCCTATTGAGAAACATGTTCACTTTTCATATGTAATAACATGCGCTAAATTGGGTGATATCATTTACGTGGAACTAGCTCGTTCCATTCATGAAAAAAGATACTTTGAATAATACTTTTGTATTTGAATGCCAATAGTCATTTATCTGCTGTAAGAATAACTTATTTCTCCGTCCATAACGCTTGGCGATATTTTGGCGACGAATTTGGCGAAATGTTGCCAACTTGGAAACATTTTTAATTGTTGCCAAATTAACAAAAATTGCGTCGAATGGATAAAAATGACGCCAAATCAATGAAAATGACGAGTAATTGAAGGAAATTCAATATCTTGGAAAGAATATAAGTATCTACGGTAAGAATAACATTTTCTTAAATGTAAAAGTAGTAAATTCATTGCATTATATAAGGAAAGTCATGTGTTGCCCCACATCAGATTGTTTTTAAACGTAATCGAATGTTCAGAACCCTCCTAAATTTTCGAGTGAAATTTTGAAAAAATCGTCAAAAAATCAAAACAGCTAATAAAGTTACGAAAATAGACATTTCTTATGTAATTTTTCATTAGAAAACGATTAACATACATTTTAGAACGCTAACATGAACCGTTCTCGAGATATTGCACATTTATTAAAAAAATTATCAAAAAGTTATATAAAATAATAAATATATATATTTCCTATTGAGAAACATGTTCACCTTTCATATGTAATACCATGCGTTAAATTTAGTGACATTCTCGTGGATCTAGCTCGTTCCATTCATGAGAAAAGATACTTCGAGTAATACTTTTGTATTTGAACGCCAATAGTCATTTATCTGCTAAAGAATAACTTATTTCTCCGTCAGTAAAGCTTGGCGAGATTTTGGCGGCGTATTTGGCGGAATTTTGCTAACTTGGCGACTTTTTGAAATGTTGTCAAGTTAACGAAAATCTCGCCAAATGGATTAAAATGACGCTAAATCAATGAAAATGACGATTAATTGTCGAAAATTTAATATCTTGGAAATAATATAAGTATCTACTAGAAGAAAAACCTATTTTTTTTACTGTAAAAGTAGTAAATTCATTGCATTATACAAGGAAAGTCATGTGTTGTCCAAATCAGATTTTTTTTTTTTTTTACTTTTTGACTAGGCAATAATGTCGAAGGTGTTGTAATCAGACTCACGACAGAAATAGTCAAATCCTTTTCTTAAAACAAAGACTTCATAAAGGTGATCTAATAAATTAGAAAGGGAAATAGTCAATGCATTTATTTTTACTTTACCTCATATCATATTGCGTAAAACGTGTTGTTTCCTCAAAACTTTTTATTTTTTATATTTTGACAAGAAAAAAGCACATTTGATGACTTGCAATTCGAACACTTTTGGATCGATCTCCGCCTCTTATCTTTCTCCATGTGTATGATATACTGGATCGCAACGTAAATGCACACATAACTTAAATGCAACTTAAATGTAATGTAAATACAACGTAAAATATTCTACAATTCGAATACTTTTGAACCAATCTCCGTGTGTGTATGTGTATAATAAAATGGATCCCAACACAACAGAGATTAATAAACATATGCACGTTTCGGAAATCCTTGGATTTTCTTCTCTGATGCAACAAATCCAAAATCCCAAATGCCCAGATGCCCAAATGACCAGTTGACCTGATTACTTGGGCAATGAGTCTGCGCTAAATTGGAGGATCTTGTCCAGGATTGTTGCACTGAGGAAATGAATCTCATGATTTTAGAAACGCACGTATTACGATTTTAGAAACGTACATGATTACTTATCTAAATGTGCGCTGCATTTTACGTTCGAATCTAGTTCAGAATTGACTGAGCGCAAATTCATGTCCATTACTTGTATGTATGTATGTATGTATGTATGTATGTATATGTTAGAGTGTATGTATATTATAGACACAATCACTGAAATAGACACATTCAATGAAATGAACGTACAGAAATCAAATTTTATATTTCAAAACTACATTATAATTAAAACTAGGTATAATATTTTATATTTTACATTATTTGAGCACGAACTATTTGAAATTTAAAAGTTTCATAATATTATTTCGTTTGGATAAATCATGTTTAATTTTTCAAATGGGTGATAATAGTACTGAACTACGTAGAAAAATAATAATTTAAAACTTTATTTAAGGTAAATGATGTTGAAATATTATTTATCAAAATTAATCTGTTTTGATATATATATATATATATATATATATATATATATATATTGCCATTTTGACAGATAACTCCAGACATATGAATTTTCAATCAATTTTAAAAGTTAATGACTTTAAAACTAAGTTACCTATGTAAATGTAAATTTTATTATTATAATGTTTTGCAAGCAATTATGAACAATACAATAAATCTGTCATATAAGAGAAAATGAGGTAGAGCCTTTCATTTCGGTTAAATGCATTTGCTATTTATTAGGATAATATTTTAAATTAAAAATCAGTGTTGGGAGATGGTCTTATCTCTCACTTTATACATCACAAACATAACATATATGTTTTTATTATAGGTCTTATCCTCACTTTATACATCACAAACATAACATATATGTTTTTATTATAGGTCTTATCCTCACTTTATACATCATAAACATAACATATATGTTTTTATTATAGGTCTTATCCTCACTTTATACATCACAAACATAACATATATGTTTTTATTATAGGTCTTATCCTCACTTTATACATCACAAACATAACATATATGTTTTTATTATAGGTTCCTGGCTCCAATTATTCAGAAAATCTCCACTAATCCCGATTTGGAACCATCAGTACACTTAGGGAATCCTGTTGCCAATACCTATTGTGACAGAACATTTGTTAACTGTGATCGAAAGAAGTGTCTTATTAGATCTCCAAACTTTCCGGGACTGTACCTACGCAATTTCACTTGCAACTTCTTTATCAGACAGGATTTTATCCCACCTGGGAAACGGGCACATGTTGTAGTTTATCAGCCGAATGAATACAAGATATCTGTAAACACCGGGTCGTCCCTCATGAGGTCGGATCCTAGAAAAGCCATGAATCAAGGTATGGTTTTGATTTTACTAGTTACGTATTGATTATTATATAACGCTGGATTCAACATAAAACTTGGAATGAAACAATATTTTTTTCAACTATATTGTTACGAACGCAGTTGTTTAACTATTTATTTGTTTTATAATTTAATATAATTTCCCAATATTAATTATTCCCTATAGCGCTTAATAGCATTGGATGTCTTGATCTGCAGACATATTTTACTCATCGTTATAATGCTTGAATAACCAACTTAATTTCCCCCAAACATTTAAAAATAAATTCACGCTAAACAGATTCGTTTCCACCAAGAACACTTGCACTCAAAGATATATCGAAGTTGCTATGAAAATTTATAGACATTTGATTGAATGGAAATTTTCTTGTTTTCATTGGATATCAATGATATGCAGCTATGTGATAGGTGTTCTGAATAACTTGGACGGATGAAGTACACCACGGCTATACAAGGGAAACATTCACACCAATATATTAAATAAAACGTTAAATTCAGTGTATTTAATATTAGTTAATGTATTATTTTAAAAATATGTTATAGGTGAATCCAAGATTAAAAAAATTAAGTATTTATAATTCACGTTATTATTCAGATTTTTAGCAGCTTACCCGTTCTTCGTACGGAGTATATAATATAAAGAAACTTAAAATTTACAATCATGTGCAAATTCCTATAGTATACTAAATGACATTTTTAATCAAAATATTCTGTTAAAATATTTCATTTAATGCCCCTAAAAAGAAGTTTAAGAATTTTAGATTAGAAGATATGTCAGAGTTTTAGTGGAAGATTACCCGCATTACAATATGAGTCTCAAAAATATTTGCCAAAATAAAACAGATGACGTAATAAATTGAAAATATCAATAATCCCCATAATTTTCACACCAGAAGGTCATACTTGATTCTAATATATGCCCATATATATCGAAATACATGCCAATATACCTGTACTACTTATATTCTCGTAGATTAGAAGATATATCCGTGCATTTGTAGAAGATTACTTGTGCAACGCACAATACAGTATATGTGTTTCAACAATTTTTGCCGTAATAAAATAATGGCATAATAACGTGAAAATATCAATAATATCTGAATCAATATTCCCCTAAAATATCAATGATAATAATGTTTAAATTTGAAGACCGTAATTGATATTATCTAGTCAAAAATGCAATGGCAATGAAATTTATTTTATATACATATCTTCTTTATTCAAATCGGAAAATATTTAATAAAAATCGTCTGCCTCATAACACATTGGATTTAAATCCGTTGCTAAGCGACATGCTAAGACGAAAAATATAGTCTGAATACTGCTATCTCTGTGGAAGGTTTGGCGACATTCTCGTCAATTTTGCGACATTTTAAAAATCGCCAAATTTATCGCCAAGTGGGACTATAGAGCTGACAGGCCCACTTGGATACAAATTGGTGAAACATCCTCACAATACTATCCCCGAATATTTATGAGATATATTTTTATATACATTTCTTTATTATTCAAATCGAAAAAATAGTAATGAACATTAACAAACGCATTTAAATTAAATAACCATTTTGATTTCTTAATAATTTTCATTGTTGATTAAAAACTTGTGAAAAATAAACCATGGTGATAGATTTACCATTTAAATTTGTGTTTAAAACATTCATGTTTAAAACATTCACGGTTTGTCTATCCCTTTGAGGAGTGGATCGTCCCGGAAGCGTTCCCCGTCAAACACACACTGTTTTATTATAAGTAGAGATGATAATTGCAACGTTGATTGATTTGTATAATATAATAAATCCTGTCCTTTTTATTAGGGAGCGGAGGTCTTACTACAGACTGTGCTGGTGATGTTGTCCATATTTACGACAGAATAAACTCGGAAAGTAAGGAAGGACGTCTGCTATTGACTGCATTCTGCGAATCAGGCTCTTTAACGGATGTTGTCTCCAGTGGTCCAGAAATGCTTGTGCAACTCTTCAGTGCACCGTCAAATTTGCTGTACGAATCAAGACTGGAGCTTGAAATTCGTGTGGATTTCACTGACACAGAAAATGTAGGCGGCGTTTTTACTTTAAACGAAAACTCTAGTTGTGAAATAACCATTGACGGTTCAAAAACAAGAAGTGGAATAATTCAAAGTCCTCAACACAGTGTGCCAAAAAATACAACATGCATTGCTAAGCTGCATGGTACCAGTACTCAAAGAATATGGCTTTATTTTGTATCGTACTTTGTTCAAGATCACGACACTCTAGGTTTTGATCACCATCCATCGAGCACAGAATTCCAACACAACCCTGTCTATGACGATTCGTGTGATATAAGCTCTCTGGATCTTTTCATCGATGTTCCAAAAAATATTTCTATTCAAAAACTTGAGCTTTTGAGAATGTATAATGCTAATTATTCGTTAAAGTTTTGTGAGAAAAGCTTACCCGTTATGTGTACAAGAGCATCGGATTATGAAAATTTTGTTCCAAAAAAGCCTTGTTTGCCTTTCTCAGAAAGCTACTTATCTGTTGGTTCTGAAGCTGTCATAAAATATTCCGTATTCATGCAAGCGTCTGATGTTGTGTCTTCCCTTTCGGCTACATCATTTTTAATAAAATACGAATTTGTTGATGTGGAACGACCATCCACATTAGATAAATCCGAAACGTATGAATCAAAGTCATGTGGTAAAAATATTAGTTCCAATACGTCTCATACAGGCGTGATTGAATCGCCAAAGAACGTTTTCTTCTTTGGAAGAGGTGGGCGGGAAACATTGAGTTGTGAGTATAACTTTATTTTAAAACCAAAGGAAAGAATTGCTATCGAGATTCTTAATTTTCAATCAACTATTCGCACGTGTTCTACTTCTTTTCATCCACTTCTCAGAAGGTATAATTGTCGTTTCAGTGGAAATTCTTCATCCCAATCAACAATGCCATTCCTAACAGCTCCTCAAAGACATTCCGTTTTAACATTTACTGAATCTTCACATTCTACAACCGTACTTGTTGGATGTGTTTGTGATACTTCTATTGCGTATTTGCCAACAGTTGTTTTCACATCTTCAGCTTTTGACCATTCTTCTTCAGTAACTATGAACTTTCATCTGTCTGGGATGACACCTTTTGAAGATTTTGAAAATTTTAAATTTAGTGTTCGATATCAAATTTTAGCTCCTTTAATGAATGAAAGAGAATGCAATGTTTTGCCTGATAATCTGGATAAAAATCGTACTCACGGAGGGGAACTGACATTCCAAGCAATACCCTCTAAAAGTCTGCTTAAAGAGAATGTCCTTCGATGCCAATGGTTTCTTCAATCCTCATCTCCCGACACGTATCTTTACCTTCAATTACAAGGCAGAAAATGCGATAGCCAGCAAGAGCTTGATGAACTCAATAGAGTTATTCTGTATACGAGTGGCCATAATGGTCTTATGTACCCCAAAACGGTGCTATGTCTGTCTTCCCCAACAAGACCTATTTCAAGGACGGGGTATGATATTTTTGACTTTTTCTCATCTTCGTGGCATAACAATGATTCTTCTAATACTCCTATTTTAATTAAAGATGATGTTTCTAATTTTCTATTGAACTCTGACAGAAATCAGTCTTCAACTGATATTGTGATCGTTGAGTTGATGGCTTTGAATCAAGGTACTCTAACTATCCGATGGCTTGAAGTAACCAGACCTTCCTCAAAGCCTGAAAACGGTGATTTACATTCAGATGAAGGAAGAACAATGAAGAACGTAAATTGTCTTTTTGAATGTCCGGAATTAAGTGCTTGTATCAACCCCGAATTGTGGTGTGATGGAATTATGCATTGTCCACATAGTGGTTTCGATGAATCTTCTGAAAACTGTCAACAGTCCTTAACAATTTACCTTTCAGTGGGATTTGGAAGTCTATTTGTGTGTGTTGGTGCTGGCCTTGCTGTATTTTTTCTCTTCAAAAGATATGCAGAACACAGACATATACAACAACAGACTCATCCGACAACGTTTGAGCACCATCCTCACTGTTTACAACACAATCAGAACAATGAGTTTGGCAAGCACTTTCAAAATACATCACCCGTTTTTATGGTTGGTGGAAGTATGACAAAGAAGAAAAAGAAGTCACACAAAGACGATTATATAAGGCATTTGCAAACAGTTGAAGTTCGTTTTCCAGATATTCATATGTGATGCCCTATGTTTTGAATATCATCGATCATATTTATCTTCATGTCTATAGTTTTTGAACTCTTTTCTACATAAAAAATACCCTTTTACATTAAATATTCATAATTTTTGTGGTTCTGTGTCATTTTTTATACTAAAATACTTATGAAAGAAATTTTATCATACTTCCAAAATAAATCACCATTTTAACAATACCAAACCATGTCAACTAAACATAAGTTAAATTTAACACCACATTTTAATTCACATTTGAATCATGTACCGTATATGTGAGTTAAAAAATTTTAAGTAGCGAAAAAAATGACTACTAACTGTTTAATATATCATATAGTGTTAAATACATAACTCTTTCTGCTAGAAAGTGCAATAAATAATGCAATAAAGAATATTTCTTAATTTCTATCGTTGAGCATTTTTAAATTCGAGATAAAAAAAATATTTGAGCCAAGAACGAATACCGAGATTGAGATTCAAACCTCTGAATAAAATGACACTGGAACTCACAGCCAATTCTCGTTAACATCGCTTTAAGCACACGAGCGTTTAGAATAACACACACACACACACACACATATATATATATAAATAAATCTATGTTATGACGTCACGAATAGGAGCCAGTAGTAACGAATACCCCTACTCCCAGTTGTGACCATCACGAAGCCAGAACTAGTTTAGCATTTGTCCATCAAATTTACTTATTTTTGCTGATATTGAAAATTGTCACTTCTGTAGACCCATTTAAAGTTTTATAAAAATATTCAGGAATAGTGTAATTTAAATATTTTTTGTTTTAATTCAAAAATATCACTCCCTATTCATCCCAAAAAACTGTTAGCATGTGAATCTTAAATTTCTGATGCAACAATATAAAAATGAAATTGCAAAAATTGCGCATATTTGAATGAATATTAATAAATAAATACGAAGAAATTGCTCTATGGATTTGGCTCAAAGCCATTAAAAGGACCTTTCTTCAATCTTTCCAACACTACCAAAATTGAAACTGCAGAGTCCACTTCGAAGGCAAGAGCTTGTAATTTCGTTCCAGTAACTGAACGGTAGAGGGTCCGCTGGCCAGTTCGGAGATACAGGGTGCGATTCCCGATTGGGGCAGCAAGGCTCTTTGCAATGGCTCCAGAACAAATCAATCCTGTAGGTTAGTACAAAGTTGTCGGAGGCCTGAAAGTGACCCTAGTACGACTAGTACGGATTCAGTGGACTCTGGAAGATTGAGCGCCGAGTTCAAAATTGAAAGGATAACGACCCCGCAGAATACTAACCTGGGAAAAAATAGTAGTTGCAGGAGACTAACATGAGGTAAAAATAACAGGAGGTGGTCAGTCAGATTGTCAGTTTCCCGCCAATCTTATATTAGAGGATGGAGAATGCAGAGCCCACTTCGAAGATAGGAGCTGGCAATTCCGTCCCAGTAGCTCAACGGTAGAGCATGAGCTAGCCAGTTCGGAGATCTCGAGTTCGATCCCCGGTTGTGACATCAAGGTATTTTACAAAACTCTGCAATAACATTTCGATCGCGAGAAACTCATTTGTGTGAAAAGATCAAAACTGAACTTCAAAATAAGATATATATTACAGTCTAGTCTGCTTTAAACGGAATTTCTAAATACTAAAAGGATGCTCCATCTTGAAAAGGTTTTTGTTTCATTTCACGTTATTTTAGGAAAAGCGAAGTTTAAGGTTTAGCTAAAAATGTAGATGGTCCATATGTATTTTCTTAGCTATACATCAGACTATTCAGAAAGTGTATGTAGATACACTTGTTTAATACTATATTATACAATAATAGCTATTTTAATTATCCTAAATATATACAAGGTAGGATAAAAAAGTTCGAAGACTGTGCCGATATCTCCAACCCTGATTGGAGGAGAAGGGGAATATTTTACCATGGCGTAGAGGCACATGTGAAGCGAGATGTGAAAATAAGAATCAGGTCCACAGTGCAGGGTTTTTCCAGACAATGCTTGTCCAGACAAGCTCCTTCCTTCTCACATCTTGCTTTCACGCTCGTGCCTCTACATCACGGTAAAATAGTTCCCCTCTACTCCAATCAGGGTTGGAGATATCAGCATAGTCTTGAACTTTTGGGTCCTACCTTGTATATATATATATATATATATATATATATATATATATATATATATATATATATATATATATATATATATATATATGTACATATTGACTTACCAGCAAATATTACTGTTCACTATGAAACAAATAAATAAATATATAAATAAAAATAATGTATTTTTATTGAGATGAACATTTAAAATAATCCAACAAGGTTTGTGGGGCATACGTCTTACTAATGATGCGACTGTCAGTTAAAAATCCTGCACTGATAAATCTTTCTAGCATCTCAAAATATCCCTAATTACTGAAAATTCATGAAGTTCTGAAACAGCCTGAAAGAGATTGCAGAAAATTTTCATATGATTTAATAGAAAGTTCTAAAAAATGGTTGTCTTGGAAATAATTAGTTGAAAAGTTCGATAATTTTTTCGTTCTTCATTTGTTAAAACATTTGCTTTATTAACAAATTATTTTAAATTGGCTGTCTATTTCCGCGTTGAGTACGTTCCTTTGCGCATGTGAAAAATAACATGAATTTCCTATATTTTTGGACTGAGTGTAACATATTCTCCGCTTAGACAGGATTCCGTTTCATACAGGTTTCGTTTCAAACAGATTTGACTGTAATATAATTTAAAAATATATTAATATTTTGTTAAGCAAGATACAACTCCTATTGATACAAATATGATAAACAAGAAAGATCAATCATGCAGAAAGCTTTGGTTATGAAACACTTTCCAACTTCAATGCAATTTTATACAAACATCTTTAAAACGCGATACATTCCTCGGTAATACTTTTAGTACTGTCACAATACTACATTAATTTATTATATTTGAAAAGTCCATCGAAGAAAATGAACTTCATTCAAAGACTGCATTGAAATATAAATTGCCTGGTTTAAACATTTCTAAAATGCGATACATTTCTCGGTATTATTTTTAAAATTATCATAACACTACGATAATTTATTATATTTGAAAACTTCATCGAAAACAAATGAGTTTTTTCAAATGACGTCAAGCAGCATTTCATTCCATAAACATTTTTCCAATCGTTTCATTCATCACAATACTATAATAATTTATTTTATTTAAAAATTTGAAAAATTGTTATCTACCATATTTATTTTAAAATATGAAACCTGTTTCATATATAAAATAATTTAACTCTTGGAAAGATATTATTTATATAATATATCTATTTTATCTTTTTGGAGGATATAATGAGTCAGAATTTAATTGAATTTGTTTTTCTCACTATATTAAATCATTTTTATTTAAAAAACTACCTAACATATTTTACTGAATTTTTTTTATATATTTTATAGGATAATTTGAATATTTCCTAAAATTTTCGAAGCAATTTTTGAATTTTAAATTCGCTTAAAATATGTTTGAAACATTAGGTCCTATAGGGTTCAATGTATTTGATTTTTCAACCCGGGAAAAAAAAAAAACTAATTGCGTGACATTATTCATTTATATTCCCATAGGTCCCATAGACCGTCTGAAAAACATACTAAAATTGCATTTTGATAAAGCCATTTATACGGTAGTTATCGTGCTAACGGACAGAGAGACATACAGACAGACAGACAGAATGAACAAAGTCATAAACACTTTCAACTATGTTCTAAAGTGTTAAAAAATTTGAAAGCATAAAAATCGAATATTAACAATAATTCCAAATTTAAGTTCATAGTAAAACTTTTGTTTCTCTGCATAATTTGAAAAATGTGTAAACGGGACATTTTTGTTATATAACAGATTTTATCTTCACAACATAACACTACACATACAAGATGGTAGTATTACACCAAGGGAAGATCTTAATTGCCAGCCTATTTGAGCATTACCATTTGTTATTAGCAATAGTTATTAACAATGTACACTATGTATTAATACTGATATTAGACATTATGTTAAGTGCATCTACTAACATGTGTATATTTCATGGTGTGAATGAAAGTCATGGAGCGCGCCCAATCTCGAGAAATATTAGGGTCATATTTTTATGCAGCTGTATAATGAACTCCAACATCGGTAAACAATCGGGCAACTTTAGGAAGCTGACAACCTTCTCTGTAACTTAATGTTAGAGATAAGGGAAAACGTCGAATCCAAAGTTGCGGAGCATTGCAAAATTAGTACTAATCAATTTTGTCCCCTGCTCCAGAAAATAATGGAAGTGAACTTTGAGAAAAGTGTGTACAATCTAACCCCTTCACTAAAAAAATTGAAAGTTTAGATAATAGGTCAGAATAAAATTTACTTTAATTTGCAAAAATTTAATAATACAAACGCCTCGCTTTATCTGTATGTTTATCATCTATCTCTGGGCAGTTACAAAATGTTGCCAAACATGTTTAGATAAAAATTTCAATTTAGATTTCAATTGGAATTTTTTTTCAAAAATTTCAATAACCCTCCACGTGAACACTAAATTTTTCCGATTATCCATTGACTTTGCACGCTCACTGCTGCTTGAAATCAGTGTTCATAGTAAAAACCGAAGCGTTCTTCTTTGCTAATTACATTGTTGCTTGAACGCTATTTGAATTTTTTTTTCTTTTCTTCAAGGAGATATTTCAAATGTAAATTATTGTTCTGTCGAAAACAATAAATGTAAATATTTTCTCCTTTTAAATTATTTTCAATTTTTCTTTCTTAGTAATCTTAAGTTCACAGTTAATTTTTCTTCCAAATGCTTAGATAAAATAAACAAGAAAGATCAGTCATGCATAAAACATTGATTATGAAACACTTTCCGACTTCAATGCAATTTTATTTAAACATCTCTAAAATGCGATACATTGCTCGGTAATATTTTTAAAATTATCACAATACTACATTGATTTATTATATTTGAAAACTTAAACCTTCATAGAAAAAATTGAACTTCATTCAAATGACGGCATTGAAATATAAATGGTCTGGTTTAAACATCTCTAAAATGCGATACATTCCTCGGTACTATTTTTTAAATTATCATAATACTAAAATAATTTATTATATTTGAAAACTTCATAGAAAACAAATGAACTTTATTCAACTGACGCCATCGAAATATAAATCGCCTGGCTCTCTCTATAAATACAGCATTTTATACAAAAACGTTTTTCCATTCCTTTCATGTATATCTCAATACTAAAATAATTTATTTTATTTAAAAACTTAAAACCATGCAGGTACAAGTAATTTAACTCTATGCATAAAACTTCATCGAAAATGTCTGCCTTTAAATCTTGTGCTTCTTTATGTCTTCTGCTTCTCAATGAATACTCCCTTCATATCAGCTATATTGCAGATTCCATGAGCTAAATAATTTTGCGTTAAAAAAATGAAGCAATTCTTATACAACTCATTCTACATCTTTTGATGTTTACATTCTCCATATCTGAAAATTTGGCTTCGTTGTAGAAATAATCAAAATTAGATGATCACTTAAACTCAAATATATTGCAATTGCTTTGTTTCAGTATGTAGATGCACAGAATTTAAGCAAAAATAAAGAGGTTTAAGGACGGATACAACACTAAATATGAATTAAAAACAACTTTAAAAATCACGATTTTGACACAACATGGATGCCATATTTTATTTTGAAGTGGGTTACTTGATCTCTTCATATAATGGCCATGTGATCTCTTCATATAAAGGGTGTAATTATTTTTTTAAATTTTATTTAAAAAACTACTGAATATATTTTGCTGAAATTGTTTTTATATATTTTATAGGATAATTTGAATATTTTCTAAAACGTTCGAAGCAATTTGTGAATTTTAAATTAGCTTAAATGTTTGTAAAATTAGGCCCCTTAAGGTTCAATGTATTTTATTTTTTCAACCTGGGTTCAATCCAAAACTAATTAGGTGATATTATTCATTTATATTCACATAGGTCCCACAGACTGTCTGAACAACATAATAAAGTTATTTTTACGACAGTTATCGTGCTAACGGACAGACAGACAGGCAGACAGACAGAATGAACAAAGTCATAAACATTCAACTACGTTGTAAAATAACTTATTTATATTTTTAAACGGAAGCTACGGGTGTCAGGGTTATGTTCTCGTATAAAATGTTCTCTTTCAGCAATAATGCATGCTTATACACTTGCAATAAAGTGTCTGCGTATGTTTTGAAACGTGTCTACAATTATAATGTTATATGCATATTACTGAATATTTTCTTCTCTTTTAAAATCGAATTGAAATTTTCTTCTCTTTTAAAATCGAACTGAAATTTTCTTCTCTTTTAACTACATTACGTGACAGTCAAAATGCGACACCAAGAAGGTGTGGACAGAAAGCGATGAATATCAGCAAACAGAGAGAGAGAAAGAGACAGCAATGAACAGTAAGTGATGTTTATTGCAACATTATACACCTGTACACTGGACGATAACTCCGTCTGATCAGTAGGTTCTAAGACTTCCGCGGTGATGCAGGCAGCAACACGTCTAGGTATAGAGTCAATAAGAGTGAGGATGGTGATCTGAGGGATGGGCGCCCATTCCCTGTCAACTATTTGACAGAGTTCTTTTTCTAAACTAGGCGGTGGCAGCGCACGCAAGCGACGTCCAATCACGCCCCAGACGTGTTCGATTGGTGAGAGATCAAGGGAGATTGGTACCAGGCAATCACCTGGGTACCTTGCAGGGCATGTTGGCTAATGCGTGTCTTGTGTGGTAGGGCGTTATCATGCTGGTAAATGACATTGGGAGCCCCCTGAAGGAAGGGTAATGACACCGGCCGCAGCATGCCATCCACGTATCTTTGGGCCGTCATAGTGCCCTCAATACGGACGAGAGGGGTCCTGCTATCCTAGGCGATGGCGCCCTAAACCATGATGCCGCGTTGTCGCGCGGTGTGGCGTTCCACTCATGCGGTCGGTTTGGACCTGTTACCACTTCGGCGCCAGACTCGTACACGATAACTGTCATTGCTAAAGCAAAAGCGTGACTTGTCTGAGAACACGACCCTGTGCCATTCCGTCGTTCACGTGGCTCTACCTCGACACCATTGCAAACGGAGGAGTCTGTGCTTTGGGTTAATGGCAGTCTTCTTAACCGGCGCCATGAGTGCAGATCACCGACGACCAAATGCGGATAGTGGTCTTGGTCGATAAGGGAGCATCAAGGATGTCCTGCACATGCTGCAGAAGGGCGAGAGAAGTGGCCTGCGAGGTCGCCAACTCTTGCCGGCAGATGCGTCAGTCTACGCGTGCTGACGTCGCTCTGGTCGTATTAGTACGTGTCATATTCCCTCGTTCCAACCATCTTCGCTCCAGCCTGTGCACCGTGGACGCGTGTAAATCAGAGGACAGGTAGGATTTTTATGACGTCACGAATTCCGGCTGCCTCACCTGAAACCAGTGTCTGAGTAATTCAAGCTAATGTACGTTTTTACGTTAGCTTGGGATTAATTTCATTCCCTATAGTTTTGCCGTTAACATATTTTTTCTTTTTACAATATAGTAAATACAGTGGGACCCAACTGGGGAGGTTATTATACTCAATTTATTGCAATTAGTAGCCTACTATAAATGGCTACTAAATTAATAAGTTACGTTGAAACTAGTCATTCTTGAGAAATGTTATCACTTTACCAGATTTTATTGTGCAAGTTTTTAAATTTTATAAATTTTACTACTATAAAACAGTTTTGATGTTAATTTTACCACTATATTTTTTAATTAATTAAAACATGGCTTTTCTTTCAAATTAATATTATAACGCAGGAAGAAAAAAACAATTCAGAAAATAGTATAATTATACTTTTGTCCATATAAATAATTTGAATTACCCACTTGACTCCATACTATTTTTTTTTGGGGGGGGGGGGCGGGGGAGGGGTTATAGACTCTATACTAAAAATATGAAAATGTAGAGTGTGTATCAACAAATTTGTGAGGCGTATAAATTACCTACTGACCCTGGTACCTTCTGCACATTTCAGTTATGCATCTTAAAAATGAATTTTAAATTGAAAATTTTATGAAATTAATCTGCAAGAATGAAAATAATCTGCGGCCACTGGCGGATCCAAGGGAGGGAGGCGAAGCCTTGAATTAACATAAGAAATTAAGAGAATAACACTAGGAACTGAAATCTGATCGACCCCCCCCCCCCTGAAATATTTCTGGATCCGCCAGTGTCTGTCATATAAAAGCCTTTTAAACTTAGCATTAAAAAAGTAGCAAGGAAGATTTATTGAATTTTCATAGCTGCATTAATATGCAAATTTTCTAAAACATATGTTTTCGAAGAAAAAATTTCAGCTGGAAATGCACTCGATAAAAATAAATTCTATTTGCTATGACCATAATTGAACAGAAATTTCACTCATCAAAATAATTTTGCTCACCAGTGGCGAGTTGAAATTTTATGTTCAGTTTTATTGATATTCATTAAGAAGACAAAGTTTGATTTAACTGAGTTTCCGGTTATGGGTTAATGTTACTAATGAGAAAATAGAGCTTACATTTGAATGTTTTGGAATTTGCTAGTTCTAGGTATTAATAAAATCCACTTTCTTTTAGTTCTGCATTAGTAGGAAATTTAGAGCTGCTAACTTTGGAACCATTTTTATAATAAAACAACCAGGAACAACGCAAGAACTTGGCATTTTTAGTTATTATAATTCAATGAATTATAATAAGAACTAAATTTAAAAAGAATAAACAAAACATAAAAGTAAGTCGTAAATCTGTTACTAACAATATAATATTAAATATACTTCTTTATGAAAGTACTAAATAAGCTTTACATTTGAATATACAATAGAGCATGATCTTTTGTCATGAAAGAGCCCACAAAGAAATCTAACTACTATGTTCAGGTTTTTCATATACGCTAAACAATAGAGTTAGGTCACTAGGATTTAGCTTTATATGCAACCACTGCTATTGATACTCCAAATTCCTTGGCAAACAAAGTAAGGAGCATGTCCCAAGGCAAATTTGGGACATTGCAAATTATGGAGGAGTGTAACCTACAAAGATGGTCCCTGTACTTCTCCTCTAATTCATATACACTTCCCTAAGATAACACCTGCAAAAGGATGAGCAAGCCATGTTTCTGGGAAATATGGACAACGATCACCCAGTTACAAAGGGGCGCACAGCAGGGCGCTCTTGGGGAGAGCTGACCCTTGTTCGGTTCGGCTGCACGTGCACGCAAGGTCGTGAGAACCCGCGGTCCACCTGCCAGATATTAATTCTGGGGTGATCGCCATCCTCCTGTCAGCACAGCACCCAATAGCTGGACAGTTTTGGAAATATCCAATGAAGATACCAGGGGCGTTGATTGGGGGGACCAGTAACAAACCTGGGGCTTAACTGTGTAGGAGGAGACATTTTTCCGATGATCGAGAGAGTGGTAGATTTTTCGAAAAGAACGGGGAATTGAGTTTGAGACTTCAGAGAGAACGGAGAATTGGTTTGTGTGCTCGAGAGAGAAGAGTCTCTCAAAAATTACGTCTGCAGCGATGTCCGGCGATTCCTCCGCCGAAGTTCCCCGTATCCAGTGGCGCATCCAACGATGTTCGAAGGTATGAAATGCATGTATCACATACTTAGTCTGTTTGACACAGTTTTAATTAATGTCTCACTCTCTCGACATCGTGTTAAATCCACACTTGAGTAAATAGTAGGGACGAATTTAATTGCAAACATAAATGGAGATTTTAATTACATACATTCTTTAAATATTCATGATTTAGAAAATGTCAATGGAGAGTCATTGTAATTTGTTAAGAATGTTAATTGAACCAATCAAATATGTTTTTATTATTATTATTTTTTAATTTCATTTTTATCAATAAATACATTGTTATTGTTTTATATCATGTCCGTTGTCCTCATTTCCCACTAATTTAATTCTATGTATTTTTTAGTCGACACGGCCAATGTCGGAGATGAGAAACTATACTAATTTATGCGTTCTAACAGGACGTGTGGTTTAAACCCACATAACAAAAATGGTTCCGATGACCAGGATTCGAAATAAAAATAATTGTTAAAATAACTGAAATTTTTTTTTTTGTGAATAAATTAAAATTAATGCGCGCGATAGGAAAATTTAAAATAAAATGAACTTAAAATAAAATAAAATTAACTTAAAATAAAATTTAAAATAAAATTAACTTGAATTAAAATAAAATTATCTTGAAATAAATTTAAAATAAAAAACAAAACTTAAATTTTAAAAGTAAACTTAACGTAAGGAAATGAGGACATTTAAAAAAATAGATGTTGTCACAAGTGTTATGCCATATGTATATGATGTGTGTATTTAAGAAATGTTGTGTATATTTAAGAAAAAGAATTATAGGATTTAAATATATTGAGTTAGGGGAGAAAAATTGGAAAAAATTAATAATGGATGGTAATATTCTTTTGGGAGCTAAATTTTTGGGAGATAAGAATTGCGTAGGAGTATGATTTTATGTTTAAGATTTTTGAGTATCAACAATTGTATTTTATGTTGCATGAAAAGTGTTGTATTTCTGTAAACGCGCATTGTTCGTAGGGATAGAAATTTTGGATTAGAAAATTAAGGAAAAACTTAACAATTTTTTTTAAAAATGACAGAAAGGGGTGATATGACGGTAACGCCTACAAGTAGGATTCCGGGGATTATTTCCTTGTTAGGAGAACTGAGCGGAAGCGACGAAAATGAGACCTCCATATTTTTCGAACAGATGGAATCTTTAAGTGAACTAACAAATTGGAACGATTTAGAGAAGCTAGCAATTGTTAAATCCCGTCTGCGCGGAAACGCAAGAAAATTCTACATCAGCTCAAAGGATCTGCGTAGCGAAACATCTTTCGACATTTTCAAGCAAAAATTCCTAGATTTTTTTCACATCCGAACCTAATGTCACTACAAATCAAATTCTTTTTTCAACTGCTAAACAAACTAAGGGAGAAAATATTAAAGAATTAGCACATAGAATTACAACATTAACTTTAAACTACGTGGGTGAAACACAACATAATGAACACACACACGCAATTATGGACAAACTCAGCCTAAGTAAATTTTTGGAGGCAGTTGAGCCCGAATATCGAAAAGAAATTATGAAAAATGACCCAAAAAGCTTTAAGGATGGTGTAAAAATTGCCCAAAATTTAGAAGCGGCCAACCTTACAACAACAGTTGAATTAAATAACATATCTCAATACAGTGATATTCAAATGTTCAAAAAAGAACAACAAGAGTTTAATTCTAACTTACTTGATAAAATAACACAAGAAATAAATCACCTTAAAATTAGAGAAAACAAAAATGATTATCAGATAACGGACACATATTCATGCAATTTTTGCGGTAAATTTGGACACTTTATGCAGGATTGCTGGCATTATATTAGCGAGAGGAATAAGCAGACGCACATCCCATTACAGACTATGCGGAAACCAACAGAACATTATGCACGGAGAAAGTTTTCCCCCACCCGTTACCAAAATTATGCGGAGAGAATTCCAAATACGACATACAATCTACCCCCAGATAGATTTTACCCCTCACGTACTCAAGACGTTAGGGGAGGAAAGCGTACTTATGTGGACGATAGAAATGTTAATGAAGGAAGAACAGCGAACCAGAAATATACATATAGGAACGATGAACGGAATTTTGAAGTCCCGCGTAACAAAAATGATTTCCAGAGGCAAAACCAAGATAAATCTAAATATACGGATAGCTCGGACAGATACGCCAATGGCAGGAGCGATTTTAGGCGAAATTCAAATTTTAACAGAATTGATTTTAGGCGCAATGCAAATTTTAACAGAAGTTTAAACTAGAAGGGGAGATTGAGAATGATCGTCAACAAAGGCGTAGAATTAGGGTTCAGTCTCCTTTAAATAAAAATTATAAAATCCCTGTTACAATTACAAATTACACAGAGAATAATTCAGAAAAGGATCGATACATAGATACAAATTTCATAGAAAATAATTCAGGAGAGGTTAAGTACATAGATAGAAAGAATTCCAGAGAAGATAAAAATTTAAGGCATGTTACACAAATAAATATTGAGAACGAGGGACAAAATGTTGGAAAGTATGAAATTCAAATTGATAGAGAAAATATTGGTAATAACAGAACCCAAAATAGTGGAGAAAGAGAGAGCATTAAGGACAGGAAGGACAAAATTGAACTTATCGCGTCAGTTGGAGATGAATTAAATACGGAATTACCCACGGTAGAAATTAAATTTCAAAACACTGAGACGAAAATTCTCTTAGACTCCGGCGCATCTATTTCAGTTTTGGCGAATGATATTTTCGAGAAAATTAAGGAAAATACTGCTGTAAAATATGTTTCAAGAGCGGTAACAATCACGACTCTTTCAGGACACAACATCGATTATACCAAGACTGTAGAAATTGGTTTCAAGATTAATAACCAAAAATTTAAGCATATATTTTTTATAACTAGGTCACTTTTCCCTCACACATATAAAGGAATTCTGGGATACGATTTTATTCAAAAACATGCAGGGGTCCTAGACACACAGAGTAACGTATTAAAAATTGGTGATACAGAAATCCCTCTAAATACCCACAGTCAAAAATCACAGGAGGATCAAATTTACAATACTGTACTAAAACCTAACGTGACTAAGACAAACAGAAAAGTTAAGTTAATGCCAAACCAGACTAAATCGATTTTTGTGGTGCCAGAAATTAAAATTCAGGAAGGCACAGAAGTATTATTTGAGCCGGCGGAGAAATCATACGTAAATATGGAATATGAGGTTTACAAAATGACAAAAACAGGCATTTGGATCAATGTAAAAAATACCACTCAATCAGATATAACGTTAAATAAAAACATGATTTTAGGGTCGCTATCTGAACAATTTGAAATTCAACAGGAGCAAAATACAGAAAATGACGAAAAATTACAGGACCATACAGAGATAATAAATTTAATACAAGCGACACCGGAAATTTTAGAACAGAGGAGGCGAGACATTAAACCTGACGATTTCAATCTACAACGTATGAACGAAAACATGAAACAGGACTTCCAGGAATTTTTAGTACAGTACGCGGACATTTTTTCGAAGAGAAATTCAACAATAGGAGCTACGGACATAATCCAACCTAATATCGAGTTAACACATAACCACGCGATTAAATCCAGACCCTACGACATCCCATATTCTCTACAAAATACGGCAAAAGCCCAGTTAAAAGATTTAGAACAGGCAGGAATTATCGCAAAAACGCAATCCAAATACGCCTGTCCAATGTTACTCGTAAAAAAGAAAAACGGAGAGCATAGATTATGCTTAGACCTCAGACTAATAAATAATATCTCAACTATATTCCCTTACAATATTCCAAAAATTAACGACATCATAACAAAATTATCAGGATTCAGATATTTTTCGAAATTAGATTTTAATAGTGCATTTAATCAGGTGGTACTAAATCCGAGCGCACAAGACATTTTTTCTTTAACTACACCTTGGGGAAATTTTAAATATAATAGAATGGTGTTTGGCCACATAAGTTCGGCACCTATTTTTCAAAATATAATGGATATTGTTTTGGGAGATTTATATGAAGAAAATGTTCTGGCCTATATCGATGACATTATTATACCGGCCGATTCATACGAAGATATGAAAAGAAAATTACAAAAAGTATTTAAAAGACTCAAAGAAAACAATTTAACGCTGTCATCGAATAAATGTGACTTCTTTCTACACAAAATTAATTACCTGGGATACGAAATTACAGATAAAGGGATAAGTCCAACGGACAGCAACATTACAAAAATTACATCTTTCCCGGTCCCAAAAACCTTGAGAAAATTAAAAAGATTCCTCGGAGTATGCAACTTTTACAGAAATTCAATTAAGGATTACGCACAGATAACGGCAGTATTGTCAGATTTAACACAAAAAGACAAGAAATTTCATTGGAACCCAGAACACGAGAACGCATTCCAAAAATTGCAGGACTGTTTTTTTAAAAAACCCATTTTAATACAGCCGAACTTTAACCATGACTTCTTCCTGAACACTGATGCAAGTTTGGTGTCTCTGAGCGCAGTTTTGCTTCAGAAAAGAGATGGAATTTTAAAACCCATAGCCTATTATAGTAGAAAATTAAATCCACAAGAGCAGAAATACCCGGCAGTAAAAACGGAACTCCTCGCCATCCATCAGGGGATTCAGTTTTTTAGAAATTTTCTTTACGGCCGAGAATTCTTCATTTTGTCCGATCACCGATCCTTAGGGGACCATTTAAAAATGAAAAATCCCCCCACAATTATGCAAAGGTGGGCTCTTGAAATCGCTGAATATAAATTTAAATTTATCCATCTCCCAGGGAAAGAGAACGTTCTGGCCGATTATTTAAGTCGGGAAGATTTTTCAAACAACCGCGATGCGAGAAGAGATGCGGAACAAGCTCGTCACACTAGCCCGACGCAGGAGAGGGACAGCGAAGACCGGTTTTCATATGTAAACAGAGGGGAACACAGCGGATTTGAAAAGAGCGAAATTGTAAATAAACAAACCACCGGACAGTGTATCAACAATTTTGAACACAGGACACAGGATGAAAGTAATGGATATGTCAACGCAGAAAGTATATATATAAATAATGTAAATAAAATGATAGATGTCCCCAGTATTCGGGAACTTTTGAGAGAACAAGATAGAGATGCAAAAATAAAAGAACTAAGAGAAAATTTGAGGAGTTATAAAAATAAAAACAACAAGAATTATGAGGCATTTTATATGGACGAAGAAACAGGCTTACTAATGCATATAGGTAGATGGAAAGATCGTCCTTGGCGAGAGGATTACAAGAAGACAATTGTTATTCCGCGGGGGTTACAAAGAAATGTTTTAGCCATGGCTCACGTTACACATTCAGGGGTTGACAAAACCTTCAAACTGTTAGAAGATCGATATTTTTGGAACGGGATGTACAGTGACACCCATAATTATGTACTTTCTTGTGAGACATGCCGTGCAAGGAAGGGAAAATTACAATTAGCAGTAATGGGCAGAAATCCTACACCGGAAGGCCCTCTTCATAAAGTATCAATTGATTTATGCGGCCCTTTCAAAACAAGTGTAAATAATAACAAATATCTGCTAACCATGATCTGTCAATTCACAAAGTACCTCACAGTATTCCCTATTCC
Source organism: Amaurobius ferox (assembly GCA_951213105.1). Classification (NCBI taxonomy): domain Eukaryota; kingdom Metazoa; phylum Arthropoda; class Arachnida; order Araneae; family Amaurobiidae; genus Amaurobius; species Amaurobius ferox. The sequence continues at coordinate 159,714,391 of OX578140.1, read as the reverse complement.
TGACATACGGACGGAAACTATAGCGGAGAGGCTGTTAGAATGTTTTGTAGACAAAGGTTTTCCCTGGACGATCCAAAGTGACAACGGTACCCAATTTACATCAAAAATTTTCCAAGCAATGACAAGGAGGTTACAGATAATATCAAGACTCACGTCAGTTCGGTGCCCGTTTGTAAATGGACAAGTAGAGAAATCACACCATGCCATTAAAAATACCATATACACACTCACAGAAAACTCGCCTTATTGGGATACAGCAGTCCAAATTCACACGATGACATACAACGCAACAGTACATCCATCAACAGGGGAAACACCAAATTTTCTTTTCTACGGGCGGGATATACCAACACTATTCGAGTCACAGATTTTAAATGAACAGGACACAGCATACCCCAATTACATTTCAAATAAAATCACTACCATGCAAAATACTTTTAGGGCAGTAACCAAAAATTTAAATCAGGCAAAAGACCGACAGGAAGAACAGCAGTTTTCCAGAGCCAACATGCAAGAGTTAAAAATAGGGAGTCGAGTGTTTTTAGAGGGGCAAAATGCGTTTGGTACAGCAAAGTTCTCAGGTCCATACCGAATAATAAATAGAATAAACAGGTTCATATACATTATCCAATTGTGTGAAAAACCTTTCGCTAAGACACAAAGAGTCCACATAAATCGTCTGAGAGTTATCATCGATAGGAGGGAACACTTAAAACACCCACAGGAATCAACGAAAATTATTAAGTACAAATCGCCACTATTACCCACCCCAAATATAGAACCAATTCAATCTCCTCAACCGGAAAGCAACAATTCCTTCCCGTACTTCTTATTTGACGAGTTTGAGCCACAAGTTATAAGTAAACAAAACGCACGCCAATCGCAGAATGTCAACAGCCAACACAATAATGCTGAACGAACGCCCCCTCCTCCTCTCACAAACAACTGCACACCCGTTCCCCTGGCAAAGAACCTAGCCGTGCCAGAGATAGAAAATGCGACTAACACTGAACATGCCATCCCTCCCCATCACATGCCAGAGAGCACCAACAACGAGAATGCCATTATTTCGGACCGTATTCTGGACCAGCGTCAAGTGCAACTTGACGATTTCCCCCCCCCTCCCCAGCTTGGGCAAGAGGAAAACATCGAAAATAAAAAGGGGACTGATTCCGTACAAACGCAAACAGTACAAGCACAATCGCAAGAACTGGTTTCTGATACAAGGGAAAAACACAGGGATTTCTCCTTAGTCAATTCTGCGCAGGAAGATTCCAGAATCGGGGAGAGTATACAGGATGAAGAGAAACTTAACAAGACATCAGTACATAGGCCAATGCCTTCTCCCACGTATGCTTTAAGAAGTAAGGTTAGAAAAGAATAAAAATTTAAAATAAATGTAGGAATAGGTATACAAATTTTTTATATTTTAAACTCGGTATTGAAATTGTAAATAAAGAAAAATAAGGTTAGGTAAGAATTTGAAGAGAAATATGGTTTAATCTTGGAAACACGACTACAACAAAATTTATATACAAATATATATATATAAAAAAAAAAAGGGCGAGAGAAAGTATACATCAAAAACTGCACGAAAAGCGCGTAAAACGGGGCGCAAACTTTAAATAAATATTGAATTAAAAATAGAGAAAATTTTAAATAAATATTGAATTATAAATAAAAGAAATTTTAAATAAATATTACATTAATTAGGAAATTTTAAATAAACATTGAATTATTAATTAGGAAATTTTATATAAACATTGAATTATAAAATAAAAAATTTTAAAGAAATAATACATTAATTAGAGGAAAGTCTAAATGAACTTGAAATTTTAAATAAATATTGAATTATAAATAAAAGAAATTTTAAATAAATATTACATTAATTAGGAAATTTTAAATAAACATTGAATTATTAATTAGGGAATTTTAAATAAATATTACATTAATTACAGGAATGTTTAAATAAATATTGCATTAATTAGGGAATTTCAAAAAAAATAATACATTAATTAGGGAATTTTAAATAAATGTTACATTAATTAGAGGAAAGTTTAAATTAACATGAAAATTTAAAATAATATTGGAGTGCAATCAAAGGGGATTTTAGTAATTTTAAATAACTAGTGCATTATAAACAGACAGAATCCTAAATAATTATTGCAAAAAAAAAAAAATGAATTTAAGTAAGACTGTAACGGAAAAGATTTTGCGACATTTTAAATATTATAAGCGAGCGATTTAGATGAAAAACGGAATAAATAAATAAAATATATAGGAATGGATATGGCGAAAATTACTTTTATGGTAATAACAAGAATTCAAATATAAGAATAAAGGAAAATTACATTAAAATCAATAAGCGGATAGTAATGACACGGAATTGGGATAAAGTAAATAAACGTTTTAAAAATAAATAAATGAATAAATAACCACAGGGAGAATGAGAATAACATACAGTTATTTTAACATAAGGGATAGCAATGAATAGGAATTGATGACAATGAGACATAGGTAAAAATTTAAAAATACTAACACATTAATATAATAAATTTTTAAAGTTAAAAATTAAAACTTTAAGGAATATCTATGCATTTTTGAGTGAAACTAGAGGACTGATCTACCTTCCTAGAAGTACTTATATTGCACATTAGCAAACCGTGGTAAGGTTCCACGTTAACATTTAGCCATGCGCGATAAAGTAATTTTTCTTCTTTTTAAAAGATAATGGATAAATAAAAACACTTACCCCTTTCATCGGGATACCCTTCACCAGGTAATCCAAAAACATAACACACTTAAAATCTCCGTTACACAACATAAATATAATATAATACACACGCTTTATCCTTCTCACACAAGGCCGGTCGGTCGGTCAAGCATACAGGATTTATTCTGCGGGGCCACAACTGTAAGAGCACGGAATCCTTTGGAAATCCGGACTTTTCCGAAAAATGAGTCTTGCCAACCCTGGGAAAACTGGTTTCATGAAAATGGCTTGTTTACTGACGTTGACGGGAAAAGTTTATTCTGTGCATAGGTACTCACGGGTTTATATGAGTGAATAAAAAAAAAAGAAAAGATAGCTGACGGATTACAAGAAAGAAATTAAAGTAAATACTTACTGCTTACGGAATGTTTACTATAAAGGAATTACGAATGTAGACCGTGAAAGAAATATAAGGGAGTTTAAAATGTAAGATAATTACGGATTTATGGCAGATAATATTACAGAGAACTACGGACACGAATTGGTTTATTAAAGGGAAAATTTTGCAAGGAATGTATGATAAAAATAAGTGTAAGATAATTATAAATTTTGTTAGGAAGTGGTTTATTGAAGTGAAAATTTGCAAAAATTTATGATAAGAATAAATGTAAGAGAAGTATGAAAATTTTTAGGAAATGGTTTATTAGATGAAAATTCTAAACGCTAAGGCGAGATTCGGAATACAGAATTTGGGATTATGTATATAAGGGATATATAAAGGAGAATTAATTGATAATTTGAAAAAAAAATATGTTTATTGTGTTTGTACAAATTTTGAATTTATTAGGAAATGTAATATGGCATGACAATGCGTGATAATATTGACAAAAAAAATTTTTTTTTTCTTTGTATTTTCAATATGAGATAGTATAATGTATTTGTAAATGTTAGTAAATGGTGAGATGTTTAATCAGTGAGAAAATTTTGTGGGCAACTTAAATGTTGAAAGGAATGTGAGAAAGAGAAATAAAAAAAAATGAAAAAAAATGATAATAACGATAGGAGAAAGTACTGTATTTTGAAAATTGAATAATGGCGATTAGGGAATTAGTTTTTGTAAAAAAATAAGTAGGGAATTAGTTTTTGTAAAAAAATATAAAAAAGTCAGGGACTTAATGTTTAATGGGTATTGTAAATTCCAGAGAGAGAATTTGTGTCATCAGACTGTATGTATATGTATGCATTGGTGTATCGATAAAGTATGTGACTCAACTAAGATTCGTCCATACATGAAAATTCAGTGATATGATGCAGACAGTGATGTGTTGTTCTCACATGAAAACTTCCCACATGTTTACTCCGCAGCGAGAAGTGATGCAGTAACGTCATCCACATACAGAGTTCCAGACTTACAATTTTCTTTGCACTTCCATCACAGTGATACGATTATTCAGTAGCGTGATTTTCACATAAACTCTCAAAGATCACACTTTTCACTTCCATGACAGTGTTATGCTCCATCTGCAGATCTCCAAGCTCTCGATTTTCTTTGCACCTACCATGACACTGAAATTGGAGGCAGTGGCGTGCTATAGCCACAAACACTCTAGTACAATTTCCTGTAGAAAAACTTTTTAAGACTCTATACAAACTTTTGAACTTCGCGTTTATCAGTGCTATTATGGACAATCCTTCAACTTTTGGACAGCCAATTTATTGAACGTAGAATCTCCATAGAACTCAAACATGTCAGACAGAAAAATATCTTATACCTTATCTTTCCAAGAGTTTGATGACAGTGATCGGAATTATGTTACTGTTTTGTTGTATATATATATATATATATATGTGTGTGTGTAAATGCGTTTACAGGTCTTTTAGGTGAATACTAGCCTATGATACCCGTGATACTACAGGGATGGGGGTGAATGTCCCATGGCAAATTTGGGACATTGCAAATTATGGAGGAGTGTAACCTACAAAGATGGTCCCTGTACTTCTCCTCTAATTCATATACACTTCCCTAAGAGAACACCTGCAAAAGGATGAGCAAGCCATGTTTCTGGGAAATATGGACAACGATCACCCAGTTACAAAGGGGCGCACAGCAGGGCGCTCTTGGGGAGAGCTGACCCTTGTCCGGTTCGGCTGCACGTGCACGCAAGGTCGTGAGAACCCGCGGTCCACCTGCCAGATATTAATTCTGGGGTGATCGCCATCCTCCTGTCAGCACAGCACCCAATAGCTGGACAGTTTTGGAAATATCCAATGAAGATACCAGGGGCGTTGATTGGGGGGACCAGTAACAAACCTGGGGCTTAATTGTGTAGGAGGAGACATTTTTCCGATGATCGAGAGAGTGGTATATTTTTCGAAAAGAACGGGGAATTGAGTTTGAGACTTTAGAGAGAACGGAGAATTGGTTTGTGTGCTCGAGAGAGAAGAGTCTCTCAAAAATTACGTCTGCAGCGATGTCCGGCGATTCCTCCGCCGAAGTTCCCCGTATCCAGTGGCGCATCCAACGATGTTCGAAGGTATGAAATGCATGTATCACATACTTAGTCTGTTTGACACAGTTTTAATTAATGTCTCACTCTCTCGACATCTTGTTAAATCCACACTTGAGTAAATAGTAGGGACGAATTTAATTGCAAACATAAATGGAGATTTTAATTACATACATTCTTTAAATATTCATGATTTAGAAAATGTCAATGGAGAGTCATTGTAATTTGTTAAGAATGTTAATTGAACCAATCAAATATGTTTTTATTATTATTATTTTTTAATTTCATTTTTATCAATAAATACATTGTTATTGTTTTATATCATGTCCGTTGTCCTCATTTCAAACTAATTTAATTCTATGTATTTTTTAGTCGACACGGCCAATGTCGGAGATGAGAAACTATACTAATTTATGCGTTCTAACAGGACGTGTGGTTAAAACCCACATAACAGAGCATATAATACACGCCACATTCACAATTCCAAGATAAAGTGCAGATCAGACAAAATAAAATATCAATGGCAAAAAATTTCTGAATAATAAATAAATGTAAGTGAATCTTAATAAATAAACAAGCTAAACACTTTTTGAATAGAAAATTATTGGAGATTGCAATTCAATATTCACATATGCTATGAACATTAAATGAAAATATATACAAAAAATTAAAGGCATACAGACAGAAATTACGTAAAACAACAACGTATGCATAGAAAGACAGTCAAAGCTTTAATAAATGATAAAATACAAATGTATAAAATACGATAAATTACAAAACTTGGCCCCTACATTTCTGTTAACATATACTACGAGCATTGAATGACGAGGCTTAACGAGTGATGCAAGAAAAATGATAAAAACTGCTAAAATTATCAAAAAAATTTGATTTTTTTTTGGCAGCGACTGTCAGAAACATTAATGAACACATAGTAAAACAGACATACCTGTAATGGCTATCAAATGATTAAAAAGCATCCAATCTTCTGGAAATACCCTACGCGAGGCCTTCGTAAGCATGTTCACGTTTCCAATTTGCAAGCCGGAAATCGTGACGTCGGGTCACGTGACCGACCCAGCCTACTTGGCCTCTTTTTACGTTGGCCTCGGTAGATGGATATCCGCTGAGATTTGACATATGGACAAACCTGCTTTTCTGAGTCCGGTCACCATGCCCCTCGTTAAATCGTCTGTCTGCTGGAACTGCCTCGATTGGCGGCGGCCTGGCATTCTCTGCTACTACGCGTTTCCTCTGAGACAAAAAAATTGCAAAATGATTTCCCTGGCATACATAGCGGCACGACTATGGCCGATTCTGCAGGTTCCTTTCCTTATACCTCACTCAACGTGCGCAAGACAGCTGCGCATTTCGCATCATTTACATAACTCGGTGAGCTGCGTCTACCCTGCAATTTGCATATTTTTCTGCTCACTTCTTCTTGTTTTCTCATTTTCACAGTCACGTAGTGTATTTAAAGAGTTATTTTTCAACTTACTTGGGGGATAAAAAGGCTTAGTACTAGTTTTGCAGCGATCTACAACTTTGTAATTGACTTTGTTCCCCTATCTTTTACAGCAAGCAAGATAACCCCCTCCTAAACACCTGTATAAAATATATACGATAATCTTCCTACTTCTCCAGTTATTGTTAAGGTCCACGACTGTCATAAACCTCTCACTCTGTCCATGCCAAGAGGACTGGAGCAAATGTCATATTCTGTCCTCCATCTTGGTTCTTCGGGGTTTGTACAGCTTCCATCGCAATCTGATACTGTGGCGGTCGGGTGGCAGAAACTGGGGGGGTGGAGGGGGATAGCAGCTGAAGAACTGAGACTTGCTTTCTGGACTCTCATCTGACAAGACGAAGGGACTCGCGGAGTCCGAGTATTATGATGCATGAATAATGACGAATCTGTATATTTGTAAATATTTAGCTGTAATAAATGGTATCTTGTGATTCTAGGAAAGTGTGCTTAATAATGACAGAGGAAAGAACCTTCGATCTGGCTCAAGGCGATGAGCATTTAATAATAGAAGCCAACTCGTCACAATAACTACCCTTGACACCCCGTAAAGAGCACGACTGAATGTCATGAATAATCGATGGAAATTTATTTAGCTAGAGTAAATGCATACACACAGAGACAACCTATAGCTCTGAATGGACCAAAATGCTGTATTTGGTGCCCAGGAGTTAGCGCACGTGGATTGCACTCGAGCGAACCATGTTCGAATTTCGCCTCTAACCAAACTGTCGCCGTGTTCACGCGGTGTACAATCACCTTAAACTTTTAGGTCCGTATGTTGGTGCAAAAATCACAATCCTTGAATACTGGAAGCCTATTGTTCGGAAACCCCGCCCCCTAAATTTTCGAGTGAAATATTGAAAAAACCATCAAAAAATCAAAACCGCACATAGACATTTCTTATTGTCATGATAAATATGACATTTCAAATAAATTTGATTAATACACGCTCATTTTAAAATATGCTAACTTTTTTTAATTAAAATGGGAAATTAGAATTCGTTTTTTTGCTCAAATTTTACATTAACTTTTCCACATTTTAATACATATAAAGGCAGTTGCCAGGCCAAAATAGCCATTTTCAAAATTCTTTTCTCACGCACATTGCACACCTGCAGGATGAGATTTTCACAGCTGCAACTTAACGAGTATGGTACCAGCAAGCAGCCTTGCCCCCCCCCTCTTTTTGGAGAAAGATGTGCAGACTGTACATGGTAAGACAACAACGGTCAAAATTCCTTTTATAGCAGACAACCTTTTCCCACAAGTAATGCAACACTAGTATGCAGCACCCCGTCAGGATAAACATGGGCAGTTATCTGACGAAGCAATAATTCCCCTCCTGTCAACTGAAAGAAATAACTGGCAAAAGTTACACCCACTGGACATAGATACTTCAGTAAATTTGACAGATGGGCAAAACCCTCTCCGGAAAGGGGTAAGAAATACTGCACCCCAACTTCTAGCCTGTGCAAAGCTACTAACCAATGAGAATGAAATTTAAGTCCAGGAGTGACCAATTACATGTGTACTGCGTACAGCGTCACTGCAGAAATTTTGGCACAGAATGAAAATAGCAAAAAAGAAATCTAAGATTATTCTCTTATGGAGGTGACCGACCCGTGGGTCGGACCACTTAGGTCCTGAATTTTGCAATTCTTGCCTTTTCGATATCTTACTCTGGCCCTGCACTTTCACCAAGAAGGTCGATTTTCCGTTGGGTCTAAGCAACATACTGCAATTTTAGGACTATGTTCTTTCTTTAGAAAACGATTGTCACAAACTATAGAACGCTGGCATTAATCGTTCTCGAGATATTGCACATTTTTCAAATAAATTTATCAAAAAATCAAGTAAAAAAAAATAATAACTTTTAAGAAACCTGTTCATAAAGGTACGCAAATAGACATTTCTTATGTCATTTTCCCTTAGAAAACGATTGTCACAAATTGTAGGACGCTAGCATGAACCGTTCTCGAGATATTGCACATTTTTCAAATAAATTTATCAAGAAATCATATAAACTAAAAAAAATATATTAACTGTTGAGAAACCTTTTCACTTTTCATATAAAACACCTTGCGATAAATTAGGTGACATTATTTTCGTGGATCTAGCTCGTTCCATTCACGAGAAAAGATACTTTAAGTAATACTTTTGTATTTCAACACTAATAGTCATTTATCTGTAAAAGCTGTAAATATTTCATTAATACACTTTTATTCCATTCTTTTCATTAATCACAATCTACAATAATTTATTCTACTTAAAAACTTAAAAGCATGTAGGTAAAAGTAATTTAACTCTATGCATAAAACTTATGTCTGCCATTAAATCTTCTGCTTCTTTATGTAAAATCAATGAATGTTTCATTCATCTCATCTATATTTCAGACTCAAGAACAAGATAATTTTGCATTAAAGAAATTCAGCAATTCTTATACAACTCATCTTACAGCCTAATCTGTTTATACATTCTCCATTAGTGAAATTCAGGTTTCGTTGTAGAAATAATCAAATATTGTAATTGTGTTGTTTCAGAATACAGATGCACAGAAATTAAGCAAAAATAAAGCGGTTTTAGGACGGATACAACTCTAAATATACATTAAAAATAATTTTAAAAATTACGATTTTGACACAAGATGGATGTCATTTCTTATTTTTAAGTAGGTCACGTGATCTCTTCATATAATGATCACGTGATCTCTTCATATAAAGGATGTAATTATTATTTAAAAAACTGCTGAATATATATTGCTGAAAATGTTTTATATATTTTATGGGATACTTTGAATATTTCCTAAAACTTTCGAAGCAATTTGTGAATTTTAAATTAGCTTCAAACGTGTTTGAAAGATTAGTTCCCACAGGGTTCAAAGTATATATTTCATTTTTCCCACCTGGGTTCAATCCGAAACTAATTGGGTGGTATTTTTCATTTATATTCCCATAAGTCCCACAGACTACAGACGAGAGACCGTCTGAACAACATACAAAAATTTCATTTTGATAAAGTCATTTTTACGGCAGTTGTCGCGATAGCGGACAGACAGACAGACAGAATGAACAAAGCCATAAACACTTTTCAACTATGTTGTAAATTGTTAAAAACGCAAAATATTAATATATATATATATATATACGTTTAATATTAAATGAATGAATACAATTGATAATAGTGAATTATTTAAAGTGAGTATTTTTAATTATAGCTCAGAGCTGCATCCTTATCACGTAGATGAAAGACGCAGCATATGTAAATAAATCAACCTGACGGAATAATTCTGATTAATGAGCTACACTATGCCTTTCATAGTTTCGAGTACTGTGCCTCCGCGTAAACATTTGTACCGTTTGTACAGAATCTGACTTTTGAATGCAAACTCCAATCAGTTCCAAACTTTACAGATTAATTAATAAACACAAAATCTTGGTTTGTATTTGTGGTACGTGAAATTGAAAAAGGAAACTTAAAGTTAACATTAATTATTAGTAAGCATTAAAGTGTGAGTCCTGTAAAGGAATTCATTAATCATTATTAAAAGATTAGACTATTTAAAACTTAAACAATATCATTTATTAACAACATAACTACTTATTAAATTCCAATACATTATATTACTCTTAAAATAGACTGGGATGGAGACATGTGAGATTATTTGAACCAATATCTAAATATTCATTAACCGTTGGATTGTTGATGACACATACCTTGAGTTTTGGGCCTTGTTTGGAACCGTGGTCAAATTCGTCTGTTGTTCTCTCCATGTCATGATGATACTCTCACTACTTTAAATCTGCTACTCTTACGATGATACTTGTCGTCATCTTACTTGTTCATGTTGCTATGTCAGAATGCTGATGCCTCTAAGTCATGATTTCTCTAATACTCAAATCTTTCTATAACTGCTTCTAAGTCATTTTACTTGTTCATGTTCTACTACTATCTATTACAAAATACTCATACTAATACTGCCGATAATACTAATACTCCGATGATCTTAATACTAATAATGCCGATTCTCGGATCCAAACTTGAGGTCCACTCGGTGGGTGGGTGGGTGGGGGGAACTCCGCCTTTCTTCTTCCATGGCACTGATTGGCCACCCCTCACCCAATGGCACGACTGTACTTTCAGTCCGGCCCAACTCTTATACGGCCTCCTAAATTTACTGTCCTTTGACCTAAAAGTTCAAGTTCTCATAAAATTCGGCGCCAGCCAGACTAATGCTTTGTTTGCCTTTAAGGACACCATAAATCTACACATAAACTTGTCTCACTACATGTGAGAACATATTCTGGTCTCACATATCTCCCCACAGACACAAAAAAAAAGAAGCAAAAAAAAATTCTAAACCACCAGAGTTCGAAACCAAAGTTCGATGCACTTGTAACTCTGTAATTGGCATTTTTCCTTTTGGTACAAAGTTCGTCCAGAATTGTGAACACAGTCTTGTGGAACCCAAAAGTTTTATTTTTTATTTTTTACATGATCATACACTAAATAAACATAAGTTATATATTCATCAACTCCATCAGGTTAAGCTTCCAATCGAAGCGAACTTAAATTTTGATTATTTAAATTATTTTAAATATATGCACATTCACTTTGAAATGTTACACTAAAAAATTTTTAACTTCTGGTATGTTAACACAATTCACATTTTTTTTTGTACAAATGACACAGTATACTATTTTTTTAAATACAATTTTCTTCATACTTCATTAATTTCCATAATTGATAACTTCATCACATATATAATATTTTTGCTTAACCTTGATACTGGTACATACTTATTATATAACATTCAAACATATATTTTTTTTTAACTCAGCCCTTGAAAATATACATACATTTCACAGAATTCTGTAACTCCCCTTAGAATTGCATACGGGGTGACATCTTCCCTTTAAAATTTTTTTCTTACATTGCACGTAAACAAACAACACCCCTTGCACTTGATGACAGTTAATGATTGATCATTTTCAAAAAGATCATTAGAGGAATCCTTTTTTTCTTTAAGCTTCGATACCGGAAGTGCAAACCGGAAACTGCGTTCAAATCCCCTTTCCGAACTTGGAAAGTGACCAGTTAACTAAAAAGACTCTCGAAAAAGATTCATTTTTTAATTGTTTTTTCTACAGCGATTAGCAGCCTGAATTCCCTCAACTTTACTCTTAGAACCATGACAATGCATTGTTGAAATGGACAACGTGCGGCGTGGATTTTCTTCTCGCGCTCTTCAAAAGCTTGTAACCAAGTATTGTAAACCTTTTATTTATCCCACTCGGCGTGTTATATAAACGTCGACTTATTCTTTAAACTATAAACCTCCTCAACAATTTAATTATTAATCATATCTGCTAATCACCTCTTATAAAAGAATGCTCAGCCGGGCTTGTACATTATTAACATTGCATAGCTCTCTCTTTTTTTTATTTAAACTCAACCTAAAGAATTTATATATTTTCCTCCCCTATTTAACTATTATTCAGCTGGTTTCTTTGAGGTGGCTTGTATCAATTATCAAAGTCATTTTAATGGTGCCTTCCTTTACTGCATGTATACCCTTTTTAATACTGATTCTAAGTCTTCTTACTTGTTCATGTTCTACTACTATCTATTACAAAATACTCATACTAATACTGCCGATAATACTAATACTCCGATAATCTTAATACTAATAATGCCGATTCTCGGATCCAAACTTGAGGTCCACTCGGTGGGTGGGTGGGGTGGGGGGATCTCCTCCTTACTTCTTCCATGGCACTGATTGGCCACCCCTCATCCAATGGCACGACTGTACTTTCAGTCCGGCCCAACTCTTATATGGCCTCCTAAATTTACTGTCCTTTGACCTAAAAGTTCAAGTTCTCATAAAATTTGGTGCCAGCCAGACTAATGCTTTGTTTGCCTTTAAGGACACCATAAATCTACACATTAACTTGTCTCACTATATGTGAGAACATATTCTGGTCTCACAGTATTGATTTTCAAGATGAGCAGTTAAAATAATATAGCATGAATGTTGACGATCACATGGAATGACTCCCATTCCAATTTACTTCACTTTAAATTAAACTTCCAACAACTTAATGACTAAAGTACGACGAAGAAATCACCACATTTGACGAACAAACAAATTTATTTACAGCTAACTTCGCTGGAACTCAAAACACATAGTATAAATACAATTCTATATACAAATTCTTTACAGTGCTAGCATTAGAAATTCTACCCGAGACGTACTAATCTACAAGGCAATTCAACACTAAATTATTGCTAAACTGACTTCAATCTGAACCTATGATGATCAGACTACGACACAATATACATGGTGATCCAAAAGTCCTTGTCACATTTTAAAATTGAATATAAACTCAAGTAATTGCCGTACTACAGTGAGGTTTGGACTAAAATGCTTTTCACGCTAAAAAGTTTTGGTTAAGCAAATAAAAAAATTTAGTTGCAAACTTTGCCCATAGATGGCGCTGTAGCTTAAAATTAACAAAAAAAAAGCATAAAAACTGAACTGTAATGCGGGATTTAGTTTCAAAGTACCAACCTACACAATAAGCAAACTTGTTCGGTGGGAGTTGTCATTTCTTACTTCTCAGTGACAGTGTCAAAACGAATCTGAAAAAAAACCCGCATATATACAAATATTTGACCAAGTATCGCCATCTATGGCCAAAGTTCGGAACTAAATTTTTTTATTTGCTTAACCAAAAGTTTTCACCGTGAAATGCATTGTAGTCCAAATCTCACTATCGTACGGCAATTACTTGAGTTTATATTCAATTTTAAAATGTGTCAAGGACTTTTGGATCACCCTGTATATACTCACAAGATTGTAGGCTATAATATCGCTGTTTTTTCCATGGGCGATCAGAACACGCACCCTCGCGTGAACTCGGCAGAATGGCAGAGCCGTAATTCTAAAGTCTGCCCTTCTTATACATATGGACAATCATATGTATGCGATTCTTCGGAATGAAAGTTGAGAAGTTTGTGACACAAATTAAAATCAGGAAAAGTAGAATTAGAATAAAATGATAATAAATAATAGAATCCTCACGAATCAACAAAAAATTTGGAATTTGCTTTTTATATTACTAAGCATTGAATTTTATCCTTAAATTTATTTTGACGACTTACTCTACTTGAAAAGTTGATTTATAACGAGGACTTCCTACTTATCAAATTGCAATACACTAATACTATGGCCTGTCACTGACAGGGGTACTGATACTCTTAAAAATTGAATTTGCAATTATTTAATAAGTTTTATTTCGTTAAAATATGTATGACGTTTAGCGTCTAAAATAATTTAGATAGATATTAATCCGTGATTTATACTATAAGTGTGCAATGATTCAACGAGGTAATTGAACGGGGGGAAGGGCTTATGAGGGGGGGGGGAGGAGTTTCGAAACCACTCACTTTCGACATCCTCGAGGGAGAAATTCAAATTTCGGCTCCTGAGCGTTCTGTATCGTGGTCTATAAAGAGTGCAAAGTTTGAACCTTCTGGGTAATGAAGGCGCTTCATCGCTGTCTAAACAGAAGAAAAAATACGCTAGGCAGTTATTATATAGATTTACATTTATTTTTTATTAATATATTTTTGAAACTTCTATGAGATGCCAATAAAAAGTTCTAAAGTATATAATAGGGACATATGCTTACTCGTTCACTACACGATGCACTGACTGAGGGCATATCTTGTGTTTATATAGACACCATCTAGAATTTCCCCTTTAGCCAAATAGAAAATATAGATGCTGTAATGATGCTGGATAAGAAAAATTGCTTTTTGACGTAATGTCCGTCTGTTGGTGGTTCTCTTTGCTGTCTGTTCGAAACAGATGTAACAACATTTTACATACATTATATGGATCATACATAATCATATATGGAGCATTACATAATCATTATATGGATAATATCTAGACTACAAAAATAGTATGTTACACAGAGATGTAATCAACGTCGATATAATTTTTGAAAATGTGCTGATGTGCTATGAACGTGTGTGAATGTGCATTTTGCAATCATATCGATTTGTGTTTATCTCACTGATTAACTAGATGAGTATGCACAAAAAGAACTTTTTATGTCAGGTCCAATAAAATGAGTTAATTTTTTATATATATGCATACTATATACGTATATATATAGTATGCATACATAATAATCTAGATATTGATGTTGTTACTTAAGTAATTAATTTATATTCAATTATTTTGAATAATGGCTACTTAGAGAGAACTGAGATTAGATGATTTGGAGAAACAAAGTTTTAATGGCGATTTTTAATTTTATGAATCTAGAATTAATTTCAGTATTAATGATGATCTTATCGCAACACAGGCACTGGGTGTTATAGATTTACGCGACCACTAACGAACAAAACCCAATAGTATGCAGCATTACACGACGAATACGACAACATCATTCTAGTGGATTTAGTTCGTTCCATTTGCCAGAGAAGATACTTTTGTATTTTTTCTCCAAACAATTCACTAATAGTCATTTATTTATATATAATTATCGCATGTATTTCCATCTCTCTGTAACTCTTGTGAAAATATCGTCAACTTGACGACTTTTTTAGGATAGTACCAGATTGACGACTTTTTAGAGTGGTACTAAATAAGCAAAAATAACTCTAAATTAATTAACATAACGCCATTGATGAATGAGTTACTAAAATATTTTACTACAGATTATATTGATTGAGGATGCTATCAATATTGATAATTGCCGAATAAGATATGCACGAAATATATGTTAATTGGGTACTACGAAATATTTTAAGATGTTTTCATCTAGAAACACATCAAATGCACTATTCAACGTTAAAACCATTGTGCTTATACATCACTTTTTCACCGTGAAAGAAGTAAATTCATTGCAGTATATAGAGAAAATCTCTATTTAAAAATATTTTGTCAGCGGCCGCAGTTTGTTATTTTTAATATAGAGAGATAGCAAAATTATCTTATAAAAATATATGACATATATTTGTACATTTAATTTAAATGCAAAGTAATCAATTATTTATTAAAATTGCATCATTTAACCTTCTGAGGTGTGCTAACTGTTCTTTGAATTATTGCAGAATATATCTTTCGTACGAGAGTTTTATTTTTCCTTCTTTATTCGTGCTGATAATTTTATTTAAGTGCATTATTATATGCTTTATTTCGTTTTCGGATAATCTGTCACAATAAAAAATAGCTATAACATACCTTCCACGGACAAATACTTTTAGTCAGGCATGTGCAACTAGTTTCATTTCATTTGATAATTCCTTCCTTAATTTATTTTTTTTTTGTTTGTGATTCAGGAAGCCTAACATGCCGTGAATTTGTATGATTTATCCTTTCCATTCTGTTTCATTTTGTCTCGCACCATAAAATGCGCTTTAAACATCATTAACGTGAATTCTACTGTAATTACAGAAAAAAGGAAACAAAACCGTTTCTTTTAACGCATTATGTGTCTATGTGCCAGGAAGTTTTACTTTGATGATGAATTACCATGCATCTGGGATTATATTTCTTTAAACAAATGAAAATGACAAATTATCCAATACATTTGTTGCGGGACTGGAAAACTGGTTTCTTTTCGTCTGTCTACCGTGAAAATAATTTATTTTTCCTATAGAGGAATAAGCTACATTCCCAAAAGGAAAAAATAGTTTACATCAAACTTCATACAAAAAGTGGTAAATATTGTATTATACTTTCAAAAATCTCAAATACGAACTCTTGGGGACTTGGAAAATTTCGAACTTAGAAAAATTATAGATTAAAGATGATGATCATTGATCGATGTTTCATCTCAAAAGTTTCATTTCTTGAGCATTTTTTTTCAAAAAAGTAATGTTAAAAACTACTTCTTTAAATCAAAATCTAATGTAGACAGAAAATGTCCACTGTGGAATCAAATTAATTTATTATCCCTTTCTTTATATTTATTAATTTACATTTTACCTTCTAAAGTAGGGGTCTCCAAACTACGGCCCGCGGGCCAACACCGGCCCGCGAGCACCACCAATCCGGACATGCCCGGTATCCGATCCGTCATAGTTTATTTTGATTACATTGTAAAATTTATAATGCATGTTTTTATTTAACGACCAATTAAAAACACAATAACTGACATACATAATTAAATTGAACATTTTAACTGTAATTAATGGTTTCTCATGTTTCGCTATTGAATTAGCCACGCGGAAACTAGCACGAGTTGCTGCTTCTTGTTCAGCATTTACTTTCTTAAACAACAATTGCTGAGATTTCAACCCGCTTTTCAAAGATTCATATTTTTCTAACCGTAGGCTTCCTGTAAATTTGGAGTAATTCTGAGAATGTTTAGTCTCATAATGACGTTTTATATTGTATTATTTGGGGACTGATATTGTTTCATTGCAAATTATACACATTGCCTTATTACTTGACTAAATCAGGAAATATTGATATCCCCATTGCTGTTTAAATGTTCTGCACTCTTGGCCCTTGGGCTCTTGCACTCTGGCCCTTGGGACTTAGTGGAGGAGTCAGTGTGGCCCTTATGATAAAAAGTTTGGAGACCCCTGATCTAAAGGAATACATGAAATTGAGACACGAATAATGCCAAAGACTGAAAAGTCGCCAAAAATGCATATGGATGCTTTTTGCTTACGAATATTGTTACGAATGCATAATATACAACTTGTCATGCCGCATCTCAACAAGGAGAAAGCACATTTACAAGCAACTATTGTTTTATTTGAAAGAACGGGTTGCTTGATCTTGGAGACATTTTTAGTGTCATTCATCCTATTGCTAGGGATTTTTCTATAGGCCTTCTTCTCCCTCTTTCTAGAGATTTCTATGGAACATATATCAGATAGACATCTTTCAATTAGGCAGAATTGGCGTAATAAGAGTCAACTTGAATTGTGAGTTATGTCAGTGTTTCGATAATAGAACCCGATAGTTTTTAAATTGATGATTTAATTGCTGTTTCATTGCACCTGATATTTGTTTTGCGAATTTATAAGATAGTTATCGAAAGATATAAAATAGTATATCGCTGTATCTTGTTCCTATTTATGCTTATCATAGCTTTTAAATAAAAGCATTCATTTAAAAGTTTCAGTAAGGATTAAAAGCTTTAACAGGCTTTGTGGCTACTGAAAGGGAAAAATTATTTAACTTTAAAGTTAAAGTTAACATTATTATACTACTACGTTGTGTTCGCAATAACCCTCCAATTATTTAACTTTCGCGCGAGTTCTGTAAAAAAATTATTAATTATTAAGTTACCAAAAGGATTACACCATTTTAACTTTAACAAAAAACATTTATTAACACCTAATATACTTAAATACTCAATTACAATAATTTATCATATTATTAATTATTTTGGCGGATGGATCATGTGAGACTGGTAAAGTCGCCTAAAAATATGTATTAGACCTGATTTTTCAATGGGCACATACCTTCAAGTCTGTCTTGGGCTTTGTCACCGCCGCGTCTTTCGTCGATCGTATCACCGAAATAACTCGAAGTATTCTTTCACCGACTCGTAATATCGACGATAACTTTGTATTCATGGCGCACACACCTGCACTTATTGCATTCTCTTAACCTGTTAACTCCATTCTCACCAAGTCGTCGTTCTTATTGTAATTACTAAGTCACCTCAAGTATCTGCACAAGTCATAATAATGTCTCCATCTAATTCACCATCTAATATCATACTGTCGTCCGAGTATTTTCACAAGTCCCTATTAAGGCATCGTCTCCAAGTTATCTGTCTAAGTGTCTCTTAGTGTCCTTCACAAGTCATCTTTCTAAAAGTCGTTCTTATGTCATCGTCTCGAAGTTATCTGAGCAAGTGTGCTCAAGTGTCCTTCTTAGGTCACAGGTTGTGGTTCTCTCTTTCCTCGGGGGTGTCAATCCCTCCCTTTTCTTTCATTTGCAGCATTGAGAGTGACGCAACCATCCTATTTTTCTATTGGTTACTCATTTAACCAATGGATCCATTCCACATCCTCGTAGGGTTCGTTCGGTCCCCCTCTGTCTTGCCGCTCCTAAATTTTAGGTTTTCTGATCTTTTTGATCTTTAGGTTCACATGCTGTAAAACCCGGCGCCATACAGACTGGCAGTATTATTTGCCGTTTTGAACATAAGAAATAACTGGCATAAACTTGTCTCACCCAAACACATGTGAGATGTATTTCTGGTCTCATAGGCTTCAGTAAGCATTCTGTAGAATAAAAGCAGACATTTTTCGGGTGCTTCACCATTTTTCTATGAATTTCTATGGATAGTATATCGGCTATATCGTTCAGTTGGACGGAATTGTGGTTATGCGAGTCAAATTAAATTGTGAGTTATGTCAATACTTTGATAACGGAATCTGCTATTTTGTGCATCGGTGAGCATTTAATTGCTGTTTTATTTCATCTGATAACTGTTTTACGATTTTGTGAGATAGTTATTGAGTTATTCGCTGTATATTGTTCCTGTTTATATTTATTAAAGCTTTTAAATAAAAGCATTAGTTATCTTGACATTTGGACTCATTTTCTGCATCCTGAGATAGCACCCACGATTTGAGGAAATCCGTCGCAATAGTATAGACTCTTGGAAACTATAGTGTAAGTTATGGAACTGAAAGTT
This sequence comes from Amaurobius ferox, assembly GCA_951213105.1. Lineage (NCBI taxonomy): Eukaryota > Metazoa > Arthropoda > Arachnida > Araneae > Amaurobiidae > Amaurobius > Amaurobius ferox. The sequence goes on along the minus strand of OX578140.1, from coordinate 159,694,963 downwards.
TTAGATTTACAACATTGCATCGTAGCCGAATGTAACAGAGGATGCATAGAGCTGGGAACCGCAAAAATTTATGGATCGGCCAATTTAATAGACAAAGGCGATTTATGTGTCGTCATCTCGGCTCTTTCTGGCTCTGTGCGTTGTTATTTTCTAAGGCATGGTTGTAAATCATATATCAAATTTATACTGTAGTTCCAAAAAGTTTTTACAATTATATAGTTATCCCCTTTTCTATACTGGAAAATGATCATCAGCTTTGGAATTATTGACATTTTTGAAACTTCATCAAATTTCCAGTTTCAAAATAAAGTCTATTTCCATTTGGTGAATTCAAACTTTTTAAAATGATACCAAATTATCATCGAATTCCGAAAAATTGAAATGGTAATGCAAATAGAAGCAGGAATTCAATGAATTCATTCATTAATTTTTTTTCAATATAGAGGTCTGATATTGAAAAAATGAATTTCTGCTCGAAATTGTGGGCAACACTTGTTACAAAGTAAATTTTAAATATTTGGACTTTTTCGAGTTTCTATAGAAACTTGACATCTACGGTTGCTTTCTTGGTGACTAAGAAAAATATTTTTGCTTTCGAAACCAATGGACCCTAATATTTTTCGTTGTATGTTGCTCTTAACAAAGTTATTTTATTTTAATTATTATATTTGCATCAATGCTAGAGACTCAATCCAGATCAAAGAAAATTATGGGCCAGAACCCGATTCAAACCCGCATTGAATACTAGGATTTTCCGTCCCGCAATAGAATTTTATTTTTAAATTATATTCAGTAGGTTCAAAACCTCTAACACATATGTACACTTTTCTGCTGTTTGCAGTTTGCAATTCCCATTTACGTATATATTCAGTTACTCTTACAAAAATGTGCAGTTACTCTCATAAAAATGTACAGTTACTCTCATAAACATGTGCAGTTACTCTCATTAAATCGCGATAAAGAAATTTTAAAAATGCTTTTTGCAAATAGATCCTCAGTTAAGAAATTGAAGTAAACCTGACTCGCAAATTGAATATTAAATGCAAGTAGACCCGAATACAGGACATTAGTTTGAGTAGTACGTATAACAGTTTTAGTTTCAGCAACGTACAATAGGTGACGTTACCAATCAGAGTTGACCGCAGTATTATGATGGGGATGAGTTTCTTCTTTAAAGTCATATTTTTTAAACTAATTTGAATTTTTTAAAGTGCTAACGAAGGGTTTTCTTTCAGGAAATGAAATACCTTTGTGTGTCCAAACTGTCATGGATGTATATCGTGTAGAATTTTTTCGACACGTAACCAACATACAGGCAAACAGACCAACACTCATTTATTATTATAGATTTAGTTATTCCCTCTACCAAAGCACTGGTTCGCATTTTCTCCTTTTAGATTTATATATCACCCCAGCAGAGTAATGAACTAAGGAGATGACGATGCATACATATTTATCAGTTTTCCCATAGGGATGTACGGCTAAACATTAGAAGTTGAACTCTGTGGTTAATCCAGGCAGTTATACTAAAGCAGCAAGTAGCGCCGCAGGCTAGTCTTAATGCAGTGGTGCTTTCGACTATGTGCAGTGTGTGTATGACTGATGGCAGGTAAGCGATGCAGCAGGCAAAAGTAGTATTCAGTGGTATCAAGTAGGCAGAATATATTCAATCTGGAGTGGCGGAGCAGTAAGTAAATTCACAGGCTAGATTCCTAACCGCATTTTTTTTCACAGTGACGTAAAATTTACGTCACACTGTGACTTTGGGACGTCACAGGACGTCGAGGTACGTCTCGCAATGTCATATTGAGGTCACAGCGAAGTCATTTTGATCATTTTCATGGTCGTTTGTGACGTCGCATATTAACTTGTTTGTGACGTCACATTGCCATTGTGATGTCGTCACATTGTTACGTGCTAATAAAATTGTGGGACGTCACAGAATATAGTCACAATGAAGTTACAAAGTTACTAATACGTAACGCCGCATAGAAGTCACAAATATGATGTTACATTGTAACCCAGGTGTCACATACTACAATGTCACTGTCACACATGTGACGATCTTTGCTGCGAGGGATGTGGTTTGAAGTGAATAAAGCTGGTTAATAGCAGGTAACATGTATCCAGAGTTTAGACTGAAGTTTTGGATTAGATGGATAGGATCATTGAAATATTTTATAAACACATTACTAACACGACCAAAGTTCCTCAAATCGTGCGTCATAATTACACCAAGGCATAAATCATATAAAGACACTTTATGTTGAAACAATCAGATAAAATTAAACTTATGTTTTCACCATATAATTGCATATGCTTACATGAAATGAGTTGTACACAGAGGCGGTTGCATTGAAGTACACATACTATTTAAAATCTACTAGCACTACGACTACTAGCACTGCGACAACTAGCACTAAGAAACACATAGTACCGATCTATATGTCTTCTATTGATTATAAACAGTTAAATATACTAATGAAATTATATAACAATTAGATATACTAAAGCACGTACATAAAATTAAGGCAAATCTAATTACGTGAAATTTCAATGAAAAAAAAATTGGATTGTAATTACGAATATTTATGCCTCACAATAAAATTTAACAATTTAACAGACTTTTACTGAAATTACAAAAACACATGTTAATGTAAAGAATAGTAGAATTAGATTTAAATCGCAACAAGTCAATCAAATATATTTTCAAACAAAAGATACAAAAATATAGTTAATTTAAGTTAAAACTTTATTTCATTTACAATTATTAGAATGATACATAGTTATTAGAATAAATTGACTTAACATGTACAAATGTTAAATAAATTCTACACATGGTAATTAGAAATTATTGATTAGGATTATAACACAACTCTATGCATTATTAAAATTTGAAATATTTTAGAATTACACATAGCAATTATTGTTTAAAACAAGTTTTCTTAACAACACATCATGCGTCAATAAAACATAAATGCAAACCATGCTATTCTAACATAAAATCTGTTGCATATGATAATGAAAAACAAAGCATCACTGTATACATTGTTTCTATCTAGCGTTCCACAAAGAAATATATTAATACATTTTCCAGCAAATCCGTATCAAATGCAACATAAAAGTAATTCAGAAAATTAAATATTATCTAATTCCAAAGACTTTCCACGCTTTACGCCTCCTCAAAAAGACGCAGACAAATGGGATGCCGGGAAGGGGCTGGAATGATCTATGAACAGTTTAGTAAATGTTCTGTCTCCACTTGTCATAAGACAGATGTAGGACACATAGTACTCGAACATTACTCAAAAGACTTGGCACGAACTGAGTTTGGAAGAGGACCAGATTTCTCAAGAATGTAGTAAACGCTAAATGAATGCTTTGGACTCTCATTAAATTCTATATTTTAAAAGCATAGCTAGCTTTTAGGATGACATTAGAGAAAATTCTGTTAAACAGATACCCACAATCAGAAGCTGAAATTATTGGAATTTAATAGTATATAACCTGAACATTTGGTTACAAACAGTACAGTTTTATAGTCTTACAACAATACTTATAAATTTAAAAGATTTTCAAACAATACAATTTTATACAGAGAAAAAATGGATGCCATATTTTATTTTAAAATGAGTCACATAATCTCTTCATATAATATTTGTGTAATTATTATTTCAATTTTTATTTAAAAAAAAGTACTAGCACATTTTACTGACATTTTTTTTTACACATTTTATGTGATAATTTGAACATTTTCTAAAATTTTAGAAGCAATTTGTGAGTTTTAACGCCACTTAAAAAATGTTTTAAAAATGATGTTCTATAGGGTTCATTGTATTTCATTTCTTCAACCCGGTTTAAATCTGAAATTAATTTGATCATATTATTCATTTTCATTCCCATATGTCGCACAGACAGTTTCAACAACATACTAAAATTTCATCTCGATAAAGTCATTTTTAAGGCAGTTATCGTGCGGACGGACAGACAGGCAGAATGAACAAAGCCATAGACACTTTGCAACTGTGTTGGAAAGTGTTACTATAAACAAGGAAAGTAGAGGATATTTAATACAGTTTTCTTCAACATATTTTTGACGTGAAAACGTCTACGGCAGGGTTCTCTGGCTGGAATTTGAGTGTTGCGAAATATGTAGACACTTTGGACGCTTACATCCCAGCACATTACAAATAGAAATATAAACTGTTTTGTTCGTAATAGGGTATCATTTATGAATATACCAAAAACTTTTTTTTAAACTTAAAGCAGTTTTTTCAGAGAGAGGTTTTGCTTCATTTCGCTTACTTTCATTCCAATTCCTTCCAAACTAAATATAAACAGTAAGGGACAAAATGGTTATGCAGGACATCGAGTTACTGTATTAAAAATTTATTGTGAAAACTCTTATAGTTTTTGTGCAATCGTCTTGTCAAGTTGAAGAAGATTGAAAATTTTCCGTTTTTCAAGTTTTTAATGCGCGAAACCTATTGTATATCTCGAGTTTCTATTTTCATTTTCTATTTTATTTTGTTTCCTACTTTCAGATTTCTATATCTCGAAAACTAAAAGGAAACTCTAAACAGAAACTATGTACAGAGAGAGGTTTTGCTTCATTTCGCTTACCTTATAAAAGATTTCGATAACCTTATAAAAGATATGTAATGTAAATTTTGTGCAATTTTTGTCGTAATGTAATGTGTCGTAGTTTTCAAAATATAGGGCTCGTAAGATGTATTCACCTAGAGATATTTCAGAGATGTTTCCTAATTTAGAGATATTTTAGAAATGTTTCCCATTTTAGACATATTTTAGAGATGTTTCCCATTTTAGAGATATTTTAGAGACGTTTTCCATTTTAGAGATATTTTAGAGATGGTTCCCATTCTAGAGATATTTTAGAGACGTTTCCCATTTTAGAGATATTTTAGATATGTTTCCCATTTTAGAGATATTTTAGAGACGTTTCCCATTTTCGAGATATTTTAGAGACGTTTCCCATTTTAGATAAATTTTAGAGAGACGTTTTGCATTTTAGAGATATTTTAGAGACTTTTCCCATTTTAGAGATATTTTAGAGAAGTTTCCCATTAGACGTTTCCCATTAGACGTTTCCCACTTTAGAGATATTTTAGAGATGTTTCCCATTTTAGAGATATTTTAGAGACGTTTCCCATTTTAGAGATATTTTGGAGATGTTTCTCATTTTAGAGTTATTTTAGAGATGTTTCCCATTTTAGAGATATTTTAGAGATGTTTCCCATTTTAGAGATATTTTAGAGATGTTTCCCATTTTAGAGATATTTTAGAGACGTTTCCCATTTTAGAGATATTTTAGATATGTTTCCCATTTTAGAGATATTTTAGAGACGTTTCCCATTTTCGAGATATTTTAGAGACGTTTCCCATTTTAGATAAATTTTAGAGAGACGTTTTGCATTTTAGAGATATTTTAGAGACTTTTCCCATTTTAGAGATATTTTAGAGAAGTTTCCCATTAGACGTTTCCCATTAGACGTTTCCCACTTTAGAGATATTTTAGAGATGTTTCCCATTTTAGAGATATTTTAGAGACGTTTCCCATTTTAGAGATATTTTGGAGATGTTTCTCATTTTAGAGTTATTTTAGAGATGTTTCCCACTTTAGAGATATTTTAGAGATGTTTCCCATTTTAGAGATATTTTAGAGATGTTTCCCATTTTAGAGATATTTTAGAGACGTTTCCCATTTTAGAGATATTTTAGAGATGTTTCCATTTTAGAGATATTTTAGAGATGTTTCCCATTTTAAAGATATTTTGGAGATGTTTCTCATTTTAGAGTTATTTTAGAGATGTTTCCCATTTTAGAGATATTTTAGAGACTTTCCCATTTCAGAGATATTTTAGAGATGTTTCCCATTTTAGAGATATTTTGAAAAATGGAGAACGCCAGTGATCCCGATGCACCAAATGTGTCAGTTGGAGGTTTTATTTTAAAATACTTGATTTATAAAAATTCCTTTAGGATCCATCGGACTGAAACCAATGTGTAATTTATTATACGATGTAAAATAGTTTAGAGAAAGCATTGTTCTCACTAAAATGTTGGCATTCGAGATTTTGATGCTAATTTTAGGATCTCATGAATACGTTTCGACTTCTTTTTGAAGTGATGTTCGTCTGTGTACATGATAGCTGCCGCAAATATTTTCACGAAATTTTATATACTGTTTTGTTCACGAAAAATTTAGAGTTAGAATTTTTTGAAAATCGAGCGAAAACTTCGAAATGTATTTGAGATTTTATATTTCCTTAACCTGGCAGCATAGGACAAAATTTAACATACTTAGGTATGAAAGGGGCACTTTATAACTCAATGATCATTAGAATTATCAGTTTCAATCATTGGAGTGAAAAATAACCACTAACCAGTTTTGGTGTTCGTGACGATTATAGACCCCCACTGGGGGGATTACATCTCCGCCAGGTACATTTTCAAGATACGTGAGGAACACTGTCACAAGTTTTTAAGCCCTTTAAATGAAGGGTGACATGCTATAATTGTTATCTTTTCAACCAGCAATACAGATTTTTAGAAATTTTTTCTTTCAAAATTCGAAATAAAAAATCACCAACTGATTAAAATGCACTATAAGAATAACTCATTTCATCGCCAGTCTGTCTCTGTAACACTTGTTGAAAAATTTACTGATAAATTTGGAGGGAAGGTAAAATTTTTAAATGTTGCGAAATCGATAAAATATCACCGAATCAATAAAATGTCACCAAATTGACAAAAATTTTGCGAAATTCATAAAGCTGACTCTAAATCAACTAAATTAAATATGGTCTGCTAGTCGATGGTGCGAGGATGATGTTTCGATATTGTTTGTCGGGTGACTTCTTTTAAATGTCTTCAAATTGGTCAAAATATCGCCAAATAAATATAAATGTCGCCAAATTAACAAAATGAAGTTAAATTGATGAAAATGACTTCGATTTGATAAAAATTTACTATTTTTTACAATTAAATTTAATTACCTTGATAAGCCCTGGCGCTATATGGAAATTATAGATTTAATATCTTAATAACGTATTTCTCCATCCGTTCTCTCATAACGCTTGGCGAAAAATTTGGCGACGAATTTGGCGGGATATCATAAACTCGGGGAGTTTTCTTAATGTTGCCAAATTGACGAAAATGCCGCTAAAATATGAATTGACCAAAATGTCGAAAATATCGATAGAAAGATCACTAAATCGATAAACATGAAGCTAAATTAATGAAATTAACTGTATTTTGTTAGAAGGTTGTATTGTAGTGATGTTTTAGTAGCGTTTGTCTGTCGGTTCAAGCGTCCTACTTGGCGACAAATTTTTCAACTGTGGGATTGAATATAAAGTCCTTACAAAATTGACATCGCGTAATATATTTTAGAGTTGCACTCGGTAGGTCCGTGTTCGATTCCCACCACTGCCAAACCTGCCGCCGTGTTCACGCAGAGTACGATCACGTTAAACATGTGGGTCCGTAAATCCTTTCGAAAGGTTGGTGGTAGGGGATGGAGGATACGGTCCCTGTGGATGTCTTCCCCACTGGGTTCCGGTGTAAATTGGGTGGCACTTCCCGGCCGTCCAAAAAGATACCTTGCACCTTTCGGGTAGGTCAGACAGTCTGGGTCTCAATAACAACAACAGGATTTGATGAAAGTTCTAAGTTGAACACCGTCTACATAAAATATAGCAACTTTAGATTTTATAGTTTTTTGGTGTCTAAGCTAAAATATCCAATTTGCATGACAGGTATAATCGGATCACTGAAGTAATTTACTAGTATAACTACCTCATTTAAAAAAATAAGAATCAAAAGCGAAATCCAAATAAATAAGCTTATTTGCATTTTAAAAGACTACACATTACCTAGGTTTTGAGATATAAGCATTACAAACTTGATTGTCCAATATTCTTCGAATTGCATAAAAACTATAAGAGCTTTAACAACTTATTGATATAGAAACAGAATGTTCTACGGAACTATTTTGTCCATTACTGAGTATATCAATGTTTCATATTTCAGCTGATATTTTGATTGAAAGTAAATTAAATGAAGCGAAAACTCGCTTCTATAAAAATGTTAATTCGTTTCGAAAAAACAAATAATTCAAACTATTAAAATATTGAATTTTTTTTTGTACATTCATAAATGGTGCCCTATGTCTGACAGAACAAGTATAGACTTTTTATATTTTTTATCAATTAGATTTGGCGATATAATTTTTGCATTATTTTCCAAGTGCAAGCAGCATTTTTTGTAATGCTCCGTTTTCAGCCAGATAACCAGTACATAGAAATTGTTCAGGTCAAGAAAATGGTGAAAAAAAAACTGTGTATTAAACTTCCCTACTTGTTAATTTTTTAAGAGTTTCATTTTTCATAACTAAGTTAAATTGCGAAAAGTTCTGTTTATAACCAAACTTTTGGGTTACATGACGTTAAATTACAATACTTTCTATTTTTTATAGCACATATCTGCTTAACACTATTACTAACATTCATAGTTTTCGAGATATAAGCATTACAAATTTCCAAAACGTGGGCTTTTTAATCTTGTCGTTGTTGCTACTGATGACCTCCTGTTTCGGTGGAGCCGATTCCGGACCAGTGATGCAGGAAGCAGGAAAGAACGAAGAAAGACACAAGACCAGAGAACAAAGTTTATTACAAGAACGCATAACTGACGATGGTCGGAGGGGGTGCAGCTTCACATTTTGACGAGGACCCTGAAGGCGGAAGACTGATTTTATCTTCAAGAAACATCCATGCCTTATTCGGGATTCGAATCCGAGCCCTCAAGACAGCAGCCGAAGACGCTATCCACTTCACCGCCTGGGCGGCCTTTTTAATCTTTTTTAAATTGACAAGACATTTGCTCGAAATGTATAAGATGTTTGTAAAAAGAAATTATCAATCTTTAAGCTGCAGAAACTGAATTTTTTACTGAACATTTTTATCACATATTATATATATCTATATTTTATAGTTTAGAAAAAACTTCGATTGTAATTAGGCAATAAAGCCGAAAGCTCAGTCAGACAAATTTTTTTATATTTTTCTTTACAAAAAATGTTTTATGTATGAAAGTAGTGAAATTATTTTTATATACTGTCTGTAACTCATTATTATCCTATGTTTCAAAAACAAATCAAAATTGCTTTGATTTTTATTTATTAGGTTCGGAAACATAAGCGTCCAACGTGTATATATTTTTGTAACGCTCCGATTTCAGCCTGGCATAAACGTTATTCATGTCCAGAAAGTGATTTTCCATAACTACCATCAAATATGTCTAGAATTATAATTTGACTAGAAAATATTTTCGAAAAGGAACTGGTATTTTCTTCAGAATAGAGAGTAAAATTAAAACTTATGTCATTAAATAGGATAAAGCAATAATTCAGCGTGTCGCATCAAATATTCATAGCCGACATAATGTTTTCTATATTTCTTCATTTATATATTCCCGAAAATCCATTTTTGTAAAGACGCAACATTTCCTAATACCGTTTACTGTTCAAGAAAAAGAAGATAATGACCGCAATAAATTTTGCTTTCCATGCGCGGCCATTCCTTTCGTTTAAGGAATTTTCGTTTCAGACCATTACAGAAACAAGTAAATGCTCTTTGAATGACAATAATAGAGAATTCCAACATAGGTTTCTTTCTTGCCAATTTTAGTTTTATTTCCAGCAACAAACATTTCAAGCACAACGTTTATGCTTTCCAGAAATATGAAGTAAATTAAGGTTTTCCGGATATCTACATTAAAGAATAATTTTATGTTCATAAAATAAGTTATTTTAGTTTGTGATTGATTACTATTTGCGTTAAAGAATTATTTGCTATTCACGCAATACAATATTTAGAGAATCGTTATGTTTAATTTGAATCTTCTGCATTAAAAGCGAAATAGAAATATGAAATCAGCCCAAATATAAAACTTTATTGGTACATAACTTTTTCTACAATACATAGTGTAGTCTGTTAAATATCCGTTAAATTAGATTGGAATTAGCTCGGATAAATGAAAACTCGAATTGTGCGAAATAAGTATGTAGGAAAATAAGAGTGAACTTCAATGAAACATTTAACTTTAATTTAAGAAAAAAATTAAAGGGATTTTTAAGAGGTTTATTTTAAAATTTGAAAAGTATTTTTTATTTTAAAGGTAAAAGGATGAAAAGGGTATTTAAAATTAACAAATTCATAAAGAAAAAATATATTCATATTACTTTAAAATTAAAGACTACCAAGAAATAGGTTTTATAGTATTTTATAAAATCTTCTTTTTGCGACGTATAAAATCCCACGGTCATAGTTCTTTGAGGCACTATAATGTTCCCTTCATTAGTGGTAAAGTTAAAACAAGGTGCGACCATGTGTTTAAATACAGGCCGAACCCGCTAGACAAAATTTACATATCAATCAATTAACATTCTTACATTTTTAAATACGAGACATTAAAATATAATTTATATAAATAACATTGAAAACCTATCTGTCTGTCTGTCTGTATGTTTGTCTCATCATCACGGGAGAAAGGCTGAACCTAATTTGATAAAATTTTGTGGGTCATCTTGAAATAGCCCCACTTAAAATTTAGTCTATGGTTCGAATTTATAAGACCAGGGTTGTCGAGATGTTTCATCCAAAAGCAAAAGGTTTAAGGTTAAGGAAAATTAAGGTTAAAGGTTTAAGGTTAAGATAAAGATTAAGGAAATCGTTGGTTTAAAACACGAAAGTGAATTAAAACTCTATCCATGAGTTTTGCTTCGACCTTTACTCACTAGTACTGAATGAGCTCGTTTTGTGCCACCCCCCCCCCTCCTTGTTCGTTGGTACTCACCAACCCGCAAAAGTTGTTTTGCGAGCTGTTTCAATACAACCGCCTGTCCTTGTGCTCCCACTCAGCTCGACCGATTACACCTTTTCCCAAACTGAAGAAACATTTTCACTACAGACCTGCGTAAAAATCGAATAACTTATAACCTAAATTGAAATTTATGAAAAGGGCTTCGTGTTTGCAAAATTCCAACGATGTACTTATAGGCACATGCCGTACATTCCAGCACAAATTCATAGTCCTACTATTTCCAGTCTGTTCTGGACGCGTACTTTCAACTCAAATACCCTTACTTTAATTTTAATATTAAATATTTCTTAAACTGAAGTATTAATCATAAAATGACTCTTTTCAGCGTATTACTTTAACATTTCACTACAAATGCAACAGATTTATATTTTTGTATAATTTATGCGGTACGATAAAAAGAATGTAGACAGACACAAAATACCGAAGAAAAATGTTCGATCAGAAATGCATAAAAAATAGAATAACGCATACACTAAAATAAAACAATATAAAAAGGACTCCTTGCAAAAATTCTACTAAGTAGGTATATGCTTGCAACAAATCGTGATCTAGTTATTATTAGTCTGTTCAGGTAGCAAACTATCATATTTATTACTCTATAATTTTTACATTAAATATATCTATAAGTTTAAATCGAAAAACTGGTTATTTTAGTTTTTCCCATAACAAATATTTTTATACAAATGTACCAAATTTCATGTTTTTGCATGCTATGGTTTTCGCTGTATACAACCCAGAATCTCGATCGATGCGAAATACTGAACAAAAATTTTAACTTCAAAAGTTCACAAAACATAGAGTAACTCATAAACTAAATGAACAATTTAAAAAAGAGCTCCATCTGGCATAAATTTAACTGTGCGGATACATGCATGTTAAAATTCGTAATACTGCTCTTACCTAAACGCGACCTCGAGGTTCAAATACATACTCTTTATGTGGTTTGGGACATCAAAAATCAACGAAACAAAAGGTTTATGTTAGTGTTTTTCTCTAGCATTCCTCTACAAATGTAGTGAATTTCATACTTTGTATGCTATCGTTTTTGCAGTATGTATGCTATAGTTTTGAAGACAGAGAAACTCGAGAACGCGAAATTTAGCAAAAAGGGGCGGCGGTGTCAACTATTTTCTTTCTCCATACGGAGAAACATTACATTTTAGAAAGTAAAGAGTAGCCTTGCAACTTTTGAAAGGTTTCAGCGGCAATGTTCTGCCATTGCTTGAGAAATTGCTATTCTATTGATGTTACTTTTGCTGCTTGAGATAGCCTATCCCATTGCAATCTCCAATACTCCGACTGTTTAGCGGTTGGTGACTTTGTAATCTATAAGCGTGGACGCTGCTAATATATATCGACGTCCACTATTGGGGTGCTATTTTAAAAGCATTTAAACCTGGCATAATTTGAAAATTTGAAATAACGTGGTCGTGAATCTTATAGATCGTACAGATTTTTAGCATGGCCGCAATAATCCACCATTACCTCTTTGCACGAGTTCCTACACACACACACACACATAAACAAAAAATTAAAACATTACACATTAAATTCCACATTTTTAACTTTTAAAATAAATATTTTTTATTCGCATATATTATTGTTATGATTAAAATTACATTAATTTTAATAAATGCTTAAGGAGAAGAAAAATCACCGTGTGAGACTAGATCTTCAGAATTATTACAAAGATCAAAAATAGACCTAACATATACTCAGATTGACACATACCTCTGTATTTTGGGTCTGTAGCTCAGCATGACTGTGATTATCACCTTCATCGATTCTTCGTCTCGTATTTGGAGTCAGACTTCTTATTTTTCTATCACATGTTCGCTACTCAAAAATAACGACTCTCTCTTACAACATTGCTCGAATTTTATGACCTCTCTCCTCGCTTCTGGACAATCATTTTACTTATGAACAACACTGCTTGAATTCTCATTACAATCTTTGCATGACCGCTCTCCTCGCTTCTTGAATAAAAATCACCATTATATTCGTTGTATTTTTCTGCCTGTGGTCACATCATATTGCCTGAGCTCCAGATACGTCCACCTTGCTCTCATTGAACGCTCCTCAGTGCGATGTCACATCTTTGCATCATTGGCTTCTTGAATTGAATCTCCAATGAAATTAAGTTTAAATCTTAGCCCTAGGAGATCTTTGTCCCAACCATATCTGCAATTTGTGTGACGTGAATTTATTGGGGTCATAATCTTCGGGGCCAAGACTGTTATAAAACGGTGTCTAAATGTCTGCAATTTGTTTTATCGTAAACATCAAAACTGCATAATTTACCTCCTGCATTCACATTAAGACCTGGTCTCGCAACTAACTTTTATCTTATCCGTTATCATGTCAACGACATTTGTATCCCCTATTTTAAGCTGTTCATATATTTCTATCAATTCTTTGATGTAGATTTTATTGGAGGTCGCACGCCCTGGGAACACAAAGGTGAGTGAGAAGAAATTTTCATTTTCATTTCCTCATTGCTTAGGTTCTCTTGCTTTCTTTATCCGGCCGTAAAATGTTGTTCCACCACTAACAAAAAGGATCTTTGTCCATATCTTCCCAGTACTCGGGGTACCAATAGATCACATTACAGATCACATTACATAACTTACAAAGAGACTTATAGATCACATTACATAACTTACAAAACTCCCTTGAAAAAAAAAACTGGCCTATGTCAGTTAAGTAACAACGATTGTTTTGATAGAGTTATAAGTCCCCTTTCTGTAGGCCTAAAGAAGAATAGTATACGCCCATAACAACAACTAAAACGATCATAATGACCTAAAAAATGTGTAGTCACCTAACTAATATATGACAGCTTTTATTAAAGAAGTTAAGTCAATGGATCATATGTTTCAAGTTGACTTTTTGCAAAACCCTATTATTGCTTCATTTTTTCCTTAATTTATCGCAACATATAGTAATGCACTAGACGCCATAGATTAGTCATTATTAAATATCTAGATATCATGCTTGAATCAACGTCGTGGTATTTAGGGGCAAGAACAGATAGATCATGCCATCACATTCCAACTCATCTTCGTCTGGATGCGAGGTGAAAATGGCTTGACAAATTATTTTCATTGAGGAACTACTTCGTCTACAATCAAAATAAAAAATGCACTTTTTGAAGAAATTTGTGTCCATCCAAGCACTTTTCAGTTCATACAAGAAATAAGTAGTGAATGAGAGTGGTAGTGATCAAAAGCGATCGTTTTTGTATGCTCTGAATTTTTTAGATTTGTCTGTGGCAAAAAGTTCCATTTGAGTTTCTAGTTGCATTCCTACAAACCAAGATTGTTAATCGCTTCTTACTCCTAGAAGCTGATGTTTTCACATGGAAATAAAGTTTTTGATGGCAAAAATTTGAAATTCTATACAGTATCGTCGCAGTTGTTTCCCTGTAAGATCAACTATAAAACTGCGTTCATAATTTCTTTATCGTGGCTACGGGATGGGTAGAAATATTTTCCACACACTCATTTAATTGACGAATTCTACGCCATTTATGCCATCGGTCAAATCAGCCTATACTATAAATAAATTTTTTGCTCGATATTTTCACTCATTCCTAAAACAATAAGTGCAAGCGATAAGCGCAAGAGATAAGCGCAGAGGATAAGCGCTTACTGGCGTGTAGGACAGATGTTAATGTGTATGGTGGCACTTCCGTTAAATATTTTCGTTTTATCACAATTCTTCCATGTATTCAGCACGCCGTATACTACTATATTTCAGATCAAAAATGGGATGAATTAAATTTTAATCCAATCATAACAAGTCAATCTAAATTACAGTTTGTGGAACAAACAAATGTATTTTTGCATTTTACATATATCTTATACATCACATATTTAAATCATTTGGAGTGAAGAATTATCGCGGTAATAAAAGTATTTCGTTCCATATCTTATTTAAGTACTAGAAAGAATATATGAGACGATATTTTCAATGCAGCCACATATATTTTGACATTCCCTCAATTGTATGAATGCACTGAATAAAAGGGAATAACTCATCAGAGAGTAAACAAATAGTGTATTCATAATTTTGAAAATGCAATATGCACTATTTCTTGGTACTAAGAATAAATAATGAAATGTTAGCACATAATATTTGCGGTTGGTATCACTCGCGTGTTTTGTTGATACTTCCAGTATATATAGAACAACTGAGAGCGGGAGATAAATTTAAAATCACAGTTTAAATAAAAGGACAATAGGATATATTTCAAATTCGCATTTCCTGCTAAGCACATATATACACTTAATAAAAGACATCAGTGACAAAGACGCCAAACTGGATATTTGTTATCCAGCCAAATATAGTTAGACATTCGCTGGTTTCCATGGCTGTTTTAATTCAAAATGAAATAGCAGAAAACAACTCATTTGGAAGTATGAATTTAAAACATTTGTAATTTCAGAAACATAATATAGTATGATGTTGACTACGGATAATAGAACAGGATTTTTGGCAGTTGTGTATTTTGGATTTGAGCCAATATATATATACACATGTTTTGTGCATTTTTCTCTCACATTTAAAATATATTAAGCAAAAAATGAAACTTACATTGACTGAGTAACTAAATTTCGCTGTTAAGTAGTATGAAATAAAGGAAAACATGGGCACATAATATAGTTTTTAATAAATTCTTTGTTATAATTTGAAAAAAAGAATTAAATACGTTATATCTTACAGACTGAGATTTTATACATGACTTTCCCTTCCCTGTTCACTCTGTATCCACTGAGTCACTGGAATGACAGCATTTGCTTCTGTAATCGAAGTGCACCACACATTTTTCTACTCCTTGTTAATTTCATATCAAAGTGGAATTTAAAATTTTATCTATTCTTTAAATATTTTACCCAATATGGTATTTCGTTTATCGTAAAGCTTGCTAATTTCAAATTGCTGCCATACATCATGTTGTCCTCGAAAGATTGAAACTTTGAATTGGGACTTCGTTAATCCGCGGCATCTAATTTTTAGGGTTTAGTTGATCGGGTAACATTTTAAAGACTCTCATTCTAGATTGTAAGTTAAACATCTGTATTTTTTCTGACTTGCTATCTCTCTGTATATCGAACTACTTTGAAGATAGCACGTCTTTCTATATTTAAAATGGTAATAAATTGTATTAACATTTCTTTATGAGAGTTATACATTAAAAAGTCAGTATTAAATCTAACTCCACGCATTTTCTAGAATATTATTTGAGAGTTATAATAAAAATTCCTGATCAGTTATGTGATGTCAAAAATATCCGGCAATGTTTTAAAAAGAAAACGGTTATAAAATAAAGTTATAAAATATTACATTTTAAACTACGCATTACTATTTAGATCTTAGTTGAACCAGTAGTAAAAAAAATTATGTAGCATTCGCATTTATATGTCTTTTGTGGTATCATAGGAAGTCCTTTACAAATTCGAAATGGTAAAATAATTACAGAAGACTGGTTGAAAGGGCGCGGTAGCCCTGTGGTTAGCGCGCGGAAGTTGCACTCGGTAGTCCCGGGTTCGATTCCCGCCGCTGTCCAAACTGACGCCGTGTTCACGCGGAGTACGATCACGTTAAACATGTGGGTCCGTAAGTCCTTCCGAGAGGTTGGTGGTAGGGGAAGGAGGGGACGGTCCCTGTGGATGCCTCCCCCACTGGGTTCCGGTCTAAATTGGGTGGCACTTCCCGGCCGTCCAAACAGATACCTTACACATTTCTGGTAGGTCGGACGGTCTGGGTCGAAGAAGAAGAAGACTGGTTGAATTTCTCCACACGGCAGATTGCTGTTGAGATCCAGACCGTCCGACCTACCAGAAACCTAAGGTAACTGTTTGGACGGCCGGGAAGTGCCACCCAATTTAGACCGGAACCCAGTGGGGGAGGCATCTACAAGGACCGTACCCTCCTTCCCTACTACCAACCTCTCGGAAGGACTTACGGATCGACATGTTTAATTTGATCGTACTCCGCATGAATACCGCGGCAGTTTTGGAAGCGGCGGGAATCGAATCCGGGTCTACCGAGTGCAACTCCAGCGTGCTAACTATTGGGCCACCGCGCCCTTCCACACTGCATGTGGAAATGTGAAGAATAACAAAGGTGGATTTGAGAAGGTAGATTCTTCATAATTTCTATACTGCATGTGGAAAATATTGGAGCTGATTTCTTTACATCATAATCCCCATTTAATATTAATTTGTTTATCTTATTCTCTACGAATGTTTCACTTACTTCATAATAAACACACGACATATCTTCTGAAAAGTTTCATGTTAGCTTCTTATATAGGAAGTCGCTTGAAAAGGAACCACGCATTAACAAAATATATTATTTAATGTTTTATATGGAATCATGTGTTGTAAAATATATTTGGGTTCGAAAAATACATTTAAAATTTAAGATCCTGTAGTTCGTACATCCAGAAAATCAATGGACTTATGACGGTCGTCGATTGAAATAATTGTAACACATTTAATTAGATTGTATTTAGTTGTTCAGGATATATCCTGCCCACAACCATACAAACTAAGTTCACATACAGACACACAGCAGTCCTTGGAAATGATTGATTTTAACTTTCCTTATATACATAATGCATAAGAAAAGTATTGTGACGGGGTCGAAAATTCGAATTCGAGTTTTCGACGGGAGAGCACGTTTCAAGCATCTCTGATCACGAATCAAACATTTTTGAAGTGATATCTGTGTGTGCGTGTGTGTATGTGTTTGTGTGTATGTGTCAGTGAGACTGTGGAGACGATAACTGACGAACGAATGGACCGATCCGAACGAAATTTGGTACAAAAATCACAATCCGTAAATACTGGAAGCCTATTGTTTTTATACGTAATCGAATGTTCGGAACCCCACCTAAATTTTCGAATAAAATTTTGAAAAAATCGTCACAAAATCAAAACCACTAATAAAGTTACGCAAATAGACATTTCTTATGTAATGTTTCATTGGAAAACGATTGACATGCATTTTAGAACGCTAACATGAACCGTTCTCGAGATATTGCACATTTAAAACAAATTATCAAAAAGTCATATAAAATGAAAAAAAAATCCTATTGAGAAACATGTTCACTTTTCATATGTAATACCATGCGATAAATTGAGTGACATCATTCTCGTAGATCTAGCTCGTTCCATTCATGAAAAAAGATACTTTAAGTAATACTTTTGTATTTGAATGCAAATAGTCATTCATCTGCTGTAAAAACAACTTATTTCTTCGTCCATAACGCTTGGCAAGATTTTGGTGACGAATTTGGTGGAATGTCGCTGACTTGTCGACATTTTGAAATGTTGCCAAATTAACGAAAATCTCGCCAAATGGATCAATGAAAATGACGACTAATTGTTGGAAATTCAATATCTTGGAATGAATATTAGTATCTACTATAAGAAAAACCTATTTTTTTTACTGTAAAAGTAGTAAATTCATTACATTATATAAGGAAAGTCATGTGTAGCCCACATCATATTTTTTAATACTCCAAACATGAATACACTTTAAATTCCGAAATTAATCCCCCAGAAAAATATATTCCCTTAGCATATAGTGCATAATGCAAAGAAAGTAATAATGGTCAGTGCTTATAGACTAGAAATTTCAATCGTAAGTTTTATTTTTTAATAATCCATACATAAAAAATCAGGCCAGACATACAGGGGATTTCAAACATTGAAATCACTACACTTATTTGTTGGAGTATAGAAAAAAATTATTGTTAGACAAACAATTATCAAACAGAGCAATCACAACTTCTCGTGCAGACAATGCATTAGATAAAAAATTTGATGTGGGAAATCTTTCTCTACAAAATGCATGCGATTTGTTTCTTTCAATGCGATATAATTATGTACACATGATGATCCGAGCACAATGTTTTTAACGTTACCATTGGTCGCTTTTCTGGATGGCATCTGCTAAACAATATTCTCCATTAAATTATATTAACATACATTGGTTATTATTAATTCATCAATTTGGCGTCATATGTTTAACGTTAGTGTCATTTTTGCCATCTTGGCGACTTTTTTTAATTGGCTCTACATTATAAAGTTACCAAGTTGAAAATATTTCGGCACATTAGTCGCCTAACTTGTCACCAAATATTACATATTTGATGATACTGACTACTGTTCATTTTACTGTAATCTTTAGATACATTTATTTACAGAAACGCTGCAATATCGCGAGAAAGGTTCAAGCTAGCGCTCGGAAATTTAAGTCATTCTCCTTAAAATAAAAAAAAAACTATTATAAAATGATTATGTATTTAACATCATTGAAAGTAATGATTTTTACTTTCCATACATACATAATGTATAACGAAAGTATTGTGATGGGGTCGAAAATTCGGATTCGAGTTTTCGACGGGAGAGCACGTTTCAAGCATCCCTGATCACGCATCAAACATTTTTGAGGTGATGTCTGTGTGTGTGAAAGTATGTGTGTGTGTGTATGTGTGAAAGTATGTGTGTGTGTGTGGGTGTATGTGAAAGTATGTGTGTGTGTGTGTGAAAGTATGTGTGTGGGTGTGTGTCAGTGAGTCTGTGGGGACGACATCTCACGAACGAATAGAGCGATTCGAATGAAATTTGGTACAAAAATCACAATCTATGAATACTGGAAGCCTATTGTTTTTATACGTAATCCGATGTTCTGAATCCCCTAAATTTTCGAGCGAAAATTTGAAAAATCATCAAAAAATCAAAACCTCTAATATAGTTACGCAAATAGACATTTCTTATGTAATTTTTTCTTAAAAACGATTGACATAAACTTTAGATCGCTAGCATGAACCTTTCTCGAGATGTTGCACATTTTTAAAATAAATTTATCAAAAAATCCCATAAATTAAATAAAATCTATTAACTATTGAGAAACATGTTCACTTTTCATATGTAATACCATGCGATATATTGGGTGACATCATTCTCGTGGATCTAGTTCATTCTTTTATGAGAAAAGGTACTTTGAGTAATACTTTTGCATTTGAACGCCAATAATCATTTATATGCTATAAGAATAACTTACTTCTCTGTCCATAACGCTTGGAGAGATTTTGGCGACGAATTTGGCGGAATGTAGCCAACTTGGCGACTTTTAAAAATGTTGCCAAATTAACGAAAATCTGGCCAAAAGGATAAAAATGATGCTAAATCAATGAGAATGACAACTGATTGACGGAAATTCAATATCTTGGAAAGAATATACGTATCTAATATAATAAACACCTATTTTTTTTACTGTAAATGTAGTAAATTCATTGCATTATATACGAAAAATCAAGTGTTGCCCGCATCAGATTTTTTATAAAATCATCCAACAATTTGGAATCTTACATCCGATTAATAGCGTTTGAAATCTATAGTCTTCCAGTATTTACGGATTGCAATATTCGTACTGAACTACTTTCGAAAAGCTCCATTCGTTCGTGAGATACTGCATTAACAGTTTCACGGCCACGGACACACATATAACGTGACCTCGAAAAGGTCTTTTTTGAGTACAGGGATGCTTAGACCGTATTCTTCCGTTAAAAATTTTAATTCAAATTTTCCACCCTGTCACAATACTTTCCTTATATATATTGTACTATGTATTTAGGGAAAGTAAAAATCTGATGTGGGCAGCACATGACTTTCTCTGCAGACTTAAATTCACGTTTTCTTTATTTTAATTGCATTTAATACACTTTTAATTCAGTTTTCGTTCTTATAACTGGACTTATTTTCAAAGGTGGCGTAGTGAAAATACAAAAAACTAAAATATCTCGAGAACGGCTAGGCCTAGTTTAATAGGTTGGTCTTATTCTTCTTTTCGTTAAAAATTACGTATTAAACAAGTATTTAATGGATATATTTCAGCATACGTAGTTTTATAATTTAGATTTTGGGGATTTTTGCCGGCCATTTTGCAAAAAAAGCAGGTTATTTTTAATTTAATCATACTAAAATCCAATCAGCACTATGGTGATCCACAAGTGACTTATATACTGAATTTTGTGAAATTCTGTCCATTAGTTTTTCAGCTACAGTGGATACAAACTTTTGCGGGCCATTTTGCAAAAAATGGCGGGTTCTTTCATTTTGAATCGTTCCCAAAACTAATCAGCACCAGATTCGCCCACAAGTGACTTACCTGCCAAATTTTATGAAATTCGGTCCATTAGTTTCTTAGTTATGGATAGTTAGAGTGGATACAAAATCTGCACAGACAGACACACAGGCAGACACACAGACAGACACACAGACAGACAGACACACACACAGACGTCACCCTAAAAATAGTTTTTTCGTATTCTAGAGGTCTCGAAACGTCTAGGTCCGTCGAAAACTCGAGTTGCGAAATTCGGCATGATTCCAATACTTCCCCTATACATTACCATGTATTGCTGGGAAAGTAAAAATCTGATATTGCTTTCTACACCTCATTATATACCACCACATAATACTGCATAATGCGATGAATTTATTTACTTTCAAAGCAAAATAATGGTGCGCAGGATCCACTACACAATGTTTTGAGAATTGAACTAATGGCACGTAAATTAAATTTAAGTTCTTTTGACAACGTATTAGTCCAATCAAAATGATTTATTCCTCTCACAAGAACGACTTATTCATACTCACATACAAAATCCTCATCAAAATGCAAATACATTTAATGAATATTCCATTAAATAAAAGATTATTGGCGAATTCTTGAACATCAAAGTACAAAACTATTACAAAATTTATCTTCTCTCGTGCATGAAACGAACTAGATGCACAAAAATCTCTCGAGAATACTATACAACAGATTTGTTACTTTCCTTATATACCTAATGTATAAGGAAAGCATTGTGACGGGGTCAAAAATTGAATTCGAGTTTTCGACGGGAGAGCACGTTTCAAGCATCCCTGATCACGAATCAAACATTTTTGAAGTGATGTCTGTGTGTGTGTGTGCGTGTGTGTGTGTGTGTGTCAATGAGTCTGTGGAGACGATAACTGACGAAGAAATAGACCGATTCAAACGAAATTTGGTACAAAAATCACAATCCATAAACACTGGAAGCTTATTGTTTTTATACGCAATTGAACGTTCAGAACTCCCCTAAATTTTCGAGTGAAATTTAAAAAAAAATCGTCAAAAAATTAAAACCGCTAATCAAGTTACGCAAATAGACAATTCTTATATAATTTTTCATTAGAAAACGATTGATATAAATTTTAGAACGCTAACATGAACCGCTCCCGAGATATTGCATATTTTACAAAAAATTATCAAAAATTCATATAAAATAAAAGAAAATATTTCCTATTGAGAAACATGTTCACTTTTCATACGTAATACCATGTGATAAATTTGGTGACATCATTGTGGTGGATCTAGCTCGTTCCATTCATGAAGAAAGATACTTTGAGTAATACTTTTGTATTTGGACGCCAATAGTCATTTATCTGCTGTAAGAATAACTTATTTCTTCGTCCTTAACGTTTGGCGAAATTTGGCGACGAATTTGGGTGGAATGTCGCCAACTTGGCGAATTTTTAATAGTTGCTAAATTGATCAAAATTTTATTTATTTATTTATTTATTTATTTATTTACAAAGACTGCAAGCAACAGGACGTAATCCCAGTTACAGCATGCAGGAGCAAAACTACATTCAAAATACCATGACATACATTAAAAAAGTTAAAATACATTAAAAATTTAAAACATTAAAATTAAAAAACACTTCATAAGAATACATGTAATAAAACACAAGATGTTCACAACAAATGCTCTTTAAAATCCTTCTCAGAAGAATAAAAAATATCAAGATAATCCGGGAAACCATTGTATAATTTAGAAAAGCAATTTATAGCACAATTATTGCCAATACTCGACCTAAACTTCCTAATGGCAAATAAATTCAAGCTTCTAGTTCTATACTGTGGGACATGAAAACCAATCCCACCCAAGACATGGGAACAGTCAACTCGGCCACGAAACAAACCCCTGAAAAAAGAACACAGAATAAAATCCCTTCTTCTCTGCAAGCTTACAACACCAAACAAACCACGCAAAAAAGCAGAAGACAATGCATAACAACTAATGCCAGTTTTCCCATAATAAAGATATCTCAAGAACCTATTCTGGATGACCTCAATCCTTCTAGAGTGAACGGCCTGAAAAGACCTCCAAACCACAGACGCATACTCCAGCCCAGACCTCACCAAGGCATTGAAAAGAACTATTCTGGAATCCTCATTTACAAAATCATGCGTAATCCTCCTGATGTAGCCCAGATTTCTGTATGATTTAGCACAAATATTGGAGACATGTGTGGAAAAAGAAAAATCAGATGTATACGTGACCCCAAGATCCGCAATAGAAAACCTTCTAGTCAAAACAGAGTTGCTAATAGCATACGAAAATAAAATAGGCACTTTTTTACGAGTAAAAGATACCACACTACATTTACTGATATTGAGATGCAAACGATTTTTGCCACACCAATCAGAAAGGACAAGCAGCTCCGACTGAATATTATTACACGACACAGCATCAAAAATAGGACACAAAATCTTCAGATCGTCCGCATAAAAAAGTCAATTTCCAAAACGATCAGCACGATCATTAATAAAGATAATAAATAAAAGGGGACCAAGAATAGAGCCCTGGGGTACACCAGATGTAGCCGAAAAGCTCCTACTCGATGACGAACCAAAATTTACACATGAAAACCTAGAACCCAAATATGATTTCAACAACATAACCAAATCAGGACAGAACCCAATACTATTCAATTTATGTATCAGAATACCGTGATCCACCGAATCAAAAGTCTTCGCAAAATCCGTGTAAACAACATCTAATTGACCCCCAGCATCAATGGCATCAATTACATACGAATTAAAACAAAGAAGATTTGTAACAGCTGACCTGCCTCTCATGAAACCATGCTGATTGACAGAAATAAAAGACCTAACTTGTCTGTATATATATCTATGCAACACAAACTCAAAAACCTTGGCAAAAGGAGAAATAATGGAGATGGGCCTATAGTTATCAATACGACATTTGTCACCTTTTTTAAAAATATTAACAATTCTCGATCTCTTCCATTCCTCTGGAAAAACATTACACCTGATGGACAGGTCATAATGAGTAAAGGATATACCAGATACTCAGAACACGCCTTAATAATATAAGCAGGAATATTGTCTAAACCCAACGAGCCAGAACCCTTAAGACCATTAATGCCATCAGAAACATCATTCAAAGTAACAAGACCAACACTCACAACACCAGAGATATCCGAATTGTAATGCCCAGCCGGAAACGAATCAGCATCGAACGGTGTACTGACAATATAATTAGCACAAAAAAAATCAGCGAAAGCATTAGCAATGGATTTATCAGTGGAATACAAAGTATTATTCAAATTCATAGTCTTGCACACAGTCTTATCTTTAGACTTACTATAGGACCAAAAACGCTTAGGATTGCTTTTAATAGACAATTCAACCAACCTAACATAAGATTTATAATCACTATTAATATCAGACTTAATCTTAGCTCTAAGCACTTTATACTGAATAAGGTCATAAGTCAAACCTCGCTGTCTATATTTTTCACGAAACCTGTTCTTCAGCCTGATATTCCGTATAGTACCACGACCAAACCAGGGAGAGTAGTCACTGACTCTAGCAACCGTCTTAGGAATACATGTATCAAAAATTTGAAAAGATGAAGATAAAAAGCACTAACCACGTAGTCAATATTATTAGACCAATTCAAGAAATTCCAATCAACATTACTCAATTTTTTATACAAGAGTCCAAAATCAGCCTTTTTAAAATCATATCGCACACAATCAGAAAGCGGCCTCCCAGTCACCTTGACTCTTGGAGTCTTAGTATAATTAAGAGTTATAATGATAGAGGGATGATGTACATCCTCAGGAAGCAAAATATCCTCAACACTAGCCCGTTTAATACTTAAAATACGTTCATCATATCTAGAGATAACCAGATCCAAAGCTCTGTCATTGATATTCAACACCTTGTTCAGTTGATTCATCTCATACAGGTTTAAAAAATTCATAAGTAACATTTCAGTATTCGTGTGATTAACTTCATTAGACATGACACAGGGCCAGACAATACCAGGTAGGTTAAAATCACCAACTATAATAATGTCATGATTAAAACAACCAAAATCAGCTTCAAACAGATTGAAAAATTTGTCATAGGCAATAAAATCAGAAGCAGGTTTAATATATACTACACATAAAAACAAATATTTGCCAACAGCTAGATCAATTTTAATCCACACCGATTCCCCCTGATCATCACCCATGGATAACTCTTTGAAATAAATATTAGACTTGAGTGCAATCAGCACCCCACCTCCACGTAAATCCCGATTATCCATATTTGACCTATCTCTACGTATAACAGTGTACCGGCCATCAAAAAGTTCAGAGCTTTTTATGCTATCACATAGCCAAGTCTCAGTAAAACAGATTATATCATAGTCTTGGGCCAACGTAGATAAGAACACTTTGTCAGTTTTTGTCCGAAGACCCCTAACATTCTGGTAATACATCTTAATGTCCCGGATTGAAGAACAACCATCCTTGACCACTGGCCCAATATGTAGTCAATTCACATCATTATCCTCGAGGCCATCCGTCACACCCTCCCGGAAAACTTGTTTATCATTTAATTTGCCAAAAAATTTAGTTATAAAACAACCTTCTGGCCAAATATCACCCTTTAATAACTTCGCCATGTCATGTTCAAGGACCTCAATATGAAAAGAGGAGTATGAGTTAAACCTAGTAACAAGTCTGGTACATGTAAAACTATCAATAAGGCAGCTCTTTAAATGGGATTTTGCCAAATAGATAAAATTGACGCTAAATCTATGATGACTCATTGATGGTGACGACATGGAAAATGACTCATTGACGAAAATTCAATATCTTGGAAAGAATATAAATAACTACTATAAAAATAATCTATTTTTACTTTCCCTGCAATACATGGTAATGTATAGGGAAAGTATTGGAATCATGCCGAAAATCGCAACTCGAGTTTTCGACGGATCTACACGTTTCGAGTCCTCTAGAATACGAAAAAACTATTTTTAGCGTGACGTCTGTGTGTGTGCCTGTGTGTCTGTCTGTGTGTCTGTGTGTCTGTCTGTGTGTCTGTCTGTCTGTCTGTGCAGATTTTGTATCCACTCTAACTAGAAACTAATGGACCGAATTTCACAAAATTTGGTAGGTAAGTCACTTGTGAGTGAGTCTGGTGCTGATTAGTTTTGGCTATGATTTGGGATAAAAGAACCCGCTTTTTTTTGCGAAATGGCCCGCAAAAGCTTGGATCCACTCTAACTGAAAAACTAATGGACCGAATTTCACAAAATTTGGTAGATAAGTCACATATGGGTCACCCTGGTGCTGATTAGATTTTGGCATGATTCGAAAAAAAATAACCTGCCTTTTTTTGCAAAATGGCCCGCAAAAATCGTCCAAATCTAAACTAAAGAACTGGGTATACTCAAATATATCCATTAAATGCTGATTTAATACGTAATTTTTAACGACGAAAAGAATAAGACCAACCCTATTACACTAGGACTAGCCGTTCTCGAGATATTTTAGTTTTTCGTACTTTCCCTACGCCACCTTTGAAAATAAGCCCGGTTCCCAAATGAGAACGAAAATTGAATTAAAAGTGAAATAAATTTAATTAAAATAAAGAGAATATAAGTCTGCAGGGAAAGTCATGTGCTGCCCACATCAGATTTTTACTTTCCCTGCAATACATGGTAATGTATAGGGAAAGTATTGGAATCATGTCGAAAATCGCAACTCGAGTTTTCGACGGATCTACACGTTTCAAGACCTCTAGAATACGAAAAAATATTTTTAGCGTGAAGTCTGTGTGTGTGTCTCTGTGTCTGTCTGTCTGTGTGTCTGTGTGTCTGTCTGTCTGTCTGTCTGTCTGTGCAGGTTTTGTATCCACTCTAACTAAAAAACTAATGGACCGAATTTCACAAAATTTGGTAGGTAAGTCACTTGTGAGCGAGTCTGGTGCTGATTAGTTTTGGGTAAGATTTGGGATAAAAGAACCCGCCTTTTTTTGCGAAAAGACCCGCAAAAGCTTGTATCCACTCTAGCTGAAAAACTAATAAACCGAATTCCACAAAATTTGGTAGATAAGTCACATATGGGTCGCCCTGGTGCTGATTAGATTTTGGCATGATTCGAAAAAAATAATCCGCATTTTTTTGCAAAATGGCCCTCAAAAATCATCAAAATCTAAAATGAAAAACTACGTATGCTCAAATATATCCATAAAATGCGTGTTTCATACGTAATTTTTAACGAAGAAAAGAATAAGACCAACCCCATTACACTAGAACTAGCCGTTCTCGAGATATTTTAGTTTTTTCGTTTTTCGCTGCGCCACCTTTGAAAATGAGTCCAGTTATCAAACGAGAAAGAATTATAAGTGAAGCGCATTATAAGTGAATTAAATGTAATTAAAATAAAGAGAACGTGAATATAAGTCTGTAGGGAAAGACATGTGCTGCCCACATAAGATTTTTTTTACTGTAAAAGTAAAATTCATTGCATTATATAAGAAAAGTCATACATTGCCCACATCAGATTTTTTTATAGTTACTTCATGTAAAAAGTGAACATATTGGTTGATAATACTTACAACGTTTTTATTTTTACAGATTTTTTTATTAATTTATTTTGATAAGGTGCAATCTCTTAATAACGTTTATGTTAAACGCTCTAAAGTTTCGGTCAATCACTTTCACTCAATAAAAATATTTTTAGTTGAAAATCGAATTTGTTTTTTTTTCACTGTAAAATTCCTAAAAATAAGTAACTACTAGAAACAGGATAATTCCCAAAACTTACTCTCTCTGTTGAAAGCTAAATGCTTCCATGAAATACCGACAGAAATGTATCCGTTATGATTCTAGGAAGTGATGTTCTAAAAAAAGATGTAAGCATTCACTTTAAAATAAGAAGTTATGTGGGTTATAAACAATAAAATGGAGTCGAGTTTCAGACGATTTTATTTTCTATTTATAGAAAAACATAGTTTCCAATAACATTTTGCGTTATCCACGAATGCCCAATATAATACGTTCTGCGTGACAGAGAATAACTTTTTTTTTCTAATTACTGCTTATTTCGACATCAGAAAGCTTCGAAGTATCCTTATATTCTTGAAAATAAAATGTTTAAAGACACTTTTATAGAGAAAAAGAAGAATTTTACATAAAATATATATATCTCATGTTACTAACGATACAATTATCTTCTACATATTTTCCAGATTTATTATTACTTTCCTTATATATAATAATGTATAAGGAAATTATTGTGATGGCATCGGAAATTCGAATTCGTTTTGGACGGGAGAGCATGTTTCAAGCATCCCTGATCACGAATAGTACATTTTTGAAGTGATGTCTGTCTGTCTGTGTGCGTCTGCGAGTCAGTGAGTCTGTGGAGACGATAACTGACGAACGAATGGACCGATTGGAACGAAATTTGGTACATAAATTACAATCCGTAACCACTGGAAGCCTATTGTTTTTATACGCAGTCGAATGTTCAGAACCCCCCTAAATTTTCGAGTTCAATTTTGAAAAAATCTTTAAAAAATCAAAACCTTTAATAAAGTTACGCAAATAGACATTTCTTATTTAATTTTTCATTAGAAAACGATTAACATAAATTTTAGAACGTTAACATGAACCGTTCTCGAGACATTTCACATTTTTCAAAAAAATTCTCAAAAAGTCATATAAAATCAAATAAAATATTCAAATCAATATCTAAAAATATTCAAATCAATATAAAAAAATTCAATATCTTGGAAAGAATATAAATATCTACTATAAAAATAATCTATATTTTTTTTACTGTAAAAGTGGTAAATTCATTGCATTATTTAAGGAAAGTCATCAGATTTTTTTGCTTGTAATAAACAACGTTTACTCTAAGCAATTGTCATTACTGAAAGATCCGGATCGCTTGACCTTAGGAACGTATTTGCAATTTATAGGGAGAAATATTCTGAGGTAAATAAACTTCCCCATATCTTTGTAAGTCAAAAAGGATGTGGAGATCTTAATTTTATTATTTACAAAATAATTCCAAATGTGGAAAGAGATTAACTTAAGTAGCTTGTGTGATTTCTTTTTTTTTTTTTAAATTTTACAAGAGCATTTCTAAAAAATATGTATCTTGGGTTTATATGATCACAGTCATAGATTATTACCCCTTATTTTAAAGGGCTTGAAAAAATCTTTTGATTGATACTTTGACAATGACCTCCCCGGGGCATACTCACCTGTCCCCCTTCCGTGGGGGGATTAATGAGGTCCTGAACACAAAAATTGTATTGCAGCTATTTTTTCACTACAATGGTTGAAATTATCAGGTTATTTTCGTGATCATTGAGTTATAAATAAACTTTTGTTATGCATGATTGTATCAAATCTTATAATTCCACGTTAAGAAAATATAAAATTTCTAATAAATTTTGAAATTTTCGTTCGAACTTCAAAAAATTCTATCTAGTTTAATATGTTTCATTATCAAAGCCGAATATAAAGTTTCGTGAAAATTCATCAGTGTTTGAGTCAGCTATAGTATACACAAATACTAGACCACAGACAGGCGAACATAAAGTTAAATTAGTCGCAGCGTGTTCTAGAGGTCCAAAAAATATTTATTTTCATCAATATCTGGAAAAGGAAAACGTTTCTGAAAACAGTACTTTTTATATCATATTCTATAGTATAAGAAATCAAAAATTGAATCGATGACTGTATTAATCTCTGGGCTTTAAATTCCAGACCGCTGGATACATCTTTTAGTAAAATGCATTTTGTGCACTTCCGAGAAGTCTACATCTTTTTATTACACATTAGCATTATTTTTGCTTTTCATATTATATCTACACATGCGACTATGAAAAAGCGTAATAGTGCATTCCTCTTTTAATCTTGAAATACTTCATTAGCATTTCTTGCTTTGATCCACAAAGGGGACATTTCGGAATAGAGATTTATTAGAAGCCATTTGTTGTGTCTTTTGTTTCTGGCCTCGTCTTGAACAGCTGCTAGATATACAAAATTTTACTTTGTGTAAGAGAAAAGGGAATTCATTGAACTTGGAATGATTCCAACATTCCAATTTGTGAAAATTCAGCATTTTCTTTTGTATATACGGGATCCCCTTTATATGTTAAGTACGCATACGTTTTTGATTTCATAGCTAATTAATGAATTGGGTATGGTAAAATACATTTTGGAAATATGTTATTTCATTTTTACAAGTAGTATCGATTTATGGAAATGTTCATAATGTTATGTCTTTAAAATGCTATACTCATATCGATATAATTTTCATTTCGATAGGATGATTTGAAAATATTATATTTACTATAAACTCATAAGAGCACCAATTATACTTCTAAGAAAATTGGGAAATTTGTTTATCGTGTGTATTTAGAAGAAGTGCCCGGCATTTCTCGTTATTTAGATTAAATGTAAATTTAAAATGATATTTTTATTTTTAATGATAATTATTACTTATTTTGTTAAAATAAGAGTATGGTTTTGTTCTTAGAAAAATAATTTTACGTGCTCATTTTTAAATCAGAGAAAATTAAATTTCCTTAGCAGTTTATGATTTAAAAACATTTTTTAAATTTAGTCATATAAAGTATTAATAACTCTCTAAAAATATATTTCAATACTGTAACATATGTTTTCAGCATTAAATAAAATATGATATAGATGCAGCTTTAATACCATATCGAAATAAATAAAATAGTCGAATTGAATATTGTTGAAAGTTGCCCCTTTAATTAACTTGCATTAAGCTTATGAAATTAATTCATCTCAGCGTTTCATTATTTTTACCTTCTCACTCGTAGTATTGAGAATGTAGTATTCACATTTTTAAAGCATGCACACTTGGCAGCATGTACGCTTTAAAAAATATTAGGAAAAAATTAATAAATAGATGAATAGAACTCAGTAAAATATATATCTGTTGAAAACATAGAGGACACATTCTTAACAGATGATAAAATATTCCGCTTTTCTTTTCTTGTATAAATCAAATGGAACAAAAAATTATCCAAGCCGGGGGAGGCTTGGCCGCTCAACCGCGGGAGGCTTTAACACACCAGATTTTAACAGATAATTGTACCAGAAAATGTTAAATGACAGGATGCTGCAAAATAGGAAAAAACATATAATAATACTATATGAGGACCACTTAGGACAACAAAATGTATCCTGCCTCTATAGAGATGTGTGATATAAATTACAGGCTGAGTTGTTATTTGCTGAAATATGAAAATGAGTTATGGAGTAAAATTAAACCATATGAACAAACCATTCAGAATAAGGACACAAGAGGACAGGATTGCCCGGTAATTAGAGCCCGGGGATTGAACTCAATGGACCGGAGTTCGATTTCGGATGCTGCCAAAACTACCCCTGTCTTTACGCGCAGCACAGACACTGAAAAATTGTGGGAACGAAAGTCCTTTCAAAAGATCGGTGGTAGGGTAAAGAGGATACGGTCCCTGTTGGATACCAACCCCCAACCCACTGGGTTCCGGTCCAAATTGAGTGGCACTGTTCCGGCCGTTCAAACAGTCACCTTGCACATCCAGGTAGGTAGGATGGTCAGTGTAGAAACAAAAAGTGAAATATTTTAGATACAAATATATGATGTTTGCCTTACCTAAGATAATGCAAACACTATTCTTCAAGTTTATTTAGCATAAACTTTCTACTGCTAGATATAAAAAAATCAATGATACTGTAAATGGTTAATTTGTTCTACGATTAAGAAATGTATTGGGTAGTTTCAAATCAAGGTCATATTAATAATACATAAAGTTTAAGTATTATTAAGAATTTAAGGATCAATATCTTCATCCTTTTGTTTCAATTCTTTTTTAAAATGGAACCGTTTTCGTACATTTAGGGTTAGTGCGTTACGGATTAATATTTTCGATTTTAATGAAATTTTAAAATTTTGATTTGTTTATGCAAATGAACAAATGTAAGACTGAAATAAAAAAAATCAGAAAATTAGAAATGAGAACCATCCTACTACAACATATAAACAGGATTCTACGTGTAGATTTCCTGAACAGGTACTTTAATTTTAATTAGCAATATAATTAAAATGAAAATTATTTTAAAACAGAACAAGAAAGATCAATCATGCATAAACCATTGATTGTGAAATACTTACCGACTGCAATGCAATTTTATTTAAACATATATAAAATGGGACACATTCAGAAGTGATATTTTTAAAATTATCCCAATATTACATTAATTTATTATATTTGAAAACTTAAAACTTTATCGAAAAAAATGAACTTTATTCAAAATGAAGTTATTGAAGTATAAATCGCCTGGATCTCTATGTAAAAGCTGTAAATATTTCATGCATATACTTTTATTCCATTCCTTTCATTCATCCCAATATGACAATAATTTATTTTATTTAAAAATTTAAAACCATGGAGATAAACGCAATTTTTCTCCATGCTTAAAACTTCATCGTAAAAGCCTGCTATAAAATCGTCTGTTCTCTATGCAAAATCAATGAATGTTTCATTCATATCAGCTATATTTAAGATTCAAAGAGCTAAATTATTTTGTGTTAAAGAAATTCAGCAATTCTTTTACAACTCATCCTACATGTGTTTACAGTCTCCATAAGTAAAAATTAGGTTCCGTTGTAGAAATAATAAAAGTTGGATAATCATTTAAACTCAAATATGTTGTAATTGCTGTTTCAGAATGTAGATGCACAGAAATTAAACAAAAATAAAGCGGTTTTAGGACGCCTACAACATTAAATATAAACTAAAAAAAAATTAAAAATCCCGATTTTAACACAAGATGGAAGCCATATTTTTTTTAAACGACCTTGTCATATGATATGGATGTAATTATTATTTTAAGTTTTATTAAAAAAACTGCCGAATATATTTTGCTAAAATTTTTATATTTTTTATGGGATAATTTTAATATTTCCTAAAATTTTCGAAGCAATTTGTGAGTTTTAAATTCGTTTAAAATATGTTTGAAAAATTAGGTCCCATAGGATTCAATGCATTTCATTTATTCAACATTCATTTATTCAAAACTTTAAAAATCAGGATTTTGACACAAGATTGATACTATATTATATTTTGAAGTAGGTCACGCGATCTTTTCATATAATGTGGGTGTAATTATTATTTCAATTTTTATTTAAAAAACTACCTAATATATTTTGCTGAATTTTTTTTTTCATATTTTTATGGGATAGTTTGAATATTTTCTAAAACTTT
Source organism: Amaurobius ferox (assembly GCA_951213105.1). Classification (NCBI taxonomy): domain Eukaryota; kingdom Metazoa; phylum Arthropoda; class Arachnida; order Araneae; family Amaurobiidae; genus Amaurobius; species Amaurobius ferox. Next base: position 159,661,618 of record OX578140.1, on the reverse strand, counting down.
CGAACCAATTTGTGAATTTTAAATTCGCTTAAAACGTGTTTAAAAAATGAGGTTCCAGGGTTCAATATATTCATTTTTTCAACCCGGGTTCAATCCAAAACTGATTGGATGATATTATTCATTTATATTCCCATAGGTCCCACAGACCGTCTGAACAGCATACTAAAATTGCATTTTGATAAAGTCATTTTTACGGTAGTTATCATGCTAACGGATAGACAGACAGATAGACAGAATGAACAAAATCTTAAACACTTTTTAATTATGTTGTAAAGTGTTAAAACACAGACTTATATGAAAATATTTCAATTCTCAAATCTAAGCTATTTAAATATATCAATAAGTAGTGTAAGTTTTACACGATGGCATTTGTATAAAACATATATAAAGTTATGCATTTGTTGTCTTCTACGCATATAAGTAATTTCCCCTGTAAAACTCTATCAATATATCTATATACACATGAATAATATGCTTTATGGAGATATATAGTCAGTACCATGCAAATATTGAAGTCTTCCATAAATCATTTAATAGAGCATGCATAATTAATGTACCAGCCAGGAAACATGTTTGTTCCATTAATTAAGGATAGTTTAATTGAATGACTACAACCTAAATATAGTGTAAATATTCAAAGTTAAATAAGCAATTTATCTGGAATTTTGATCAGCGAAAATTGCTGAGGCCTGACATTTTGAAGTTTCGCTAGTACTTTAGTCTAATATTGAATAAAACTTACATATTATCTATTCGGCACATTACAATAACGGCATAGGCACAAGATAACGGCATTTAAAATAATAATATATATCATACGCATAGCGTCTCATAAACATTGCACCAGATGTTTATTTATATAATGGTTTGTTTCACATTTATAACTACCATTTTGACAACAAAAATCAAACTGAGTTCAGAACTTTGTACAGACCCATTCAGCACGACACAAATATAGAGAATTCATATATAGAGAAACAATCTTTAATTTAACAGTTCGTTTTAAAATTGATAATAATTAACACAATTGATAATAAATAGCGTAACTAACGACATTTTAAACAGCTCATTTTAAGTCAGTTTGAAACATTATACATTTTGCTAAACATTACTATCTTCTAAAGAAATCTGAGATGTAAAAAGGGGACGAGGCATATATTTTCTAGATCAGTTTATGCCTTCACCTGCAAATCTCAGAGACAAATCTGACAAAATAAATAAACAAGAGAATAAATGCAACAGTGAAAGCAAAAAGTGATTTACTACCAAATTTTGTGAAATAGCTTTTGAGCTAAAGTGGATGCACGGACACGCACTCCTACAGACCAGACATAAATTAAAAATGGGTGAATTCGTGTTATTGAGGGCCCAAACCCTGTAGATCCTCTACAAACTCGACTTCAAATTTTTGACTTTATTCCAACACTTGCTCCATACATTACTTCATATTATAGGGAAAGTATAATATAATATTGTCCATATTACCCACAGAACAGGCGAATAACACAAATGTCTTTAAACAGTTAGTTTTGAAACAGTGAGAAAGTTAATTTTCGACGCTAAACACTATACTTAGATAAACAAAATAAAACGTATTAAAAAAAGCTGCAACTTGACCTTTTAAGAGTGTTATGTCTGCTGTCTTTATCAGGCTTAAATATTCCTAAATCGAAGAATAGATTACGGCAAAGAGACTGCCGAATAACAAAGAAACAGCTATTTGTAGCAAATATTTGTTACATCTTTTCCATTTGTAGGTACACAAACGTGCACAGATAAATTATTCATCTTATGCAAAGAAGTAATTTATTCTAGGGTTGGAAATAAACTGGCTAAGTGTTGTTTTAGTCGTGGAATGCATTAGAAAGTCTGGTTTGAAACTATGTTGGAATATCAAAAATCACATGTAGAACGACATTAACTTTATGATGAGGAATCGTTTAACATATTTTGTCATTTGAAATGTTTAAGTTGAATTCCCATTTAAAACAATAAAATAACTTTATCAATGTATAAAACATTCTGTATAGGATATTATGCAAAATATTTTGTATCATATATTACACAAAATATTTTGTATAATATTGTAACAATTCCAAATAAACTGGGACAGAGAGGTACCGGAATGTGCTTTAAAATGATATTTAATCGTATTTAATCGCCTTTAAAATTAGGAGGTATGTTCTGCCGTCCTCATGCGATTCACCTCTTGCTAGCGGTTCGCCTTTTGCTAGCGGTTCACCTCTTGCGTTACGATCCTACTTTATATAACAAAAATTGCTTGTTTAGATGTGATTTATCACCCCTTAAAGTTTTACGTTCCCGGCCACTCAAATTGCTGCTTGTGCCCTAGGGCGAGTCGCGTGGTCTGGGCTTTCGAAGGCCCCCTAAAGTTTGACCCAAGAGTTCTGACACACCCTGTATATATATGTATATATATATATATATATATATATAATAAAAAAGATAAAATTAAAATTAAAAATAAAAATAAAAATAAAAATAAAAATAAAATAGTTATACTAATTTAAAACATGATAAGTGTCATACCCTGGTTCAAAAGCAATACGGAGGAAAATTAATTAAATATGATATGATAGGAAATATCAGACAAAAGGAAAACAATGCTACCATAAAAGACAAATTGATCTTAATTTCAAATATGAATATTACACATGAATTTCTCAGCATTCAAGAGCGAAGCATACTAATCAAGTTCAAACAACAAAGGATTATCAAAATCTGGAGGCTCAAAATATTAAAATGACAAAATAAGAGAAAAGATACAATCCGAAAATATGAAATAGGATAGAAGCTCTGTGAATCCAGCTTATCAAGGATCTTTGCATCCACAGAGGTTCCAAATGTGTTTCGCTCAACGATACAGCCACATGGCCGAAATAACGTCAAAAGATCCGACACATTTCCAGACAATAACATTAACGAAAATAACAAAAATAAGCAAAAGGAAATTGGAAGGAATATAATGAAAGTGCATTAAGCAAACATATAAGCAATCTAACCAACAATCCACAATGATTCAGATAGAATTAAAGTCTTACCTTTCTTCACCATTATACAAGACACATTTTCGTTGCACTAAACAAAGTATTAGGAAAGAGTACAAGAGAGCGCCATCTGATGTGAATTATAGGAAATACTTCTGCATGTTTAACCAAAGGACTATACAAATTTATAAGTTTCAAACCCAAAAATTAGAGATATAAAGATAAAATAAAAAATAAAAAAAAATATATATATAAAATAATTAAAAAAAAAAAAAAAAAAAAAAAAAAAATTATGCGCAATAAACTAAGTAATAATTAATAATTAACAATTATATAATATGTATCCAAATCTTATTATTAAGAAAATAAAATCTCAAAGAATATTTTAAAGTTCAAAGTATACAATAGCAATTTCAAATTAGACTAAAACAATAAATAATATATTATAAATAGTATTCAAAATTTCTAAAGTGATATTTAACAAAATTAACTGGATATGATTCATTCTTACAGTATCGAAATAAATCTGCAAGATGGTTACTGTATTGTGTATTTTCACATAACTTAAAAATCCTATGAAATTGATTTATTAAAATATTTTTATATACCTGTTTACTCATACATGAGTTAAAATTGATTATCTTGTGAATTTTAAAAGGAAAACTTTTTCTTTTATCATAAATGTTTGACAAAAATGAATATTCATTATCAAGAGATAGAGTTAAATCTAAGAAATTAACGCTAGACGAGAAGTTGCTTTCGTTTGGTAAAAGGGATAGATTTGGAGGATAAAAATCAAAATCTATATCATTTGATGAGGGAGCTATTTTAATGAGAATAACATCGTCAATATATCTGTAGAATGTATATGCAGAGTTTATAAAATTTGACTCGTAGAAGTGTAGATAGAGATTTGCGAGAGCTGAACTGGCAGAGCCACCCTGTGGAACACCCTTAATTTGCATATAAATTTTATTGCCTTGCATCAAGTAATTATTAAAAATTACACACTTGAGAAGGTGCAGCATCGGGCGCGGTTAGTACTTGGTGGGTGACCACCTCGGAACACCGCGTGCTGTTGGCCATCTCGGGTGCGGTGTCCCCGTGGTTTGCGCGCTAGATTTGCACGCTACCACAAATGCCGCCGTGTTCATGCGGAGTACGATCACGTTAAACATGTGGGTCCGTAAGTCCTTCCGAGAGGTTGGTGGTAGGGGAAGGAGGGTACGATCCCTGTGGATGCCTCCCCCACTGGGTTCCGGTCTAAATTGGGTGGCACTTCCCGGCCGTCCATACAGTTACCTTACACCTTTCTGGTAGGTCGGACGGTCTGGGTCTCAACAACAACACTTGAGAAGGTGGTGCACGAAAGAATGATCTATATTCAAATTTTGTCTATTATAGAAAGATTTAATAATATCCCAAGTTACTTTATATAGATCTTTTATGTCAATATTGTTGAAAAGGTCCTTAAAATCATACGTTTTAAAACCCAAAATATTAATCGTATCCAACTTTTGAATTAATTGATAACTGTTATTGATAATATGAGAAGTTGAATTATCATTTATATTAGAGATGATTTTATTAAGAATAACCAAAAGAGATTTACTAGCGACAGTTGCATATGATTTATGTCCTATAGTTACAGATCTAAAAGAGATAGAATTTTTATGAAATTTTGGGATCATGACAATATAAGGGAATCTTAGATTCTTGCAAGGTAATTTTAATAATTTATGAAAAGCAATAATTTTCTTAGATATGGATGTTGCTGAAGAATCAATTTTTTTAAAAATATCATTGTGATTTAAGAAATCGTTTAAGATTTGTACATAATATTTTTTACATATGATGGCGTAATTGTTGGCAGCTTTATCCACATATGTGATGACAAATTGTGATTTTAGTTCATTAATTTCCTGCTTCAAGTTTGTATAGTTTAATGTAGGTTTAGTTTTAGGCAAGTTACCTAAAAGATGTTTGATGTTTGTCAGAATGCTAACCTTCCACATATCGAAAGCTTCAATAGGATAGTTTTTACTGCAAGCAATTTTGTATATGAATTTTTCTAGATCAATATTTAGTTGTTTAATTAAAAGAGAGTGATTTAATGTATTTTGGATTCGGAATTTGGTACCATAAAGCATAAGATTTTTAAGTGCTGCATTTTGAACAATATTGAGATCACCAGTAATTATGTGTTTATGATTGCTGTCTATAAATTTAGAATAGTTTGGCTGGTTACAGACACATAGTAAATTGGGAGAGGAATTTTGATTCATAATAGATTTAGATATATCATTGTAATTGAAAATTTGCCTACCTAAAGGGGTATTATATATATATATGTGTGTGTGTGTGTGTGTATGTATAATTGAAGAATTTTAATTTACTTGTATTATATATACCAAAAATTGATCATTTATTCATATCGTTCTGTACAGCAAAAAATGAAGAAAAGATGGTCTGAAGTGAATATTTGATATCAATAATTACTATACGACAAGTTTGAGAAGATGATAAAAATAACATTATAAATAAAACATTATAAATAAAACAGGTACTAAATTGGTGTAAAATAATATTGTATATACTATATATTTAACATAGCAATTAGCACTACATACACATATTTATATGTTTTAATTTCAAAAATGCAACTGTTCTTTACTCAGATTCGAGTACTTATCAGTTAATGATCATCTGTACTTAACATTTGTAATTCACTCCGTGACCGATATTATTGTTGAATGAGTAAAAGGTTACCCCAGTTTTCATTGGCTGGACTCATTAGATATAGAACTCTGTCAGAATTCTGCCTATTATAGAAAAATCGTAGTGACGCATGAGTATAACAAACTCTAACACACACCTATTAAATGCAGTGGGAATCCTACCCTTGTAGCGGCTATAGATGCTCACGATACATTGAAGCCGCTTATCAGACACTACGCAAACATTTTGAATGCAGTAATTGGAAATGATGCAGTAATTAGTGATGCGGTAATTGGTGATGCAGTAATTGGTGATGCAGTTATGAATGCAGAATTTGTTATGCACTGCATTTAAAGTTCTCATTATTTTGAGTGACACTTGTAGCCAAAATGTCAACATGCTATGCGACAATAAGCAGATAGTGGTGTACATTACAGACCCGTGATATATATGACTGCAGTTTCCACAAAGAGACCACATGAGCAGTGAAGACAAATAAGATGGTCAGCCACTCTGTCTGGCGTGTGTGTAAGTTTGGTCCATGAAAAGAAAGTGTTTTGCCTTTATTTTCTCTAGAATATTCAGGCTGCACTATCCTCTTTGATCTATACCGTACTAAGATACTACTGTATCATATGGCTTGCCTGCCCGTTTAATTGACGAGTGTTAAACCGCTCCGTTACTGTAAATATAAACTTGCATACATAGAAATTTATTATTATTAAATGATGTCAATTCAGGAAAACGGCTGATAAAATAAATATGACGAAACAAATGTGGCGATCTGACCTCCTTGCAAAGATTCAGAAGTCCAGGACAATACATGCACTGATTAACAACGATATCAACAACTATCATCACCCCATTGCCTTTTCTTTCTCTTATCTCGTTGAAAGTAAGTATTGTTTTTATGCGAAAAATAATATTTTTTAGACCTATACGTTTTAGAAGGTGTTTGTTAAAACCAAAAAATATTTTTAGAATATTTTTGTCTGTTCATCCATCTTTCGATATGTAGGTTAGTCTGTTTGTAGCTAAATCGAGTTAAAACCGTTTTTATTATACCTTACATGTTTCAATTTCAGTCCAATGGTTAACATTGTTAGGCTGCTACCTAAGCCGGTAAACACTGTTGCGATTTTTTAACCCCCGAGTCGTGCTGAATATGAGCAAACGTCACTTTTATGACATGACAATATCTAATGAACTACATAAACAACTAAAAAGTTTTTGAATGGATATAGGCAGTTACATATTAGTAAAAGCAATATACATAATATATGAAAGCTGCACAGTATTCTGACCATCATCCGCAAAGGCATTTTGCACAACGATATTTCATATCCTGTTTTTCTTAAAAAATATTCAGCCAACAGAAACCAAATTATGAAAGGTGATAGAGTATTAAGTGACTGTGAAAATAATATTGCAAGTGTTAGTACGTGATGGGCCACGTTTTGTGTATTGCACACATGGAAATTTTTAATATTTATGTAATGTTTACCTAAACGAATCAACTGAAAGGTACTAAATCTGTTACAAAATCAGCTATTGCATAAATGCAATTACTTCAATAGTATTTTTATAGATGAAAAAAATAGTTGAGACATGGAGGGACTCTTAGTATGGTATGCCAGGTGTTTTTTCTATAGCACAAATGTAGTTAGTTATTTAACATGGAGTTGACCGTTATTTTTTACATGGCTTGGTTTGGGGGCCTCAGTACCCACCTATTACCAGCATATCTGGATCAAAACTATAATGGTTATAATCTTAAGGTAAGCCACAGTGATTACTAAAATTTAACAGAAAATAATGGAATTTATTTAGGACATAGAGTTGTTGTACATTATAATTAAAAACATTACATGGCATTATTATCTTACTAGAAACATATTACTGCATCCGGAGAGAAGTAATGCCAAAATCGCATGCAGTGGTTGGACCGCGTGGACAACAATATTTTTTAAATTTTGGAAAAGTAATAGTATTACTCATAAAGTAAAAGCAGAACAATATCCTGATTCTTTATGCGTTTCCCATACCACACCTCACGATTCACATTTTTCTCAATTTCACACGGTTCACGATTCTTTCAAGAGTTTTTGAGCTTCCCTTCCAAACTGGGAACACTGGCAAAAACTCTTACTGAAAAACTTCTTCCTCAAAACTCTGCACAGTCGCCCCATACCGTGATTTTGATATATTCTTTTTCTTCCTGCAGAAAATTATAGTACATGTTTAACACCTTCTTGGTATGTAGAATCGTTGTCGCCACTCGGATCATCATAATCTACTTACTTTAAAGCTTCTGGGAATCCACCATGCTAATCCCTTTAGCTGGAGGCCCTGTCGTTTCGACTAATTTTCAGTGTTCGACTAATTAACCAACGTTTCAGATTTTTGGCATTACAATTGTTATTACCAAATGAAATTTCTAACTAACTTCAACCGGAAATTTTTGTAGCTACTTTTGGGTGTTTTAGCGACGTTCTCGAGATATTAGAATTTTTTCTAAACACGGTGCTTAATTGAGCTTGGGGATATTTTCTCATGCCTTTGGTTGTCTAAATTTGATTATTTGTAGAGAAATAAATATATTAGATAGAAAACTCCTAAAAATGTTTTGCGATGAAGGAGAAAAAAGTTGTTTGAAGACTGAAAGTCCTCTCTTGCTTCATTCTCCTGTACATTAGCCACACTCTTACATTTGCCAACTGAATTATTTCTTACGGTAAAAAATATATTTTTTTTGTTATCACTCAGGAAGTTTTTGACATCATTTATGAACTTCTAGAATATTGTGTACTTTCCTCAAAACTTTTTCTGCTATGTAAAAGACCGGCGTTAGTGCTTTCTCAATTGATCTCCCTTAAATACGTTTTTTGCAACAAAAACATTCTTTTTGAGCTTAAATAAGCATTCTAAGTTTCGTATAATTTTTTTGAGTATTTCATACGATATATACTCACAATCGGAAAAGAATAGTTTGGTATATTTAAAAAAAATCGTAATAACTACTGAACAATAATATCTATCAAAAAAAAAAAATGCTGTTAAAAACTAAATAAATACAATTATAATGTGTAGAAGACCCAGACCGTCCGATTCGTCCAGAGGACTAAGAGCAACTATTCGGACGGCCGACAATTATAATGTGTGTAAAATTTATAATATTTAACATTTATAATGTGTGTAACATTTATAATAATGTGTGTAACATTTATAATTATAATGTGTGTAACAATTATAATGTGTGTAACATAATTATAATTTGTGTAATATAATTATAATTTGTGTAATATAATTATAATTTATGTTTATAATTTATGTAACTACAGTATACAATAAGAATTTAGATGTCAATCGATTTTGAAAACAAAAAAGCCGTCTTCTCCAGAAAAAGCAAAAAGCTTGTCTCCACACAGTGATATAAACTTCATTTCTTTCTAATTACGAACAAATGACAAATCAAACAGATCAAAAAGCCATTTTATTATACAGTCATCCAACAGACGTAAATGCAGCCAAAGCGCTTTCGAACATCTTCTATGTTCATCCTCAGTGGGAATACAATTAAAAATAGATGCCAACGTGCAAATACAATTCAATACTGTTAAGTAAAATTTGCATATCATGAAAATGTCAGCCGTATAAATTAGTGGATTATAAATCAGATTTAAATTATAATTAATTCAAAGTTCAAAGATAAATATTTCAAAAAACAGTTTAAAAAATAAAATAAGTATTTTAGAAAATAATTATAAATCAATGTAACTATGCAAATGTTTAACATGCACGGAATCGAGAACAAGTGGCCAGGCATAACTTAAGACCTGAACAGGGTCAAAATTACAAATAGAAGAACGATATAAGTAAATAAAAAGGGTTTCATATAGTAAGATAGAACGGGGGTTATTACAGCTAATTAAAAGAATATATTTTTCAAAAAGAGGGGTGAAAATTATCTTCATTCGCGAATTGTGCAAGGGAAGTCGTTAATTTACCATTTTTATCTCTCTTGCATGTTCGAACAAACTGATACCAACCGTACGCTTAGTACTACCGATATAAAATTTATAGATATTATCCGGAGAATGTAGGGGTACAAATTACACACCAGCAAGATTTTTAAACTTAACATTATCCTTTAATTTATCAGTTCGAATACGGATGAATAAGGTTGTAACAGCAGAATGAGCGGGTTTAAATTTAAATTCGGTACAAAAATTAATAAGTGGACGAAAAATTTTAGGATGGTAAGGACAACTAGCCTTAAACTGTAAACGATCATTAATTATGACGTGTTTGAGATTTGTCATTTGTTCGAAATTAGTATTTAAAATTGTGACGTGTCGCCACTCCTGGTATTCATTTCTCTCTTCTACCACGTCTACTATTCTACTGCATATGTCGTACTTTCACGAATAAGTGTAGTTGCACTTTTTGCTTGTCCTGAAAAAGATGGTTATTTGTTTTTGAAATCGGCCGACAACCAAATTTGTATTGCACGTTGCAATTTTAAAGACGTTTTACTTATGTAAAAAAATGTTATTTAAAGGATAAGGGAAACTTATAAACCAAACATTAAGCACAAAGTAATAAACAATGCAACATACAGCTGTTTTGGAAATACGCTTGATCCACATCTTTAGTTCAGGACAGACCAACAAATCAAAAAGACCAAATGGGCAATAATGAAAGAAACAGCAGTGTATATGTACCAAAGTCGTAGATTTAGAGTTCACCTGCGAGACTCACACAAAAATGATACACACGTAAATATAAAACGTATTTTGGATAAAAGTTTTATTTATGACTCGCCATGATCAGCTTCAATGGAGACAAATCATAAATTAATATTAATCCTAAATTATGAATAATTAGAAACTTGGCAGATTTTAACTTGTCTTCTTCACGTATTTTAAAATGTTTCTCTTTTATAAATACATATATAAGAGAAACTAAATATTGAACTCTATTTAAATATCTTACAACAATGTGATTTTTGCGGGTAATTTCTCAAAAAAAAAAAATTGACGGTTCTACTTGTCGAGGATCCACTGAATTTAATAGATTAATATGAGTTGTGTACCAAATTTCAGCTGTCGTATTAAAGTATGTTAAAAATGCCATCAAAAACGTTGAAACAAACAGACAACCACGCATTGGTTATGAGGAATTAAATAAATGCTTTTGACAAAAATGTCTGAACCGAAACATCAGTTCATGAAACAAATTGTATATTTCTACATTATATTAAATTTATTCGTACAGTTTTATCAAAGGTTCAGAAGTGTACAAATATTTAATTTTCTTTCTGCTATTCACTCTTATTTACGATAAGCTTTACATTTGTACTGAAATGTCACTAGGTGAAAAACAATTGATTTTTGCAATTTTTGTTAAAATAAATCAATGATTCAATTACAATCAACGGACAATGTTAATTATGAAAATCTGCAATTCTATCTTCGCACAAATAATTTATAGTTCAATATCTTATGCTTTAAATCTTGTTTTCAGATCATGGAATTGTCGGTGCCGTTGTCGTCGACAAACTGTTCGAGGCATTCCATAAAAGCTTCAAAAATACATTTATAAGCAATGAAACTTTAAATCAATTCATAATAAGATTTATTTTTATATTGCATCATGATGCACTTTAAATTCATAATTTCTGACTTACATTTTATTAATTAGTCAAAACTGTCCTTTATCAGTCTTACGACAACTCATTTTTTAAGTCTTTTTAAAGTTTGAAAGTTAATATTACGCCTTTCACCCTTGCTTTGAAATCTGTATAACATAACAGAATTAAGCTGACAGCTTTCGTTAAAATTATGTCAAAAGACGAAAATGAAAATTTCCTGTTAATGGCCTGCTAACTTTGGGGGATTTTGGACGTAAATATTAATGGAATTTTGAGATTGGTGACATCGCTGCTGGAAATCCTTAACATCATATGTTAATAAAAGTGACAGTTATAGCATCTGAATAAAACTTTGGTGACTTTTAAAAGGATGGATGATCAGAAATAAATACGTGTCAGACGATTTATTATCTGTATTAAGATAATAACAATCGTTTGTTATATCCTCTAAGAGTCATTTATACCTTTACGCTGTATCCTCAGAATTGTGGGTGTGCACGCAGAATATAAAGATAGTCCAAATTTCTGGATAACTAACACGTTTATTCACAAGCACAACTTGAACAGGAACAATATACAGTTCAACAGCACTTAAATGCTCCAGTAATTTCACAAGACAACTGATATTATATATAGACATACGTATTGGCATAGATATAGACAGCATCTACTATTATCAAAACATGACAAAAATCCCAGTCCAGTTGGTTTCCAACGAAGAGAGGACTACTTTAAGAGTTTCTCAATAGAAACTTCTGGAATTCCCTCATATCCTGTAGAATACTCTTATTTCGATGTCTTTCTTGAACCTTCGAGAAGTCAGCATATGTCGCCAAATTGGTTATAAATTGCCAAATATGGCAACCCTTCTTCGAAATAAAAGTTTTTCCTTTTGTGTGTCTAATGTTTTAGTTAAATAACATCTGTTTTCATAGACAACAATATCTAGCAACAACAATCACATGAATTCTTGAAATCCTTTTTTGGAATACCGCAACTAGCATGGAAAGACAGTCTCAGATTTTATTTACAAACATGCTAACGTGAATTTAAATCTCAATTGCGATCTGGAATTTACAAAAACTTCATTTTAAATGCCAAAATCCTGACCTTATTTCTCTACATAATACGAGATGCATATTTTGCTTAATACAGATAAACAAAAACTCTTACACATCTGAGCCATTCAAACAAAAGATAGTTTCAGCATAATTCCTTTCTTCCTAAACTTTCATTAAATTGCTTATTAAAGCATAAATTGCTTCCATTTTTCTCATTGAATTTATTACCTCAATGGTTTTCTGTCTTTCCAGAATTCAAATACTGAGATTACAAATTTCTCATTAAATGTCCTTCGGGTGTGTAATTAGAATTATATTGAAGTTATTGAATAACCGCTATTAACTTCCTTTAATCCGCCGTGAAGTAATAAACTAAAAGTTATGCAATTGGATTTAATTGTCTTTTGAGCAAACTAGGGAAAGTTAGTAATTGTTTTTATCAAAAGGATTTGAATTTAAATTGCTTACGTGAAGATCTATAGGCAAATAAATCTTCGTCTGACCAGATCACGTTCTATCCATTGAATAACTGAGTATATATTTCTCTTCTATGTACTTGAATTGGATCTACATGATTCAGGATCTTTACAGATTACGGACAACCCCCCGCGACAACTGTTATTGGTTTTTGCCGACAACTAAGGGGGCGGCTTTGGCTAGCTATGAACCAACCAGCAAGATCGCTGCCAGGGGAGTAAGGTTAGCAGAACCATTTACCAGAAGAGGCCAAAGGTTGTCCTGAAGAGCCTCAACCCTAGTCGCCGACGGGTCTGGACACAGGCCATCTGGAAGAGTCTGCTTCACAAGTACCGTATAACTTACGGCTCGATCCACAGGTTAATTTACAACTTAACTGAGGTGGTACAATGGCTATAAGGAGCCAATGCCCTTGCAGATATACTGCCTCACCCCGAGTGGGGTTCAGGATCTTTACAGTTTCTAAAACACATATTCGCAATTTGCACATTAATTTGATGTTCTTATAAGCCATAATGTAGTTCTTGAGAATATTTGACGTGTGTACTTTTGTCTTTACGAAAAGTTGGATTTATTTTCTATACTGTTTAATAAGATGAACAATAAATTGATAAACAATCGAAATTTGTGATGATTTATATCAAATATGTAATTATGATAATTTTATGACATCATCAGTCAACATCCATGGAATTTGCTATATATAACATTAAGATCTTATTAAAATAATATTAAAATGATTTATATATTAATTGACAAAATATTTTCGTTTGTTATTTCCTGAAAAACACTATATTACAATTGCATGTTGGTGTTCCGCAGAAAAATTTAAAAAATATTGTTACATCTTATAAGAATCTGGTATAGTACTGGTGCTCCCTAAAATATTTGAGCACAATTTCAATGCTCTCATAAAATTAACAAAGTGCGATGTTCTTGTAAAGTTTGAATCTCATTCGGGACGAAGTCTAATGAAAGAACATTGACACATAGTGTTTCCCAAAAATATGTGACATTGCTAAATATTGGAGAGGAAGGCGACCTGCAAAGGACGGTCCCTATCCCCGTTACAAATATGTATAAGGTTCCCCCTTGGCAACCTGCAAAGGGAAGGGTCAGTGGAGCTTGGACTGCATGTGTGTGGTCCAATACAAGATGGAGAAAGACGCATCGGGGGGTAAGCGGTCGTTGGGGGCGCAGTTAAGCCCAGGGGTTCACGCAGGAGCGTGGGACCCCAGCCACCTGCAAGTAATAATTCAGGGGCTACTGACCAAGCCCTTCTGTCACGGACTGGTCACTGAAAGTGATGATACAAGTGTTTCTCCAATAATATTGAGGGGGGCTTAGGACCTGGCAGCGAATAAAATTTGAGAGGGAGGAGAGATCAAATTGAAAGTTTTGAAGAGAGTTTTTTTTTGGCAGAAAAAGTCGAGAGTGCCTTTTTAGATTTTGTGGAGTTAAGATACTGAGAGCTCGTGAGAGCGAGATGCTTCCCGATCCGCTGCCTGATCAACCGAACATCCGGCCGATGTGCCCAGGAACCGAGGTAAGGCCTCTGACTTCGCACAGCACTCAGTAATTTAGTATCTCTCCTCTCCGCTCTTTTAAATACCTCTATGTGAGGAATAACTTTATGAAAGTAACTAGCCTTTTTGAAGTGTGTGACTATTTTTAATATTTGAGAAATGTGAGTAAGATTATGATAGAATTAATGAATAATGAATTACGAGGTAATAATGATTTACGAGATGTTAATATTTTAAGGGAGCAACTTGTAAGCTCAAATCTTATCTTTTCATATTTTAATGTTAAATAGTGTAAATAAAACCTTTTTGTTATTTTTAATCTAATTCGTGTCCTCATTTCCAAACCTTTTAATTACTTTTTAATTTTCAGCATAAACCACTTACGATCACGACAGCCTTTAACTTAATGTTCCATGAACATATTAAGTATTTATAGCGTTCTGAAAGAACGTGTGGTGTTTACCACGCAGCAAACATATACCAAAAGTAAAAATACCAACATTATTAAAGCAAAACTGTAAGACGAAACTAGGCCAATACATGTTTTAAATTTAAAAAAGAAGTATGGTAAGGGGCAGAACAGCACTCAGCAATCACATACCTTACAGGCCAGGAAGTTTCCTAGTAGGTAAAAGCATGGGATTCTAGGAAGCACTTAAACAAGAAAGCCAGGTCCTAATATATATATAGAGACTGGAGATCGTGATAAGTTTTACGCTGGAGACTCAAGCAGGACAGCACAATACGCAAGCAATATTGAGCAAAAGGAAAATCAGCAGATTGTGTCGGCCATTCTATTCTTATGTTGGCAGCTATCGCTGGGTA
Source organism: Amaurobius ferox (assembly GCA_951213105.1). NCBI lineage: Eukaryota > Metazoa > Arthropoda > Arachnida > Araneae > Amaurobiidae > Amaurobius > Amaurobius ferox. The sequence goes on along the minus strand of OX578140.1, from coordinate 159,646,350 downwards.
GCCATATATGCCAGGTGTCAATGGAGATGAGCAATGGTGTTAGCAGCTTTACACAGCGGTTTATGAAGAAACGTAGCCCACTATGATAACACAATTTTAAATACTACGCATGTGCATAACACCACCACCGCAAGCCGAGACATTCTCACCAGGTGATGTGCCCTCAATGGGTGGTTTTGGCAAATATGACGGTTTAATTATTCTGAACTATTTCCAGAGACATCATGACAGTTGCAATATTTATATCCAAGATAAATGTAAATCTGTAGGTGAAAATATGTTTAAATAGCTGTATTATAAAAAACTGTAAGTCTGCTTGTAAGTATTTTGTGTTTTAATAAAAGTATTTCATTATGTACGAAGTTGTTTCAAATTTAACTGAAAAGAAAAAATCGTCACCAGTCGTTTGAAACTGAAATAAAAATTCAGTTCAGTTTTCAAAAAGACTAGGGGTTGTTACTTTTCATAGCATTTTAAGAAAAACTAACATTTTTGCACACATTATAACTTGTGCTAGCTGAAAGTGATCTTTTAAAATCCAACTTTCTTTTCTTCATAGCTTGATTGAACTCATCACTTGTGAGAATTCCAATAGTCTTCCGTAATTTTACACTTAAAATCTTTAAACTTGAAAGTAAGACAATATACCAACAACACCTTAGAAGCTACAAAACCCTAAGGCAGATGAGTTGAAGACGCGTGCTATTCAAATTCTTATCTGAATACTGCAAACCTTATTTGTTATGACGCTATCCTTACAAATGCCCACTTCTCATCTGACTGCAAATTCCACCGCTGTCAGATATGTTTCGATATTCCGTTAAAGAAAACGCAGGCAGACATATTGGCAGACAAACATATTCTTTTACTATGTAATATTGCATTCACCTCATAGTTGTTTTTCAGCCTTAGTAATCTTCCAGCTGGAAAACATTTATGACTAGTTGTCATTACCGGAAAGTATGGGATCGCTAAGAATTGGGGACAAAATTTGATGGTTATTAACAGATTATTTTAAAGACATTGTCTGATACGATATGGTAATAGAAAGTGTTAAACATCTCATCATTTTTCCGATGCCAAAATAGAGAATTTTTAAAATTATTTTTTCGATATAAATTGTGCTTTTATTCTACGTTTAATTTATTAAAAATAAAAATATTGTTTCAACAAAAGCGTGAGTAAAAATTTCATCTTAAATGCGGAGAATGAGGTCCATTTTGTAAACATTGCTAAACAATTTTGTGAACACAATTCGTTAATAAAAACAAATATAATTCCTCCTTGTAAAAGATTTTATGTATTATCCCTGTAAAAATATTTGAACATGAATATCGTAAAAAGAAACACTCGAAACATAATTGCATAGTTTTTAATATTTTTTAAATAATACATTAATATTTTATTTAGAAAACACTTTGTATTTGTTTTAAGAATATACTTTTTAAAGCACTGTTATGGTTACTACCTCAACTAAAGTCAAAATCGAAATGGATTTAAAACCAGAAAGATCAATCATGCATAAAGAATTGAATATTAAACACTTTCCAACTGCAATGCAATTCTATTTAAACATCTCTCAAGTGCGAGACATTTTCATCTCTCAAGTGCGAGACATCTCTCAAGTGCGAAAAATTTTTAAAATTATTACAATACTAAAATATTTTATTGTATTTGAAAACTTGAAACTTCATCGAAAAAAATGAACTTTATTCAAATAACGTCATTGAAATATAAATCGCTTGGCTCTCTATGTAAAAGCAGTAAATATTTCATTCATATATTTTTATTTCATTCATCACAGTACTACAATAATTTATTTTACTAAAAAACTTAAAGCCATAGGGGTAAAGGTAATTTAACTCTATGCGTAAAATTTCATCAAAAATGTCTGCTATAAAATCAAAGAATGTTTCATTTATATCAGTGATATTGCAGACTCCAGAACGAAATAATTTTGCGTTAAGGAAATTCAGCAATTTTTATAAACTCATTTTACATCTGAATGTGTTGTTTATATTCTCCATAAGTGGAAATTAGGCTTCGTTGTAGAAACAATCAAAGTTTGATGATCATTTAAACTCACAAATATTGTAATTGCGTTGTCGCAGTATATAGATGCACAGAAAAAAAAATCAAAATTAAAGCGGTTATAGGACGGATGCAACACTAAATATAAATTAAAAAGTACTTTAAAAATCCCGATTTTGACACAAGATGGATGCCATATTTTATATTGAAGTGATCTCTTCATATGGTATGGAAGTAATTATTATTTTAAGTTTTATTAAAAAACTACCGAGCATATTTTGCTAAAAAAAATTTTATATTTTTTATGGGATAATTTTAATATTGCCTACAATTTTCGAAGCAATTTGTGAATTTTAAATTCGCTTAAAATATGTTTAAAAAATTGGATCCCATAGGGTTCAATGTATTTCATTTATTCAACCCGGGTTCAAACCAAAACTAATTGGGTGATATTATTCATTTATATTCCCATAGGGCGCACAGAATGTCTGAACAACATAGTAAAATTTCAGTTTGATAAAGCCATTTATACGGCAGTTATCGTGCTAACGGACAGACAGACGGTCGGATAGACAGACAGAATGAACAAAACACTTTTCAACTATTTTGTAAAGTGTTAAAAATGTGTTATCCAATGTAATTCTTGCATGGCTGGAGCGATTGAGATTGTACTATAAAGAGGAAGAACCCATAGCCTTGTGTAAAATTTCAACTTTGTTACGATTCAGTTTTTTGATGTGAAACTAAGTAGAATGTTCTACAAAGTGGTTACTAAGATCGTCTTATTTTGCAACGTTTTAATGCTGCTATTTGCTGTGAAAATACCTTAAATACAAGATGTTAATAATGGTAGAACATTTATGGCTTCATATAATTTAGACTGTCTTCAAAGACAGAAAATTCTTTAGATGATTGTTTTTTGTCTCTTTCATATTTAAGGAATATTAAGTACCTATCATAAACATGCAGGTAAAATGACATTCGTTTCACGTTAAATGCTTATCAACTGATAACGATCTCACTCTCCCAGTCAGGGATCGAAGCTCAGAACTTAGAACTGATCAGCCGACGCTTTTGAACATTTGGTGCTCTTAAATCATTGAGCAAATGGAACGATTCCAGCTTCTTCTCGTCGAATCGGGCCTTATAACTACCTTCCTCTGAAGTCCAATCAGCTTATAACTATTTAAACTACCACCTTCGCAATCTCTGTTTTGTTCTACAGGTTAGCATCCTGCGTAGGCGCGATGTTGACTCTAGCGCCGTAATTCATGGGTTCCACTGAAAATTAGCAACTTGGTCTTTTATCGACCGCCATCAGCATTGCATTTAATTTGCCGGGTTAATTCAATTAGACGCCATTATACAGATATAACTCTCCCTGTGGAATTTTGAACCTCGTATCTTCGAAATAGTCATTTTAACCATTGAACAGCTGAACTATTGAACAACATTTTAAACTTTAACCATTGAACAACATTTTAAACCCTGTTTTAATTATCCCTCTTGTCAACTAGATATGTATTATACAAAATGTTCAATACTAAAAAAAAATTTCGCCATTTGATTAATCTGTGAAAACCGCATTGAGAGGGAAGTTTCGTTATTATTTGACCGTTAAAGTCAAGGTATTTATTCCCGGGCAGAACAGATGGTGGCTTGCTCGAGGCCTGGTAATGTTCGTCCAACTCATGCACTTTTCTATACAATAGATTTTGGAGAGAAACTTCTGGACGAAATTGAGACCTCGCGTAGAGGGTATACTGTATCGGCATGTTTCCCTTTCCGAGACCCCGCTCTGGACTAGCGAGGTTATGTCTTAGAAGTTTTTGATTGGTTAAAAACTGTAAATAAGCTCTCTGGATGGTCCGAATGACTCTGGGGCCTGAATCCGCCTGGTTACATAGAAGCTGTTGCAAAGAACATTCATGCCTTTTCCTTCCTGTCTAGTTGTCGACGCTTTCAGGTCGGCCTGGACCATTTTTAATGTTGCTCACCACGAAGTGCGGTATTCGGCCCAAGTCGACTCCTGGCCTCCCGTGGGCATGGGAAGGAGAGCCGAAGATGCCTACATCGCCGAAGAACATCAATGGAGAACCCGACGCCTAGCTGAGAGAGCTGCGACGAGGAACGTACGATGGGGCCCGAGGTCTATGTGCCGCGTCGAGATGTTGGAATGGTACGGAATGCAACTATGAAACCAAATTCCCTGCGATATGAGGCGGATGTCTGATTCCGAACCTTCTGCAACTCCGACTGAGGAGGTAAGGGTTGACTGCTCTCTGCATTTACACCTGTCTTACGGAAGCATAAATATAAAGAATCCTCTCCTTAAATTACGTAAACTCTGACTTCCGTTCCTAAATTATATCAACTTGTTTAATTATCAGTTCTATTTTGCCTATCTCTGAGTGCGAGTTTTCTCCTGTTGCTTTGAGACCATACCTTAAATATCTTATATCATATTACTTATTATATACTTAAATATTGCTGTGCCACTTTGTTTATATCGTTGATCAACTTATTATCATTGAGTTATTCCGTGGCAGCAAATATATTTGATGGGGTCCTGAGTCCAGTGTCACTGTTACTTAATGTTGTGCTTGCCGATATTGATTCAGCCTATCTTATTCTCTACTCTAACTTCTTAATACAATATTGAATAAAGAAAGTGAATTATCTTTAAATCTGTGTGGTTATTTAACGTTATCTTTGTCTCCTGAAATTGTAATTAATATAAATGTTTTCAGGAGATGCCGCTTGCAAGGTAAGTCTTTTATTTACTTATCTGGCATCTTGTATTTGTGTAACAGGTCAACCATGAATTTATTCCTGGACGGGAGATCTTTCGAGATAGAACCTGGGTTGTGCCAACGAACTTCACGGCTTTATCACAGTTTATCATATTTAGCATATTTGCATCTACCACTTAATTTTCGTATTGCATATAACATGCTTGGTACCTTGGCACACATGGTGCTTGCCCCCCCCCCTTTTCCCCGTGACACGTCTGCGTTGTTAGAAATGTTTAATAATTTCTTATGCCTTGTCTTTTCTATCTAGTTCTGTTTCGGCTGAAACAAGTATCGTTTTTATACACATTAAACACCATTCTTTTACTTTTCCTACAACATGGTAATATATAAGGAAAATATTGAAATTATATAGTGACGTCTAAGTGTATCTCTCTCTCTCTCTCTCTCTCTCTCTCTCTATGTGTGTGTGTGTGTGTGTATCCACTCCAACTAAAAAAATAATGGACCACATTTCATGAAATTTTATAGATAAGTGACTTTGGATTACCCTGGTGCTGATCAGGTTTTGGTTTGATTCGGAATAAAAAAAAAACCTGCCTTTTTTCCAACATGGCCGCAAAAATCGTACGCATCCACTCTAGTTAAAGAACTAATTCGCCAAATTTCCCCAAATTTGGTAAGTAAGTCACTTGTGGATTATCATGGTTCAAAATAGATTTTGGCATGATTCTGATAAAAAGAAATGGCCCGCCAAAATCTAATGTATCTAATCTAGTTAAAAAACTAATTCGCCAAATTTCAAATTTTACAAAATTCGGTAGATAAGACACTTGTGGGTTATCATGGTTCAAAATAGATTTTGGTATAGATTTGCCAAATTTTACCAAATTTGGCAGATAAGTCACTTGTAGGTTATTATGGTTCAAAATAGATTTTGAGATGATTCTGAAAACAGAAATGGCCCGCAAAAATCGTATGTATCACTTCTAGTTATAGAACTAATTCGCAAAATTTTACTAAATTTAGTGGATAAGTCACATGTGGGTTACCTTGGTTTAAAATAGATTTTGGCATGATTCAGAAAAAAAGAAATGGCCCTCAAATATCGCATGCATCCACTCCAATTAAAAAGCCAATTCGCCAAATTTTACCAAATTGTGTAGATAAGTCACTTGTAGGTTATCATGGTTCAAAATAGATCTTGGCATGATTTTGAAAAAAAAAGAAATAGCCTGCATAAATCATATGTATCCACTCTAGTTAAAAAACTAATTCGCAAACTTTTTCCAAATTTGGTAGATAAGTCATTTGTGGATTACCGTGGTTCAAAATAGATTTTGGCAAAATTTTGAAAAAAAGAAATGGCCCCCAAAAACCGTATGCATCCGCTCTAGCTAAAAATATATTTCGCCAAGTTTTACCAAATTTGGTAGATAAGTCACTTGTGGGTAACCATGATATAAAATTTATTTTGGCATCATTCGGATAAAAAAATAGCCCGCAAAAATCGTATGAATCCACTCTAGTTAAAAAACTAATTCACTAAATTTTGCGAAATTTGGTAGATAAGCCACTTGTGGGTTACTATGGCTCAAAATAGATTTTGGCATGATTCTGAAAACAGAAATGGCCAGCAAAAATCGTATGTATCCACTCTAGCTAAGAAACTAATTCTCCAACTTTTACCAAATTTGGTAGATAAGTTACTTGTACGATACTCTGGTGCTGATTAGATTTTGGTGTTATTCGGAAAAGAACAACTTGCCTTTTTTTTACGAAATGGCCCTCAAAAATCCCAAAATCTAAAAAATAAGGCTACGTATGTTCAAATATATCAATTAAATGCTTGTTTTATATGTAATGTTTGATGAGGAAAAGAATAAACCAACTCTATTACTCTAGGACTAACCGTTCTCGAGATATTTAAGATTTTTCGCATTTGGTTATGCCGCTTTTGGAAAAATGTCCAATTACCAAATAAAAACAGAAATTGAATTAAAAATGGTTCGAAATTCATTATGGCATGATTCTGAAAAAGAGATGGCCCGCAAAAATCGTATGTATCCACTCTACCTAAAAAACTAAATCGCCAAATTGTACCAAATTTGGTAGATAAGTTACTTGTGGTTTACCATGGTTCAAAATAGAGTTTGGCATGACTCTGAAAAAAAAAACAGAAATATCCCGCAAATATCTTATGTATCCACGCTAATTAAAAAACAAATTTGCCAAATTTTTCAAATTTGGTAGATACATCATTTGTGGGTTACCATGGTTCAAAATAGATTTTGGCATGATTCTAGAATAAAAGGGAAATGGCCCGCAAAAATCGTCAAAATCTAAAATAAAACACTACGTATGCTCAAATACATCAATTAAATGTTTGTTTTATACGTAATTTCTGACGAAGAATATAATAAGAACAATCTCATTTGCTATAGACTATCCATTTTCGAGATATTATAGTTTTTTCGCATTTTTGCTACTCCGGTTATGAGAATACGGTCAGTTACCAAACAAAGACGAAAATTGATATAAAAGTGAAAATTTAGTGTAACTTCAAATAAGTATGTGTGTTAATTTGTGTAATTAAACTCAATTTAATGAATTATTAAATACATAAAGAGAAAATTTATTTGAGTCTGTAGGGAAAGTCATGTGCTGCCCACACATTTTATTTTGTAATTAGATTTACCTGCTTGTCTGTGTTGGTCTTTGCGTCCATTTTTCTAAGTTCCATATTCTGCCATTAGAGGAGCTTCAAGTGCGTACAATAGGTTGATCCATTTTCTATAGGGCTACGTCTACTCCGAGGAGCTAAGATACGCAGTTTAAAAGTTATAGGGAGGTATAGGAACATTTCAAAAATCCCTGTTTATAGCTCTTAAGATTTACCTATATTTTTAACTTAGGAGTAAAACTGAAGTTATAAGAAATGACAACTTTAAATGAATTTAAGAAGCTTCAGTACATACTGCATTTAAATTCTAAATATTCATGTTACTACACTTAGTTGGTATTTACCTTTGTAATATTCGCTCTTGACTTAAAATATCTGCCCCCTAATTAATGCATCTCAGGTAATCTCACTTGTAATTATTCCTTAATATAAAATGACAAGTTCAATTTAAACTCTCACACTGCATTAACAGTTTTCCACCAAAAAGTAGTAAGAAATCGGATATGTGTAGCTCAGAAAATTGAAATTTAATAGAATAATTAATGGGGTGTCCGTTTTCATTAAGGATTTTGACGTTGGAATATCTTAATTTTTCGGATAACTGAATGAAATATCCAATGTTCTAAGACTCAAAATGTTATTTCTAATATGAAATAGAATATGATTACTTAAATTACATTAAGAAGTGAATTACTATTAATAATATAATTACGTGTATAAGTGTTACAAAAATTGATATTTAACGCATGAGTTTTACTTAATCGTACTTTTCTATAGAAAATGTACTATTTACGAATTCGAGATTTTGAAGGATAAGCTCGTGATTTTGGAAAGTTGTTTGTCTATATGTATGCGAGGCATTGGAAAGATAAACGAAGACTAAAATGCCGATACTAAATTTTATATGTAAATAAACTATGCTTAAACTTGTACTAAATAGAAATTTTAGTTTGTAGTAAGATCAAAATTAGAATAATTCTCGAAAAATTTAAAATATTAAGATTTTCATAGTATTCTATTCTTTACAAAACCATGTCTATTCCAAGAATGGATATGCTAGTATATAATATATGATAGTATATTAATATTTTGAATTGCATTAAAAATGGTGATCATACGAAAATAGTTTTTATATAAAAGCATTTTATTTAGAGGCATTTTTATTTTTTAAGTATTTATTTTACTAAAGGAATAAAGTGCAGCGGTGGAGAGTAAAATGTCAAAATAACCGTAGAAGTTGATATAGTTTATATGGTATCGAATAATCCGATAGTTGATATTGTTATATGGTATAGAATAATCCTTCAAGCCTCATTTCTTACGGAGTTCAATTTAGTTTTTTTATCATTAATAGCATACATTCAAGGTGATGGGCGGCCGAAAACCAATGATTGAGACTCATGATTGAGATTCATGATTGAGACTCATGATTGAGATTCATGATTGAGACTCGTGATTATTGAGTTATTCTCTAATAAACTACATGTAGTGATTTGTGATTCTGAGCAAAACGTAAAGGAAGAGATAGATAGAGTTTAAAGTGTCGAGTTAAGCACGTATTTGGTTAATTAAAATATAAAAAATAATTGCGGCTTTTTAAATTTCGGGCTATCACGCAGCTAGCAGCATATATGCTAGATAGCCGCCTAGATAAAATGCATAATAATCTATATATATATATATATATATATCCTATACTTTAAATGTTAAGAATTCTAATTATTCGAATTATTGCTACAAATTATTATTAATTAGTATATATTAATTATCTATTAGTCATTATTATTAATTATTGTCTATCCAGTTGTTCGTATTACTTAATTATGTTGCATAATAATTAAGTGTATTAACAATAAGTGATATAACATTTTCATGTTAACATTAGTCGCCTTTGGATACCAGCACGGTCACTTTTTAAGAAAGCTCCTAACTTGCAATAGCTTCCTTGCAATAAATAAGTTGGTATCACGTCTGATTTCAAATGTAAAAGATCGTTTAAAATATCATTTAACTTATGAATCTAGTTTTCCGTACCATCCTAAGATTTTCCGTCCCTTTATTCAGTTCTGTCATGAATTTGGTTTCAGGCTTGCTCACTCTAATATTACTACTTTATTTAACCGTATTCGTTCTGATAAACTTGGGGATATGAATGACTTTCAAAGCTATGCTGGGGTGTATGTGGTTTCCCTCTTGTTTACCGATGGAGACTATAAATTTTATATTGGCAGTACCAAACGCAATGTTGGCATCAGTTTAGCAGGACACGCTCGGGATGTCAAAGGTGGTAAACTTTCTACGGCTCTTGCTCATTATGTTGTTAATGATAAATTTCTGCTTATGTTTGAAAAAACTTTCCTTTTAATGCGTTGTAATAACCCCCGCAATATTCTCCTTTTTGAATCCCTTTTTATTAACACTTTACAACAAAGTTGAAAAGTGTTTATGACTTTGTTCATTCTGTCTGTCTGTCTGTCTGTCTGTCCGTTAGCACGATAACTGCCGTAAAAATGACTTCATCAAAATGAAATTTTAGTATGTTGTTCAGACGGTCTGTAGCACCTATGGGAATATAAATTAATAATATCACCCAATTAGTTTTGGATTGAACCCGGATTGAAAAAATGAAATACATTGAGCCCCATGGGACCTTAATTTTTCAAACATTTTTTAAGCGGATTTAAAATTCAAAAATTGCTTCAAAATTTTTAGGTAATATTCAAATTGTTCCATAAAATATATATAAAAAAAATTCAGCGAAATGTATTCAGTAGTTTTTTAAATAAAAATTAAAATAATAATAACACCCCTTAAATGAAACGATCACGTGACCATGATATGAAAGTATCACATGATCCACTTCAAAATGATATATGGCATCCATCTTGTCTCAAAATCGTGATTTTTAAAGTTCTTTTTATTTCATATTGAGTGTTGTATCCGTCCTAAAACCACATTATTTTGGTTTAAATTCTGTGCATCTACATACTAAAACAACGCAATTACAATATATATGAGTTTAAATGCTCATCAAAATTTGATTATTTCTACAACGAAGTCTATTTTTCACTTATGTAAAATGTAAACAGCAAAATATGTAGGATGAGTTGTATAGGAATTGCTGTATTTTTTTAACGCAGAAGAATTTAGCTCATGGAGTCTGCATAGCTGATATGAAAGATTTGCGATGAAGTTTTAAGCATAGAGTTAAATTACTTGTAGCTCCATGGTCTTAATTTTTACATAAAATAAATTATTCTAGTATTGGGGGATGAATGACATGAATGGGAAATTATTTATGAATGAAATGCTGCTTTTTTAGAGAGAGCGAGGCGTGTTATTTTTTCTATGACGTTATTTGAATGAATTTCAGTTGTTTTCGATGAAGTTTTTAAATATAATAAATTATCGTGGTAGTAGGATAATTCTAAAATTATTACCGAGTAATATATCCCATTTTAGAGATGTTTAAACCAGGCAATTTATATTTCAATGCGGTCATTTGAATGAAGTTCATTTTTTTCGATGAAGGTTTAAGTTTTCAAATATAATAAATCAATGTAGTATTGTGATAAGTTTTAAAATATTACCGAGGAATGTATTGCATTTTAGACATGTTTAAATAAAATTGCATTCAAGTTGGAAAGTGTTTCATAATCAATGCTTTAAGCATGATTGATCTTTCTTGTTTATATCTACCGCGCGTCAATTTGTAATTTTGACCCCGTTCAAATTTTAAGTTACACTTGGCGGCTCATTCTCGATTCTATGCAATTCAAGTCTCTTCATAGTTATCTTTGACGTCATCCTCATAGGGATTGAGCCTGACTGTTAATTTTGAATTTGCATTCCTGTAATAAAATAGTATTTTTAATTGTTCTTTTCTTGAGATATACTGGGTTTTGAATCCGTTAAAAAACATTTTATGTTTTTTGTGTATTTTTCCTTAGATAATCGAATGTTCAATTACTAATTGTATTTATGCAAATTTGTCATCTTAACTGTTCAATATGTGAACGATTCTTTTCACTTTCCATGTAGTCAATGATGAAAAACGTATTAACGCTGGAAAGCGTTCTCGCCTTTTTCTATTTTATACATCTTATAAGAAGTGTAATAAAGACCTTCTATCAAAGTTGTGTGTTTGATTTTATTTCCTTGAAATAGTTTTACGCAGTTTAACCGCTCGCAGTGCGGGTACATGCAATCCAAGAACGCCGGTGCTCCAGACGCAATAAACCTCAATTAAGCGCCTAAAAAGCCGGTGCACTGTTTTCTAATAGACAAAAACTAATTAGAAGCACCGGTGAAAATTTAATTGAATTCGATAAATAATTGCAAAAGGCAAATCATAAAATCAATTATCATAAAAGTGACTTAAATAATGTTTTTCATTCGAGTAAGTGGGTATCCGATTTCTGTGAAAAGGTCGAGTTTTACGTTAAATGTTAGAATCGTGTGAATCCCCAATTTGTCAATAGACTAATTAAAGAATAAATTCTGGTGGAAATACTGATAAAACATAGGGATGCTTTTAAGAAATTGTTTCAAATATCAAGAATTGTATTTAAGAATTCTGTTCAAACTCATTAGAAAGAACTCTCATTGATATTTCAGACGGTGCTATAATGGAAACTCTGAGATAGCACTTTCTATCGTTACAAAGAGGATGTGTGTAAAAATCCTTCACCATTGCTCTTCAACATCAAGTAAAGCTAAAACTAATTCAAATTTATAAAAAGATCGCTTTGACGTATCTCAGGTCCCTGTATCAAACTATCACTATACCGTGTTTTGTGGCTGTGGTCTTCTTGCATATTCCTGCATTTATTTTGTTAAATATAATACGGGGCGAAGCCACCTACTCGCTGACTACGGTCAAAGTTCATGAGTTCTTTCATGCCGCCTGCTTTGCAGCAGTAATGCACCAGTTCAGGGATATGCCCTATTTGTTGCGGGTCACTCCCTAACATGAGTATAATCCTACGAAAAAATCATACATTAATTGATAATACGACCACTTTGTGGCCGCATAGGTCGCTTAATCCACTCATATAATCCGTATGCACTCACGCAGCAGGAGTGATATGTCCCAAGTAAGAGTGAACATGCATATATCTATCTTTAACAGAGAGAGATTTACAAAGTGTTTCTCAAGTACATTTGTAAATTTCAGAAACATATTTACAACAATAAGACATTTAAAATATAACGATAATCATAGCCAAAGATAATGAAAGACTCAACGATATCTTCAGTATTATAGCTCTGATCAGTAGATTTAATAATAAATTTATCAGTCGATTTAATAATAAATCTACTTTTTAGCTTCATGTAATTATTGCTTCTATTGAATTGGAAGAGCGTTTTTAACAAAAATTGTTACACATATCACTTAAATATTACTTTTTTGAGATGGCAACATCATTTTTAACCACTTTGCTTCGACTTTAAAGATAACTGAATGAAAATAAAATGTTCACCTCAAAAATAGGGTAAAAATGTGTTCACTTATTTATATGAAACTACTATATCCCTCAAATTATATAAAATTTTATCCGACTATAACAAAAATAAGTGGTGTCACATGGCATATTGTTCTAAATCGTCATGTAAGACTGCAAGCTATTTGATGCCATATGTCCGGAACTTGCCGTAACAGAAAATGTGTCAATTTTAAAATGCTTTTGTCAATGGCTGCGTCAAATTTTTTTGACTTAGAATTTATGTCTTTTAGATCATTTACGTGGCGGGCACTTAAGAAATTGTATGTAGCATTTTGGCGTTACGCAAGAACTTCTTCACCATTGCACATAGCAAAATATAATTTGAAAAATTACATACGGGTTGATAGTGCAACGATGGCTATAAACAGCAACGTACTTATCAAATTCGTGATATGCAGCTAACACTAACGGTGCGGAGGGGAAATAGATGCTCGAAATCGGAGCTCGGTGATACAATACGCGCTTACAATTCGTGAACTCAACACAGCAGAGAGGTTAGGTTTGTTTCTTTTGATAGATGATCGATTGCTTTACTCGAGTTAACTGCCAAAAGAACCTAAGTATTGCAAGGTGCCTAAAAGTGACGATACATATACAGAGTTTTATCATGCTAAAGAAAAATTCTTCTGAATATATAATAAAGTACAGCAAAGAGAAGGCTCTGGTACAGACCAAAAGTGCTAAGCCCTTAAGGTTCCCAAAACCAATATTTGAGCGTGTTCGGGCGTATAGAGCCAGAAAATATGCAGAATGAATCTCCAATGAAAATGAATTTTCAACATCTAAACTGCAAGAAGTTGAGTGAAATTTATTTCTTTGAACATATGTGCAAAACATTAAAGTTTCTAAAGCGGTGCATACAATTTTTCAAACATTCAAAAAATAAATTAACACAACTAACACTACAAAAGTCACCACCTTAAATCCTGTGCCCTAAACCATTCCTACCCCCGATTTTTAAGATATATTAATTAGTTTTTAACACTTTACAACAAAGTTGAAAAGTGCTTTTATGACTTTGTTCATTCTGTCTGTCTGTCTGTCTGTCTGTCTGCCTGTCCGTTAGCAGGATAACTGTCGTAAAAATGACTTAATCAAAATGAAATTTCAGTATGTTGTTCAGACGGTCTGTAGGACCTATGGGAATATAAATGAATAATATCACCCAATTAGTTTTGGATTGAACTCGGGTTGAAAAAATGAAATACATTGAGCCATATGGGACCTAATATTTCAAACATTTTTTAAGCAGATTTAAAGTTCACAAATTGCTTCGAAAATTTTAGGTAATATTCAAATTGTTCCATAAAATATATAAAAGGAATTCAGCTAAATATATTCAGTAATTTTTTAAATAAAAATTAAAATAAGAATTACACCACTTATATGAACCGATCACGTCACCATGATATGAAAAGATCACATGACCCACTTCAAAATGATATATGGCATCCAAAAGAACTTAAACATTGTGATTTTTTAAGTTCATTTTAATTCATATTGAATGTTGTATCCTTCCTGAAACCACTTTATTTTTGCTTAAATTATGTGCATCTACATACTGAAACAACGCAATTACAATATATTTGAGTTTAAATGATCATCCAAATTTGATTATTTCTACAACGAAGCCTATTTTTCACTTATGTAAAATGAAAACAGCAAAATATGTAGGATGAGTTGTATTAGAATTGCCGTATTTCTTTAACGCAAAATTATTTAGCCCATGGAGTCTGCGTAGCTGATATGAATGAAATATTCATTGATTTTACAAAGAGAAGGACGATTTTTTTCCATGAAGTTTTAAGCATAGGGTTTAATTACTTGTAGCTCCATGGTCTTAATTTTTAAATAAAATAAATTATTATAGTATTGTGATGAATGAAATGAATGGGAAAATGTGATGAATGAAATGCTGTTTTTATAGAGAGATCCAGGCGTGTTATTTTTTCTATGACGTCATGTGAATGAATTTCAGTTGTTTTTGATGAAGTTTTCAAATATAATAAATTATCGTAGCGTAGAATTATGATAGTTTTAAAAATATTACCGAGGAATGTATCGCATTTTAGAGATTTTTAAACCAGGCAATTTATATTTCAATGCCGTCAATTGAATGAAGTTCATTTTTTACGATGAAGGTTTGACTTTTCAAATATAATAAATTAATGTAGTATTGTGATAAGTTTTAAAATATTACCGAGGACTGTATTGCATTTTAGACTTGTTTAACTAAAATTGCATTGAAGTTGGAAAGTGTTTCATAATCAATGCTTTAAGCATGATGATTTTTCTTGTTTTAATCTTCAAAAGAATGGTTATCAATACAGCGTATCAAAGGATATCCGCTTTTGACATAATTATTGTCAGTTTGGGTTTTTTTCTTCTGAAAAATTTCAGTTATATCTTTATCGTCCCTTTCACCCGAGTTTCGCATTTTCTCAATGGCTAGTGGTCTGTAAATGTGTCATCTATACACTTAATAAACATTGTTTATAAACAGTTTTATTTGCTGTTATCGCAAACATATCAGATTTTGTAATTATTGTTTCTGGGAGGCAATGTGATGTAAGTTTTTTGAAAAACTTTTTGTGCCGTCACCCTTAATTCGAATTTTTTTATGTTTTCGTTGATATGGAAGCTAAGGTGAATCAAATGAGACTAAAGCCGAGATTCTGGCTGGAGAGAAAGTGCTTGATAATTTTGAAAATTGTTTAAATGCTTTTATTATCTATAATTGTGCACAGTCACTCCTAATACAAATTTTCGAAATTTTAGATAGTTTCGTTGATCTGGAAGCTGAAACTCATCGAATGAGACGTAAACCAGATTCTGGCTCGAATAAAAGTGTTCAATTATTTGGAAAAACTAGTTTGCAGTGTTTTTAGTATACCTTGGAGCCATCACCCTTAAATGAAATTTTAGAAATTTTAGATTTACTGAGACAGATTGGCTGAGATTAAAACCGAGATTCTGATCTCGGATCTATTAGATTTCGAGATCACGTGAACCTGATCGATCATTTAAAAACTATTTTTAAGTGTTTTAATTATCTCTGCGCTCTATCACCTTAATTAGAACTTTCGAAATTTAAAATTTTTTCCTTGGTCTCGAAGTTGACGCCACAATCGAGATCCTTGCTATAGTGGAAGTGCTCGATAATTCTGGTACATCGCCGTCTCAGTCTGTCAGTCAGTTCAGTGCATATTATATAGATGCTTCGTTTGATTTAAAATTAAAATAATATTTTTTTTCTTTCACTCATTTTCTAATAGGAATGAGTAAAGTCTTTTTAAACTACAAGCACAGAACTTTCTTATCCTAATATTAATGTGATGTACAATAGCTCCAAAGAAGAATGACTCGATAAATCAAAAATAAAACCACGCACAAAATACAATTTATTTCTTTAGAAAATAAAAATGTATCATACAAACAATAACGTTGTTCAATAACAACATTCAAGATCATTTTAAGACATTTTTTCAATGTCTTACTGATAGAGGAAGTAGTAGCAGAAATAAATGCTTTTCAGTTAGGGGCCATTACTCCTTATTATTTCCGTACAATTGCTTCCTTTATCCTTTCAGATTATAACAGCAAATTCCATGTTTATAATTAAATTTAGGAAGTTATTTAAGTACGTTATAGGAAAATCTTGTTGTTATCAAACTAGAGGCATATTTCGCAGAAAATACGAAATTAATTCATTATATTCTTATTTAGTATATTATATAAGAAGATTTTTTCTGTCTATCCGTCTGTGTGTGTCTTCCGCAGAGGAAAATCTAAGTTTTTGACTGCCATGGTATTTTGATACTGGGTTAACTGAACTCCGGGTATGACAGACTTCTGCGAGATTTTTTCTTAAACTCGAACAATTTCTTTAACTATTTTATACTAAACATTATTTCACAATACTACTGTTAAACACAATTACATTAAGAGCTATTTTATCTATAAATTTATTGATCTCTATAATACCTATTTTACTGATATTGATATTTTTAATTTGACTCCTGCCCATTTTACAAACGCCAGTTTTACTGCGCTTGGCATGTATACTACTTAGTATTCTTGTACTTTATGATCTGTTCTTTTCATGTTTGTGTGGTTACTGTAACTGGATTGAATAAATAAATAAATAAATAAATGAATAAATTACGATTAGGAGCGATTTTCACACAAATCAGTTATTTAACGATCGAAAAGTTTATCGCAGAGTTTGCATCTCGACATCCTAGAAAGCATTACACACAGACGAGGAGAAGAGCTTTTCTTATATGTAAATCACTATTCGAGAGATAGTGGTCGTAAAAATACGCAACTATTACACAAGTATATTTCATCGTAAAAGAAATGAACTAGATCCACGAGAATACTGTTAACAAATTTGTATGAAATATTGCAAGAAAAGTGAACATATTTCACGCGAGTTGATAAATTTATTAGAGAAACCTGCAATACCTTAAGATCTGTTTTTGCTGGCCTTTTAAAGTCTGTGTAATTCGATTTCTAGTGTAAAATCACATTAAATGTGATAATGTAATATTATTAAAGATTCTGAATTTTTAGTGATATTTTCAAAATTTCATTTGTGGATTTTCTGAACCTTCAATTGTGTTTAAAATCAATAGGTTTCAGGTATTCACCGATTGTAATTAAATTTTGGCTTATATATAAACAGACATCACCTCAGAAACGTTCGATTCCAGTTTAAGAATGTATATAAAGTAAAAATACCGAAATCTTCTAAATTCGCAAAATTAAAAAAACGATAAAAAGTAAATCCAGCTCGTTTGAACACATATGTTTATTCCTCCAGATAAAATGTCTGCCATTTAATCAAAGCACCTGCTTTCGGATATTTTGCATTCGAAAGCGTCTGTTCCAATACATATGATTTTAAAGATATAATTTCGACAATTTTTCGATATTTAAATGTTCATAAGTTTTAAACTAATTCAAATGTTAAAAATGTTTTGCCTAGCCGCCTTGTCGGGGGGCATTAATATACCTCTGTCCCAAATTGCGTCGCTATCCGCAGCTTTTATTTTCCGTTACATATGACACAGATGCATAAATGCACAGACAGACAGATAGACAGACAAGAATTTTGTTTATTACGTAAGCTTGCTCCTGAAGAAAAAGACAATCATTAACGAATATTGTATTCGCAAATGAAGTGCTTGAAAAAGTTGTTTCAATTTTAGAACAGTCTATTTTAAATCGCTCATTGTTGACCATACAATATAGATGATATTTGGAGTACATTTTACAAAGAACTTCATTTCGAGGATGATGTCATTTGACATAGACGTTAAACGGAAATAGAAAGCATGTCCAAACATATTTTATAGTTTCTTTTGAATCGTAGACGAATGTTTTATTGTCATATTTGACACATCCATGCTCATAAAAGATCAAATTATTCAGAAGTTAAGATCATATATTATATTTTATTGTGGAATTTGACAGATTTTGTATAGGACGAGTCTTTTTATGTGCAGTATTTTCCAGCATTTTAAATAAACTTACTGTAAAGAAAATATTAAATTGAATTTTTCTCTATGGTATTTATGACACTGGGTAGTTTTGTAACTTTTTACACAAAATGAATTTTGAAATATAAATTAAGTCGAAAAATGCATATTAAGTTATTTCTTGTATTTCATACGATATATCAATTGGGATTATGTTTTGATAATAGAAGAGTAAAATACATTAATTTATTTAAATTACGCAAGTGTTTGAAATTTTTAAAGAGTTTTATTTTAGATAAAACAATTGCAATCAGATACTGCAATTTTATTCTAAGCAAAGGAACTAAAATCATGGAATGTAATTTTAATACGGCTCCAGATAAAACAATCCCAATCACATAGTTTAATTTCTATTTAGATAAAATAATTTCATTCACATAAGCGAGTAGCAATTTTAATCACATTATTATGTGAAACGATTTCAATCATATAATTACTTTCCTTATATACATAATGTATAAGGGAAGTATTGTGACGGGGTCGAAAATTCGAATTCGAGTTTTCGACGGGAGAGCACGTTTCAAGCATCCCTGATCATGAATCAAACATTTTGGAGGTGATGTCTGTGTGTGTGTGTGTGTGAAAGTATGTGTGTGTGTGTGTGCGTGGTGTGTGTGTGTGTGTGTGGTGTGTGTGTGTCAGTGAGTCTGTGGAGACAATATCTCACGAACGAATGGAGCGATTCGAATGAAATTTGGTACAAAAATCACAATCCATAAACACTGGAAGCCTATTGTTTTTAAACGCAATCGACAGTTCATAACCCCCCAATTTTTTGAGTGAGATTTTGAAAAAATCATCAAAAAATCTAAATCTTTAATAAAGTTACATAAATAGATATTTCTTATCTGATGTTTCCTTAGAAAATGATTGACATAAACTTTAGAACGCTAGCAAGAACAGTTCTCGAGATATTGCACATTTTTCAAATAAATTTATAAAAAAAAACCATAAATTAATAAAATAATATTAAAATTAAGTGAGAAACATGTTCACTTTTCATATGTAATATCATGCGATAAATTGGGTGACATCATTCTCATGGATCTAGCTCGTTCCATTCATAAGAAAAGATACTTTGAGCAATACATCTGTATTTGAACTCCAATAGTCATTTATCTGCTATAAGAATAACTTATTTCTCCATCCATAACGCTTGGCGAGATTTCGACAACGAATTTAGCGGAATGTCGCCAACTTGGCGATTTTTAAAATGTTGCCAAATTAACGAAAATATCGCCAAATGGATAAAAATGACGCTAAATCGATGAAAATGGCGACCCATTGACGAACATTCAATAACTTGGAAAGAATATAAGTATCTACTATAAGAATAACCTATTTTTTTTTTTTGCTGTAAAAGTAGCAAATTCATTGCATTATATAAGGAAAGTCATGTGCTGCCCACATCAGATTTTTTTATTTTTATTTAGATGAAACAATTGCAATCATATAATTTATTTTATTACAGAGGAAACAATCACTAATATATAATAAAATTTAATTCTAGATAAAACAATTTCAAGCAGAAAATGTAGTTTCATTTCAGACAACAATAAATTAAACCCTAAAACTAGACATCGGTAAATTATTTAACGTCAGCAGTTAATGTTTTAAAATTAAAAATAAATAATAAAAAAATGATTCAGAAAACAAGGCGAAACTTCTGTTGAAACTTTAGGAAAAGTACTAAAATATTTCATTGGCTAACTATTAACTTAACATCTCCATTTCTTAATCCAAAAATATAGAATTTGTGTAGTACAATGTATTATGAGAATGAAAGTAAAAACAAAATTTTTCTCAACTACCAAAACAACGGTACAAATTTAAATGAAATATAATTATATTATTGAATCTTAATGTAAAACACCGTGGTGGATTTTATAGCTGCAGGATTGGAACTTTGTCTCCACAAAAAATGTCCTTAATCTGTAGATTTACAAAAACAATTACCCAACACGTGGCTTTACAAACAAAATATAAGTCTTTGATATTATCAGAAAATAATAATACAAAATCAATGTCTCATAACTGTATGTCGACTTGGAAGTCCCCGCCAATCCACAGTTGGTACCATCCTATTTGTTCTGGTGATGGTCCAACAAGCTATTTCTAGGTTAAGTAACTCTTGAGCAATGTGAATATATGCTCAAAGAAAATTACCATACAGCATACAGCTGTTTCCATGATATGTTGGATCCCCTTCATCAGTGCAAGAGAACCAACAAACCCGAAGTCCAAAAGAGGAATGGATGCAAAGGAAGATACAGAGGGTAATTATATGCCCAAGATATGGATTAAGAGAGAGCCAAATAGAGAGCAGCATGAAGAATAATCAAGGTAACAAGAAACGAGATACAACAACAAGAGACTCGTATCGTATCGACTTTTGGAACACCCTCTATTTCCGAGTCATTTTTTGGAAATAATTTTTGTTTCGCATTTGATTACATGCATTTCTCGGTGTTTGTTCGGAGAACGTTGAGCTGACGCTATTGTCGTCTAGAGATGACGTACACTACAGAGTTTAGTTACGCTACGTCACCTTTGTAGTGTTTACTTAGCTAATGAGGTCTCGAGAGTTTGGTATCGTCTGAGCTGTCGAAGGATGCTCCGGGATTTCGATTTCATTCTTCGCGAGGACGAATGCCCCATGTATGCAGCGTGATGCAATTAACGTATTTTATTTCGATCAGCTATTTAATTAAGATGTGCTTTCATCGACAGAAGTGGAAGGAAAATTGGAATCTGAACTTGATCGAAGATCTATGTTATTACGGTTAAGCGATCGCAGTTTCGCTTTGAATACTTGGCTTGATGACTTGTGTGCATATTTTTGTATTATGAAGATCGACGCTGTTTTAGTTCCGTTTCTATGTGCGTGGGATCATCATCGAAAAGAGTATTGTCGGAGTAGAGTATGATCGACTTCTACCTTGGCAACTATGGGTCCTCTGAAGTTTGTGATTAGACTAAACAGATACGACAATCTTCCTTCTTCTTGGTCATCTGTGTTGCCTTGAAATCATCCCGGGATGATTTTATCTCTTAACTGATGTTGGTTTTGGATTTTCTTGGGATTCATGGGCTCATGAACTTAGCTTCTGAGCTAATGGTCTAGCTTAAGACTAGGCCAAGAGTAATTAGCAACAGCAACACTGGATGTTGCTAAAAATCTAATGACTTTTGATGCTACCTCTTATAATAAACGTACAAAATGTATTTTTATCTTGTTTAGACTATTTTGAGATATATCACACTATCTGTGGAAAAATAAAATTTCAAATCTCCCGGAAACAGCTTCTAGCAACTACTAAACTATGGGGATCATTTATTAGGGATTGACAGTATCAGAAATCCTTCATTCATTTGATTATAATGGTTATTAATTTATTTATGATATTGTTCAATATATTGTTAATTTCTGCATGCTAGGGTTCTAAAACATTTTTTATGGTAAACAAAAAAAATTTTAAAGCTTAACATAACCAATCAAGTAGACATTATTTTTTTTCTTTAACACTTCTTAGCATAAATATATTTTTGCCACACTTTTTTGATTATAGAAAAGCATGTTCGTGAGAATGAGATCATATACCTGTATTTTTTCTTCCAGAAAATTAATATGCCTTAGAGAATGATCAATTAAAATAATCGCAAGAAATTTTAGTCGATTTACTCAATTTTTTTAAGTTATCGTCAGGGCCGTTTTAAGCCCTTCGTAGTCCTTAGGCATTTTTATTTTTAGAGGCCCCTCCTTCAGTCCGAAATGCTTACTTATTTTTGGGCTAATTATGTCATTTCTTTAGGGAGGGGAGCACAATGAATTTTTTTATTATTTTTCTTAAAAGTTCAATTACGAAACATTGGAAAATTGGAGTTTCGAGGGCAGGAGTGTGAACTGGTCCCTAAGATACCCCTACTTACGACCTTGGTTTCTGTAAATAAGAAATAAAATTTAACCTTTTAAATATTTTCCTACACAGTTGCGCACTTCATCTGAATTTAATTTCAATAAAACAGTTATAAGCTTTGAAATATGCATCAGCTGTCTATCTTATGCTAGCATTTTACGCAACAAAATAATTCATGATTCCAAAAAATTCAACAGCTGGCCACACTATCGTGAGAATTTTACTCGTGAAAAGGAAATATTTCATCTCTGAAATGTGAAATTCCACTTACCGAATTTGGCAACGCTGATAAGAACTTCCTCTATTACAGTTTAATAGAGTGTATTATGTGTGTTTAAAACGGAGTGGTTATAATAGTCATAAGACGAGTAAAGAGGAGTAATAAAATGAGTGGTTTTAATAAGGTAAGTTGCAGCTTCAATATTTTGATTGCGTAGACAATGACAATTATAATAATAATGCATGATAATGTAAATTCTTGATATTTGACCGATAACCATGCTTGAAGAAAAGAAATTTCACTTAATTCTAATTCTAACGCCTATGGGGATATTTTTAGGTAATTTATATTATTTTTATATTTTTATTATTATTATTTAGTATAATTTTTAGGTAAAAAAATTGTCTGACGGATATAAAAGAAACACGAATCTGGTTCTCAGAAGCGAAAGAAAAAAGAAGGAAGAGAAGAAGACAGAGAGATCAATGCTCAAATTTGAAGTATCAGCAACGAAACAGGATAATGACAATACCACCATAACTTATCGCGATAAATTATTGCACTCCATGTGGAATAGTACAATTTCTAATAGCTAAAAAGCAGCTCGTAATAAACTCCTAAACGATGAAGTACCTTATTTTTTGGTAAAAAATATTTACATAGCATTCACTTATTTGATAGTAGAGAGTATATTCAATATTTAATATTCTCTATTTTAGATCCAAAATATGCAATATCTCGCTAAGTACATCTTAAATATACTAACGTGCTTATTCGTCAAAATCTCGGAGTCAAGAATATTTTCTTCAAAATAACACTTTCTTTATGCAATAATACAAGAAAGTAATAAAAAATACTGTCTCTGTAATCCATACAAGCTAATATAATGAACGTCGTGGTCTTTTCGTAATTTGTCTTTAAAAACTCGCTTCATTTTCAATTTGAAATCTTTGAAATATTTTTTGGCAGGAGCGAGGGAATTCCTGCCTTCACCTATCATCTAGCCCATATAAAAATTCCGGTTTGTCGCTTAAGGTGAGGATTAATGTGAGGATTACAGCACATACTCTTTGATCGCATAGAGTAGGTTTACGACTTGCGCCGCTCTGATTGGTTGGAGAACTCTAAAAGTGCGATGGTTTCTATAATAAAGGAAGATGTGTGTGTGTCTCAGTCATCTGTAGCGAAAAATCTAGACATCGTACGGCCATAAAATTCGACACCGATGTTCTTTAGGACCCGGGAAGATACGTCTCAGCTAGATCCTTTTATAATTCGAATTTTGAATTATTTTATATTTTAGCTCAATTTTGAGAGATTTCCACACAAATCGGTTCATCGATGACAGAAAATATTATTACATAGTTTCCATTTGAATACCATTCGAAATATTGAGAAATTCTCTTTCGAAAATTTTTTTCACATATCAGTGACAGGTGCATTTTCGTGAATTTCAAAATTAGATATGATTTTCTCAGGAAAAAAGGGTACGGTCTCTGTAAAAGCCGCCCCTCTGAGTTCTTGTCTAAATTGGGTGGAACTTCCCAACCGTCTAAACTAATACCTTACACCTTCGGGTAGGTGGAATGTTTCGTGTCGAATAAGCATAAAGAAAATAAGTATCATTGTTCCAAACGATCACAATTATAACTTGTTACTCTTTGTTTCAAAAGGCTTGCAAATTTCTTTTAATTAATACCGAGTTTGATAATGTATCCCCTGCGGCGGATAACTACCACTTCTCCTGAGGTGGTAAATAACATCACGAACACAAAAAGTATATCGCGGCTGTTTTACGCTACAATTATTAAAACTATGAGATTTTGTGATCATTGAGATATAAATAACCCCTTTTGTGTACGATACAGCCAATTTTTACTTTCCTTATATACATAATGTATAAGGAAAGTATTGTGACGGGGTCGAAAATTCGAATTCGAGTTTTCGACGGGAGAGCACGTTTCAAGCATCCCTGATCACGAATCAAACATTTTTGAAGTGATGTGTGTGTGTGAGTCAGTGGGTCTGTGGAAACGATAACTGACGAACGAATGGACCGATTCGAACGAAATTTGGTACAAAAATCACAATCCGTAAACACTGGAAGCCTATTGTTTTTAAACGTAATCGAATGTTCAGACACCCCCTAAATTTTGGAGTGAAATTTTGAAAAAAATCGTCAAAAAATCAAAACCGCTAATAAAGTTACGCAAATAGACATTTCTTATGTAATTTTTCATTAGAAAACGATTGACATAAAATTTAGAACGCTAACATGAACCGTTCTTGAGATATTTCACATTTTTCAAAAAAAATTATCAAAAAGTCATATAAAATAAAAATATGTATTTCCTATTGAGAAACATGTTCACTTTTCATATGTAATACCATGCGATAAATTGGGTGACATCATTCTCGTGGATCTAGCTCGTTCCATTCATGAGAAAAGATACTTCGAGTAATACTTTTGTATTTGAACGCCAATAGCCATTTATCTGTTATAAGAATAACTTATTTTTCCCTCAGTAAAGCTTGTCGAGATTTTGGCGACGAATTTGGCGGAATGTTTTGAAATGCTGTCAAATTAACGAAAAACTCGCCAAATGGATTAAAATGACGCTAAATCAATGAAAATGACGACTCATTGTCGAAAATTCAATATCTTGGAAAGAATATAAGTATTTACTATAAGAAAAACCTATTTTCTTTACTGTAAAAGTAGTAAATTCATTGCATTATATAAGGAAAGTCATGTGTTGCCCACATCAGATTTTTTCTTATATTGCCATGTTTAGAAAATATAGAATTTCGAATAAATCTCGAATATATAAACAGCATGGTAAACACGTCAGCCAATAAACTGAGACGTATATCAAAGACAACCAAATAAGTGGCTTAAAAGTTATTTATTAAAATCGGCTTATTATGACGCACACAATCACGTAGCCAAGCGCTATTGGACATTATTATGCCCTTCACCAGTGGCGAAGTAAAATAAAATGCGAACAAGTGCCTAAATATAGGCCATACCCGCCAGGCAAAATTTACATATATCAACTATATACAAAATTTCATACATCAATTTATATATTTTTAATCTTTTAAAAAACAACGAGATAAAATAAATAATCATAAAAATGCATATTACAAGAAGAAAAAGAGTTTAATAACCAACATGAATGTCGACAAAATTGAAAAGTAACTGTTATTGAATTTTTAGAAAATCACGTAACGGCTTGACCCGCAGTGAGTCAAGAACGAGTCGCCAAGCATAACTAAGGGTCAGCATGGGGCCAAAATTACAAATAAAATTTCTGTAAACATAGATAAAAATGGATTCATAAAGTAAAATATTGTGTGTATGTATAATAACATACTAGCCAAGAGCCGTTCATAGTTTACCATTTTTACTTTCCTTGTATACATAATGTATAAGGACAGTATTGTGATGGGATCGAAAATTCGAATTCGAGTTTTCGACGGGAGAGTACGTTTCAAGCATCCCTGATCACGAATCAAACATTTTTGAAGTGATGTCTGTGTGTGTGTGTGTGTGTGTGTGCGTGTGTTTGTGTGTGTGTGTGTGTGTGTGTGTGTGTGTGTGTGTGTGTGTGTGTGTGTGTGTGTGTGTGAAAGTATGTGTGTGTGAGTGTGTGTCAGTGAGACTGTGGAGACGATAAC
The DNA here is from genome assembly GCA_951213105.1 of Amaurobius ferox. Lineage (NCBI taxonomy): Eukaryota > Metazoa > Arthropoda > Arachnida > Araneae > Amaurobiidae > Amaurobius > Amaurobius ferox. The sequence goes on along the minus strand of OX578140.1, from coordinate 159,620,015 downwards.
TGACGAACGAATGGACCGATTCGAACCAAATTTGGTACAAAAATTACAATCCGTAAGCACTGGAAGCCTATTGTTTTTATACGCAATCGTATGTTCAGAACACCCCTTCCCTAAATTTTCGAATGAAATTTTGAAAAAATCGTCAAAAAATCAAAACCGCTAATAAAGTTACGCAAATTGACATTTCTTATGTAATTTTTCATTAGAAAACGCTTGATATAAATTTTAGAACGCTAACACGAACCGTTCTCGAGATATTGTACATTTTTCAAAAAAAATTCAAAAAGTCATATAAAATAAAAAAAACATATATTTCCTATTGAGAAACATGTTCACTTTTCATATGTAATACCATGCGATAAATTGGGTGACATCATTCTCGTGGATCTAGCTCGTTCCATTCATGAAAAAAGATACTTTGAATAATACTTTTGTATGTTAACGCCAATAGTCATTTATCTGCTGTAAGAATAACTTATTTCTTCGTGCATAACGCTTGGCGAGAATTTGGCAACGAATATGGCGGAATGTCGCCAACTTGGCGAATTTTTGAAATGTTGCCGAATTAACGAAAATCTCGCCAAATGGATAAAAATGACGCTAAATCCATGGAAATGACGACTAATTGTCGAAAATTCAACATCTTGGAAAGAATATTAATATCTACTATAAGAAACACCTATTTTTTTACTGTAAAAGTAGTAAATTCATTACATTATATAAGGAAAGTCAAGTGTTGCCCACAACAAATTTTTAACATCGCGAGCATATTCAGCGGAATGAATACCAACAGTACATTTAGTACTACCAATATAGAACTTATTATCGGTTATTAACTTAGTTATTATCGGTTAATAACTTCTTTAATTATATAAGGCTAATAACATATTCAAAAGTCAGGCTGAGGTATATGTTGTCCCCCTCTTTATCTCCCGATAACGACTTCAAGTTCTATATTGTCAGTACTAAACATACTGTCGGTATTCGTTTAGAACATGATCGCTATGTTAAAAATGGTAAACTATCCACGGCTCTTGCCCATTATGTTATTAACAATAATTTTTAGCCTATGTTTGATAAAACTTTTCTTTTAATTAGCTGTAATAACCCCCGCAATATTTTACTTTATGAATCCATTTTTATTTTTATTTATAGAAATTTTATTTGTAATGTTGATCCCATTCAGACCTTTAGTTATGCTTGGCGACTTAGTTATGCTGGGTTATGCTTGGCGACTCGTTTTTGACTCTATGCGGGTCAAGCGTTTACACGATTTTCTAAAAATTCAATGGCAGTTGCTTTTTAATTTTGTCGACATTTATGTTGGTTGTTAAACTCTATTTCTTATTGTACTATGCATTTTTATGATTATTTTTTCATCTCGTTGATTTTTAAAACATTAAACATATATAAATTGCTGTATGTAATTTTATATGTAGTTAATACATGTACATTTTGCCTGGCGGGTATGGCCTATATTTAGACACTTGTTCGCACTTTATTTTACTTCGCCACTGATGAAGTGCATGAAAATGTCCGACAGCGTTTTGACTATGTGATTGTGCACATCGTGATAAGGCGATTTTAATAAATGCCTTTTTAAGCGCTTATTTGGTTAACTTTGATTCTAGAGAAATCTCGAATAAATAAAAACTATCTAGTCCTAGATTTTTCATTAACAAAGTCGAATATAAAATTTCGTAAAAATCCATTAATACATCTGAGTCAGCTATCTTGCACACAAGCAATCGACCACAGAGAGACATCATTCTAAAAATAGTCAAAACGGGTTGAGGAGATCCTAAAACATATATTGGCATCAAAATCTTGAAAATGAAAATTTTATTGAAAACAGTACTTTCTCAATACTACAAATGCGAAAGTAAATATAATCAAAACGTGTTAACGTGATCCTAAAACACACACTCTAAGACAAAAAAAATCGACGCACCCCGTAAAATAATCCGATAGCAATGAAACTGTACTTGCAAACAGCTGTCGACCGAATATGCAAATGATAAAAAATTCGCAGTCAATAAATGAATAGTTGGAACTACAGCGCATTAAAACTGAGCAGCATGGTGGTGTATATAAGGAGCAAACCTCGCTTTCAGTAACAAAACGTGAAGTGGATTTCGATTGCGTTTACGTACCTTGATTGTAACAATGCCTCGCCGGCGAATTCGCGGTCACTACGAGCATATCAAGGAGTTTGAAAGAGGGTGTGCGGTCGAACTGCATGAGGCTGGGTGGGCACACCGACGAATCGCTCGGCATTTGGGTAGGACAAATGCATCCAACGATGCTGGCAGGAATGGGTCCGGAATGGCAGATTTCAACAGCAAGCGGGCAGCGAACGGCAAAAATGGCGACAGAACGGGAAGATAGAGCTATTGTCCGAGCAACTCTGACTGCATGAGATTCATCGTTATCAACCATCCAACGTATAACTAATGCGAAAGTGATCACCCGAATCATTAATAGATGACTACAGGAGCGGAATCTATACTTGCAGTGCCCATTACGCCGCCTACCAGTGACCAGTATGCACCCTCAACAGCGATTGCAATGGTGCCGGGTTCGATCAACGTGGAATTGATCTGATTGCGAAAGAATTGTCTTCAATGATGAGTCCCGTGTCGAACTGAGTTCCGACGACCAACGCAGACGTGTGTGTGGAGACAGCCCAAATATCGTCAGGATCCTTCTCTTACTGTCACTCATCACACGACCCGGCAACAGGGAGCTATGGTCTGGGGTGCCATTTCGTTTGATATCCGGACCCTTTTAATAGTCCGCCGTGGCACCATCACAGCACAGCGGTATTTTGCCGACATTTTACGACCCGTTGTATTGCCATTCCTTTCGCGACACCCCGGGCTAACTTTTCAGCAAGAAAATGCCAGGCCACACACGGTAATTCTCTCTATTGATATTCTGAGTGCTTACGATACACTTCCTTGGCCAGCCAGATCCCCAGATCTCTTGCCTGTTGAACAGATTCGGGCTAAGATGAAGCGTCGCCGACGACCATCCCAGAATGTAGACGAATTAAAGACCATTTGGAATGACATCCCGCAGAACACCATCCGCAACTTACTGCATCAATACCACGTCATGTAACAGCTTGTATCAAGGCCAGAGGCGCCATATTGATATGTTCATTTTATGGAGATCGTTCAGTGCAATAAAACATATAATTGTTCTGAAATTCTAATCATTTCTGTTTTTATACATCCACATTTCACATATCAAATTTTGTCTGAATTGCATAATTATTTCTTGGTGTGTCGATTTTTTTGTCTTAGAGTGTATATTGGCATAAAAATCGAAAATTTTCGTAAAAATAATACTTTCTCACCATATTCTATAATATGAAAGAGTAAAAATTACCTAATCAGAAATATATTGCATGTAGATTGTTATTGTGAACGTCGGAAAAATTACAATTATAATGAAATGAAAACATTTTACAGTTTATGAAACAGAAATACTTCCCGCGATTACCCTAGGTAATTATGCTCAGACATTAATTTTGATGTGAATCTAACATAGTTATAATCAGATAACATTATAAAACCTTATTGAAAATGTTTGGGAAATCAATACTTTGCCGCCGATATTATATGTTACTTCGGCGCACTAGTGTACGAAACAGTACAAATAAAACTTCAAACTTCAAAGAAAGATAATCCACATTGCAACAATTCTGCCCATTGCAAAACATTTCTGCCCATTGCGAAACATTTCTTTCACTTTAAACTTTTTAATTCATTTCAGGACAAATATGGCAATCTAACTCCGCAGAGAAATATCAAATATCTTTTGAATTTTTAAAGTATTGCATGCCAAACATCTTATGACTTCAGACAAATATTAAAAGTCAATACTGAATATGTTTTAAAATCAACATAGTATTCTAATAGGTAGAATGTCATATGTTTCCGGATTGTTTGAAATTCAAAGAGTAAACAATACATATATCTTACTTCCTATTTCGAATGTTGGAATGCTTTATGACGAGAATTCTTCCACTTCCTGGCTTCAAATGCAACTTTATGTACATTTTGAATGAAATTTCAAGAATAATAAACTAGTATTTTAATTTCATAAAGATGGGATGAAGCAGGCTGCTGCTTAAATTCTTCAAACAGAAGTATTTCATAAAATTTGGAAATAATGGTAGTTCTGAATTTATGTGAATTGTTATTTTCATATTATGTCTGCATGATTTTCTTAAGTATACGTGAATTAATATCGCAAATAAGATATGATAAATGTAAAATTACTGGGATTCGATATAATCTAATGTTCTTTCTAGGTTTTATGACTTTTAAATGGTGTTCTCCATCAATTGAAATAATGGAAAATTGTTTGATTAAATTTGAATATAAATAAGAAACTTTTGAAGGAGCTTGCATATGGTGACAAATTGTGTACATTTCATTTTTGATGGAATTATTAAGCTATTTTATATATTTTTGTTTACTTATTTCGTACAGTAGTATGAATTTTTGAAGAAAAAACAGAAGTAAAAATAGAAAGTGGAAAATCTTTAGTCGCCTCTCGCCCCTCTACCCTCATTAAACATCATTACTGAATCCATATAATTCATCATCAAAGCTCCATATATTTTCAGTCCTAAGAAATAGGTGTTTCAAGGCTGACTTTCGAATCGGAAGGGAAAATAATCGGAAGTGGAAATTCTTAGTCAACCCTCCAATTCCTTGCGAAAGTTAATGTCAAAATTTATATCCATCATTTAAGCTCTATCTATTGCCAGTATTGCGAAATAGACATTTCTAGGAACATTTCTGAATCGGAAGTGGAAAAAGAGCCGGAAATGAGAATCCTTAGTAAACCACCTTTCCTCCATAAGCTTTTGATGGTGAAGCACCATAAGTTATTCTCTGAGCTCTATGTATAGACAATCTTGAGAAATAGATGTTTCAAATAAAACGACATGTTTTAAGCAGGAATAAGTAAAAAAAAACTCGGCATAAAAACCCTAAGTGAATCACCTGCCTTCTCCGAAATGTGGTTCACAAATTGACTGATTGCATACCATTCATCATCTAGGCCCTATCATTATGATTATTGATTATATAACATTCATCATCTAGGCTCTATCAATAGTAGATTCTGTGAAATAAATGTTTGCATTTTTTTTTATTCTATAATATGACAAAATTTTTGCTACCTCAATAATCTTCAAAAGAAAAAATAAATTATATTGTAACAATTCTCCCAATTTAAAAAATTTCTGTCTCTCCAAGCTTTTTATCGTATTTCAAAACAATGTGGTAATCCAAATCCGCAAAGAAATATCAGATATCTTTTGAATAGCTTAGGTTTTGTGCTCCAAATACTACATAACTTTAAAGAAATATTAAAAGTTAATAATAAATATGTTTTAAAATCATTCAAATATTCATAAGAAATACAGTGTCATTTGTCTCCGGATTGAGAGCAAATAAAGCATATATCCGTCCTACTTCCTATTACAAATGTTCGAATGCTTTATGAAAATTATTCTACTTTTTCAATTTAAATGCAACTTTTATACAGTTTGAGTAATATGTTGGGATTAATAGACTAGTATTTTCATTTATTAACAAGTAAGATCAATCATGCTTAACGCATTGATTATGAAACACTTTCCAACTTCGATGCAATTTTATTTAAACATCTCTAAAATGCAATACATTCTAAAGTAATATTTTAAAACTTATCACAATACTACATTAATTTATTATATTTGAAAACTTAAACCTTCATCGAAAGAAATGAACTTCATTCAAATGACGGCATTGAAATGTAAATTGCCTGGTTTAAACATCTCTAAAACGCGATACATTCCTCTTTAATAATATTTTTAAAATCATTATAATACTACAATAATTTATTATATTCGAAAACTTCATCGAAAACAACTGACATTCATTAAAATGACGTCATTTCAATTGAATTTGCATCACTTTTATCCATTTGGCGAGATTTTCGTTAATTTGGCGACGTTTAAAAAAGTTTGCAAGATGGCGATATTCCGCCAAATTCGTCTCCAAAATATCGTCAAACGTTATGGACCGAGAAATAAGTTATTCTTATAGCAGATAAATGACTATTGGCGTTCAAATACAAAAGTATTAGTCGAAGTACCTTTTCTCATGAATAAAACGAGCTAGATCCACGAGAATGCCACCAAATTTATTGCATGATATTACATAAGAAAAGTGCACATGTTTCTCAACAATTAATATTTTTTTCAATTAATGGGATTTTTTGATAAATTTATTTGAAAAATGCTCAATATCTCGAGAACTAATCGACAACTATCTCGAGCGTTCTAAAGTTTATGTCAATCGTTTTCTAAGGGAAAATTACATAAGAAATGTCGACTTGCGTAACCTTATTAGAGGTTTTGATGTTTTGATGATTTCACTCGAAAATTTAGGGACGTTCTGAACATTCGATTGTATTTGAAAGCAATAGGCTTCCAGTATTCACAGATTGTAATTTTTGTACCAAATTTCATTCGAATCGCACCATTCGTTGGTGGCATATCGTCTCCACAGACTCACTAATACACAGACACACACACACACACACACACACACACACACATACTTTCACACACACACACATACATACTTTCACACACACACATACATACTTTCACACACACACATACATACTTTCACACACAGACAAATACTTTTACACACACACACACACCCGGCCGTCCAACTAGTTACTCTAAGTCCTCTGGACGAGTCGGACGGTCTGGGTCTTCAACACACACACACACATACTTTTACACACACACACACACATACTTTCACACACACACACACACGCACATACACGCACGCACACACACACATACACACAGACATCACCTCAAAAATTTTCGATTCGTGATCAGGGATGCCTGAAACGTGCTCTCCGGTCGAAAACTCGAATTCGAATTTTCGACCCCGTCACAATACCTTCCTTATACATTATATTATGTATATAAGGAAAGTAATATATTTTGAATATTTTTGGCAATAAGCACCAGATCCCAGGACTTCAAAGAAATGTTAAAAGTCAATACTGAATATGTTTTAAAATCAACAAAATATTCGTAATAGGAAAAATGTCATATGTCTCCGGATTGTTTGAAATTCAAAGAGCAGCCAAAGCGGAAATCCTACTTCCTATTTCAAGTGCTGGAATGCTTTACGAGGAGAGTTATACTACATCCTCAATTCAAATGCAACGTTTTTACATTTTGAGTGATATTCTAAGAATAATGGAGTGGTATTTTCATTTAACAAAGATTAGATGAAGCATGTTTGTGCTTAAAATTCTTAAATTGAAGTATTTTATATAATAAAATTCATCGTAATTTTTAATCTACGTACATTGGCAGTTTCCAATTAGGTTTTACTTACATATATATGTGAATTTCTATCGCAACTGAAACAAATATAAGCAAAAAACATAGTTTTTTTAATCCCCCCCCCCTTTTATTATTTGTATGTAACTTAAATGTATGAAAATGTATTTATTAAAATGTATTTAATTTAAATGTATTAAAAATGCATTTATTAAAATACGTGTAACTTAAACATATGTAAAATGTATAGATATTTATTAAAATGTATGTAACTTAAAAATATGAAGGATAACAATATACCCCAATTTAGGGCTCTAGCTACCCCCAAAATGAATACATTTCTATGGCGTATCAAGACGGTCTATTTCGATAAGGTTCAAAGTCTAAATAATTAAAATATACAACAAAAACAAATATTGATTAAGGGAACTTGACTAATTAAAACAATTTACATTCCATTAATTTAAATCGCAATGGCAAACAAACATCAGATTGAGTATAATAAAATATTGTAATATGCCACCAATAAAATTATTGAAAGTGCACATAATATTATGTTCTTGATCTATTAAGCCTTTCAATTGATGTTATCTATCAATTGCAATAATTGAAATTAGTTTGATTAAATTTAAATAGAAATTATATTTAATTCATATTCACACGTGAAACAACGTTGTGGGGTCATTTGCTTCACACCTTCAGTAATACGAATAATAGAAACTGTGCTACGATTTAATACTTTGGATGGAGTTGAAAGAAAACTTAATTTTACATTATGATAATGCCCTATAAGCTATGCTAAAAGTAGATATCATGAAGTGAATTGAAATATACGACACACACGAAAAGGAAACAAAAAGAAAACAGTAGTTATGTGCTAGTAAGCAGCAAATTTCTGAAATATAGAGTCCAGTAACAAGCAACAAGTTAAGCGTATCACCAAGAAGTGAATTCAACTGTGAGTAAAGAATACTATATTGATAATCTAAGAAATAAAAGCGAAATACAGCCAGAAAGAAAAATAAAACTATGGTACAGAAATATATGTGGTGATATAGAATATAAGACTCAGGAATGAAAAAAATGTTAAATATGTTATAGAAAAAATGTTTAATATTTATAGAAAAATATTAAACATATTATAGAAAAATATTAAACATGTTATAGAAAAATATTAAACTTTAGACAAACATATTAAGACTTTTAATAAAAACGGACATGCTGAAAAGTGTTATACGGCTGATAAATATATACATATATTAACTAATCTAAATTGATTTATAAATACCACCTTCAAAGGTAATTATACAAACACTAACTTAGAATCTAACTTAAAGTTAAAATTTAAACAAATAAGTAATAACATCTTATTTTGAAAGTCTTAATAACGTCTTATAATGCAAGTCATGATAACATCTTATATTGCAAGTCTTAATAATATTAAGGAGCACATGTAAGTGCAAACCTTGATTTGCTATATATATAAATAATTCCATTTTCAATCAATAGAAGTCACTCCTTAAATTTTATACTGATTATAATACTAACAATGCGAATAATTAGATCGTTCAAAATAAATGACAATAATATTACAACATTTTTATAAGCGGAAGGACTTTGTGTGTTTTGTAAACTGTGTGTAATCCCAATCAATGAGAATTAAAAAATTATACTGTCAACGTTATATGGCTGATAATGCTATATCACAGAATTAGCAGAATTATTAATAGTTTGAAATTCAATATTTAGGCTGTATTTAACTGTATCCTAGTAAAAATTATCTTATTAATTACTTTAATATAAAATAATCAAATGCATTTTTTATATATTCTACCTGTCACATTTTGCCCCAGGTGGCAGAACTATTTCATTTTAAATTTCTTGCTTCTACTAAGCTTTTAAAATATGCCCTTTAATTATCCAACATGACAGCGTCAAAATTTAATGATGCCTTCATTCCCCCTCTATGTCCTTACTCCTTCTTTCTTTCCATCCTATCAGACCTATCCAAAGTTTTAAGGTATCTATTTGGATGGCAGGAACCGTGTCACCTAATTTAGACAGGAACCCAGTAGTGATGACATCCGCAATGAACATATCATACTTCCCCTGCTACCAACCTCTCGGAAGCCTTTCGAACCCACAGATTTAACGTGCCCGTACTCCAAGTAGATCCCGAAATTGATCTCGGGCCTTCCGAGAGCGATTCCTGTGCTCTAACTGCCCACTTATGTGTTTATTCTGAAGGGTTTACTAATACTTTCTACATTTTGTTCGATGACTCCTTTTCAGCAAATAACAACTCAACTCACACTTTCAGCTCAGCCAATAATTTGAACTCCAGTCACCGTGATTAGTATCTAAAATATGTTTGTCCAGTCTATTTACTAAGAGTATTTTCGCTATAGTCGAGAACTTCAATAGCTTATGCTGGGCGCGATAGCCCAGTGGTTATCGGGCGGAAATTGCACTCGGTCGGGCCGGGTTCAATTCCCGCCAAAACGGCCGCCATGTTCACGCGAATAACGATCACGTTAAACATGTGGATCCGTGAGTCCTTCCGAGAGGTTGGTGGTAGAGAAGTTGGGTACGATCCCTGTGGATGCCTCTCCCACTGAGTTCCGCTCTAAATTGGGTGGCACTTCCCGACCGTCCAAACAGATACCTTATTCCTTTCTGGTAGGTCGAACGGTCTGGGTCGAAGAAGAAGAATTGTTTATGCTATTTGAAGATAGCAACAATTAACAGAAACAATAGCAGTGTTTGATTGAGTAATTTTGAGGTCTGGCGTATAAGTAAAACGTAAAGTTTAACGATTATAATATAGGTCACGCTTTTTCACCATAGAAGCAGGATACAATTTGTTATTCTAAATGGACCTCAGCTGTGGTATTATTATATGTTTTTCCCTGTTTTCCTGCATCCTGTCATTTAAAATTTTCTGGTACAATACCGTTAAAATCTGGTGTGTGTAAAAACCTAGATTTCTTCTTCCTTTGTTGAACACAGTATGTATAATTTTTTCCATATGATTTATGCAAAAAAAGAATAGCGGAAAACTTTATATCTGTTAAAAATGTGCGTCTATGTTTCCTACAGATATACATTCTATTGAGTTTCATTCATATATCCATTAACTTTTTTCCTAATAATGTTTTAAATTATACTGAATTTCAAACATTTATTAGTTAGATGTTAGACACATTTTTACATCTTATCTATCCTCTTTTTTTCTATGTTTATATTTGACTTGCATTCCTTTACTCAATGAATTGGTTCAGTAGTATTTCAATGCAAAGTATTATACATTCATAAAGGTTATGAGTTTAATATGATTTATTTTGTACATACTATATTGTTTATCTCTCTCTCAATATATATATATATGTATATATATATATATATATATATATATATATATATATATATATATACATATATATATATATATATATATATATATATATATATATATATATATATATATATATATATATATATATATATGTATGTGTGTGTGTATATACATATACATATATATATATACATATACATATATATGTATATATACATATACGTATATATATATATATATATATGTATATACATATATATATATATATATATACATATATATATATATATACATATATATATATACATATATATATATAAGAAGTACAAAAGGATGGGGATGCTTACAAGGAAGTCGAAAGGCCAAGGGGGATTACGACCCCTTGTTCCCGGTTGAAGCACGTTTTTAATCCCAGGAAACGTTCCCGGAACCAGACTCGCCTGAAGCAATCCTCCACATAGCGACATTTAAAAAGCAAAATTCAGTCCATTGAAAATCGAACATGAAAACCCAGATCAATAAAATGGAACAATATGAATAGCAAAATAACATGCATGTCTATACAACCTATACCATCCATATCAACACTGACTTTTCATTACGTGCAAGTCCGTATAACATGTTACGGTTAAGATGCGTGTTATGGTTAAGCTTCTTTCATACAGCATGACGTAACTATAATAGTTCATAGAATTTTGCAAAAAACTTCTTATACTTTTTGTATGATTTTTCATAATAATGCTTTAGGAAATGTATCAGATATAGCTGTTTTGTCGCTTCACATACCAAATTACTTTCACATATAAGGCGTTCAGTCTTGGTTGTATTTAATCTTTTAATTCTGTTAAGATGATTGAGTATTAAGTTACGTAGTACTCCTATGCTCAAGTTGGTATTCCAGTTGATGATATAGTTTATGCTGACACCAAAGGTCTTTCCTTTATCATACATTTTAAAACAAATACTTCCTTTGTTGTCGTAATAAATGCTTATATCTAAAAACTATATTATATCTTCCTTCACTTGTTTTGTTTCGATCAATTCCAAAGTTGTGGGATAAAAGTATATATATATATATGTATATATATATATATATTTACTAAGATTTTTAAGGTAAGATTTATCATCTATGATTCCTGTTCACCCTATCTCAATTATGGCTGATCTGCATCCAACTCTAACTCCCTAAATGGGTTTCAGTGAAGGTATCTTAAACTATTTTTTCCCATCTGATTCCATAGTTTATTCTCTCCTCCTTCTCCCTGATACATTTCAACTTTCCTTCATTCAGTCTCAACAGCTCACGTGCACAGCACGTGTCTTCAGGATTCCTGCCTTATGGTTCATGGTAAATATCTTGATTTCTTAATAGCTTTTCAATTTTTACTTTCCCTGCAATACATGGTAATGTATAGGGGAAGTATTGGAATCATGTCGAAAATCGCAACTCAAGTTTTCGGCGGATCTACACGTTTCGAGACCTCTAGAATCCGAAAAAACTATTTTTAGCGTGACGTCTGTGTGTGTGTCTGTGTGTCTGTCTGTCTGTGCAGATCTTGTATCCACTCTAACTAAAAAACTAATTGACCGAATTTCATAAAATTTGGTAGGTAAGTCACTTGTGCACGAATCTGGTGCTGATTAGTTTTGGGTATGACTCGGGTTAAAAGAACCCGCCTTTCTTTGCGAAATGGCCCGCAAAAGCTTGTATCTACTCTAACTGAAAAACTAATGGATCGAATTTCACAAAATTTGGTAGATAAGTCGCTTGCCACCCTGGTGCTGATTAGATTTTGGTATAAATCGAAAAAAAATAACCTGCCTTTTTTTGCAAAATGGCCCGCAAAAAATCATCAAAATCTAAACTTAAGAACTACGTATGCTCAAATATAGCCATTAAATGCTTGTTTAATACGTAATTTTTAGCGAAGAAAAGAATAAGACCAACTCCATTACACTAGGACTAGCCGTTCTCGAGAAATTTTAGTTTTTCGTATTTTTCCTACACCATTTTTGAAAATAAGTCCAGTTTTCAAATGAGAACGAAAATTGAATTAAAAATTAATTAAATTTAATTTAAATAAATAGAACGTGAATATAAGTCTGCAGGGAAAGTCATGTGCTGCTCACATCAGATTTTTACTTTCCCTGCAATACATGGTAATAAATAGGGAAAGTATTGGAATCATGCCGAAAATCGCAACTCGAGTTTTCGACGGATCTACACGTTTCGAGACCTCTAGAATACGAAAAAACTATTTTTAGCGTGACGTCTGTGTGTGTGTCTGTGTGTCTGTCTGTCTGTGCAGATTTTGTATCCACTCTAACTAAAAAACTAATTGACCGAATTTCATAAAATTTGGTAGGTAAGTCACTTGTGCACGAATCTGGTGCTGATTAGTTTTGGGTATGACTCGGGTTAAAAGAACCCGCCTTTTTTTGCGAAATGGCCCGCAAAAGCTTGTATCTACTCTAACTGAAAAACTAATGGATCGAATTTCACAAAATTTGGTAGATAAGTCGCTTGCTACCCTGGTGCTGATTAGATTTTGGTATAAATCGAAAAAAAATAACCTGCCTTTTTTTGCAAAATGGCCCGCAAAAATCATCAAAATCTAAACTTAAGAACTACGTATGCTCAAATATAGCCATTAAATGTTTTTTTAATACGTAATTTTTAGCGAAGAAAAGAATAAGACCAACTCCATTACACTAGGACTAGCCGTTCTCGAGAAATTTTAGTTTTTCCTATTTTTCCTACACCATTTTTGAAAATAAGTCCAGTTTTCAAATGAGAACGAAAATTGAATTAAAAATTAATTAAATTTAATTTAAATAAATAGAACGTGAATATAAGTCTGCAGGGAAAGTCATGTGCTGCTCACATCAGATTTTTACTTTCCCTGCAATACATGGTAATAAATAGGGAAAGTATTGGAATCATGCCAAAAATCGCAACTCGAGTTTTCGACGGATCTACGCGTTTCGAGACCTCTAGAATACGAGAAAACTATTTTTAGCGTGACGTCTGTGTGTGTGTCTGTGTGTCTGTGTGTGTGTCTGTCTGTGTGTCTGTCTATGCAAATTTTGTATCCACTCTAACAAAAACAGTAATTGACCGAATTTCATAAAATTTGGTAGGTAAGTCACTTGTGGGCGAATCTGGTGCTGATTAGTTTTGGGTACTATTCGGGATAAAAGAACCCGCCTTTTTTGCGAAATGGCCCCCAAAAGTTTGTATCCACTCTAGCTGAAAAACTAATTGACCGAATTCCACAAAATTTGGTAGGTAAATCACTTGTAGGACACCCTGGTGCTCATTAGATTTTTGTATGGTTCGAAAAAAAACTGCCTTTTTTTGCAAAATGGCCTGCAAAAATCGCCTAAATCTAAAATAAAAAACTACGTATGCTCAAATATATCCATGAAATGTTTGTTTAATACGTAATTTTTAACAAAGAAAAGATAAAGACCAACACCATTATACTAGAACTAGCCGTTCTCGAGATATAATCGTTTTTTTCGTATTTTCTCCAAGCCACCTTTGAAAATAAATCCAGTTATCAAATGAGAACGAAAATTGAATTAAAAGTGAATTAAATTTAATTAAAATAAAGATAACGTGGATATAAGTCTGCAGGGAAAGTCATGTGCTGCCCACATCAGATTTTTACTTTCCCTGTAATACATGGCAAAGTATAGGGAAAGTATTGGAAATCGCAACTCAAGTTTTCGACGGATCTAGAAGTTTTGGGACCTCTAGAATACGAAAAATATATTTTTAGCCTGACCTCTGTGTGTGTGTGTGTCTATCCGTGTGTCTGTCTGTGTGTCTGCCTATCTGTGTAATAGAGGTATCCACTCTAACTCAAAAAAGAAATGTACCCGATTTCATAAAATTTTGTAGGTAATTCATTTGTGTATGACCCTGGTACTGATTAGATTTTGGTACGATTCTGAAAAAAAGTAACTTGACTTTTTTGCAAAATATCCCGCAAAAATCGTCAAAATCTAAAATAAAGAACTTCATATGCGCAATTATATCAAATAAGTGTTTTATACTTAATTTTTTACAATGAAAAGAATAAGATGAACCCCATTCCACTAGGTCTAGCAATTCACGAGATATTTTATTTTTTAAGCATTTACGCTGCGCCACCGTTGAAAAAAAAGTTCAGTTACCACCTGAGAATAAACATTGAATGGTAAGTGCCAAATCAGTGTCCTTTTAAATAATTGTGGGCATTATTTTGTGTAATTAAACTCAATATAATGAATTATTAAAGAAATAAAGAACGTGAATATAAGTAGAGAAAGTCAGGTGTTGCACACATAATATTTTTTCCTCTATATTATTGCTTGTATTCTGCGCTATAGCATTTATAGTAACTTACTATTGCCATATCTGATTATTACTTTCCTTATATACACAATATATAAGGAAAGAATTGTGACGGGGTCGAAAATTCGAATTCGAGTTTTCGACGGGAGAGCACGTTTCAAGCATCCCTGATCACGAATCAAACATTTTTGAGGTGATGTCTGTTTATGTGTGTGTGTGTGTGTGTGAAAGTATGTGTGTGTGTGTGTGAAAGTATGTGTGTGTGTGTGTGTCAGTGAGTCTGTGGAGACGATAACTGACGAACAAATGGACCGATTTGAACGAAATTTGGAACAAAAATCACAATCCGTGGATACTGGAAGCCTGTTGTTTTTAAACGTAATCGAATGTTCAGAACCCCCCTAAATTGTCGAGTGAAATTTTGAAAAAAAATAATCAAAAAATCAACACCTTTAATAAAGTTACGCAAGTAGACATTTCTAATGTAATTTTTCCTTAGAAAACGAATGGCATAAACTTTAGAACGCTAGCATGAACAGTTATTGCCCATTTTTTTAAAAAAATTATCAAAAAATCCTATAAATTATAAAAAAATATATTAACTATTGAGGAACATGTTCACTTTCCATATGTAATATCATGCGATAAATTGGGTAACATCATTCTCGTGGATCTAGCTCGTTCCATTCATGAGGAAAGATACTTTGAGTAATACTTTTGTATTTGAACGCCAAAAGTTATTTATCTGCTAAAACAATAACTTATTTCTCCGTTCATAACGCTTGGCGAGATTTTGTCGCCAAATTTGGCTGAATGTCGCCAACTTGGCGACTTTTTTAAATGTTGCCAAATTAACGGAAATCTCGCTAAATGGATGAAAATGACACTAAATCAGTGAAAGTGACGACTAATTGACAATAATTCAATTTCTTGGAAAGAATATAAATAGCTAATATAAGAAAACCATATGTTTTTATTGTAAAAATTGTAAATTCATTACATTATATAAGGAAAGTCATGTGTTGCCCACATCAGATTTTTCTACCTTGTCATACAATATTTAAAAACTATGTATCTTCCCATTCAAGAAAAATTAATTACATATTTATAAATGTTACGCAAAGAAACTGGTGATATTTCCTTACTGAATTATATCATTTCAATTTGATTTGATTGATATGCGGTAAAATCGATACAACAACTCTGAAAATAATTTTAATTCGAAAGGTACCTAAAATAGATAATTTGCGAACGCAAAATTTCTAAAAAAAAAAAAAACGCTAAATTTTCGCGATTCGACCATTTAAATGCGAGTCTGGGAATACAATAGGGTAATCACCTTTCCCGCTCCCCCGTAAGTTTGCATGAAAGGCCCATTGATTATTGGAGATGAATAAAAAAATAAATTTTGGCATTCCACGGAAATTAGTGTATGGGTTTCTTTTTTTTATGCTTACTGGAATTTATAGATTCGCTAATAAAAGATTTTGGTAGATCTCAGTAATTTCAAATGTTAATATGTACTATTCGATTTCATAAAGTTTGTTATGACCTTCAGAAACAAAATTTCAGTATTTTCAATTTATTTAACATATACTAAAAGTATGAAATTAAGATTAAAGACTATCAGAAGCTTTTCCTATCAGTGTTTTGAATTAATTTTTTTATTTTGTGATAAGTGAACAAATCTTAGTTTAAGAAATCATTCTGTCGCGCTGACATACATGAATCAAAATTTTTGTAAAATGTATGTATGGAATTTGGCTAATATTAATTGTTCCCCATGCACATAGTATAACATACTTGAAAAGTATTGTGACGGAGTCGAAAATTCGAGAGTCGAAAGATCACTTTTCAAGCATCTGCGAACTTGAATCAAACGAATTTAAGGGTGCAGGTATGTATGTTTGTATGTGTGTGTGTGTGTATGTGTGTGTGTGTGTGTATGTGTGTGTGTGTGTGTAAGTATATGTACATGTAAAAAAGCATGTGTGTGTATGTGTGTATTAGTGTTTGTGTCCATGAGTTTGTCTAAGTGATATCTCACGAACGAATAAAATGTTTCGAACAAAATTTTGTACAAATATTACAATCGCCGAAAATTTGAACTCTAGTTATTTTAAACGCAATCAAATTATCAGAAGACACCCGATTTTTGAATGACATTTTAAAAAATAATTAAAAATTTAAAACATTTATTATCATTCTACATGCAACTTTTGATTAGAAAACAAATGACATAAACTTTAGAAAGCTAGCATAAAACTTTAGAAGGCTATAAAATTCAATGGAATTTGGTCCATTAGCTTTTGGGTTAGAGTGGGTATACACAGTGCAGAGACAGACACCCATACACAGCCGTCACGCTAAAAATAGATTTTCATGTTCTAAAGAACCCAAAATGTGTAGATCCATAGAAAACTCGGTTTGCAATTTCTTGTATGATTCCCATACTTTCCCTATACATTACCATGTATTGCAGGGAAAGTAGAAAACAACTTAAATAAGCGCCTAAACACGCTTTTACCGGCTGGTTGTAGATTCAAAAGGGAGAGAAAATGAAGCCGAAGTTAGAAATCAAAAATTAAAAGAAGCAAGTGTACCAGGAGTGGTTTAAAATATGAGGAATAATGAGATGAGCATGACAATGGAAATCGCATGTTAAAAAGACCAATACGGGCTGAGATAGATTAAGAGTAATTTAAGTCAGAGGTGATAGCTGAAATGATAGATGCCTAAGGGGCTATAGAAATGCCACATTTTCTATAATCGAATCGGTTTGAACTCTACAGATTAATGAATCACAGTAATGAAGTAAAATAAATAAATAAAACTTAAGTTTTACGACGACATATTTAATGTCATCCACATCCTAAAAATAAATATATTTCCCATCTATTTCGCAGGACTCGGAACTACATATCTTGCATGAAGTAACATTCGTCCATTATTCATAAACATTCTCCTACTGCGGATTTAGAACAGAATGAGTTCAACTCGAAGAATAACAACTGGTCACAACCCTCAGAGCAAGTTTCAATTCAGGAAATATAAATCAGGAAGCAGAAGCAGTTTGTTATTTGAATTTCAAACAATCCCTCGACATATGTAGCTCTGGATGTTATGAAGTGTGTGGCGCTTTACAAATGTATTTTCTATTGATATTTAAAATCCCTTTAAAGTACTAACTTTTGAATTGAGCTTTAGTATGAAAATAAAATGCATGATTATTTTTTTAACCAGAAGTATTCCGGCTTCCGAAAAAGAATGTAACATCAGATCTTAAAAAAATATATCAAGTTGAGAATGCTATTGTTTCTAATGTTATTGTATTCAATTCTTTAAACCAAGTCAAGTCATTCAATAGATTTTGTATGATAGACAATATAGTTTAAATAATACTAAAATAGTTTTGACAAATATGCATTTGTATGTAAGTCCATAAATTGTAATGGAATTTATCTTTTGCTAGAACAAATAGTCCGCTACCTAAATAATACTAAAAAAATCCAAATCGTCAAATCATATTCAATAGAAATCACCACAAAATGTGAGATTCTTGGTTTAAGCGCAAGCGCACCGCTCCACAAACGTTGAAAGTTAAAAAATAAAATAAACGGTTCGTAGAAATAATTCCCCCTTATGTAGGTGTAGCTTAAGTTTCGTTGTGAAGTGGGTCTGAACTGTCGATAGATCGACATTTTATTTATTAGAATACAAATATATGTATCCATCTCTTTGCCAAACTATAGAATTTTGCTAATTTTAGTTTTTCGGATGCAACGAAAGAAGTATTACATAAATTAAATAAGAAAGATCAATCATGCATAAAGCACTGTTTATGAAACATTTTCCAACTTCAATGCAATTTTATAACATCTCTAAAATGCGATACATTCTTCTGTAATATTTTTAAAATTATCACTACAATAATTTATTACATTTGAAAACTTTATCGAAAACAAATGAACTTCATTCAAATGACGGCATTGAAATATAAATTGCCTGGCTCTATAAACACAGGATTTCATTCATTAACTTTTTTCCTATTTTTTTCATTCATCACAATACTATAATATTTTATTTTATTTAAGCACTTAAAACAATGGAGGTACATGTAATTTAACGCTATGCTTAAAACTTCATCGAAAAAATCCTTTACTTATCTGTGTAAAATTAATGAATGTTTCATTCATATCAGCTATGTTGCAGACTCCATGAGGTAAATAATTTTGCGTTAGAGAAATGCTGCAATCCTTACACAACTCATTCTACATCTTTTGGCATTTACGTTCTCCATAAGTGAAAATGAGGCTTCGTTGTAGAAATAATGAAAGTTGGATGTTCATTTAAACTCAAATATATCGTAACTGACTTGTTTCAGTATGTAGATTCACAGAATTTAAGAAAAAATAAAGCGGTTTTACGACGGACACAACA
This sequence comes from Amaurobius ferox, assembly GCA_951213105.1. Lineage (NCBI taxonomy): Eukaryota > Metazoa > Arthropoda > Arachnida > Araneae > Amaurobiidae > Amaurobius > Amaurobius ferox. The sequence continues at coordinate 159,600,497 of OX578140.1, read as the reverse complement.
CGAAATATGAATTAAAAAGAACTTTAAAATTTATGATTTTGACACAAGATGGATGGCATATTTTATTTTGAAGTGGGTCACGTGATCTCTTCATATAATGGCCACGTGATTTTTTCATATAATGGGTGTAACTATTATTTAAATTTTTATTTAAAAAAGTGCTGAATATATTTTGCTCAAATTTTTTTTATATATTTTATGGGATACTTTGAATATTTCCTAAAACTTTCAAAGCAATTTGTGAATTTTAAATTTGCTCAAAAAGCGTTTGAAAAGTTAGGTGCCATAGGGTTCAATGTATTTCATTTTTTCAACCCGCGTAAATCCAATACTGATATTAATCATTTATATTCCCATAGGTCCCACAGACCGTCTGAACAACATACTAAAATTTCATCTTGATAAAGTCATTTTTACGGCAGTTATCGTACTAACGGACAGGCAGACAGAATGAATGAACAAAGTCATAAACACTTTACAACTATGTTGTAAAGTGTTAAAAATGCAAATTTCGATGTAATTTTTAAAATACAAATAAATATGAAGGGATTGTTCAAAGATTTTGTCCAAACATCTTTGGAAATAAATTTAGTGGAGCGCATAAAAAATGAGCGTCTCTTCGCAAACCAATAATGTGAGGCAAAATTGGGCCGCCCTTTTTATTGCGCTTGGGAAACAGCGAATGGGAATTGGGGGATTCCGCCCTAAAAGTTTCGTTCCCCTCGTTTTAAAAATTCTGGAGGGTTTTGAAAATGTAAAAATTTCAGACGCAATCCGGTTTTCATGGAGAAAGGTCTCCTGGCGTTTTTAAGCACTTGTGTGAAGCCAATTTTCACAGAACCGGCGCCGACACGGAGTACCATACTCTAGGGTAGCGCATGTTCTATAAACAGCCATTCATTTGTTGCAGCTATGGCAGTGCGTAGTCACAGCTACTAGAACGGTGTCGACCGTTCAGCATAATCATTCACTACGAAGGTACGTGGACGGAGTCTTGCAGGGGCGTCAATCCCTAGCTCCTATGCAGCAGACGTGCGTCAACTGTTTGACATCGACTAGAATCAGTGAGGTCCGTAGGAGTTAATTTCTACTTAGCTCGCAAAATTGCTCTTGACCTACTTGTAGCGGCCTGTACACAAGTTCTGACCAACCGCTGGGCCTAAGCCAACATTAAGAGGAGGAGAATTGAAGTGGACAGTGTGCCCATCTCCGGAGTAATATTTGTGTGAACTATCGTTCCCCTGTTGAGCCACAACCGATTTGATCCTAATGACGGGTGATTATTTTATAACATTTCCAGAGTACTGAACTTAAGTTTAAAATAGTGAATTGCCACCCTTTCTCTTGTGCAGAGATATAGCTAGCTACCAGCACCATCCGCAGTGTCATGTCTTCTGTAATGAAGGTATTGTGATTTATAATTGATTTTAAATGGTTTTTTAGTAATATGTTAACAGTATTTGATGTGATCTCCAGTGTTTAAGGTTCACTTTAAGCTTCATGGGATATTTGCCCAATGAACATTTTTTTTAAAAAGTAATTAAATGCAAGTTTCGGAAAATGTTAGAAAATACAAATTAATGTGAAATTAACCGTACACCCCGAGGTCAAGCTGGGTAAATTGGGAAGAATTGTAATTGTGTATGTTTGTTATTAGTGTCAATTGAGATTTCATGTGATCTTTTAATAAATTGTTAAGTGGCTACAAAAGGAATTGACTCTTTAATTAGGGAATGCAATGTACTTAGGTCCAATTGGACCCCACTATACGAAACGCGGTTGAGCTGGAGGCACTAGTGGTAAGTGAGATTAGTGTATTTTAATTCTGTATTTCTGCATTTATGTGTAAAATTCACCTCATCACATAGATCTCCAAATGAAAATACTCGCAAGCAGATTTCATGTTCTCTTACATAAAGCAATTACAGGCCAGAGCTGGGAGACCGGCTTTTATGGCCTTCCTGGCCGTCTCTGGTACAAAAGCAAAGTAGGAGAAGGTGGTGAAGCTTAAAAAATATTAATATAGAATGACGAGGAGATGAAACACCACCTTCTAGAATTTACTACTCTAGTCGAAAATGGATGAATAGATGAGCGGACGTTGTGCAGATAGAAGGAGCTGAAGGTAGGAGAAGGTGATGAAGCTGAAATGAAGGTGACAAACTCTTAATAGAGAATGGCGAGGAGATGAACCACCATCTTCTAGATTTTACTACTCTAGCTGAAAATGGATGAATAGATGAGCAGACATTGTGCAGATAGAAGGAGCTGAAGGTAGGAGAAGGTGATGGAGCTCAAATGAAGGTTACGAACTCTTAATAGAGAATGGCGAGGAGATGAACCACCATCTTCTAGATTTTATTACTCTAGCTGAAAATGGATTAATAGATGAGCAGACGTTGTGCAGATAGAAGGAGCTGAATGTAGGAGAAGGTGATGAAGCTCAAATGAAGGTGACGAACTCTTAATAGAGAATGGCGAGGAGATGAACCACAATCTTATAGATTTTACTTCTCTAGCTGAAAATGGATGAATAGATGAGCAGACGTTGTGCAGATAGAAGGAGCTGAAGGTAGGAGAGGGTGATGAAGCTCAAATGAAGGTGACGAACTCTTAATAGAGAATGGCGAGGAGATGAACCACCATCATCTAGATTTTACTACTCTAGCTGAAAATGGATGAATAGATGAGCAGACATTGTGCAGATAGAAGGAGCTGAAGGTAGGAGAAGATGATGGAGCTCAAATGAAGGTTACGAACTCTTAATAGAGAATGGCGAGGAGATGAACCACCATCTTCTAGATTTTATTACTCTAGCTGAAAATGGATTAATAGATGAGCAGACGTTGTGCAGATAGAAGGAGCTGAATGTAGGAGAAGGTGATGAAGCTCAAATGAAGGTGACGAACTCTTAATAGAGAATGGCGAGGAGATGAACCACAATCTTATAGATTTTACTTCTCTAGCTGAAAATGGATGAATAGATGAGCAGACGTTGTGCAGATAGAAGGAGCTGAAGGTAGGAGAGGGTGATGAAGCTCAAATGAAGGTGACGAACTCTTAATAGAGAATGGCGAAGAGATGAACCACCATCATCTAGATTTTACTACTCTAGCTGAAAATGGATGAATAGATGAGCAGACGTTGTGCAGATAGAAGGAGCTGAATGTAGGGGAAGGTGATGAAGGTCAAATGAAGGTGACGAACTCTTAATAGAGAATGGCGAGGAGATGAACCACCATTTTCTAGATTTTACTACTCTAGCTGAAAATGGATGAATAGATGAGCAGACGTTGTGCAGATAGAAGGAGCTGAATGTAGGAGAAGGTGATGAAGCTCAAATGAAGGTGATGAACTCTTAATAGAGAATGGCGAGGAGATGAACCACCATCTTCTAGATTTTACTACTCTTGCTGAAAATGGATGAATAGATGAGCAGACGTTGTGCAGATAGAAGGAGCTGAAGGTAGGAGAAGGTGATGAAGCTTAAATGAAGGTGACGAACTCTTAATAGAGAATGGCGCGGAGATGAACCACCATCTTCTATATTTTACTACTCTAGCTGAAAATGGATGAATAGATGAGCAGGCGTTGTGCAGATAGAAGGCACTGAATGTAGGAGAAGGTGATGAAGCTCAAATGAAGGTGACGAACTCTTAATAGAGAATGGCGGGGAGATGAACCACCATTAACTAGATTTTACTACTCTAGTCGAAAATGGGTGAATAGATGAGCAGACGCTATGCAGATAGAGGGAGCTGAAGGTAGGAGGTGATGAAGCTGAAATGAAGGTGACGAACTCTTAAAAGAGTATAGCGAGAAGTTGAACCACCATCTTCTAGATTTTACTACTCTAGTTGAAAATGGATGAATAGATGAGCAGACGTTGTGCAGATAGAAGGAGCTGAAGGTAGGAGAAGGTGATGAAGCTCAAATGAAGGTGACGAACTCTTAATAGAGAATGGCGCGGAGATGAACCACCATCTTCTAGATTTTACTACTCTAGTTGAAATTAGATGAATAATGAGCAGACGTTGTGCAGATTGGAGGAACTGAAGGTTGGAGAATGTGATGAAGCTCAAATGAAGGTGACGAACTCTTAATAGAGAATGGCGAGGAGATGAATCACCATCTTCTAGATTTTACTACTCTAGTCGAAAATGGGTGAATAAATGAGCAGATGCTGTGCAGATAGAGGGAGCTGAAGTTAGGAGGCGATGAAGATCAAATGAAAGTGGCGAACTCTTAATAGAGAATGGCGAGGAGATGAACCACCATCTTCTAGTTTTTACTACTCTAGTCGAAAATGGATGAATTGATGAGCAGACGCTGTGCATATAGAGGGAGCTGAAGGTAAGAGAAGGTCATGAAGCTGAAATGAAGGTCACGGACCATCGAGATAAGAGAGAATGACAAGGAGATGAACCACCATCTTCTAGATTTTACTACTCTAGTTGAAAATGGATGAATAGATGAGCAGACGTTGTGCAGATGGAAGGAGGTGAAGATATGAGAAGGTGCTCAGAAAAAGACAGGTCATAACGAATAACTGAGACTAATACCACTTAAGAAATATAACAAACATCGATACGAAGAGGTGACATCCATCAGTACTGCGATACAATGTGCCGATGAAAGGTGAGCATGGCCACAGAAATGTGGGGTAAAGAACTATTTCTGCAGTTTGAACAACATAATGAGGTTAATTAGAAATTAACAAAACTGATACTAATTCAATCACATATCTAAATCGCCTACGATCCAAATTACTTAACTATGAGTGCATTAAGTTGTAAAATTGAGTGTAAATAATAAATATATTTTATTAAGGTGTGCTTAATTATTGACTTCGCTACTAATGAAATTATTTTACAATTGCACGTAAGTATCCTAGACGTTTTGTATGCAGTGGTAGAAAATATGTGTGTTAGTTTAAGACACAAAGCAATACTCAAAAAATATATACAATAATTTTTGCCAGTTGGAGTTCATTCACTCTTTAATTACATTATTCATTTTTCCACATAATCCAAATTATATAATTTCGTTTTTAATTAATTATTTGTTCCACATAATGGTGCTCCTACACACTAGAAATATATGAATAAAATACACAAAAAGCTGGGTTATCTTCCACTAGCATGACACTTTTAAACAAATAAATTTCTAGTTACACATTTAAAAAGTTAAGAACGTCTATATAAATGTTGGGTTTTACTCTTCTATATGAGAATTGCACGGACCAATGAGAATATTTTTTTTCGCAGAAAAGACCGAATTTAAATAGGTCATTTTACTTACCTGTTTATCTGCTGCCCACTTTTGCTTAGCTGCTTAAAAGTGTTCTTTAAGAGGGACACATTTAAGCATGTAAACAAGAGCATAAAATGAACATTTAATGTTATACTTTTTACTTTTTCAAAACGGTCTTTTCAGCGTAAAATAAAATATACCCATTATTCCGCATAATTCTCTTATAAATGAATAAAGTAACACATTCATTTAGATGTAGTTAACCTTTTAAGTGTGTAACTGAAAATTTACCTGTTTAAACCTGTTATTCTAGTGTCAATAATCCAAGTTTTCTGTGTGTTTTTACCCATATTCTTAGTGTGTATATTTTACACCATAATATCAGTTATATGATATTCGTATTAACATGAACCGTTCTGGTAATATTATACATTTATGATGAAATATGAAGGTAAATACTTTTGTTATAATTTGAATATGTGGTGTAATTTAATGACTTGCATGCCGATTTTGCTACTCAACATTCTCGAAAACAAAAACATGAGTGCTTTTCCCAATCATTGATGCATATTCATGAATATCACGTGATGTACGTTTTAATGCTGTATCGATACATATCATTTATCTGAGTTAACCACAGGTCTAAGACACGATCTAATAGGAAATGGAGGGATCGTCGACCAGATATGATTTACAATACTGTTGGTTTTGTCATTATGGACAATAACGAAACTAGTGCAATACTTAAAACAAGAAAGCTCAATCATGCATAAGGCATTGATTATGAAACACTTTCCAACTGCAATGCAGTTTTATATAAGCATCTCTAAAATGCGATACAGTGCTCAATAATATTTTTAAAATTATTACAATACTACATTAATTTATTATATTTGAAATGTTCATCGAAGAAAACGAACTTCATTCAAATGATGGTATTAAAATATAAATTGCAAGGTTTAAACATCTCTGAAATGCGATACATTCCTGGGTAATATTTTTAAAATTATCATAATACTACAATAATTTATTATAATTGAAAGCTTCATCGAAAACAAATGAACTTTATTCAAATGATGTCATCGAAATATAAATCGCCTCTATATAAAAGCAGCATTTCATTCATAAACATGTTTCCAATCGTTTCATTCATCACAATACTATAATAATTTACTTTATTTAAAAAATTTAAAAATTGTTATCTACCATATTTATTTTAAAATGTAAAACCTCTCTAATATATAAAACAATGAAACTCTTGAAAAGATATTTATTATACAATATATCTCTTTTTTCTTTCTGGAAGGTATAGCATAAGTCAGAATTTAATTGAATTTATTATTCTCCCTATATTAAATACTTTTTATTTAAAAAACTACCTAACATATTTTATGGGATAATTTAAATAGTTTCTAAAACTTTCGAAGCAATCTGTGAATTTTAATTTCGCTTAAAAAATGTTTGAAAAATTAGGTCCCATAGGGTTCAATGTATTTCATTTTTTCAACACGGGTTCATCCAAAACTAATTGGGTGATATTATTCATTTATATTCCCATAGGTCCCACAGACCGTCTGATAAACATACTAAAATTTCATTTTGATAAAGTCATTTTTACGGCAGTTATCGTGCTAATGGACAGACAGACAGAGTGAACAAAGTCATAAACAATTTTCAACTATGTTGTAAAGTGTTAACAGAGTCATAAACACTTTTCAACTATGTTGTAAAGTGTTAATAATTAGGGGCATATGCCACATAATCTCTTCGACTTACGTCAATGTAGTTCTTGAATTTAAATTGCACTAGTTAAGATAAGATAACTACTGTTCAGATAGATATCCAGCGCGATTACTCTTCAAGAACTCAACTAATTCTTAATGAGACTCGCAGATGAGATATATTTTAGCGTTTTTACTTTCCCTGGAATGCAAGGTCATGTATAAGGAAAGTATTGGAATCATGTCGAAAATCGCAACTTGAGTTTTCGACGGATCTACACGTTTTGACACCTCTAGAATACGAAAAAATTATTTTTAGCAAGACGTCTGGCTGTGTGTCTGTCCGTCTGTGTATCTGTGTGTCTGTCTTTGTAATGTTTGTATCCACTTTAACTCAAAAACTAAGAGACAAAATTTCATAAAATTTAGTAGGTAAGTCACGTTTGTAACCCTGGAGCTGATTAGTTGTATGTACGATTCGGGATGAAAACGATCTGCCTTTCTTGCAAAATGGCCCCCAGAAATTGCCTGTATCCACTCTATCTGTAAAACTAATAGATCAAATTTTACAAAATTTAGTAGATAAGTCACTTGTGGGTTACCCTGCTGCTGATTAGATTTCATACGATTCGGGAAAAAATAGCATGCCATTTTTTGCAAAATGGCCCGTAAAAATCGTTAAAATCTAAAATAACAAACTGCATATGCTCAAATATATCAAGAAAATGTTTGTTTTATACGTAATTTTTAACGTTGAAAGGAATAAGTTCAACCCCATTACACTAGGACTAGCTGTTCTTGAGATATTTTAGTGTTTTTCACATTTTGGCTACGCCACCTTAGAAAATAAGTCCAGTTACCAAATGAGAACGAAAATTGATTTAAATGTGCAAATTCAGTGTCATTTTAAATAATTATGGATATAAAATATTATGGGTATTATGGGAAATAAAGAGAAAGTGAATATGAGGCTACAGGTGAAAGTCATGTGCTACTCACATCAGATTTTTTTAATCTAGCGTGTAAAATAACTAAACTTTTTATTCTTTAAAGAAGAAATAGAAAGTTGTACTGTATTTATTGACTTTATTATTTTCAACAATTTAAAAGTAATACATTTCTTAAATAACCTTACGCTAAAGTTGTGCATCGCGTGATAGACGAGCATGTATGTGTTCGTATTATATATTTTATCATGGTTTCTAATGATTTTATAAAAATATTTTCTAAAAACAATGAATATGTATTATGAATTTATTGGATCATAAAATGTTATTTATGAATTAGAACCTAATTATTTAAATTACAAAGTTTATTATCAATTGGAGTAGGAGTTCAAAAGTTAGAATCAAGTCCATTAAGAAAAATTTCTTTAAGATGGCCGTGGGACAGAGATTTAAAGTTATACTTTTAAATATTAAGTTCATTAAGATTGACATGGCCGTTAATTCATACATAGTGGATTTATTATTAAAATCGTACGTTGCTAGTTGTGCCGCTATATACCCTCCAATTATTTACCTTTCGTGTGAGTCCTGTAAAGGAATAATTAATTATTATAATGCTCATTGACTGCACCATTTAAACTTTAACAATAAAACATTTATTAACAACATCAAATCTAAATTATTTAATTACACCAATTATTCATATTATTAATTATATGCTTTACAACAATTCTTCTCATTAATTATTGCAGTGGAGGGGACATATGTGACCAGTACTATTAAAATTACTATCATGTGTCTATGGCCTGTGATTGTTAATGGGCACATACCTTCAAATCTGTCTTGGGCTTTGAGCAAATATCAAATGCTTGCATCAGTTATTTGCACCACCATAACTCGCGGTGTTTGGCTCCTTCTCGTACATCTGATTGCACTCCACCTTATATAGATCTAGCCAGTATTTTTGGAACATTTGCAGAAGTCTTTAAGTCATGTTGTACAAGCTATATGTGCACAGGTTGCACAAATCTGCTCACGTCCTTCTTAAGTCAAATCTTCATAATTTCTTTTCTCGTTCTCGGGTCACCGGTTGTGGTTCCCTCGGGGGGGGGGGGGGGTAACTCCCCCTTTTCTTCTATTTGGCGCATTGAGTTTGACGTAACAATCTTCTTCTTTTATTGGCTACTCTTTTAGCCAATGGAACCATTCCACATCTCGTAAGGCCCAGCTCAGCCCCTCTGTCATGGCCCCCTAAATGTATGGTCTTCTGATCTTTAGGTTCAAGGGGTGATAAAAAAGCTAGCCAGACTACAAGTATTGTTCGCCGCTTTGGCCGCAATAAATATGTACATAAAACTGTCTCATCAAACGTGAGATCTATTTCTGGTCTGACAATGGCACCTGAATAAATTAATCTTGTATCTTAGGGCAGTGATACAGAAGGTCTGAAGACCCCAGACCGTGCGACTCACATATTGGGTTTAGAGTAGCTATCTGCACGGCCGGGAAAGGATACCTCCTGCATTCAGGAGGCACCCAAGGTCTACCATCCCACCAAACGAACTTTTATTTAGGTCTAAAAATATTACAATTTATAATAAATATTGTGATTAAACAGACAGTTTTACATTATATTTGAACTTGACAAGTACGTCCATTTTACAAAAATGGGAAAAGGGTTATTGCGAATATAGATAAAAAGATCATTGAAAACTAATATTTAGAGTGAGGTATAATAACATAATAAAATATAGATTAAAATGAAAGAAAATAATAAAATTTTAAAAGTAAAATTTAGAAAATATATAAAAAGAAAAAATATGAAAAGGAAAAAAAAAAATTCCGTATGAAAACAAAAACAGAATAAAATTTAGAAAAATAAAATTTATAAAATAAAATTTAGAAAAGAAAAATAAGAAAAAATACAAATAAAAAGTGTCAAAAGAAAAAGAAAGATCCGAAAAAATAAGAACAGTTAACATAGCTTTTTTTTTTTTTTTTTTTTTTAAAGAAAAAATAGAGGGAACACAATAAGTTCATATAAGTTAATAAGAATGAAATAAAGGGATTCATTGATCAAAATTAAATGAAAGCAGAATCTACTCATAAGCTTAGGTCACTTTATTAGAAATTTCCATGGAAACAAGAATACAGTTGATACAGAAGGTCTAAAAGTGATAGTAGTACGACTAACATGGATTCAGTGGACTCTGGAGCATTGAATGTCGATTTTTAATCAGGAAGGCAATGGCCACGCAGGAGACTAACTTGACGATAAAAACATCATTAAGATGCTAACTTGACGATAAAAATATCATTAGGAGGCTAACTTGACGATAAAAATATCATTAGGCGGCCAACTTGACGATAAAAATATCATTAGGAGGCTAACTTGACGATAAAAATATCATTAGGAGGCTAACCTAAAATCAAAATAGCTGAAGGTGAACAGCTTCAGGTCAATCTATCATTAGAGGGATGAGAATGCAGATTCCACCTCAACGATAAGAGCTTAAAATCCCGTCCCAGTAGATCAATTGGAAGAATGACGACTAGTGAGTACTATGATAAGCAGTTCAAACCCCCGTTGAGTCAATAAGGTTTTTTACAAATGATTTACTCAAGCGTTAAAATAAAATGGCAATATTTACATACTTTATTATCTTCAAAAGAAAATTCCACATATTTTTCTTGTAGATTACAGATCGCAATTCTCTGCTATCATTATCGTTCTTTGAGATATTTTCTGACCGACCATCTGTAAAATCAATATCGATAGAGACTTTGTAAAGTTGGTGTTAATTAAAGTGTGCGTTCAAAAGTACAAATGAGTCAATTGTTTGATCGGATTAGGAATATTCACATTCTTTGCATGCTCGTAAATAAAAACTAAAATAACCCTGCCTAAATCCGACGTTTTTATCAAAATAAATGTAATCTTAAAATTAAAAATTTTAATTTATTTAATGACTTATTTTATATTTAAATATAACATACGAGTATATAAGTCTGCCAAAGACAGGAAAACGAACATTCTTTAACATATTTAGGTACAACTTTATTTTTAAACTTTTATTCTGTTCAACCATATATTTAGAATCCAAAATAATTGTCTTAATCAAAAATTGGCACAGTTAGATTTTATTTCACAGTAGATAATTTTGTATGCAAAGTTTTAACATTCTAGATCACTGGGCCTGGAATGTTTTTTTATCCTTCCTCCTCTCCCCACTGTTTGTTATTGGGGGAGAAATCGAAAATCCTGCTCCGTGAGATACAGTCTCCACGATGATATTATAGGTGTACACCGTTTTCTGCCCTCTAGGCCATCGGGAGGGCTGATGAAGTGTTTGGAATGTATTAAAAATCTATCTACGGCTCAGGGAAATCAAAATTATGACTCCTTTCGTTTTTGCCTTGTTATTGATGTAATAAGTATTCAAAAATTCAGCCTTCTAGGTCATCGAGAGGTTTTTTGGAGAGTCTGAAATGATGAAAAAGGAAGTTAGACAAATATTATATATATTTCATCTTTATATCATATTGAAAATAGAAACGTTTACTTTGGCAATCGTAGATTTCCAAGTAAAGTCGCCACATTTGCGAATAAATACTCAAGCTACAATTTAATTATATATACATTTTTTAATATCTCATATGTTATGGACTCCACTGTATTCATATATTTATGTTCTAAACTTTACTATTTTTAAATCCAAATTTAAAAATCATATTTATCAATATAAAAATGAATATTGCCGTAAGAATGTAGAAGTTCTTACCTTATCGGTGTCCTAAAAATAGAAAAATTCATTTCAGACAGGTGAAAAATGAAGTCATGCCCAAAATCTGTGCTAATGCTCCTTCAACCAAACATTTTCATCAAATTATTTACTTAGCCATAAAGAATTTCGAAGTTACGTGCATCTTATTTAGTGCCTTCAATATTTTGTTCCAGATCGAAGAAACGAATGTTGAGAATAATATTCATTAAATTTCCTTCGAGTATGTAATTAGCGTCATACTAATTTCTATAAAACTGTTAAAGCAACTTTAATATGCATAAAAATGAACTGTCTTTGAATAAGGGATTAAGAATGTACGTTACGCGATGGGAGAAATAATGCTTGCTTTGCACGGAATAAAAAAGTAACATTATGTAAAGCAATTTATTGTAAAGAGATAGAATCTAATATGCATATTTAATATGCACTTGACCTATAGTGCTCAAAATGATATTGATAATAAACTAATAAACGGAATATAATACACACACACTCGCGCATATCTATCCATCTCTCTCTCTGTATATATATATATATATATATATATATATATATATATATATATATATATATATATATATATATATATATATATATATATATATATATATATATATATATATATATATATATATATATATATATATATATATATATATATATATATATATATATATATATATATATATATATATAGATATATATATATATATATATATATATATATAGTTATATATATATATATATATATATATATAGATATATATATGTGTGTGTGTGTGTTAGAAATTTAGGTTTTTAGAGTTACAGCTTTTCGCTTTTGGAGTTTCAAACTATTATTATTATATATATATATATATATATATATATATATAATATTATAATAGTTTGTATAAGACAAAAAATCGCCTCACCACGAAATAATTATCCAAATAAGACAGAATTTGGTACATGTAATATGAATGTACAAAAAAAGAAAATGATTTGAATTTCAGAAAAATTAGATGATTTATTGCACTGAAAGATCTACAAAAAATGAGCACGTCAATATGGCGTTGGTCCATCTCTGGCCTTGATACAAGTTGTTATCCGAGTGGCATTGAAGTATAAAGTTGCCGGATGATGTTCTGAGAGATGTCGTTCCAAATGGTCTCCAATTCACGAGTTAATTCGTCTACATTCTGGAATGGCCGCAGGCAACGCCCCATTTCAGCCCAAATGTGCTCCATATGCGAGAGATCTGGGTATCTGGCTTGACAAGGAAGTGTATCATAAGCACACAAACAATTAATAGAGAAGCGTGCCGGGTGTAACCTATCATTATCTTGCTGAAAATTTAAACCAAGGTGTCGCGAAATGAATAGCAATACAACGGGTCGTAGAATGTTAACAACGTACCGCTGTGCTGTGATGGTGCCACGTAGGACAATCAAAGGGACTATCAAACGAAATGGTACCTGAAATCATTACTCCCTGTTGTCGGGCCGTGTGGCGACTGACCGTCAGAACAGGATCCTGACGATATCCGGGCTGTATCCAGACACGTCTGCGTTGGTCTTCGGGACTCGAAACAGGAAGGGACTCGAAACTGAGTCCAGTTCGAAACACGACTCATCACTGAAGACAATTCGTTCCCAGTCCGGACAATTCCACGTTGATCGGGCCCGGCACCATTGCAATCGCTGTTGACAGTGCTTACTAATCAGTGGTAGGCGGCGTAACGGGCGCCGCGAGTATAGATTCCGCTCCAGTAGTCTTCTATTAATGGTCAGGGTGGTTACTTCCGTGTTTGTCACACGTTGGATGGTTGATAACGATGAATTTCGTGCTGTCTCAGCTGCTCAGATAATAGCTCAATCGTCATGTTCTGTCGTCTCTCCAGGCCGTCCGCTGTCCGTTGAAATTTGCCATTCCGGGCCCAATCCTGTCAACATCGTCTAATTGTTGCACCACTCTTACTCAAATGCCTAGCGATTCGTCGCCCATCCAGCCTCATGCAGTCCGACCACACGCCCTATTTCAAACTCCTTCATATGCTCGTAGTGGCCGCGTATTCGCCGGCGAGGCATCGTTACAATCAAGGTACGTAAACGCAATTGAAATCCACTGCACGTTTTGTTTCTGAAATCGGGGTTAGCTCCTTATATACACCACCATGGTGGCATTCAATGCGCTGTAGTTCTCACTATTCATTCATTGACTGCAAATTTTTGATCATTTACATGTTCGATCGCCAGGAGTTTGCATGTAGAGTTTCATTACAATCGGATTATTTTGCGGGATGCGTCGATTCTTTTGTCGTTAAGTGTATCGCTACAATAAAAACAAGAAAGATCAATCATGCTTAAAGCATTGATTATGAAACACTTTCCAACTTCAATGCAATTTTATTTAAACAAGTCTAAAATGCAATACAGTCCTCGGTAATATTTTGAAACTTATCACAATACTGCATTAATTTATTATCTCGTATTTGAAAACTTAAACCTTCATCGAAAAAAATGAACTTCATTCAAATAACGGCATTGAAATATAAATTGTCTGGTTTAAACATCTCTAAAATGTTATACATTCCTCGGTAATAGTTTTAGAATTATCATAATACTGCGATAATTTATTATATTTGAAAACTTCATCGAAAACAACTGAAATTAATTCAAATGTCGTCATAGAAAAAATAACACGCCTGGATCTCTCTATAAAAACAGGATTTCATTCATAATTTTCTACCATTCATTTCATTCATCACAATACTATAATAATTTATTTTATTTAAACATTTTGTTTAAGACCATGGAGCTACAAAAAATTAAACTCTATGCTTGAAACTTCATCGAAAAAAATCATCCTTCTCTTTATGAAATCAATTAATATTTCATTCCTATCAGCCATGCAGACTCCATGGACTAAATTATTTTGTGTTAAAAAATATAGGAGTTCTAATACAACTCATTCTATATATTTTCCTGTTTACATTTTACATAGGTGAAAAATAGGCTTAGTTGTAGAAATAATCAAATTTAGATGAGCATTTAAACTCAAATATATTGTCATTGCGTTGTTTCAGTATGTAGATGCACAGAATTTAAGCAAAAATAAAGTAGTTTTAGGACGGATACAACACTCAATATGAATTAAAAAGAACTTAAAAAAATCACGATTTTGAAACAAGATGGATGCCATATATCATTTTGAAGTGGGTCATGTGATCGTTTCATATCAAGGTCACGTGATCGTTTCATATAAGAGGTGTAATTATTATTTTAATTTTTATTTAAAAAACTACTGAATATATTTCGCTGAATTTTTTTTTATATATTTTATGGAACAATTTGAATATTACCTAAAATTTTCGAAGCAATTTGTGAATTCCAAATACGCTTAAAAATGTTTGAAAAATTAGGTCCCATAGGGCTCAATGTATTTCATTTTTTCGACCCGGGTTCAATCCAAAACTAATTGGGTGATATTATTCATTTATATTCCCATAGGTTCTACAGACCGTCTGAACAACATACTAAAATTTCATTTTGATTAAGTCATTTTTACGGCAGTTATCGTGCTAACGGACAGACAGACAGACAGACAGACAGACAGACAGAATGAACAAAGTCATAGGCACTTTTCAACTTTGTTGTAAAGTATTAAAAAACCGACTCCGCCGCCGGTGTTTGAAAAATTTCTCATTTCTCGAGATTCTTTACTTCGTACGGCAAAGACTACTGCATATAGAAATATGAAATTACGTACACTTATACAAAAAGCTTTGGAACATACGCTGAAATAAACCGTTTTTTTATATATATTCTAGTTTAAGAAATATTTAATGTCAAAATCAAAGACAAAATATGTGAGCTGAGAGTTCGCATCCTGTATAGACTAACAATAATGTCTCGCAGGCGACTGCACTAATTGCCGTGCAAGCCTTTTGCTACACCGCCACGACGTGCGAACCAAACCTACTGTAACTCGTAAATAATATGATGATAAATAATATGCGAAGACAATAGGATGCTTTGCCATGATATTTCTCTTTCATAACCCAAGTTTAAAAAATTCCCCTTGTCCTGGAGTAAACTCCAGAATGACTTGGCCGCACATACACAATTCAATAATCGAAGTACTTCAAGATCTTACCTTGAACGGTATTGTCTTCTGCTAAAACATGTAAATATACAAGACACCAAGTACATAAGAAAATATACATTTGTTCGTTGTAAATATAATTTAATAAATGTTCCGATTCAAATCAAGGAGTACAGCTTAATCAATATCATGCTTTATCTGCTGGACACAGGCGGACTTTAAGTAAGTTACTATGCCACGACATGAATATAAATGGGAATAATACGAATATATGTGGCAACTAAATATATTATAAACACATTATTAATATATATATATTGGTATGGCCAAGGTATGGAATACGGGCAGGCTACTCAGAAAGGATATTAATTTTGATAATAAATTAAGTAATTAAAGAAATAATTTCAGTGCGCTGGTGAGATATTAATCAATTTGGATTTTAGGAGTAAGTTCTTGAGATTATAGACTCATGCCAGTTCATGCCAGGAAAATAACCGGTTCCTACACAGGAACAAAAATGATGCTTACCTCATATCACCCAAATATCGTGGATAGGTCGTAGCTTCTCATTTCGGTCATAACCCGCATGAGAAATTCCCATGATCCACAAGGTAGGAGGCACACCATTCCAGGAGCTCTAGATATGGCCTAACCTGGGTCCGACTTCATTTTGCCAACGACAGGATTCAGACATGAAGACAAGACTCGACAACTCCGGCATCGTCGAAGACATTCTAATGGTCCGGCATATTCAAGCGATGTCGAGCATGGGATGGGGACTTGCCAGATGGTCCGGAATTCGACTTCGGATCCGTCCTTCTTGAAGTAGTCGCTGTCGATGGTCGGCGCATTCACATCCTGACTACCATCCAGACATGTGATAGCGTTATCTTCTATGCTCGCACGGAGTTCCGGGGGCCGACTCCCAATGCGGATCCCTGGAGTCTCCAGGTTCGAATTCTGGTCACGGCACCAATTGTCGCGACGTCAGTTGAGAATCCGTCACGCGATGCGTGCAAAACCCTACATATTTTATGTAGTTCGAGAATAATAGGATAATAAATAATATGCGAAGATAACGCTACCACATGTCTGGATTGTTGTCAGGATGGGAATGCGCAACGAGTTCTCCTGAAACCTCCCTTTTATACGCAAAGAGCCATTTCTGGCTCAGGATACAAATGGAACCTCCAGGAAGACTAAATTCCGATTTTAGCCAATAGAAAATCGTCCAAACTTTAAAATCCGTATCCTTGCCTCGAGGTCCCAAAAGATCCAACAGCCGTTTTTCGCTGACAGAACAAATACATGCTAAATGAAATGCAACCAGGGAATTTCATCACCCAAGCGCCAAGCGATGACCCTGAACTATAACAGGAATGATAAGACTTCTCTCTCTGAGTGCGTGCTTTACAAATAATATGAAAATAGCTGAAACTATCTTTTAACACAGATAGATAATTGTAGAACATAATATATATATATTTAAGAGACGAGAGCGATAATTAAACCGGGATGAATATATCAAAAAGGATGTATAAAATATAGTATATTAAAATATAATGTACATTTTATGATTCTTACAAAAGTGACGAGATTTTTAGAAATCTCATCACGACAATAACAAAACCACGAATTTTTGCAGGAAGAATTTCGAACCTACATGGGCGAATTTTGGCAGGAGGGAGCCAGCCCCTTTTCTTAATTTCGATGTAGTTTTTTAGATATTTTACTTTTTATGCACTTCTGAAGTGAGCTTTTTTGCGTATCGGCACATCTAGCGATTTCTCTGACTCGTACCATAAAAACTATAGCATACAACAATATGGAATTTCTGTTCATTTATAGAGAAATATTAAGGGTAACACGATGAAATAAACCGTTTATCAATTTCGACATTAGTTTGGCATGATCAAAGAATTCAGTTTTTGGATTCCCTGGCCTAAGAAAAATTCCAGCTTTTCCCTCCTACGGAAAGTAGGGAGGGATAGAAAAGAAATTTTTGAAAGTAAAATGTTTAGGAAGGATGGATGTGAAGCGAGCTCCGCGAGCGCATCGAATAAGCGGCAAATCCTCCCGAAGGGGGTTGCGCGAACGGAGCAAGCAGAGGGCAGAGCCCCCTAGTATATATATTGTATATATATATATATATATATATATATATTGTATATATATATATATATATATATATATATATATATATATATATTTATATATATATATAAATAGTATAAGAAGAAATTTTGAATTGAAAAAAGAAGGAAGGCTTAGCGAGAAGCTTACTTAATGGCTGTAAGGGGTTGTGACCTTACACCCCAGTTGTCAACAAGCTTGTCATAAATGCCGCGGCATTGCACTCCTGGACGCCAGCCCTGGCTGAAGCCAACCTCCGGAGTGACAATAACAATTATCACAAGACTGTTTAAAAAAGAAAAGTCCAATGGTAATATGAAGGCCATCATAGACATCACATCATGAGACATATTACCATTGGACTTTTCTTTTTTAAACGGTCTTGTGATAATTGTTATTGTCACTCCGAGGGTTGGCTTCAGCCAGGGCTGGCGTCTAGAAGTGCAATGCCGCGGCATTTATGACAAGCTTGTTGACAACTGGGGTGTAAGGTCACAAACCCTTACCGCCATTAAGTAAGCTTCTCGCTAAGCCTTCCTTCTTTTTTCAATTCAAAAATTTTTTTGTACTATTTATATTTATATCGTGTATAGTGTATGTAGCTGCTTTGCGCATATATGCTATAACACTTCAATATCTTTATTAACTTCCATTTTCCATCTTATATATATATATATATATATATATATGGGAGGGTGTACACTCTGAGAGAAAATTATGCACTCAAGAAATTGAGCTACAGCCGCGAAATTCAGTATGTACATAGGGTTTAAGGAGATATGCAAATGATTAGAATTGAATTTGCGACTGAAAACTTTTCATTAAAAAATTGTGGCAACAAGAAGATGATATTATAGTAAGTGATAAATAATCCAATGACAGCTATATAAGCCGATATTTTGTGCGGTATGGAGTCAATTAAGTTGCTTATGTGCTGCAGAAGATTCCGCCACTCATGCTGCAACTGGACAGCTACTTCTGTGTTATTCTGAGAAGGCTGAAATTGTCGTCTTATCATGTCCCAGACGCGTTCTATTGGTGATAGGTCTGAAACCGGGATGACCATGGAAGGGTTTTAAATCCCCGAAGGCATTGTTAAGAATGTCATGCACTATGTGCTCGAGTATTGCCTTGCTGGTGCATGGAACCTGGGCGACATGACAGCATAGTCAGAACAATTGGCAGAAGAATGTCGTCAACATACAAGCAAGTCGTTAGATTGGCTTGCAGAACAACTAGAGGAAATCGATTGTTCTGTCAAATGCCCCCTCCCACACAGACTGCCACAACACGTGTGATGGCTAAGTGGCACTTGGCAACAAATGCGGGATCGAAATTCTGGTCAATCCTTTTCCACATGCTTTTGCGGCTGTCATCAGCTCTGAGAGGGAAGCAGCATTTGTCACTAAAAACAACATGTCTTCAATTGGACGCTATCCAGACTGATCGAGCTCGTCCAGATTGCTCTGTGTATGTTGCCACTCCAGCCAGTTCTAATTATGTTGACTGTCAATAATAGGAACCTTAAGGGACGTTGGCACCTAATACCACCTTCTGCCAGTCATCCATGAATAGTATTTCCCGATACAGGATGCATGTGTGAGTACAACCGGTTTCGAATGACAACAGTTACGCCATTGGTGTGAGCTTGAACCCTCTCCCGACTGCGCGATCCTCTCGAGAAGTTGTCTGTCAGGGAATTTTTAGGATAGTTATGAAGCGAGCAAGAGTCAAAGCTTCCAGAAGGAGGATTTGCCTCTTACTCGCTGAATCTCTACGATGGTTACATTCGCCTTCTCTGATCCACTGTTGCTAACACTGAGAAAATACCATATCGCTTCGAACAAGATGGAGACTGACACGTCTGTTGGACCAATCAACTTCCGTTTGGTCTTTTTTGCGATCTCTCTCTAAACCCGACAATCATTCGTAGCGCAGTCGAATACGTCGCAAATGTATATGTGTACACAACTTGCAATATCAAAACAGAAAATCTAGTTCAAATTGCTCGTAAGTGAGAACACCGGTCGTTTGAAATGCTGCACGATGTGTTGTTTTTGAATGTGCATAGTCACGGCTTCAAATGGTCGAAAAGCTCCGGCAAATGGGGATGAAGGAACTTTCGCTTGAATCAAAAAATTTAAGACATGACACCGTCAAATAAATTATAATTAAACAACGAATGGGCTTGTGAAACTATTTTATCTGTAGTAGTCAGTGATATATTTAGGAGCTGCTGTTAAATTATATAAGCGGGATGGCACATTCCTTTTTTTATTGTAATATAAAATTCGGTTTAAAAATGTTTAAAACACGTGGAAAGTACATATATTTTAATAATTTACGAAAATTCTTTTTTTGAATATATAAAGAAAATATATTTTTAAATGTCGCCTCATATCGTTGCAAATGGAGCCGAAACATAAAATAACTATAAAATCTATTCGAATTTTGAAAAACCTATCCAAGGCATATCGGCCTGAAGTACCAAATTTCATGTCAGTACGACGTTCAGATGTCCCGCTACAGGCGACACAAACATACAGAGAGGCTACTTCTTTTACTATTATTATATATACAGGGTGATTATAAAAAAAACCTTGCCAATATATGAGCCCCCTAGCGACCATACCGTTCAAAGAAACGGACATAAATTTTGGATGCAGGTTTTTTAAGGTATACGCTCAAGAATGACGTTAGAGTCACAGTGATACAATTTCGATATTTTTAAATGGCAACACCTAATATATTTTTTATTATTATTAGAATGTGATCTCTACAGTGAAAAACCATAAATAGCGTTGAAACGGTACTTGCAGCACCAAAAACGTCGGATCTAGGCAGAGATAAAAAAAAAGGGAAAACAACCGTGGCATTCACCAGAACATGAATTTCCGTTCCATTGTGGCCACATTCTACACTGTGTGTTCGACTCAGAACCCAGCCTGCTGAATCTCCTTCGATTAGAGAAGAAGAAACCAAGGTATGCAGCTTTCCAGGTTCGGCGTAAGACACCGTCTTGGCTGACGTCATCGCCGTAGGAGAAAGACAAAGCATTGTTATTTGAGTGCCGCTTGCTTTCTCGTACTTTGACTTGACCATCATGATGCTTACAGTGAATCAATGAAGTGAAATGGTAAAGCTCTATTACCTGAATGGGCAAAATGCTGCAGAGGCATTGCGTGTCCACCGCACAAACCATCGGCTAAGACGAGGCCCATGTTCTGTACAAGCAGTACGGGACTTGATACGCAAATTTAAAGAAAGTGGTTGCACATGCTATTGACCATGGCCTGGACGATCGAATGTGGAGAACACGGGATGTAGAGATCAACAGACTTTGGAGATCACATTCCAATAAAAAAAGTAGATGTTGCCATTTGATAATTTCGAAATTATGTCACTGTAACCCTAACTGTGAGAGACTGTTGTTTTTTCACATCATTCTTGAGCACATACCTTAAAATACCTGCATCCAAAATGTATTTCCGTTTCCTTGATGGCTAAGGTCTCATATATCGGCAAAGTTATTTTTATAATCATCCTGTACTAAAAACGTACACGTTGTTGTCCGGCATTTAGAATGAGTGGTTTTGGCAACCTAACCGAAAGTTTTTAATTTTAATTTTGTTATAAGAGAGTATATAGTTTAAACGTCTTTAGGTTTTCATGAATTCGCTGAGAGTTCCGTGAAGTATTTATCAGTTTGCAGATTTTCAGTCAGTATTTTAAATCCCGTGCAAGGACGGATACATTTTCTAGTGAATTATACAAACAGGATGAAAATAACACAAATCAATTTCCAAAATGCCTGTTTTGAACGAAATACGTGCCGGCACTCAAAATTTTCCATTGGCAATCACGCCAATTGAATAATATAATTCGATCCTTGTTATATAAATACTTTACTGTTTGCTGAAAATTCGGAATGAGAATGGAAATAACATAAATGAATTTCCGAAATATCTGTTTTGAACCAAAATCGTAACCAGTATGATAATGGCTACAAAAATGATTCACTGCTTACTGAAAATATCCTGTGCTCCGTAATTAAAGTATGAGATAGCATCTGGTAGCAGCAAATGGCGTCATTGGCAATCGTGCCATAGTAAGTACCATTCAAGACATAAATCTGTCATGAACATGAAGTTTCTTTGTCTTCAAATAACTAAAATACTAATTCGAGTTTAAAAAATATTATCTCGCCGATGTTTCAAGAAAAATTGCAAAAATTTTAATTGTATGTGACATCTCTAAAACCGGAAGTGGAAATACTTAGGAAGCCTTTACCGTGCTTGACATTTTATGCTCCATATCAGTAATTATCTAAACTCTAAATATTTTCAATCCTGCGAAATTGACTTTTAAAGGAACGTTTTTGTACGAGAAGTTGAAAAGATCCAAGCAATAGAAGTGCTTAATAACTTACCCTATGTGCTGCAATACTTGATATTGAATCCATGAAAGTTGTCATCTAAACTC
Organism: Amaurobius ferox; assembly: GCA_951213105.1. NCBI lineage: Eukaryota > Metazoa > Arthropoda > Arachnida > Araneae > Amaurobiidae > Amaurobius > Amaurobius ferox. The sequence continues at coordinate 159,578,090 of OX578140.1, read as the reverse complement.
TATCTATTGCCAATTTTCAGAAATGAAATCTCAAATGAAATAAATAATTTTGGCCTTGAAATTAAAGACCTCGGAAGTAGAAATTCTTAGTGAACTCCCCTATACTTTTCGTAGTTTAATTCTGCATCCATTTCAATCACCATCTAAGCACGTCTTGATAGATGATTCAAAAAATATTTCTTGTAATACTAACATTATTTTAGAAATAATGCCACCAATGAAAATAATTTATAAATGAAACAAATTTAAGTTCCAATTTATGATGTTTACGTATAATATCAATTTATTTTTGGATGTTTAAAGTAAATAATCATTCACTATTAAGAAAAATTTAAGACAATAAATGACACACGATGATATTATTAAATTTTAAAATAATAAGTTTTGAAAGGTATATTACTTTAAATCAACAATAAAAAACACTGAATATAAATTTTATGCCCGAATGAGTTGCTTAGTTAAAGTTTTGTGGGAATTAAATCTAGAGGAAAAAAGTTTCTTTTAGCATTTGTTTAAGACTGCTTACCAAACTTAAACAGCAGTTTCCAACATAAGTTTAAACAACTTTAGTTTTAGTTTACTTAAAATTTAATATTTATATGTTAGAGAACGTGAGGATTTAAAATCTTACAAGCCGTATTCATTATAGAATGTAAAATTTTATTTAAAAATCCATGGCTTACGTAGAAAGATACTTTTCACTAGTAGAAAGATCACTTTTGAGTGATACGTTTGAAACACATATGATCTACTTTTGTGAGGTTTAGTATTTAATTTAACTTTAGCTATTTAGAAGGATTCCTTTACTGTATTTAAAGAATATTAGTAAAAAGTCATCCAGAATCGGATGTGAAGACTGCGCCAAAGAAAGTTTCCTTTCAAAACGTATTTCAAAAGTAGTTATTACGTTACATAGTAGAACACCTAAAATACTAACAATATCCCAGTTATTGCAGTTTTTTCACACTGCTTGGATGCCCCGGCCACACAAACAGCTACCATAAGCCTTCGGGTTGGTCGTGTGGTCTGGGCTCTCTACACTGCTTGGATGCCGGCCACACAAAGAGCTTCTGCAAGTCTTCGGGTCAGTCGTGTGGTCTGGGCTTTTCACACTGCTTGGATGACCCGGTCACTTATCCTGTTGCTCATACCCTAGGGTGAGTCGGGTGACCTGGGTCTTCCACACTGCTTGGATGAGGGCGTGGTAGTCCAGTGGTTAGCGCGCGGGAATTGCACTCTGTAGGCCCGGGTTCGAATCCCTCCGCTGCCAAAACTTCCGCCGCGTTCACGCGGAGTACGATCACGTTAAACATGTTTGTCCGTAAGTCCTTCCATGAAGTTGGTAGTAGGGGAAGGAGGGTACGGTCCCTGTGGATGACTCTCACCACTGGGTTTCGGTCTAAATTGGGTGGCTCTTCCCGGCCGTCCAAACAGTTACCTTACATCTTTCAGGTAGGTCGGACGGTTTGGGTCTCAACAACAACAACACTGTTTGTATAAAGGCTTAAATTCATAAAGTATGGTATTGTCTTCTTAAGCATTTATTAAATCATTGTTATTAAAAGTATTATTAAAAATAATTTTAATATCATTTTACTATAAGTAAATAGGATAAAATGATAAATAGTATATTTGTAATAATCTTTGTAAGAAAATGTTCAGTATTGAAGAATGTATATTTTATTTTGCAGACATATAATTTCATAAACACAAGAAAATGCATGTTGGTGAGCAACTCTTTTGTATTTATAAGATATTTTATTTTGATATATAAATAAGGAACAGTATTTCCTATTTAATTTCGTGCGTAACAAAAACAATTCTCCATTAGAGAGGTCTGAGGGGTTTTGTTAGCATAATGATTTTCGTGTTGTTGGTTGTGTTACTTGATCAAGTGCGTTTGAGAGTGTCGTGGAGGAGACGCAGACGTCCAAGGTTGCTGTGTAGATTTTCTGGCTCTATACTCTCAGAAACGCTCAGCTGGACTTTAGAAAGCTTAGTACTTTTACTGTACCAAATCCTTCCATTTGCAGTACTGTGTCATGCATTCAGCACCATTTTTCTTTAACACAGTGAAGCTTGGAGGTATGCATCGTCACTTTAAATCACCTTACAGCACTAAAGTTTTTCTTGCACTCAAATTTGCGTAAAGTAATCGGTTCTCTATCAAACGAAACAGACCTGAAATCTCTACAACGTTTAGTTCGCAAGTTATAAGAACCGATCTCCAATTTTGAGCATCTAATTTCCTTCCCCATCGTTCGCCTTAGCAGTGAAGCACGATATAGTCACGTGCAATGTTGTACACAGCCACGATTGCTCTTTCAAAGTGTATATAATTTTTTCAAATTGCATTTTGCCATGAGCGATGGTGAGCAAGATCTTGCGTAACGCTAGAACGTTACATGTAATTTCACAAGTGTCAGTCGCATAAACGATTTGGAAAATGTGAAGTCTACGTTAAAACAAAATACAACGCGAGGTAGAATTAGCATTTATTACAAACTAGCTGTACACCTGTGTTTCATACAGAATGCATAATGCAAAGAAACTTAATTCAAATATTGTAATGACATTTAATATTTTAAGTCTTTCTTTTCAAAATAAATATCTCGAAATATATATTCGAAATTATATATTTTATAATAATTCTTACAAAAGGGGGAGTGGTGAGTTTTTTGGTGAGTTCTCTATGTTGAGTGGAGAGTGCTGAGATAATAAACAGACAGCCAGACAGAAGCTCAACTTGAAATTTTATTTATATTGACTATAACAAACTTAATAAAACAGTAGCTCCTTTGTGGACTACAGTAACTGTTCTTCTTCTAGGGACAGAAATAAAGATTGTTGCTTTCCCGTGATTATAAGACAAACAGCCAGACAGACAAATTGATTTCAATTTTATTTATATATATTTGCTAAGATTTTATGTATTTTGTGAAACTGATATTTAAACTTGCTGAACACATTGCGAAAATTCAGCAGGGACTAAGAAACATATTTATCAAATTACATTAGATTTTCAACATTCACAGTTAGTTTTCCCTTAGTCACCATTTACGTTTAAAGTTTTAAATGACCTAATACGCAACACATCATGACAAATATATCCTTTAGTAAATGATAGTAAATTTCCCTATAAAATATATTTCTTAAAAATCGCACCTATAGATCTCGAGAACACGCTGGGAATAGATAGATGTAGTAGTCATAATTAAAATTTAAATAATTTCGCTCGGTTGACAAAACTTTTGTGCTAGTTTGATTATTTGTCTTACATAATAAAGGAAAATGTCTATGTGTTAAATCTTATTTTATCCCTTAGCCCGATTTACAACAATTTTAGGCGATATTCTCGCAAATCGATTCCATAGCGACCGAAAAAATTGTTGCAGAATTTTTATTTTGACAGCATCGGAAAGAAAAATCGAACTTTGGAATCTATACAATTAATATATACATTTTTGTAATTTTTTAAAGAAATACATAATTTTCTTATGTTTGAAACCTACCGGATTTTAATATTGCGATATACAAAATCTGATGTGGGCAGCACATGAATTTCCCTGAAGTCTCATATTCACGGTCTCTTTATTTCTTCAATAATTCATTAAACTAAGTTTAATTGTACAAAATGACAGCCAAAAGTATTTCAAATTACACTGAATCTGTTCTTTCAAATTAATTTTCATTCTCAGTTGGTAACTGGACTTCTTTTCAAAAGTAGAGAAGCGAAAATGTGAAAAAACTAAAATATATAACGAACGGCTAGTCCTATAGTTTAATGGGCTTGGTCTTATTATTTATACCGTTGAAAATTACGTATAAAACTGGTATTTAATTAATATATTGGAGCATACGCGGTCTTTAACACTTTACAACAAAGTTGAAAAGTGTTTAAGACTTTGTTCATTCTGTCTGTCTGTCTGTCTGTCTGTCTGTCCGTTAGCACGATAACTGCCGTAAAAATGACTTAATCAGCATGAAATTTTAGTATGTTGTTCAGAGGGTCTGTAGAACCTATGGGACTATAAATGAATAATATCACCCAATTAGTTTTGGATTGAACCCGGATTGAAAAAATGAAATACATTAAGCCCTATGGGACCTAATTTTTCAAACATTTTTTAAGCTGATTTAAAATTCACAAATTGCTTCGAAAATGTTAGGTAATATTTAAATTGTTCCATAAAATATATATAAAAAATTCAGCGAAATATATTCAGTAGTTTTGTAAATAAAAATTAAAATAATAATTACACATCTTATATGAAACGATCACGTCACCATGATATGAAACGATCACATGACCCACTTCAAAATGATTATGGCATCCATCTTGTTTCAAAATTGTGATTTTTTTAAGTTCTTTTTAATTCATATTGAGTGTTGTATCCGTCCTGAAACTACTTTATTTTTGCTTAAATTCTGTGCATCTACATACTGAAACAACGCAATGGCAATATATTTGAGTTTAAATGCTCATCTAAATTTGATTATTTCTACTTCTAAGCCTATTTTTCACCTATGTAAAATGTAAACAGCAAAATATATAGAGTGAGTTGTATTAGAATTCCTGTATTTTTTTAACACAAAATAATTTAGTCCATGGAGTCTGCATGGCTGATATGAATGAAATATTAATTGATTTCATAAAGAGAAGGACGATTTTTTTCGATGAAGTTTCAAGCATAGAGTTTAATTTTTTGTAGCTCCATGGTCTTAAACAAAATGTTTAAATAAAATAAATTATTATAGTATTGTGATGAATAAAATGAATGGGAGAAAGTTATGAATGAAATCTTGTTTTTATAGAGAGATCCAGGCGTGTTATTTTTTCTATGACGTCATTTGAATTAATTTCAGTTGTTTTCAATGAAGTTTTCAAATATAATAAATTTTCGTAGTATTATGATAATTCTAAAACTATTACAGAGGAATGTATAACATTTTAGAGATATTTAAACCAGGCAATTTATATTTCAATGCCGTCATTTGAATGAAGTTCATTTTTTTCGATGAAGGTTTAAGTTTTTAAATATAAATTAATGCAGTATTGTGATAAGTTTTAATATATAACCGAGGAATGTATTGCATTTTAGACTTGTTTAAATAAAATTGCATTGAAGTTGGAAAGTGTTTCATAATCAATGCTTTAAGCATGATTTATCTTTCTTGTTTATATTAGATTTTGACGATTTTTGCTGACCATTTCGCAAAAAAAGGCAGATTATTTCTTTTTGAATCGTACCAAAACCTAATCAGCACCAGGGTATCCCCAGCACCAGGGTAAGAGATGTATCTACCAAATTTTGTACAATTTGATATATTAGTTTCTCAGCTAGAGTAGAGACATGCAATTTATTGCAGGCCATTTCGCAAAAATAGGCGGGTTCCTTTATTCCGAATCGTACCCAATACTAATCAGCACGATGGTCACCTACAACAGACTTACCTATCAAATTTCATGAAATTTGGCCCATTAGTTTAAATTGAGTTGAGTGGGTTTGAGTTGAGTGGATACATACATTGCACACACAGACATATAGACACACACACAGACATAGAGACACACACACAGACGTCACACTAAAAATAGATTTTAGAGGATCCAAAACGTATATGTCAGTCGAAAACTCGAGTAGCGATTTTCGGTATGATTCCAATATTTTTCCTATATATTCTCTTTATTCATTAAAATGAGCTAATTTTAACTACATAACATGCACAATTAATTGAATTACAGCGACTTTACACTTTTAATTTCGTTTTTATTTGGTAACCGGATTCTTAAAACCGACAGGCGAAATTGCGAAAAAAAAAAAAACTAAACTATCTGCAAAACGGGTAGATCTAAAGTAATGGGGGTTTGTTTTATTCTTTTGAAAGTCAAAAATTACGTATAAAACAAGTATTTAATTGGTATATTTGAGCATACGTAGACTTTTATTTTAGATTTGACGATTTTTGCGGACCATTTCGCAAAAAATTTGGTTATTTTTTCCGAATCATATCAAAATCTAATCAGAACCAAGGTAACCAGCAAGTGACTTATCTATCAAATTTTCTGCAATTTGATCAATAAATTTTTTAGTTAGAGTAGATACATACAGGTACAATTTTTGAGGACCATTTCGCAAAAAAATGTAGGTTCTTTTATTTCGAATTGTGCCAAAATCTAATCAGCATCAGACTCACCCACACATGACTTACTCACCAAATTTTGGGAAATTCTGTTCATTAGTTTTTCAGTTAGAGTGGATACATACAGTACACACACAGACACACACATATACACACACACAAACGTCATACTAAAAATAGATTTTTCAAAATTAATATAAAAGTTTAACATGATGCAAAATTTTTACATTTCATAAAGGATTAACTGTTTAAACACTAAGATTTTGGAATAAACGCTACATTTGTGTTATGCGTAGGAAAGAAACGAGTGCCACCTATCTCTCAGCTACATATTACTTAGTTCTAACTTTTAAGTAAAATAAACACTTTCATAAAATTTATCAATGGGAAATGTTTCACTGCACTTGCAACTTTGGAGTTACATTTCTGGTTCCATTGCTAAAGCAGTAAATACAATTTCAAGTTTATATCACATATATTCAAATCCTTAATTCCAATAAACACCAAAAAAGAACCCAATTCTGAAGTTTCAGTGGCATAATTGACTCTTTTCTTCTCCATCGTCAATAATCAATGGGCCCCCTCAGATGAAGATAGAATGGGAAGAAAAGGTTATTTCCCTCCTTTAAACCCAAGGTCACAATTAAAGAACTTATTTCTGTGAAGTTAGACTTTTGAGAAACTTGCGGTTACCTGCATTAGCGAGCTCTCTAATTAAGGTTCGTTTCTGAATGGCGGGAGCAATTATGGGACGCCGTGTATTGATTTTGCAAATATCAATAGAATGCAAATTAAATGATCCTCAGAGGAAATACATAGTCATACAAATCAATGCATTTAATTGAACTAAAGATCTATTTTATGAAAAATTCTATTTAAATTTTTAGAATACGAGGCTCCCAGATATTCTTCTTGAATTAATAAAATTTCGTTTTAAGATAGACTGCTGTGACATTTGGCCACATTTTCTCCTCTACATGATGTTATATATTCAGATTTTACAATACATTATCTGCCTTTCTTTCATAATTCATTTCATTGATTTTAATTGCACTCAATTTCAAGGATAATTAATTGAAATTTACATTGCATTTACAATTTTAATTCAATTTCTAGTTTCATTGGGCAACTTTAGGTATTTTCAAAGGCGACGTATTAAAATAAGAAAAAATGAAATTTCTCAAAACGGTCAGTTCTAGACTAATGGGGTTGCTTGTGTTATTTTTGGCGTCAAAAATTACGCATGAAGCAAGTATTTAATTGATACATTTGTGCATACATAGTATTTTACTTCCGAATTTGACTATTTTTCCGGGCATTTGCCAAAAAAAGAGACATGTCCTTTTGTTCCCGAATTGTATCAAAATCGAATCAGCACCAGGGTCTAACACAAATGACTTACCCTCCCAATTTTGTGAAATTTAGACGAATAGTTTGTTAGCTAGAGTGGATACATATATTGCACACACACACATACGCACACACACACATACGCACACACACACATACACAAAAACATAGAGAGAGACACACATATAAACATACAAACATACATACACACATACACACAAACGTCATGCTAAAATTAGTGTTTTAGAGTTCCAAAAACATGTAGATCCGTCAAAACCTCGAGTTACGATTTGACACGATTTCAATTCCTTCAATGTACATTATTGCCATGCATTTTGCAGGGAAAGTAAAAAACAATATCTTGGATTATTTATTGCTTGAGCAATAGTTTAATAGATTTATTTTCCAAACTATAACGAATAACCCGGAGTTATCCGGTTCCTAAATATGCGGTCGCTGAGTAAATAATACAGATAAAGATAGCACAATTTCCAAATCGTCTATTTTGAAATAAAATCATTCTCGAATTTTCAAAGTGCATGTATGCCAATTGTACAAGACGGATGTAAATAAGCTCCCTAAATAAGTTCCTTTGATATGACCTAAATAAGCGCACTGAAAATAGCAGACAGATAGAGAAGTTAGATGTTATTTCTTTAGTTTCGTTTCTTTGAAACGTTCTTGAGTCCTTTCCTATCCCCGAAAATGCTGACTTTTTAATCGTGTACTTTAAACATTTAATTCAGACTAACTTTATTAGAATTTATTTCCTGCTTTTTAAAAGCCTCGTCATGATCGATGTGTGAATATCTGTCTATTTCAACTTCTTTGACGACAAATTTTAGTATACCTTCTAACGTCCTAGAGAGCTAAAATGTGACAGACAGCTTTGTCTTGTAGAACATTTTAATCTAATAAAATGTGGGCGGATCTTCGAATAATAGATCCGGCATTTTTTTTACGAAATAACCCGCAAAAATTGCATTGTTGCAAGATAGTTAAAAAATGGTCAAATATTCCGCATCGTTCGAGAAAATTTTAACCAGTAATAATGAAAATTTAATTGCTGCCAAGTTTCTAATTAATGAATATTTCTTGTAATTTGCCACCGCTAAAACTGGCCATGGTTGGTTATGAATGAATAGTATAAAAAACTTTTTAGGTTACACGGTTTTAGTCAAGTGCACAAAAACGTAAAAAATAATTTTTAGCTATCGCACAATTCTTGGTCATATGAGACTAAAAATAAAACCTTGGGGCACGCGTATATGAAATGTATTTGGACATTGATAGAATAAGGAACAATAGAAGTGATGACATAGAAACGACATATATAAAAATGATTACATTCAATACATTTAAAATTTTTTTCTACAATTTTGATTTAACAGTTCATCATTCTTATAGCAAAAAACTTACTATTAAATATGCAACTGTCTACAAATGTACTGGCCTTTTGCTTTATCCCTAACAGAAAGCAAGAGTCCCTTAACTCTCACCCGTAATAAAACGGTTCAATCCTTCAAAATTATTGTTTAGCATCATCTGTTCGACAATTGCACTATTGCCTTTCTATCGCTTAACGTCATTGCTGTTCTATCGCTTAGCGCCATTTCTGCACATATATACACCTGGATAAAAAGTATACAATAGATCTAAAACTTTTCAAATTATTTGTCTGGTCGATCATTTCTTTGATACCCTGTATAAGTGATAACTAATATTTGTCTGTCCGACTTTACGAAAATTTTGAAGTACACAAGTATTCGATATCTGAAAATGTAACTAATTATATTTTTAATAATTTTATTCGCGTTGCCGAAATTATTCATTTAATAGTTTTGCTTTAAAGTATTTAAACATTCAGTGTACGTAAGACATATAAGTTTCGTTGAGGACGGAAGGGTTTAGAAAGTATTTGCATTTGGTTAATGATCATACAATAATTGAGTTTTGGAGGGATTATTATTGCATTTAATAATATTGTTCGGGTGTAGTGCGTACTAGTGCTTGCGATCTTATCCTATGATTTTAAGAGAGTATATACTGCAAGAGGGCTGATGGGAAGGAAACAAGCAAATTCATAGCTTTACTATAAAAATGGTCCTGTGTTGCTTGAGTCTTAAAATACGTCCGTTACTAAATAATACATCTACAGAATTGTCACATGCACAAATACATAATTGCTCAAACCGCCGTCAAGCCATTTCCTGGTTTCAAACCAAATTCCCACGCATGTCCTCCGGAATCGCAAAAAGAAAAAAATATCATTTTTACCAGAGAGAAGGCGCTGCTAAAAACTAAACTTCAGTTCCAAAGCAGACATACGAGAAAAATCTGCTGGCTACCAGAGAAAGAAGATCGGAATCAAAATTCTTCATTTTTATGTCTTTTGTATTTGCTTCAGATAACGTAAAATGTGCCAATTCTGATGTATTTAAAAATTGCATATGAAGGAATTGTCCTACGGATTGGACTCAAACTTCTCTGGAAGGAACGTTCTTCGGTCTTTCTGATGGTGTCAAGATGTGAACTCTGTGCTTCGGTTGCTAAAGGAATGATTTGTGTGAAAATTGCTCAAAAGCATAATAAAACATAAAATGAAAACTACAATTCTGGTTCAAATTTAAAAAATCTCGCCGAGACGCACTGCCTCGTGTCTTGAAATAGCTCTACAGCAAATTCTACCGCTGTTCAATGCTTTGATTTTCCACTACAGGTGACACACACAAACATAGATAGAGAGAGATTTTTTTTTACTATGTAAGATACACCCCATTTTATGGCGGGCTTAACATCCAGTTATGAAAGAATAGTTGAACGGTCGTCACTTTTACCTTTCAAAAATAATGTCATACTTTATGCATTGTTTTTCCATACTAGAATAGCAAACTATTTCTCTTTTATGGATGAATATTTATTGAAAAGAAAAACTGCGTACTTGAAAGTAAAAATAAACAGAACCGCAAAACCGTATTTTTAAAGATTAATGATCCAGTTGATGGATCGGCCGTTGCCACGTAAATGATCCATAAATCACTAACTTTTTCTCCGTTCACTAGTTACTTGAAATTCTCTATCAATCAATGTCTTGGGTTTCTTGTAATCAAGGATCCAATAAACTCGATGGAAACCAATAATATATGTCTCCAATGGTTTCCGATTCGTTTAACCGCAAATATATATATATATATATATATATATATATATATATATATATATATATATATATATATATATATATATATATATATATATATATATATATATATATATATATATATATATATATAATTGAAGAACTTTTATTTTACTCGTATTATACATACCTGAGATAAATCATTAAAAGAAAATGTTCTGTATAGCATAAGTGAAAGGAAGATGGACAGAAATGTAAATGTGACATCAAAAGTACTATACAACAAGCCGTTGGATATTTTAAAAAAACATGATAAGAAAGATAAATATATGTATATATATATATATATATATATATATACATATATATCGACAAGTTTTTATATGCATTACGCGTTTAAAGAAATTATTTAACTCACATAAGACACCATCTAAATATTTTTTAATGTTTAAAATGAAAAAAAAAAATGTTCAAAATATTGTTCAAATATGTAACATTAACTATGAATCACACTCTCACTCGAAATGACTTAAATAAAAGTTATTAAAGTTTTTCTGCACCGAATACTAGATGTACGGACAACAAGAAAATTTGCTATGCGCCGACATTTCGTAAATTATTGTGATGACCCATGAAGTCAGTAATACCTCGTAGTTGTCTTTAAATTTTGATAAGTGACTAAGACTTCATGTGAATACTATAGTCAAGTTTACTGAGGAAGAAATATATTTGATGAATAAGATTAATTAAGAAGCCTGATGCAATGACATGTATATAACTACCTGGAGAATGGTATTTTTAAAAATACAACAAAGTGCAAAAATTTTACCCACTTTTGTGTAAATCACAAAAGAAAATATGAAACACGCCAGACTCGTTTGATGCGTCATAAACAACTGGAAACGTAACGAAAAGGTGTAACACGCATTCATTAGACTACAAAGAGTGGGGTAAGCGATAACCCCGCTCTCCACTGACTCCCTAGGGGGCGTAATGGAAAGTGTAATGCACCGTTCTTAGTCTACCCATTATGGCATCGCTATTGGAGAAGCTATAGCCACTCCCTACATTCATTGACAGGAGGGTACAATAGATAATGCAACGAGTGGTCTTACTCTACCTGCCAAATTGTCCACCAATAATGGGGGAGTTTCACTTTTCGTTATGTTTGGACTTCCATTAAACGAACTTCCACAACAGTGCCAGTTTGAGTGAAAATTGCTCAAAATTGTGCAAAACCATAAAATAACAAAAAGCTATTTACAATAAAAAGAATATGATGTGGGCAGCACATGACTTTTCTTATATAATGCAATGTATTTAATACTTTTACAGTAAAAACTATATAGGTTATTCTTATAGTAGATACTCATATTTTTTCCAATATATTGAATTTCTTTAATTAGTCGTCCTTTTCATTGATTTAGCGTCATTTTTCTCCATTTGGCGAGATTTTCGTTAATTTGGTAACATTTAAAAAGTCGCCAAGTTGACGACATTCCGCCAAATTCGTCGCCAAAATATCGCCAAGCGTTATGGACGGAGAAATAAGTCATTCTTATAGCAAAATAAATAACTATTGGCGTTCAAATACAAATGCATTACTCAAAGTATCTTTTCTTATTGGAACGAGCTAGATCCACGAGAATGATGTCAACAAATTTATCGCATGATATTACATATTAAATGTGAACATGTTTCACAACAGTTAATATTTTTTTTAATTTATGGTATTTTTTGACAAATTTATTTAAAAAGTGTGCAGTATCTCGAGAACGGTTCATCCTAACGTTCTATAGTTTGTGTCAAGCGTTTTCTAAGGAAAAATTACATAAGAAATGCCTATTTGTGTAACTTTATTAAAGGTTTTGATTTTTTGAAGATTTTGTTCAACATTTCACTCGAAAATTTAGGTGGGTTCTGAACATTTGAATGCGTTTAAAAACAATAGGCTTCCCGTATTCACGGATTGTGATTTTTGTACCAAATTTCACTAGAATCACTGCATTCGTTCGTGAGATATCGTCTTCACAGGCTCACTGACACACACACACATACAGATATCACCTCAGAAATGTTCGATTCGTGATCAGGGATGATTGAAACGTGCTCTCCCGTCGAAAACTCGAAATCGAATTTTCGACTCCGTCACAATACTTTCCTTATACATTACTATGTATATAAGAAAGTAATATATATATTGCCGATGTATGTTGTAACGGAAACAGCGCTATCTCAGCGCCAAATTTCGTAGCTATCTAATGCTTAGATTTTCCGCTACAGACGACACACACACAGACAATCGAGTATCCTTGAAAAATTACGGAAAATAGTCTTTCAAATTTAAGTTAAAAAGCTCAATGTTAAGTAAAATACTTTTAATTTTGATTTTATTACGTTAAATTGTATCTTCAAAAATAATATTTTTCGTACACAATTTTATATAGTATTATTTACCTTAGTGAAACAACTTGAAATTATCTCAATAAATTAATTTTTATATTATCGTCCACAAGTCATGAAAGAATAAGCGTGGAAACGCTAAGTATTGATTAAGTCTAACTGTAAGTTTACAGAGAATCTTTACTGAACATATGGAACTTTGGCACTGATTCAATATTTAATTAATCAGCTGAAAGCTATGATATTAGACAAAACATCTTACATAATAAAGGAAAATATCTCTCTGTGCGTGTGTGTGTGTGTGTGCAATCGGTAACGCGAAATCTAAGCATCGTACGACCATGAAATTTTGGTACATAGATAATTAAGGACCCGAATAGAAGCACATCGGCGTTATTTATTTTCTTAATTTCAAATTCAGTTTTTAGTTATTTTATATTTTGAAAAGATTTTGGGCGATATTCATACAGATCAGTTTTCTAGCGATTTAAGATATTATCACAACATTTCCATTTTGACACAATCGGAAAGAAAAAAAATTCTCTTTCAAACAAATGTTAATCGGAGTCTGTACAATTAATAGACGATTTTCCGTCAACTTTTATATTTTATATATATTTCGTTAATATATATACTTTTCGCGCGCTTAAAACCTTCCCGATTTTTATATTACGATATAAAACAAGTGACGTGCCATTCAAAGTTCTTATTTTAACAGCAGTTCCTAAATAAATCAAATCCAGAGAAAAAATAATTGCATGAACCCATCCGTTGATTAATTAATTTTTTTTAACTGAGCCGTATCTTACATTTGAAGAATACACTTAGCTTTCTTTCAACAGTTCCTTTCCGGTGCTGTTCTGATTATTGAGGCCACCCCACGCACTGGAAACTAAGCTGTTTTATCTAGAGCTCCTCTACTACAAGCTGACTTATCAAGCATATTGAAGCCCATAGGTTTCCATACTACAGTCACAGAATTTACAAAATAAGTGTTTAAAGTTAATACTTTATATAACAAAAGAAATTTCAATTAGAATATTGTAGAATTTAGCTCGCACAAGTATGCTCCATTACCGGGTATCCAATTATTTATTAGCCATTGTTTTCTTCTTTCTTCGTTTCTAGGAAAGCGAAATAGCCTAAAACCCTTCTAGAATGTTTAGAGCAATTCAGTGCAGAACAACCACCCATAATTATTTCAATTATACTTCCTAATGTGAAAATACGAATAGAGTTAATGAATTGCGCTTCCACCTACGGTGGGCTTCAATATGCTTGATGAGTCAGCTCGTATATAGAGCAGCCTTAGTTTTATCTATTGAGACCACTCCATGCATTCTAGGGTCGCATAATATCTTCGCAAGTGAAGGATTTTCCCAATACGTACTATTTTAAATGTTATTTACATTTTATTTATTTATTTATTTATTTAGATAAATTAATTCAATTTCGATTAAATTTTTTGTTATTTTCTTTCGATTAATATTTTAGCTACTCTTTAGATTAATAAATTTCATTTATCCCTGAACTCATAATAAATTTCATTTATCCCGAACAACGCAAAGTACCTTTTCCAGCTGTGTATAAAGTGTTATTGCAAAACAATTGTTAAAAAAACCCACATTTTTATAAGCGAACAACGTAAACAAGCCCTAATCTTCCAACATGTGCATATGCTTGTTGCCATTCAGCAAAAGATAAAAACATAGGTAAATTGCTCATACTCGGAATTATATTGTTCGATACTTTCTCAAAATTAGTGCATTTCTGTTACTCTCACTAGCAATTATACTTTAATATAAAATGACGTGTTTAATTTAAACTTCCGCACACCATTATCAGTTTTCGACCGAAAAGAAATAATTTCTATGCTGCTTTAGAAATTGAAAGTTAATAGATAGATGAACTGAGACTCCATTTTCATTAGGAATTTTGACATCTAAATTATAAAAAGCTTTCGATGAGTGAACGAAACATGTACTATTATAAGACTTCATATTTCATTTCACTATTGAAATGTAATATATTTGGACAGACTCTATGGAAATGAAATTGAAACTAAGGACAAAGCGTTTTTTAAAAAAAGAAAGGTCTTTTATTTAACATCCTAAAAGACGTACAAAATATTGTTAAAAACTGCCAGAGCGCTTTCGGACGTATATACGCCCTTCATCAGTGGCTACATGAGTAGAAATTACTACTCATGTAGCCACTGATGAAGGGCGTATATACGTCCGAAAGCTCTCTGGCATTTTTTAACATTATTTTGTACGTCTTTCAGGATGTTAAATAAAATACCTTTCGTTATTTTTCGAAACTCTTTGTCTTTGGTTTTATCTATTGTATGCAGACGTGATGCCAATCTTGATTCTAAAATTGAAAATCTGTCTGTTTGTGGGTTTGTATCCTCACCAAGTAAGAACGGCTGCACCAACATACATAAAATTTTATAGGTAGATTAAATTTAGTCCAGGTTTCAAGTTTCTAGGAACAGGTGTTGTCGATATATTAAAAAATCTGATGTGGGTAGCACATGACATTCCCTATATAATGCAGTGAATTTACTACTTTTACAGTAAAAAATAGGTTATTCTTATAGTAGATATTTAAATTATTTCCAAGATATTGAATTTTCGTCAATCAGTCGTCATTTTTATCCATTTGACGAGATTTTCGAAAATTTGGCAACATTAAAAAAAGTCGCCAAGTTGGCGACATTCCGCCAAATTCGTCGCCAAAATCTCGCCAAGCGTTATGGACAGAGAAATAAGTAATTCTTATAGCAGATCAATGACTATTGCCGTTCAAATACAAATGTATTACTCAAAGTATATTTTTTCATGAATGGAATGAGCTAGATCCACAAGAATGATGTCACCCAATTTATCGCATGGTATTGCATATGAAAAGTGAACATGTTTCTCAACAGTTAATATATTTTTTTTTAATTTATAGGATTTTTTGATAAATTTATTTAAAAAATGTGCAATATCTCCAGATTCGGAGAACATTTTCCAGAACGGTTTATGCTAGCATTCTAAAGTTTATGACAATCGTTTTCTAAATAAAAATTACATAAGAAATGTCTATTTGCGTAACTTTATTAACGGTTTTTATGTTTTGATGATTTTTTCAAAATTTCACTCGAAAATTTAGGGGGTTCTGAACATCCGATTACGTTTAAAAACAATAGGCTTCCAGTATTCACGGATTGTGATTCTTGTACCAAATTTCATTATAATCGCTCTATTTCTGCGTGAGATATCGTCTCCACAAGCTCACTGACACACATACTTTCACTCACACATACACATTCTTTCACACACACACACACAGACATCACCTCAAAAATGTTTGATTCATGATCAGGGATGCTTGAAACGTGCTCTCCCGTCGAAAACTCGAATTCGAATTTTCGACTCCGTCACAATACTTTCCTTATGCATTATGTATATAAGGAAAGTAATAAGCATTTTCAGCTTTAAAAGTTAATGTTTATTAAAACACAAATTACGAACATAATTAAAGTTACATAAGAGCATACTACACATTTTATTCAAGGAAGGGAAGGGATCGTGTGAGACCCTATGATACTTAAATTATTCAAATAACTCCAAATTCGACCTATTATTATTATGGACGGCACATACTTTGTTCTTTTTGATTCTGGTTTGTAGGTTTGCATTTTCCGGACACGGTGGAATGATTCTGCACATTTTAAAACACATCATGGTTGCACTTATCTGCGTAACACAGTTTCATTGCACTTCTGCCATACGGTCATCTCTTTCGCAATCATTCGCTCTCGGAAAATATTATTTTCGAATTTATATATTGTGCTTAATTAATTGTTAAACAGAATAAAAGTTGTGCGGTTATATTTTATTCTAATACAATTTTAGAACTTTCATTTTTCCATATATAGGGTAGTCCAAAATGTCATAGACAAACTTAACGTGTAGGCCTGGCATACAAAAACAAGTCCGTTTTATATAGGAACAAACGCCAACGTGAGTTGTTAGAGATGTAGGAAGAAGCAAAATGAAAGGGGTGCAAATAGTAGAACACAGGTTTATTAGACATAACAATTACAAGTATTAATAACAATTGTTCATTATAGTATTAAGGTATGTGTTCAAAGTTCTTACCATTCACAGATAGACATGTCTGGCAACGTCGACGCATGGATGGGCGAACGCGTACAAAATTGCCAAGAGGTTCGCGGACACGCGATACTGCTTCAACGACTCCAAGGCCAGCGTAGAATGTTTCATGGGTCTCGTAATGAGTACGACAGTTCAGTTGTTAGCTCACAGGGATTGCAAGTTTGATTTCCACCTCTGCCAATGTCGTCGTGTTCACGCAGAGTACGGGCACGTTAAATATGTGGGTCCGTAAGTCCCTCCGAGAGGTTAGTAGTTGGGAAAGAAGTGTATGGTCCCTGTGAACGCCTCCCCACTGAGTTTCAGTCTACATATGATGTCATTTCCCGGCCGTCCAAACAGATATCTTATACCACCGGGTAGGTCGGATGGTCTGGATCAAAGCTAGTAAACAAAGCTTTTGAGGTAACCTCCATAGGACGAAATCAATTGGGGACAAGTCGGGGTACTATGGTGGCCAAATGACGGGCTTTCCCGGCATATCCATCTTTCAGGAAACGTCCTATTGAGAAAGTCCTGCCCATCCTGGCTAAAACATGTACAGCTGCGGATGGCAAGAAATTTAAAAATCTACTTTAACACTATGATAAACAATTGTAATTGATATTTGTAATTGTTATGTCTAATAAACCTGTGTTGTATTATCTCCTCAAGATAGCGCTTGCGATCACATGTTCCTATGCAAAACGGCCTTGTCTTTGCATGTCTCATTCACACTAAAGTTTGTCTAAGAGCTTTTGGACCATCCTGTATTGATCGATTTTAGTATTTTTTGTAAATTTGTCCGCAGATGAGACCAGGATACTTCAAATCTGCCTCTGAAGATAACTTTTTATGGCGATACCAGAGTTTCTTGTACTTCGTTTCATAGGAATTAAATAAAATAATTTAATATGTTTTGAATAACAGTATTATTACTGTAGAATTTTTCACATAATTGCGAATTTAAAATTTCTTTATATTATATATTCCGTAAAAAGAAAGAATATACTATTACTGTTTTAATAAAAGTGCCCGCATAAAATATAAATGTCTGCATTGACAATGTTTACCATTTTCATATTTATCTCTATAGGTGACGAAAAATATGTAGGTGCATGCACGACGCAGATACAGTGAGATTATAACGCTAATTTTAGACAAATACGTTAGTAAATCCTACATAAATGCTGTAAAATATTTTATCAAGCTTATCACAAAACAGTGTCCAATACAATATATAATATATCAGTTGGTTTTATGAACCCAATAAGCCGTTCTCTTTAATTTTTATATAAAATGTTTAATGTATATAATGAAACTAATTTGGAGAACTTTTTTAAGATTAAGGAAAGTATTAGGGGATTACCGCAAATTGCTCGCTTTCGCTCTCTAACTACTAACGCCTCCTTTCCGCAAGTTCCTATGATTGTAGTCGGTGATCACTAACTGCTTCGAATCATTTTGATTAGATAATACACCCTCCAGCAATGATAGTGCATTTTCGGAAAACCAGATTAGTTTGTCTTATGACCAACATGAAAAACGACGGTGGCTCCAGACAAATGAAGCCGAAATGGTTTTGCGTGAATAACATTTAGTAATATAAAATCCCAGTAAATTTAAATATGTGTATTTGAATTTTTTACTTCCCTTATATACACAATGCATATGGAAAGTATTGTGACGGAGTCGAAAATTCGAATTCGTGTTTTCGACGGGATAGAACGTTTCAAGCATCCCTGATCACAAATCAAACATTTTTGAAGTGATGTATGTGTGTGTGTGTGTGTGTGTCAGTGAGTCTGTGGAGACGATAACTGACGAACGAATGGATCGATTTGAATGAAATTTAGTACAAAAATCACAATCCGTAAACGCTGGAAGACTGTTGTTTTTATACTCAATCGAATGTTCAGAACCCCCTAAATTTTCGAGTGAAATTTTGAAAAAATTGTCAAAAAATCAAAACCGCTAATAAAGTTACGCAAATAGACATTTCTTATATAATTTGTCATTAGAAAACGATTGACATAAATTTTAGAACGCTAACATGAACCGTTCTCGAGATATTGCACATTTTTGAAAAAAATTATCAAAAAGTCATATAAAATAAAAAAAAATATTTCCTATTGAGAAACATGCCCACTTTTCATATGTAATACCATGCGATAAATTGGGTTACATCATTCTCGTGGATCTAGCTCGTTCCATTCATGAAAAAAGAAACGTTGAGTAATACTTTTATATTTGATCGCCAATAGTCATTTATCTGCTGAAAGAATAACTTATTTCTTCGTCCATAACGCTTGGCGAGATTTCGGCGACGATTTAGGCGGAGTGTCGCCAACTTGACGACTTTTTGAAATGTTTCCAAATTAGCGAAAATCTCGCCAAATAGATAAAAATGACGCTAAATCAATGAAAATGACGATTGATGTGAAAAATTCAATATCTTGAAAATAATATAAGTATCTACTATTAGAAAAACCTATTTTTTAACTGTAAAAGTAGTAAATTCATTACATTATATAAGGAAAGTCATGTGTTGCCCACATCAGATTTTTTTCAAAATCATTCGTTTCGTTGATAAGCTTTCAAAGCTCTACAAATGACTCGCTAACTATTTATAGCTAAATATCAATTATAGTGTTCACTTCGATTTCATCGTCATACGTCGGCCATAGATGTGACATCAAAATATTATATTACTTTTTTAACTTGCTTTTCGTTATATAAATTAAACTTAAACAATATATCTGATGAGATTTTCTATTCCATTTAATCTATAAACTTGCCTGGCGGCACACAAATACCTTCTTGAATGCGTATATTTCCGTCTGTTCTTTTCAAACCTCACCAATTATTAAATAGCTTTAGAATCACCCAATTTATTTAACCTCATAAACAAATTGAAATATCTCGTGGTAATGCAGCAATATTTCACCGAGGAGGAAGTAAACAGATTGAGCTACAACAATCGTGACATTGTAAATGTGAGGGCTTTCCAACCAACTGGAAAATACAGGTTAAAATGCTAAATATCACAATTATAACTACCATTCTTCAAAAACTTACTTCTATCCAAACTTCTATCCAAATTCTATCCAAATTCCACTTGTATACACTTATGGGGTTTTAAAGCTGCTATATATTCTTTCTTATTATTTATATTTAGAACTTTCAGTTTGTGAAATATAAGCATTATAAAATTAAAAATGAAAAATGTTCAAACTTCTTTAAATTGACAAGACTATTACTCAAAAACGTTTTTACTTTCCTTATATACATAATGTATAAGGAAAGTATACTGACGGGGTCGAAAATTCGAATTCGAGTTTTCGACTGGAGAGCATGTTTCCCGCATCCCTGATCACGAATCGAACATTTTTGAGATGATGTCTGTGTGTGTCAGTGAGTCTGTGGAGACGATATCTCACGAACGAATGGAGCCATTCGAATGAAATTTGGTACGAAAATCACAATCCATGAATACTGGAAGCCTATTGTTTTAAAACACAATCGAATGTTCAGAACCCCCGTAAATTTCCGAGTGAAATTTTGAAAAAATCCTCAAAAAATCAAAACCTTTAATGTTACGCGAATAGACATTTCTTAAGTAATTTGTCCTTAGAAAACGATTGACATAAAATTTAGAATGCTAGTACGAACCGTTCTCGAGATATGGTCCATTTTTTAAATAAATTTATCAAAAAGCCCCATAAATTAAAAAAATATATTAACTGGTGAGAAACATGTTCACTTTTCCTGCGTAATATCATGCGATAAATTGGGTGACATCATTCTCGTGGATCTAGCTCGTTCATTCATGAAACAATATACTTTGAGTAATAATTTTGTATTTGAACGCCAATAGTCATTTATCTGCTATAAGAATAATTTATTTCTCCGTCCATAACGCTTGTCGAGATTTTAGCGACGAATCTGACGGAATGTCGGCCAACTTAGCGACTTTTTAAATGTTGCCAAATTAACGAAAACTTCGCCAAATGTATAAAAATGACGCTAAATCAATGAAAATGACTACTAATTGAAAAAAATTCAATTTCTAAGAAAGGATGTAATTATATACTATAAGAATAATATTTCTTAACTATAAAAGTAGTAATTTCATTGCATTATATAAGGAAAGTCATGTGCTGCCCACATCAGATTTTTTTATATGTAAACTAGATTTAGAAATTAAATCTTCTATCACAAACATTTGTCGTCTACTATTTATATACATTTTCGAAAACTTTTGTCGTCTATTATTTATATATATTTTCTATAGTTTCAAAGATCTTACCCTCTTTTTTTGGAGAACAATAAATCCTTGGTGTCCTGGTTTGTGGGCGTGTCGCATGGGATAGTCGGCGGCTTCCCTTGTCCGATAGGCCTGGGTTGCTCGTTGACTCTTCTTTTTGCTGGGGATCTCACGTTTTTTCTCGGCCCAAGATTTAGGATACTCGGCCCTATGGGCAAGCCCTCTGGTCTGGGCCGCGGTAATATCTTGGATAGCACCTTTCTCGCAGGTCTGACGGTCTGGGTCGAAGAAGAATATCTTGGAAAGCGGCCCGTGAATCTTAGATGTTTAGCCTTTCTGGCGAGCCCTGGGGTCTGGGCTGCGGAAATATCTTGGAAAGGGGTGCGACAACCCAGTGGTTAGCGTGCAGAAATTGCACTCGGTTGGCCTGGGTCCGTTAAAAGCCACTACCAAAACTGTAGTACTTAGGTGGGCGACCACCTGGGAACACCGCGTGCTGTTGGCACATTTCGGGCGCGGTAGCCCGGTGGTTTGCGCGCTGGATATGCACGCTGCCACAACTGCCGCCGTGTTCACGCGGAGTACGATCACGGTAAACATGTGGGTCCGTAAGTCCTTCTAAGAGATTGATGGTAGGGGAAGAAAGGTACACTGGATTCCGGTCTAAATTGTGTGTCACTTTCCGGCCGTCCAAACAGATACCATATATATTTCTGGTAGGTTGGACGGTCTGGGTCGAAGAAGAAAAATATTGGAAAGAACATAAGAATCTACTGTAAGAAAACCTTATTTTTCCATCAGTAAAATTTGGCACTGTCGGAAAATCGCCAACTTACTGACTTTTTACATGTTGCCAAATTGACGAAAGTGTCACCAAAATTGGCAAGCTCGGGGAAGAATCTGGCGGATTATCGCCATCTTGGTTATATTTCGTCCCAGATTGACAAAAAATCACTTATATTGCCTATACAGGATGTTATCAATATTATTAATTGTTAATTCAGAGTTGCGTGAAATATAAGTGCATTGGAGATACTTCGAAATCGCATTACATGTTGTCACCCGTAAAGCGCAAAATGTATAATTCAACGTTAAAAACACTGTTCAGCCGATCTTTTCATCATTTTTTCACTGTGAAAGAAGTGAATTCATTGCATTATATAAGGGGAAAACCATGTGCTGCCCACATCAGATTTTTATCTATTAGGTTCGAGGGTATAAAGGTCCATTTTTCCTGACACTTCGTTTTCTACCACGGAAACCTAAGCAAAAATGCTATTCATTCAAAATCGGTATTGACTCCAACTCGTTAGACCAAAATGATTTTGTGAAATAAAATTTTTCTATGTGCTTATTTTGTTTTCTTTGACATATTCAAAACAGATCAAAATATTAAAATTTTGTTAATAGAGCCACTTTATTCCAATAGTTCAAAATACTAAAATATCGAATTTAAAGCCACTCTATTTCCAAAAATAAGAACCTGATTTGAAACAGAACTATAGGAACTTGTTTAGATTCCAAAGGACAACAAATTAGTCGCAATCTGTTTATAGCTAACGCTTATCGTTTTCGCTTCGATTTCAGCCCAATACCTCAATCATACACCCTTCACACCTATATCTTCAATACGTTTCTCAATACCTTCGCATCAATATATCAAATTATTTTACTTATTTATTTGGTGGCATGTAAACTAAACGTATACAATATATCTGACAAGATTAAAGATTCATGGGAATCTATAAACTTGTCTGGCGGTACATAAATACATACTATAATTCCATGCTTCCAATTCTTCCGCTCATAGCTCATCCATCCTTAAACATATTTAGAATTCCCGAGTCCTATTCAGTACCTAAATTATTTACTACAGAACAAAATATCTCGTGCTTGTGCACCAATATTTTATTAAGAAGGAAACGAATTAAACTGCAACACTCGTGGCATTTTAAATGTTCCAGCTTACCTTGCAATGGAAAACATTAACAGGTCAAAATATTAAAATGTCGACATTGTAACCAGTTCAAAAATTAAGAACTCGATTCAAAATAATCTGATGTGGGCACCACATGACTTTCCTTATATAATGCAATGAATTTACTACTTTTACAGTAAAAAAAATGAGTTTTTCTTCTTGAAGTTATATTCTTTCCAAGATATTGAATTTTCGTCAATCAGTTGTCATTTTTATTGATTTAGCGTCATTTTTATCCATTTGGAGAGATCTTCATTAATTTGGCAACATTTTAAACAGTCGCCAAGATGGCAACATTCCGCCAAATTCGTCGCCAAAATCTCGCCAAGCGTTATGGACGGAGAAATAAGTTATTCTTATAGCATATAAATGATTATTGACGTTGAAATGCAAAATTATTACTCAAACTACCTTTCCTCATGAATGGAACAAGCTAGATCCACGAGAATGATGTCACCCAATATATCGCATAATATTACATATGAAAAGTGAACATGTTTCTCAACAGATAATAGATTTTATATAATTTAAGGGAATTTTTGATAAATTTATTATAAAAATGTGCAATATCTCGGGAACGGTTCATGCTAGCAATCTAAAGTTTATGCCAATCGTTGTCTAAGGAAAAATTACGATAGAAATGTCTATTTGCGTAACTTTTTTAAAGGTATTGATTTTTTGATGACTTTTCAAAATTTCACTCGAAAATTAAGAGGGATTCTGAACATTCGATTACGTATAAAAACAATAGAATTCCAGTATTCACGGATTGTGATTTTTGTACCAAATTTCATTCGAATCGCTCCATTCGTTCGTAAGATATCATTTCCACAGACTCACTGACGCACATGCACACACACACACACACAGACAGACATCACCTCACAAATATTTGATTCGTGATCAGGGATGCTTGAAACGTGCTCTCCCGTTGAAAACTCGAATTCGAATTTTCGACCCCGTTACAATACTTTCCTTATACATTATGTATATAAGGAAAGTAATAAATTTATATATCCTTTTAGGGATTTCAAAAACTACAAGTCACTTTTCAATATTTTACAGCTAAAATTTTCAGTTTTAGAAGTATAAGCATTATAGACTTGATAAACGGAAAATTTTCAATATTATTCAATTCGACAAGGCGGTATCACAAAAACTGTAAGAACTTTGTAAAAATAAATGATAGACTTAAAAACTCAATTTCCTACTGAATATTTTTATTGCTTACTATTTATATCTAACTGTTGTAATTTTGAAGATATTTAGAGTGGAAATAAATAAAATTAAGCAAAACTTCACTCGAACGAAAATTTTTAGTTCCTTTTTTTCGGACACAAAAGCTCAAAATATTAAAATATTGTAATTTCATATACTCATAATATGCACCATATTTTTTCGAAATAGGCAAAATGTGTTTACATTTTATACATACTCTTTTGAAATAAAACGAAGCACCATGAAGAATGGGACTGTTTTTATTGAAATTAAATATGCGTGCAGCTCATACACAGGTAATGACATGAATACAAAATCAAGGCCGCAGGGCTCATCAATGGTTAGCAATTGCACATTGAATTTTCAAATCAGTAATTGGTGAAACCTCCCTTGACGGCAATGCATGTTTGTATACGTCTAGGTAAGGAGGGATAAAGTTTCCTAATGTCATTCTGCTAGGCATTCCTCAATTGTTGCTCTAGATCTGCTACATTTCGGAATGCCCAAATCTGGCGGCCTAGCATGTCCCATGCATGCTCATTTGACGAAAAGTATGGTGACTTTGCTGGCCAAAGAACAGTATCAACAGCACGGATACAATCCACAGATATGCGAGCCGTATGTGGAGTGGCATTATCTTGTTGGAAAATGGCCCCAGAATAACGTGCCATGAAGGGTAACATCTTAAAGACCGCCGTGACAGACATCTTAAAGACATCTTAAAGACCGCCGTGAGCGTAACCCCACACCAGACAAGCGCCGTGAGATGATGGAAGGTACCACGGGTGGTATGAAAGAGACTGTAGCACAATTATTCGATTTTGCCTCACATTCGTGCATCTTGGTCTTCCAGAGCCTTCATTCCTCCGATGCAGCAACTATTGCAAATAGCACCTTTGCACAGCAGTGTCCATTCGGTGCATGTGGTGGCCTATTGCTCGGTATGACCAGCCAGCTTCTCGCATCCCGGTTATACGACCACGTTCGAGCTTGTCTAATTGTTTATAAGGTCTTCGGCAACATCGTAACGGCATTATTGGTAGGGTCTCCATGTAACTGCATCGCCGATAACGAGCAAAGACAAACCGTCCACATTTTTAACCTCTTTTAGAGAATGCTAGTTGCGCAGTAAAAACGTCCGCTATAACCGAAGTTAACACTCATGGCCTTGCGAATTTAATCATTTGCACATTTCATATAAAGGAATTTGCATGTAAAATTTCGAGATGATTGGGTTATTTTTTAGGGGTGCTTCGTTTTTTTTTTCTTTTTTGAAAAAGCGTGTATTGGGTTTGGAGATATCATTGAATATGGAGATATCATTGAATTTGAATATCATTGGAGATATCATTGAAATTGGAGATATCATAAAATCATTGGTTACACCATTCAATGCCTTAAAACGACGAAAATGGTGTCGCGAGCATAAAAATTGGACACAACAACAATGGGAGAATGTAATCTGGTCAGAAGAATCGTCGTTCATATTATTCCAGACCAACAGGCGTGTTTATGTTTGAAGAACGCCTGCAGAAGCCTATCATGTTGACTGTCTCCTCCCTACTGTTCAGCTTGGGGGGTGTTAGTGATGCTGTGGGGCGCGATGTCGCCCTGTGTTCTCGGGCCACTTAATGTCCTGCATGGGCGGGTTACAGCACGGGATTATATCAGTATTCTGACCGACCATCTTCATCCAGTGGTGCAAACTCTGTTCCCTGATGAACGACCTGTGTATCAAGACGATACTGCTCCCATTCACACTGCTGGAATTGTCCGAGGCTGGTTTAATGAACACGATGATGAAGTACAACACCTCGTGTAGCCCCCTGATCTTGATGTAATTGAACTTTTCTGGGGTATTTTGGAGGACAAGCTGCTCAGTTGGTTTCCACCTCCAAGGACATTTTCTGTATTAGCGACCTTTTTGCAGGAGGAGTGGAGTGACCTTTGTGACCCTGTGACCTTTGTGAATGACTTGCATTTGTCCATCCCACGTCGGATACAAACTGTAATTCATGCAAAAGGAGGGTCATCAGCCTATTAATAAAGATTTTGCTTCTTTTTACAAGTGTTCATATTATATAAGCACATTGTCTTATTTATATATAAGCATAAATAAGACAAGAATGCAGCATACAGCTGTTTTAAGGATACTTTGGATCCCCTTTGTCAGAACCAAAAAACCCGAAGTTAAGATGGCAAATGGACACACAAAATGGGTGCCCATTCATTTTATTTTATTGTGGGCTTGTTGATTCTTTTATACTGACAAAGGATCCAGTGTGTATATCTTCTAAAGAACCTTATGCTGCATTAGAATCTTATTTGTGGTTATATGCGTTTTTCAAGTGTTCCTTAATTTAAACTTATTTACAATACTATTCACTAATTATACTGGGTAATTATAAAATTTACTAGTATTTTAAAGTTATTTATATGCATATTATGATATTTTTATTAGATTAGGGATCTTCACTCTCTGCTTCGCCAACCCCGTCACTCGCTTAATATGTTTCGACCTGTTTAATTCTGAAAAATCTAATTTATCCAATCTCAATCACTTCATTTCTATTCTAATGATCTTTGTCAAATCAATACACTCTAACAAGTTATTTCTTCAATTAGAAAAGAAACTACATTAGAAATTTTGCTAATGCATTGCACCCGAGGCTACTCTAAAGTCTCTAATTTTGCACGATTGGGCCACTTAAGTGCGAGTATAGGAATTCAAAAGGGTATTAACCTTTTCCTCTTCCCAATAGGTTTGTCTAAAAGATCTGTCGATTATCAGCGATAATTAACAAAATAAATTCAAACATACCACAACAATCAGAGTATTGGTTTCATTTTAAAGTAATTGGATTTTATAGAATCAAGAAAGTAAGATTTGTGTCGATGGTATAGAATGTCAAGTATTTATATGCATCGCTGGCTTTAAAAAAATAATTACATCTTTAGAAATAATATTTCCGGAAACGAGTTAGATTTTTATTTCACATCAAATTATCAGTTTAAGCTTAAAGAGTGTAAAAAATAATAAAAATAATTTTTAAAATAAGCCATTGCAATTTTAATGTAGCGGAGTTGAACGATCACTTTCAATAACAACTTCAGTCTGTAAAACAGTATTTTACAATTTATAATCAAATTAAAAAAAAATCGCATAAGACTTACAGAAGATTGTAAAGAGCCTTGTAAAGAGCCCCAACAGGGAACCGAACCTTGGATATCAGAACTAGCCAGTCGACGCCCTACCGTTGAGCTATTATACGACGCCCTACCGTTGAGCTATTATACGACGCCCTACCGTTGAGCTATTATACGACGCCCTACCGTTGAGCTATTATACGACGCCCTACCGTTGAGCTATTATACGACGCCCTACCGTTGAGCTATTATACGACGCCCTACCGTTGAGCTATTATACGACGCCCTACCGTTGAGCTATTATACGACGCCCTACCGTTGAGCTATTATAGGATGCCCGACCGTTGAGAACTGGCCAGTCCACGCTCTGCAAGCTCCTATTGTTAAGTGCACTCTGCTAATTGTCAATGAACAATGAACATTGATTAAGGGAGCACACATAACATGCGCAATTTTTGTCAGAACATATTCAGCAAAAATTCCATATAGTATTTAATTTCGCCACAAATCCTAATTGATGCTGTTGAGATCCAGACCGTCAGACCTACTAGAAAGGTGCAAGGTAACTGTTTGGACGTCCGAGAAGAGTCACCCAATTTAGACCGGAACTCAGTGGGGGAGGCATCAACAGGGACTGTACCCTCCTTCCCCTACCACCAATTGTACTCGGGCCTACCGAGTACAATTTCCGAGCGCTAACCACTGGGCTACCGCGCCCACAAATCTTAGTTGTGAAAAAGTGGTTAGGTTTCAGAGGAGTTATTATTTGATTAATAAACGGGGAGTAGTACGTTGAAGATTTAACGTTTAGCAGCGAATTCCGCCTGTAAAACTTTAATTTACACCATACACCAAAATATCTAAAAAAATCGTTTTAAATAGTTTTAGAGACGTTATAGTCGAACAATGCGCATACCAATAAAAGCAGCGCAGTGCACGGAATAATTTTTAACTATGCACGTTTATGAACTTGGTTTCTAAGATTATTCGTTTATACCGTACATCTAAGTAATGGTCATAAAATTTGCCTAAAAGTTAAAGGAATGGTTGTGGAATAATATATATTACCGAAGAAGGGGTTGAACGTAGCACTCTCAATTTTTGCCCTTTCCTGTTCAGCAATGAACTTGACATGCAGAGCATTTGTCTTCACCACATATCCAGATTGTAGAAAATCCAAGTATATAGGTTTACAGGAATTATCAGCGACCATGAAGTAAAGGGGGAGGGGCGTTACACATACAAATTTTATCCGTTCACGTACAGCAACGAACTCGACCTGTAAAACATTAATTTTCTCCTTAAACCCAAATTATAAAATTATCGTTCAAGTTTGAGGAAATATATAGTTGGAAGATGTGCACATTAGTAAAGGGAGCACAGCATGCGTAATAATTATTCGACCAAATTTATCAACGAACTTTGACAGTAAAATATTAATATGTATCATATTTTCAAATTATGGAAAATGTGGTTATGTTTCAGAGAACTTATCGTTAGATAATATAGATCAGTAAATGGGGCGGAATTTAGCACGTTCAAGTTTTGTCCGCCCACGTTTAGAAACGAACTATACATGTAAGATATCTATCTGAAATGCATATCTAAATTGTTAATATATCATATACATTTTAGAGAAGTTATCGTCGGACATGACTATCAGTGTTTCTTTCAGGCATACTCCTTGGGGGCGATCCTACCCCCGCTAGGATTCGCCACCCCCGGAGATATTTTATGTTGACATAGTTTCTATTTTTGTGATAAATTTATATAGGGAAAATAGAAAACTTGCCCCCCCCCCATAAAATTTCATTCGCCCCCCCTCCCCGTCAAAAAGTCCTGAAAGAAACACTGCATACTATTATCAGAATAACGGGCGTAATACATGCATTTATTATCAGTTCACATTCGACATTGAACTCTGACTGTAAAACATTAATTTAGACTACATATACAAATTCCAATAACATATGTTCACTTTCAAAGCAGTTATCATGGAACAAAGCTTACAGAAAAGCCAGCAGCAAATCGCGTTCAGCAGGCAAAAGAAACTAGCTCTGTTACTTCATTCCATCGCATCAAATATATGAAAACGAATACTATCTCGGCTAAATACTTATTCAAACTTATGCTGTTTTAATTATATGTACGCATTGATTTGTACTATAATTTCCGCTGAGCATACATTTCTTTGCAATGAATTGATATCTTCAAACTCAATGCACCGTGGCTGATGATTGCTTTCGCAATTGAGAAATTAATTAGAGAACTCATTGATGTTAGCAACTAAAAGCTTATCAAAAATCTCTAACTTCACAGAATTGGTCTTCCAAGAATGACCTAAGGATTTCAAGAGGGCAATAATCTTTTTTCCCCTTCTATCTCCATTCGAAAAGCACATTGATTTTTGGCGTTGATGGTAAACATTGAGTTAATTATAGCACAGAAATCCCAATATTGGATTTTTATATTCATTCAATTCCAGATATTCCCTAATTAAGGAATCAGAATGATGTGCATTTTTTAAGAAATTCAAAAGATTTAAATGTTCCTTAAGGATAAAAATTTTAACAAAATTGTGTGTGTCTCATTATGTGGATTCCATTTCATTAAGAACTTATAAATGTAAGAAGTATGGAATTAAACTATTGTATTAATTTTCTATGGCATTTTTAACACTAGAACTTCACTCTGAAGACTTCGAACTTTACTTTAAATTGTTTATATTTGTCATCTTAAATTCAGTGATATGCAAATTAATTTTGCTCAGCACTTTAATATATTGTAAAGGTCGTGCACATTGAAGGGTGCACTAAACTAAGATTTCAAAATTGCTATCTTCTGAATTTCCACCAGATCTACTACAATTTAGACTGCATCAGTCACATAAGAAGTTAAATAGATTGTTGTATATTAGTAGGGGTATAGGGAGAGTTCTGCGCCACTTCAGAGGCGGTGGAACCCTATACTTTAACATGGGGAACCATCCGAGACCAGAAAATGAGTGCATCAACAGAGGCGGTGGTAAAGTCCCATGCTTTAACATTGGGGTTCTCAGAAGTCGGTGTGAGGCAGCACAGTTCCATAAGGTGACGTCACAGAAGAGAGTGGAGTTTATGACGTATAAAGTATTGTTTCTTCTATGTTTTTTTAATAACAAAATTTCGTAAATGCAAGTTTTTTTCTTATAATTTTTCTAAAATGTAAGTTTTTTCAACAAGTTGGATTTTGGGGGTTGTCGGATTTCTCTATGGGAAATAACATGAATTTTAAGAATGTGTCACTTTTAGCGTTTTTTCACAAAAAGTTTCAAAAACGTTAAAAAAGCAACAAAAATGTACGTTTCTTAAATAAATTTCGGTTTTTAGATTGTTTGAATTCTCTATGGGAAATAATATGGGATTTCGCACTTTTGTGTATTTTTTGTAAAAAAATGTGCGTTTTTGTAAAAGTGTTACCAAAAAGGCGTTTTTTGATAAATGTGACATTTTGCGATTTTTTTTTAAATGCCAATTTCTCTATGGAAATTAACATAGGTTTTCGCACTTTTACAATTTTTTTTTAAAAATGTGCGTTTTTGCAAAAGTGTTACCAAAAATGCGTTTTTTGAAAAATGTGACATTTTGCGATTTTTTTTCATAAACACACTTTTTACTTGTAAAAACTAAGAAATACACGTTTTAAAAGGAGCAGAATTTCGGGAATCTCGGGAATCTCGAGAATCTCGAGAATCTCGGTAATTGGGTCTATCGAATGGGGTGTATATCTAGTCAGTGTAAGTTTCCAACTATCTAAATGCAGTAATGTCTCTTTAAGAAATTAGATGCTGTTAGAAAAATATATTATTTTTTTTTAATTGTGGTCCCACCTCCACCCGGTGTATAGGACACACCGCCACAATCTTTCTTTTCCTTCTTTCTCTTTTTCCTTTTTTTTATTTTTTAATTTTAAAGTGTCCGTAGGCATAACTTGTAATGCCGTCCTCGAGTAAATATCTTTTATCATCAATGGGTGACAAAGCCACCTTGTTCTGGCATACAGTGAATAGTTTATGATGGCTACTATCTATTCTAATCTGTTCTCCCATGGTAGGTCTAACACTCAACAAGCACTGTCTATAGTCATTGTGTGTAATTTTCCGTGGAACCACATGTGTAGAAACACCTTTAGCTCTTTTCTTTTCTGCAGCAGATGATAGAATAGAGTACATTTTAGGTCTAAGTCCTATAAACTCTTGAATGGGGGTTGTATTCAGTTCATCTTTAAAATATCCAATACGCTTTTTATTGTCTTCACTGAAGAGGGGATGATCCCTGGGATAGTCAGAAAAATCATACAGTTGTTTATGCTGGTTCATATCTTCATAAATATCAGCAGTTTGGATTTCATAAGCCAATGAATCAGTATCAGTGAAGAGTAGCGAAGCTTTTCCACCATATTGGCTTTTAATATGTTTATAATGAACTAAAACTAAACGTATACAATATATCTGACAAGATTAAAGATTCATGGGAATCTATAAACTTGTCTGGCGGTACATAAATACATACTATAATTCCATGCTTCCAATTCTTCCGCTCATAGCTCATCCATCCTTAAACATATTTAGAATTCCCGAGTCCTATTCAGTACCTAAATTATTTACTACAGAACAAAATATCTCGTGCTTGTGCACCAATATTTTATTAAGAAGGAAACGAATTAAACTGCAACACTCGTGGCATTTTAAATGTTCCAGCTTACCTTGCAATGGAAAACATTAACAGGTCAAAATATTAAAATGTCGACATTGTAACCAGTTCAAAAATTAAGAACTCGATTCAAAATAATCTGATGTGGGCACCACATGACTTTCCTTATATAATGCAATGAATTTACTACTTTTACAGTAAAAAAATGAGTTTTTCTTCTTGTAGTTATATTCTTTCCAAGATATTGAATTTTCGTCAATCAGTTGTCAGTTTTGTTGATTTAGCGTCATTTTTATCCATTTGGCGAGATCTTCATTAATTTGGCAACATTTTAAACAGTCGCCAAGATGGCAACATTCCGCCAAATTCGTCGCCAAAATCTCGCCAAGCGTTATGGACGGAGAAATAAGTTATTCTTATAGCATATAAATGATTATTGACGTTCAAATGCAAAATTATTACTCAAAGTGCCTTTCCTCATGAATGGAACAAGCTAGATCCACGAGAATGCCACCCAATATATCGCATAATATTACATATGAAAAGTGAACATGTTTCTCAACAGATAATAGATTTTATTTAATTTAAGGGAATTTTTGATAAATTTATTATAAAAATGTGCAATATCTCGGGAACGGTCCATGCTAGCAATCTAAAGTTTATGTCAATCGTTGTCTAAGGAAAAATTACATAAGAAATGTCTATTTGCGTAACTTTTTTAAAGGTATTTATTTTTTGATGATTTTTCAAAATTTCACTCGAAAATTAAGAGGGATTCTGAACTTTCGATTACGTATAAAAACAATAGAATTCCAGTATTCACGGATTGTGATTTTTGTACCAAATTTCATTCGAATCGCTCCATTCGTTCGTAAGATATCATTTCCACAGACTCACTGACGCACATGCACACACACACACACAGACAGACATCACCTCACAAATATTTGATTCGTGATCAGGGATGCTTGAAACGTGCTCTCCCGTCGAAAACTCGAATTCGAATTTTCGACCCCGTCACAATACTTTCCTTATACATTATGTATATAAAGAAAGTAATAAATTTATATATCCTTGTAAGGCTTTCAAAAACTAGAAGTCACTTTTCAATATTTTACAGCTAGAATTTTCAGTTTTAGAAGTATAAGCATTATAGACTTGATAAACGATAAATTTTCAATATTCTTCAATTCGACAAGGCATTTGAAGATATTTAGAGTGGAAATAAGTAAAATTAAGCAAAACTTCGCTCGAACGAAAATTTTTAGTTCTTTTTTTTCGGACAAAGTAGCTCAAAATATTAAAATATTGTAATTTTATATACTCATAATATGTACCATATTTTTTCGAAATAGGCAAAATGTGTTTACATTTTATACATACTCTTTTGAAAAAAACGAAGCACCATGAAGAAAGTGACTGTTTTTATGGAAATTAAATATGCGTGCAG
The DNA here is from genome assembly GCA_951213105.1 of Amaurobius ferox. Classification (NCBI taxonomy): domain Eukaryota; kingdom Metazoa; phylum Arthropoda; class Arachnida; order Araneae; family Amaurobiidae; genus Amaurobius; species Amaurobius ferox. Next base: position 159,544,158 of record OX578140.1, on the reverse strand, counting down.
CTCATACACAGGTAATGACATGATTGCAAAATCAAGGTCGCAGGACTCATCAATGGTTAGCAATTGCACATTGAATTTTCAAATCAGTAATTGGTGAAACCTCCCTTGAAGGCAATGCATGTTTGTATACGTCTAGGTAAGGAGGGATAAAGTTTCCTAATGCCATCCTGCCAGGCATTCCTCGATTGTTGCTCTAGATCTGCTACATTTCGGAATGCCCAAATCTGGCGGCCTAGCATGTCCCATACATGCTCATTTGGCGAAAAGTATGGTGACTTTGCTGGCCAAAGAACAGTATCAACAACACGGATACAATCCACAGATATGCGAGCCGTATGTGGAGTGGCATTATCTTGTTGTAAAATAGCCCCAGAATAACGTGCCATGAAGGGTAACGCAAACAGTCGCAGAATATCATCAACATATCGTTGAAGAAATGTTATCAACATATAGTTGAAGAATGCTGTTAAAGTAGTACTCAGGATGACTACGGACGACCTGATGTCATAAGAGATAGCACCCCACACCATCACACTAGGGATAATGGTTATGTGCCTGTTGAAGACCCAGCCCACACGACTGACCCGAAGGCTTTCAGTAGCTGTTTGTGTGGCCGGAGCTATGTGCCTGAGTAAAACAAAGGCTGATTGGGAACGCTGGCCATTGCGCCTCCACATGCGTACCACCATGCGAAAGACTGAAGCGCGTGATTTATCGCTGAATACTATGCGATATCAGTCTGCTGGCAGCTACTACGTCAATCCAAACGTCGATGTTGTGGGGCTATGGACAGACATCTTAAAGACCGCCGTGAGCGTAAGCCCACACCAGCCAAGCGCCGTGAGATGATGGAAGGTACCACGGGTGGTATGAAAGAGGCTGTAGCACAATTATGCGATTTTGCCTCACATTCATGCATCTTGGTCTTCCAGAGCCTTCATTCCTCCGATGCAGCAACTATTGCTAAGAGCACCTTTGCACAGCAGTGTCCATTCGGTGCATGTGGTGGCCTATTACTCGGTATGACCAGCCAGCTTCTCGCATCCCGGTTATACGACCACGTTCGAGCTTGTCTAATTGTTTATAAGGTCTTCGGCAACATCGTAACGGCATTATTGGTAGGGTCTCCATGTAACTGCAACGCCGATAACGAGCAAAGACAAACCGTCCACATTTTTAACCTCTTTTAGAGCATGCTAGTTGCGCAGTAAAAACGCGCGCTATAACCGAAGTTAGCACTCATGGCCTTGCCAATTTAATCATTTGCACATTTCATATAAAGGAATTTGCATGTAAAATTTCGAGATGATTAGGTTATTTTTAGGGGTGCTTCGTTTTTTTTTTCTTTTTTGAAAAAGCGTGTATTGGGTTTGGAGATATCTTTGAATTTGGAGATATCATTGAATTTGAATATCATTGGAGATATCATTGAAATTGGAGATATCATAAAATCATTGGTTACACCATTCAATGCCTTGAAACGACGAAAATGGTGTCGCGAGCATAAAAATTGGACACAACAACAATGGGAGGCCAACGGCCGTACCGTGCTGAAAACACCGGTTCTCGTTAGATCACCGAAGTCAAGCAGCATCGGGCGCGGTTAGTACTTGGTGGGTGACCACCTCGGAACGCCGCGTACTGTTGGCCATCTCGGGTGCGGTATCCCCGTGGTTTGCGCGCTAGATTTGCACGCTGCCACATATGCCGCCGTGTTCATGCGGAGTACGATCACGTTAAATATGTGGGTCCGTAAGTCCTTCCGAGAGGTTGGTGGTAGGGGAAGGAGGGTACGGTCCCTGTGGATGCCTCCCCCACTGGGTTCCGGTCTAAATTGGGTGGCACTTCCCGGCCGTCCATACAGTTACCTTACACCTTTCTGGTAGGTCGGACGGTCTGGGTCATCAACATCAACAACAACAATGGGAGAATGTAATCTGGTCAGATGAATCGTCGTTCATATTATTCCAGACCAACAGACGTGTTTATGTTTGGAGAACGCCAGCAGAAGCCTATCATGTTGACTGTCTCCTCCCTATTGTTCAGCTTGGGGGGTGTTAGTGATGCTGTGGGGCGCGATGTCGCCCTGTGTTCTCTACCCACTTAATGTCCTGCATGGGCGGGTTACAGCACGGGATTATATCAGTATTCTGACCGACCATCTTCATCCAGTGGTGCAAACTCTGTTCCTTGATGAACGACCTGTGTATCAAGACGATACAGCTCCCATTCACACTGCTGAAATTGTCCGAGGCTGGTTTAATGAACACGATGATGAAGTACAACACCTCGTGTGGCCCCCTGAGTCCCCTGATCTTAATGTACTTGAACTTTTCTGGGGTATTTTGTGGAGGACAAGTTGCTCAGTTGGTTTCCACCTCCAAGGACATTTTCTGTATTAGCGACCTTTTTGCAGGAGGAGTGGTTACGTATCCCTGTGACCTTTGTGAATGACTTGCATTTGTCCATCCCACGTCGGATACAAACTGTAATTCATGCAGAAGGAGGGCCATCAGCCTATTAATAAAGATTTTGCCTCTTTTTACAGGTGTTCATATTATATAAGCACATTGTCTTATTTATATATAAGCATAAATAAGACAAGAATGCAGCATACAGCTGTTTTAAGGATACTTTGGATCCCCTTTGTCAGAACCAAAAAACCCGAAGTTAAGATGGCAAATGGACACACAAAATGGGTGCCCATTCATTTTATTTTATTGTGGGCTTGTTGATTCTTTTATACTGGCAAAGGATCCAGTAAATCTTCTAAAGAACTTTATGCTTCATTAGAATCTTATTTGTGGTTATATGCGTTTTTCAAGCGTTCCTTAACTTAAACTTATTTACAATACTATTCACTAATTATACTGGGTAATTATAAAATTTACCAGTATTTTAAAGTTATTAATATGCATATTATGATATTTTTATTAGATTAGGGATCTTCACTCTCTGCTTCGCCAACCCCCGTCACTCGCTTAATTTGTTTCGACCTGTTTAATTCTGAAAAATCTAATTTATCCAATCTCAATCACTTCATTTCTATTCTAATGATCTTTGTCAAATCAATACACTCTAACAAGTTATTTCTTTAATTAGAAAAGACACTACATTAGAAATTTTGTTAATGCATTGCACCCGAGGCTACTCTAAAGTCTCTAATTTTGCACGATTGGGCCATTTAAGTGCGAGTATAGGAATTCAAAAGGGTATTAACCTTTTCCTCTTCCCAATAGGTTTGTCTAAAAGATCCGTCGATTATCAGCGATAATTAACAAAATAAATTCAAACATACCACAGCAATCAGAGTATTGGTTTCATTTTAAAGTAATTGGATTTTATAGAATCAAGAAAGTAAGATTTGTGTCGATGGTATAGAATGTCAAGTATTTATATGCATCGCTGGCTTTAAAAAAAATCTGATGTGGGCAACACATGACTTTCCTTATATAATGTAATGAATTTACTACTTTCACAGTAAAAAAAAGGTTATTCTTATAGTAGATACTAATATTCTTTCCAAGATATTGAATTTTCGACAATTAGTCGTCATTTTCATTGGTTTAGCGTCATTTTTATCCATGTGGCGAGATTTTCGTTAATTTGGCAACATTTCAAAAAGTCGCCAAGTTGGCGACATTCCGCCAAATTCGTCGCCAAAATCTCGCCAAGCGTTATGGATGAAGAAATAAGTTATTCTTAAAGCAGACAAATGACTATTGTTGTTCAATTACAAAAGTATTAGACAAAGTATCTTTTTCCATGAATGGAACGAGCTAGATCCACGAGAATGATGTCACACAATTTATCATATGGTATTACATATGAAAAGTGAACATGTTTCTCAAAATGAAATATATTTCTTTATTTTATATGACTTTTTGATAATTTTTTTGAAAAATGTGCAATATCTCGAGAACGGTTTGTGTTAGCGTTCTAAAATATGTGCCAATCGTTTTCTAATGAAAAATTACATAAGAAATGTCTATTTGCGTAACTTTATTAGTGGTTTTGATTTTTTGACGATTTTTTCAAAATTTTATTCGAAAGTTTAGAGGGGTTCTGAACATTCGATTGCGTATAAAAACAATAGGCTTCCAGTGTTTACGGATTGTGATTTTTGTACCAAATTTGGTTTGAATCGGTCCATTCGTTCGTCAGTTATCGTCTCCACAGACTCACTGACACACACACACACACACACACACACACACACACACACACACACACACACATACTTTCACACACACACAGACATCACTTCAAAAATGTTTGATTCGTGATCAGGGATGCTTGAAACGTGCTCTCCCGTCGAAAACTCGAATACGAATTTTCGACCCCGTCACAATACTTTCCTTATACATTATGTATATAAGGAAAGTAATAATTACATCTTTAGAAATACTATTTCCGGAAACGAGTTAGATTTTTATTTCACATAAAATTATCAGTTTAAGCTTAAAGACTGTAAAAAATAATAAAAATAATTTTTAAAATAAGCCATTGCAATTTTAATGTAGCGGAGTTGAACGATCACTTTCAATAACAACTTCAGTCTGTAAAACAGTATTTTACAATTTATAATCAAACTCAAAAAAATCGCATAAGACTTACAGAAGTTTGTAAAGAGCCTTGTTAAGAGCCCCAACAGGGAGCCGAACCTTGGATATCAGAACTAGCCAGTCGACGCCCTACCGTTGAGCTAATATACGACGCCCTACCGTTGAGCTATTATAGGATGCCCTACCCTTGAGAACTGGCCAGTCCTCGCTCTTCAAGCTCCTATTGTTAAGTGCACTCTGCTAATTGTCAATGAACAATGAACATTGATTAAGGGAGCACACATAACATGCGCAAATTTTGTCAGAACATATTCAGCAAAAATTCCATATAGTATTTAATTTCGCCACAAATCCTAATTGATGCTGTTGAGATCCAGACCGTCAGACCTACTAGAAAGGTGCAAGGTAACTGTTTGGACGTCCGAGAAGAGTCACCCAATTTAGACCGGAACTCAGTGGGGGAGGCATCAACAGGGACTGTACCCTCCTTCCCCTACCACCAATTGTACTCGGGCCTACCGAGTACAATTTCCGAGCGCTAACCACTGGGCTACCGCGCCCACAAATCTTAGTTGTGAAAAAGTGGTTAGGTTTCAGAGGAGTTATTATTTGATTAATAAACGGGGAGTAGTACGTTGAAGATTTAACGTTTAGCAGCGAATTCCGCCTGTAAAACTTTAATTTACACCATACACCAAAATATCTAAAAAAATCGTTTTAAATAGTTTTAGAGACGTTATAGTCGAACAATGCGCATACCAATAAAAGCAGCGCAGTGCACGGAATAATTTTTAACTATGCACGTTTATGAACTTGGTTTCTAAGATTATTCGTTTATACCGTACATCTAAGTAATGGTCATAAAATTTGCCTAAAAGTTAAAGGAATGGTTGTGGAATAATATATATTACCGAAGAAGGGGTTGAACGTAGCACTCTCAATTTTTGCCCTTTCCTGTTCAGCAATGAACTTGACATGCAGAGCATTTGTCTTCACCACATATCCAGATTGTAGAAAATCCAAGTATATAGGTTTACAGGAATTATCAGCGACCATGAAGTAAAGGGGGAGGGGCGTTACACATACAAATTTTATCCGTTCACGTACAGCAACGAACTCGACCTGTAAAACATTAATTTTCTCCTTAAACCCAAATTATAAAATTATCGTTCAAGTTTGAGGAAATATATAGTTGGAAGATGTGCACATTAGTAAAGGGAGCACAGCATGCGTAATAATTATTCGACCAAATTTATCAACGAACTTTGACAGTAAAATATTAATATGTATCATATTTTCAAATTATGGAAAATGTGGTTATGTTTCAGAGAACTTATCGTTAGATAATATAGATCAGTAAATGGGGCGGAATTTAGCACGTTCAAGTTTTGTCCGCCCACGTTTAGAAACGAACTATACATGTAAGATATCTATCTGAAATGCATATCTAAATTGTTAATATATCATATACATTTTAGAGAAGTTATCGTCGGACATGACTATCAGTGTTTCTTTCAGGCATACTCCTTGGGGGCGATCCTACCCCCGCTAGGATTCGCCACCCCCGGAGATATTTTATGTTGACATAGTTTCTATTTTTGTGATAAATTTATATAGGGAAAATAGAAAACTTGCCCCCCCCCCATAAAATTTCATTCGCCCCCCCTCCCCGTCAAAAAGTCCTGAAAGAAACACTGCATACTATTATCAGAATAACGGGCGTAATACATGCATTTATTATCAGTTCACATTCGACATTGAACTCTGACTGTAAAACATTAATTTAGACTACATATACAAATTCCAATAACATATGTTCACTTTCAAAGCAGTTATCATGGAACAAAGCTTACAGAAAAGCCAGCAGCAAATCGCGTTCAGCAGGCAAAAGAAACTAGCTCTGTTACTTCATTCCATCGCATCAAATATATGAAAACGAATACTATCTCGGCTAAATACTTATTCAAACTTATGCTGTTTTAATTATATGTACGCATTGATTTGTACTATAATTTCCGCTGAGCATACATTTCTTTGCAATGAATTGATATCTTCAAACTCAATGCACCGTGGCTGATGATTGCTTTCGCAATTGAGAAATTAATTAGAGAACTCATTGATGTTAGCAACTAAAAGCTTATCAAAAATCTCTAACTTCACAGAATTGGTCTTCCAAGAATGACCTAAGGATTTCAAGAGGGCAATAATCTTTTTTCCCCTTCTATCTCCATTCGAAAAGCACATTGATTTTTGGCGTTGATGGTAAACATTGAGTTAATTATAGCACAGAAATCCCAATATTGGATTTTTATATTCATTCAATTCCAGATATTCCCTAATTAAGGAATCAGAATGATGTGCATTTTTTAAGAAATTCAAAAGATTTAAATGTTCCTTAAGGATAAAAATTTTAACAAAATTGTGTGTGTCTCATTATGTGGATTCCATTTCATTAAGAACTTATAAATGTAAGAAGTATGGAATTAAACTATTGTATTAATTTTCTATGGCATTTTTAACACTAGAACTTCACTCTGAAGACTTCGAACTTTACTTTAAATTGTTTATATTTGTCATCTTAAATTCAGTGATATGCAAATTAATTTTGCTCAGCACTTTAATATATTGTAAAGGTCGTGCACATTGAAGGGTGCACTAAACTAAGATTTCAAAATTGCTATCTTCTGAATTTCCACCAGATCTACTACAATTTAGACTGCATCAGTCACATAAGAAGTTAAATAGATTGTTGTATATTAGTAGGGGTATAGGGAGAGTTCTGCGCCACTTCAGAGGCGGTGGAACCCTATACTTTAACATGGGGAACCATCCGAGACCAGAAAATGAGTGCATCAACAGAGGCGGTGGTAAAGTCCCATGCTTTAACATTGGGGTTCTCAGAAGTCGGTGTGAGGCAGCACAGTTCCATAAGGTGACGTCACAGAAGAGAGTGGAGTTTATGACGTATAAAGTATTGTTTCTTCTATGTTTTTTTAATAACAAAATTTCGTAAATGCAAGTTTTTTTCTTATAATTTTTCTAAAATGTAAGTTTTTTCAACAAGTTGGATTTTGGGGGTTGTCGGATTTCTCTATGGGAAATAACATGAATTTTAAGAATGTGTCACTTTTAGCGTTTTTTCACAAAAAGTTTCAAAAACGTTAAAAAAGCAACAAAAATGTACGTTTCTTAAATAAATTTCGGTTTTTAGATTGTTTGAATTCTCTATGGGAAATAATATGGGATTTCGCACTTTTGTGTATTTTTTGTAAAAAAATGTGCGTTTTTGTAAAAGTGTTACCAAAAAGGCGTTTTTTGATAAATGTGACATTTTGCGATTTTTTTTTAAATGCCAATTTCTCTATGGAAATTAACATAGGTTTTCGCACTTTTACAATTTTTTTTTAAAAATGTGCGTTTTTGCAAAAGTGTTACCAAAAATGCGTTTTTTGAAAAATGTGACATTTTGCGATTTTTTTTCATAAACACACTTTTTACTTGTAAAAACTAAGAAATACACGTTTTAAAAGGAGCAGAATTTCGGGAATCTCGGGAATCTCGAGAATCTCGAGAATCTCGGGAATTGGGTCTATCGAATGGGGTGTATATCTAGTCAGTGTAAGTTTCCAACTATCTAAATGCAGTAATGTCTCTTTAAGAAATTAGATGCTGTTAGAAAAATATATTATTTTTTTTTAATTGTGGTCCCACCTCCACCCGGTGTATAGGACACACCGCCACAATCTTTCTTTTCCTTCTTTCTCTTTTTCCTTTTTTTTATTTTTTAATTTTAAAGTGTCCGTAGGCATAACTTGTAATGCCGTCCTCGAGTAAATATCTTTTATCATCAATGGGTGACAAAGCCACCTTGTTCTGGCATACAGTGAATAGTTTATGATGGCTACTATCTATTCTAATCTGTTCTCCCATGGTAGGTCTAACACTCAACAAGCACTGTCTATAGTCATTGTGTGTAATTTTCCGTGGAACCACATGTGTAGAAACACCTTTAGCTCTTTTCTTTTCTGCAGCAGATGATAGAATAGAGTACATTTTAGGTCTAAGTCCTATAAACTCTTGAATGGGGGTTGTATTCAGTTCATCTTTAAAATATCCAATACGCTTTTTATTGTCTTCACTGAAGAGGGGATGATCCTTGGGATAGTCAGAAAAATCATACAGTTGTTTATGCTGGTTCATATCTTCATAAATATCAGCAGTTTGGATTTCATAAGCCAATGAATCAGTATCAGTGAAGAGTAGCGAAGCTTTTCCACCATATTGGCTTTTAATATGTTTATAATGAACTAAAACTAAACGTATACAATATATCTGACAAGATTAAAGATTCATGGGAATCTATAAACTTGTCTGGCGGTACATAAATACATACTATAATTCCATGCTTCCAATTCTTCCGCTCATAGCTCATCCATCCTTAAACATATTTAGAATTCCCGAGTCCTATTCAGTACCTAAATTATTTACTACAGAACAAAATATCTCGTGCTTGTGCACCAATATTTTATTAAGAAGGAAACGAATTAAACTGCAACACTCGTGGCATTTTAAATGTTCCAGCTTACCTTGCAATGGAAAACATTAACAGGTCAAAATATTAAAATGTCGACATTGTAACCAGTTCAAAAATTAAGAACTCGATTCAAAATAATCTGATGTGGGCACCACATGACTTTCCTTATATAATGCAATGAATTTACTACTTTTACAGTAAAAAAATGAGTTTTTCTTCTTGTAGTTATATTCTTTCCAAGATATTGAATTTTCGTCAATCAGTTGTCAGTTTTGTTGATTTAGCGTCATTTTTATCCATTTGGCGAGATCTTCATTAATTTGGCAACATTTTAAACAGTCGCCAAGATGGCAACATTCCGCCAAATTCGTCGCCAAAATCTCGCCAAGCGTTATGGACGGAGAAATAAGTTATTCTTATAGCATATAAATGATTATTGACGTTCAAATGCAAAATTATTACTCAAAGTGCCTTTCCTCATGAATGGAACAAGCTAGATCCACGAGAATGCCACCCAATATATCGCATAATATTACATATGAAAAGTGAACATGTTTCTCAACAGATAATAGATTTTATTTAATTTAAGGGAATTTTTGATAAATTTATTATAAAAATGTGCAATATCTCGGGAACGGTCCATGCTAGCAATCTAAAGTTTATGTCAATCGTTGTCTAAGGAAAAATTACATAAGAAATGTCTATTTGCGTAACTTTTTTAAAGGTATTTATTTTTTGATGATTTTTCAAAATTTCACTCGAAAATTAAGAGGGATTCTGAACTTTCGATTACGTATAAAAACAATAGAATTCCAGTATTCACGGATTGTGATTTTTGTACCAAATTTCATTCGAATCGCTCCATTCGTTCGTAAGATATCATTTCCACAGACTCACTGACGCACATGCACACACACACACACAGACAGACATCACCTCACAAATATTTGATTCGTGATCAGGGATGCTTGAAACGTGCTCTCCCGTCGAAAACTCGAATTCGAATTTTCGACCCCGTCACAATACTTTCCTTATACATTATGTATATAAAGAAAGTAATAAATTTATATATCCTTGTAAGGCTTTCAAAAACTAGAAGTCACTTTTCAATATTTTACAGCTAGAATTTTCAGTTTTAGAAGTATAAGCATTATAGACTTGATAAACGATAAATTTTCAATATTCTTCAATTCGACAAGGCATTTGAAGATATTTAGAGTGGAAATAAGTAAAATTAAGCAAAACTTCGCTCGAACGAAAATTTTTAGTTCTTTTTTTTCGGACAAAGTAGCTCAAAATATTAAAATATTGTAATTTTATATACTCATAATATGTACCATATTTTTTCGAAATAGGCAAAATGTGTTTACATTTTATACATACTCTTTTGAAAAAAACGAAGCACCATGAAGAAAGTGACTGTTTTTATGGAAATTAAATATGCGTGCAGCTCATACACAGGTAATGACATGATTACAAAATCAAGGTCGCAGGACTCATCAATGGTTAGCAATTGCACATTGAATTTTCAAATCAGTAATTGGTGAAACCTCCCTTGAAGGCAATGCATGTTTGTATACGTCTAGGTAAGGAGGGATAAAGTTTCCTAATGCCATCCTGCCAGGCATTCCTCGATTGTTGCTCTAGATCTGCTACATTTCGGAATGCCCAAATCTGGCGGCCTAGCATGTCCCATACATGCTCATTTGGCGAAAAGTATGGTGACTTTGCTGGCCAAAGAACAGTATCAACAACACGGATACAATCCACAGATATGCGAGCCGTATGTGGAGTGGCATTATCTTGTTGTAAAATAGCCCCAGAATAACGTGCCATGAAGGGTAACGCAAACAGTCGCAGAATATCATCAACATATCGTTGAAGAAATGTTATCAACATATAGTTGAAGAATGCTGTTAAAGTAGTACTCAGGATGACTACGGACGACCTGATGTCATAAGAGATAGCACCCCACACCATCACACTAGGGATAATGGTTATGTGCCTGTTGAAGACCCAGCCCACACGACTGACCCGAAGGCTTTCAGTAGCTGTTTGTGTGGCCGGAGCTATGTGCCTGAGTAAAACAAAGGCTGATTGGGAACGCTGGCCATTGCGCCTCCACATGCGTACCACCATGCGAAAGACTGAAGCGCGTGATTTATCGCTGAATACTATGCGATATCAGTCTGCTGGCAGCTACTACGTCAATCCAAACGTCGATGTTGTGGGGCTATGGACAGACATCTTAAAGACCGCCGTGAGCGTAAGCCCACACCAGCCAAGCGCCGTGAGATGATGGAAGGTACCACGGGTGGTATGAAAGAGGCTGTAGCACAATTATGCGATTTTGCCTCACATTCATGCATCTTGGTCTTCCAGAGCCTTCATTCCTCCGATGCAGCAACTATTGCTAAGAGCACCTTTGCACAGCAGTGTCCATTCGGTGCATGTGGTGGCCTATTACTCGGTATGACCAGCCAGCTTCTCGCATCCCGGTTATACGACCACGTTCGAGCTTGTCTAATTGTTTATAAGGTCTTCGGCAACATCGTAACGGCATTATTGGTAGGGTCTCCATGTAACTGCAACGCCGATAACGAGCAAAGACAAACCGTCCACATTTTTAACCTCTTTTAGAGCATGCTAGTTGCGCAGTAAAAACGCGCGCTATAACCGAAGTTAGCACTCATGGCCTTGCCAATTTAATCATTTGCACATTTCATATAAAGGAATTTGCATGTAAAATTTCGAGATGATTAGGTTATTTTTAGGGGTGCTTCGTTTTTTTTTTCTTTTTTGAAAAAGCGTGTATTGGGTTTGGAGATATCTTTGAATTTGGAGATATCATTGAATTTGAATATCATTGGAGATATCATTGAAATTGGAGATATCATAAAATCATTGGTTACACCATTCAATGCCTTGAAACGACGAAAATGGTGTCGCGAGCATAAAAATTGGACACAACAACAATGGGAGGCCAACGGCCGTACCGTGCTGAAAACACCGGTTCTCGTTAGATCACCGAAGTCAAGCAGCATCGGGCGCGGTTAGTACTTGGTGGGTGACCACCTCGGAACGCCGCGTACTGTTGGCCATCTCGGGTGCGGTATCCCCGTGGTTTGCGCGCTAGATTTGCACGCTGCCACATATGCCGCCGTGTTCATGCGGAGTACGATCACGTTAAACATGTGGGTCCGTAAGTCCTTCCGAGAGGTTGGTGGTAGGGGAAGGAGGGTACGGTCCCTGTGGATGCCTCCCCCACTGGGTTCCGGTCTAAATTGGGTGGCACTTCCCGGCCGTCCATACAGTTACCTTACACCTTTCTGGTAGGTCGGACGGTCTGGGTCATCAACATCAACAACAACAATGGGAGAATGTAATCTGGTCAGATGAATCGTCGTTCATATTATTCCAGACCAACAGACGTGTTTATGTTTGGAGAACGCCAGCAGAAGCCTATCATGTTGACTGTCTCCTCCCTATTGTTCAGCTTGGGGGGTGTTAGTGATGCTGTGGGGCGCGATGTCGCCCTGTGTTCTCTACCCACTTAATGTCCTGCATGGGCGGGTTACAGCACGGGATTATATCAGTATTCTGACCGACCATCTTCATCCAGTGGTGCAAACTCTGTTCCTTGATGAACGACCTGTGTATCAAGACGATACAGCTCCCATTCACACTGCTGAAATTGTCCGAGGCTGGTTTAATGAACACGATGATGAAGTACAACACCTCGTGTGGCCCCCTGAGTCCCCTGATCTTAATGTACTTGAACTTTTCTGGGGTATTTTGTGGAGGACAAGCTGCTCAGTTGGTTTCCACCTCCAAGGACATTTTCTGTATTAGCGACCTTTTTGCAGGAGGAGTGGTTACGTATCCCTGTGACCTTTGTGAATGACTTGCATTTGTCCATCCCACGTCGGATACAAACTGTAATTCATGCAGAAGGAGGGCCATCAGCCTATTAATAAAGATTTTGCCTCTTTTTACAGGTGTTCATATTATATAAGCACATTGTCTTATTTATATATAAGCATAAATAAGACAAGAATGCAGCATACAGCTGTTTTAAGGATACTTTGGATCCCCTTTGTCAGAACCAAAAAACCCGAAGTTAAGATGGCAAATGGACACACAAAATGGGTGCCCATTCATTTTATTTTATTGTGGGCTTGTTGATTCTTTTATACTGGCAAAGGATCCAGTAAATCTTCTAAAGAACTTTATGCTTCATTAGAATCTTATTTGTGGTTATATGCGTTTTTCAAGCGTTCCTTAACTTAAACTTATTTACAATACTATTCACTAATTATACTGGGTAATTATAAAATTTACCAGTATTTTAAAGTTATTAATATGCATATTATGATATTTTTATTAGATTAGGGATCTTCACTCTCTGCTTCGCCAACCCCCGTCACTCGCTTAATTTGTTTCGACCTGTTTAATTCTGAAAAATCTAATTTATCCAATCTCAATCACTTCATTTCTATTCTAATGATCTTTGTCAAATCAATACACTCTAACAAGTTATTTCTTTAATTAGAAAAGACACTACATTAGAAATTTTGTTAATGCATTGCACCCGAGGCTACTCTAAAGTCTCTAATTTTGCACGATTGGGCCATTTAAGTGCGAGTATAGGAATTCAAAAGGGTATTAACCTTTTCCTCTTCCCAATAGGTTTGTCTAAAAGATCCGTCGATTATCAGCGATAATTAACAAAATAAATTCAAACATACCACAGCAATCAGAGTATTGGTTTCATTTTAAAGTAATTGGATTTTATAGAATCAAGAAAGTAAGATTTGTGTCGATGGTATAGAATGTCAAGTATTTATATGCATCGCTGGCTTTAAAAAAAATCTGATGTGGGCAACACATGACTTTCCTTATATAATGTAATGAATTTACTACTTTCACAGTAAAAAAAAGGTTATTCTTATAGTAGATACTAATATTCTTTCCAAGATATTGAATTTTCGACAATTAGTCGTCATTTTCATTGGTTTAGCGTCATTTTTATCCATGTGGCGAGATTTTCGTTAATTTGGCAACATTTCAAAAAGTCGCCAAGTTGGCGACATTCCGCCAAATTCGTCGCCAAAATCTCGCCAAGCGTTATGGATGAAGAAATAAGTTATTCTTAAAGCAGACAAATGACTATTGTTGTTCAATTACAAAAGTATTAGACAAAGTATCTTTTTCCATGAATGGAACGAGCTAGATCCACGAGAATGATGTCACACAATTTATCATATGGTATTACATATGAAAAGTGAACATGTTTCTCAAAATGAAATATATTTCTTTATTTTATATGACTTTTTGATAATTTTTTTGAAAAATGTGCAATATCTCGAGAACGGTTTGTGTTAGCGTTCTAAAATATGTGCCAATCGTTTTCTAATGAAAAATTACATAAGAAATGTCTATTTGCGTAACTTTATTAGTGGTTTTGATTTTTTGACGATTTTTTCAAAATTTTATTCGAAAGTTTAGAGGAGTTCTGAACATTCGATTGCGTATAAAAACAATAGGCTTCCAGTGTTTACGGATTGTGATTTTTGTACCAAATTTGGTTTGAATCGGTCCATTCGTTCGTCAGTTATCGTCTCCACAGACTCACTGACACACACACACACACACACACACACACACACACACACACACACACACACACATACTTTCACACACACACAGACATCACTTCAAAAATGTTTGATTCGTGATCAGGGATGCTTGAAACGTGCTCTCCCGTCGAAAACTCGAATACGAATTTTCGACCCCGTCACAATACTTTCCTTATACATTATGTATATAAGGAAAGTAATAATTACATCTTTAGAAATACTATTTCCGGAAACGAGTTAGATTTTTATTTCACATAAAATTATCAGTTTAAGCTTAAAGACTGTAAAAAATAATAAAAATAATTTTTAAAATAAGCCATTGCAATTTTAATGTAGCGGAGTTGAACGATCACTTTCAATAACAACTTCAGTCTGTAAAACAGTATTTTACAATTTATAATCAAACTCAAAAAAATCGCATAAGACTTACAGAAGTTTGTAAAGAGCCTTGTTAAGAGCCCCAACAGGGAGCCGAACCTTGGATATCAGAACTAGCCAGTCGACGCCCTACCGTTGAGCTAATATACGACGCCCTACCGTTGAGCTATTATAGGATGCCCTACCCTTGAGAACTGGCCAGTCCTCGCTCTTCAAGCTCCTATTGTTAAGTGCACTCTGCTAATTGTCAATGAACAATGAACATTGATTAAGGGAGCACACATAACATGCGCAAATTTTGTCAGAACATATTCAGCAAAAATTCCATATAGTATTTAATTTCGCCACAAATCCTAATTGATGCTGTTGAGATCCAGACCGTCAGACCTACTAGAAAGGTGCAAGGTAACTGTTTGGACGTCCGAGAAGAGTCACCCAATTTAGACCGGAACTCAGTGGGGGAGGCATCAACAGGGACTGTACCCTCCTTCCCCTACCACCAATTGTACTCGGGCCTACCGAGTACAATTTCCGAGCGCTAACCACTGGGCTACCGCGCCCACAAATCTTAGTTGTGAAAAAGTGGTTAAGTTTCAGAGGAGTTATTATTTGATTAATAAACGGGGAGTAGTACGTTGAAGATTTAACGTTTAGCAGCGAATTCCGCCTGTAAAACTTTAATTTACACCATACACCAAAATATCTAAAAAAATCGTTTTAAATAGTTTTAGAGACGTTATAGTCGAACAATGCGCATACCAATAAAAGCAGCGCAGTGCACGGAATAATTTTTAACTATGCACGTTTATGAACTTGGTTTCTAAGATTATTCGTTTATACCGTACATCTAAGTAATGGTCATAAAATTTGCCTAAAAGTTAAAGGAATGGTTGTGAAATAATATATATTACCGAAGAAGGGGTTGAACGTAGCACTCTCAATTTTTGCCCTTTCCTGTTCAGCAATGAACTTGACATGCAGAGCATTTGTCTTCACCACATATCCAGATTGTAGAAAATCCAAGTATATAGGTTTACAGGAATTATCAGCGACCATGAAGTAAAGGGGGAGGGGCGTTACACATACAAATTTTATCCGTTCACGTACAGCAACGAACTCGACCTGTAAAACATTAATTTTCTCCTTAAACCCAAATTATAAAATTATCGTTCAAGTTTGAGGAAATATATAGTTGGAAGATGTGCACATTAGTAAAGGGAGTCGAATAATTAGCACAGCATGCGTAATAATTATTCGACCAAATTTATCAACGAACTTTGACAGTAAAATATTAATATGTATCATATTTTCAAATTATGGAAAATGTGGTTATGTTTCAGAGAACTTATCGTTAGATAATATAGATCAGTAAATGTGGCGGAATTTAGCACGTTCAAGTTTTGTCCGCCCACGTTTAGAAACGAACTATACATGTAAGATATCTATCTGAAATGCATATCTAAATTGTTAATATATCATATACATTTTAGAGAAGTTATCGTCGGACATGACTATCAGTGTTTCTTTCAGGCATACTCCTTGGGGAGCGATCCTACCCCCGCTAGGATTCGCCACCCCCGGAGATATTTTATGTTGACATGTGATAAATTTATATAGGGAAAATAGAAAACTTGCCCCCCCCCATAAAATTTCATTTGCCCCCCCTCCCCGTCAAAAAGTCCTGAAAGAAACACTGCATACTATTATCAGAATAACGGGCGTAATACATGCATTTATTATCAGTTCACGTTCGACATTGAACTCTGACTGTAAAACATTAATTTAGACTACATATACAAATTCCAATAACATATGTTCACTTTCAAAGCAGTTATCATGGAACAAAGCTTACAGAAAAGCCAGCAGCAAATCGCGTTCAGCAGGCAAAAGAAACTAGCTCTGTTACTTCATTCCATCGCATCAAATATATGAAAACGAATACTATCTCGGCTAAATACTTATTCAAACTTATGCTGTTTTAATTATATGTACGCATTGATTTGTACTAGAATTTCCGCTGAGCACACATTTCTTTGCAATGAATTGATATCTTCAAACTCAAGCAGCGTGGCTGATTATTGCTTTCGCAATTGAGAAATTAATTAGAGAACTCATTGATGTTAGCAACTAAAAGCTTATCAAAAATCTCTAACTTCACAGGATTGGTCTTCTAAGAATGACCTAAGGATTTCAAGAGGGCAATAATCTTTTTTCCCCTTCTATCTCCATTCGAAAAGCACATTGATTTTTGGCGTTGATGGTAAACATTGAGTTAATTATAGCACAGAAATCCCAATATTGGATTTTTATATTCATTCAATTCCAGATATTCCCTAATTAAGGAATCAGAATGATGTGCATTTTTTAAGAAATTCAAAAGATTTAAATGTTCCTTAAGGATAAAACTTTTAACAAAATTGTGTGTGTCTCATTATGTGGATTCCATTTCATTAAGAACTTATAAATGTAAGAAGTATGGAATTAAACGATTGTGTTAATTTTCTATGGCATTTTTAACACTAGAACTTCACTCTAAAGACTTCGAACTTTACTTTAAATTGTTTATATTTGTCATCTTAAATTCAGTGATATGCAAATTAATTTTGCTCAGCACTTTAATATATCGTAAAGGTCGTGCACATTGAAGGGTGCACTAAACTAAGATTTCAAAATAGCAATCTTCTGAATTTCCACCAGATCTACTACAATTTAGACAGCATCAGTCACATAAGAAGTTAAATAGATTGTTGTATATTAGTAGGAGTATAGGGAGAGTTATGCGCCACTTCAGAGGCGGTGGAACCCTATACTTTAACATGGGGAACCCTCCGAGACCAGAAAATGAGTGCATCAACAGAGGCGGTGGTAAAGTCCCATGCTTTAACATAGGGGTTCTCAGAAGTCGGTGTGAGGCAGCACAGTTCCATAAGGTGACGTCACAGAAGAGAGTGGAGTTTATGACGTATAAAGTATTGTTTCTTCTTTGTTTTTTTAATAACAAAATTTCGTTAAGTTTCGTTATGTAAGTTTTTTTCTTATAATTTTTCTAAAATGTAAGTTTTTTCAACAAGTTGGATTTTGGGGGTTGTCGGATTTCTCTATGGAAAATAACATGAATTTTAAGAATGTGTCACTTTTAGCGTTTTTTCACAAAAAGTTTCAAAAACGTTAAAAAAGCAACAAAAATGTACGTTTCTTAAATAAATTTCGGTTTTTAGATTGTTTGAATTCTCTATGGGAAATAATATGGGATTTCGCACTTTTGTGTATTTTTTGTAAAAAAATGTGCGTTTTTGTAAAAGTGTTACCAAAAAGGCGTTTTTTGAAAAATGTGACATTTTGCGATTTTTTTTCAAAATGCCAATTTCTCTATGGAAATTAACATAGGTTTTCGCACTTTTACATTTTTTTAAAAAAAATGTGCGTTTTTGCAAAAATGTTACCAAAAATGCGTTTTTTGAAAAATGTGACATTTTGCGATGTTTTTTCAAAAACCCACTTTTTACTTGTGCAAACTAAGAAAAACACGTTTTAAAAGGAGCAGAATCTCGAGAATCTCGGGAATTGGGTCTATCGAATGGGGTATATATCTAGTCAGTGTAAGTTTCCAACTATCTAAACGCAGTAATGTCTCTTTAAGAAATTAGATGCTGTTAGAAAAATATATTATTTTTTTTAATTGTGGTCCCACCTCCACCCGGTGTATAGGATACACTGCCACAATCTTTTTTTTCCTTCTTTCTCTTTTTCCTTTTTTTTATATTTTTATTTTAAAGTGTCCGTAGGCATAACTTGTAAGGCCGTCCTCGAGTAAATATCTTTTATCATCAATGGGTGACAAAGCCACCTTGTTCTGGCACACAGTGAATAGTTTATGATTGCTACTATCAATTCTAATCTGTTCTCCCATAGTAGGTCTAACACTCAACAAGCACTGTCTATAGTCATTGTGTGTAATTTTCCGTGCAACCACATGTGTAGAAACACCTTTAGCTCTTTTCTTTTCTCCAGCAGATGATAGAATAGAGTACATTTTAGGTCTAAGTCCTATAAACTCTTGAATGGGGGTTGAATTCAGTTCATCTTTAAAATATCCAATACGCTTTTTATTGTCTTCACTGAAGAGGGGATGATCCTTGGGATAGTCAGAAAAATCATACAGTTGTTTATGCCGGTTCATATCTTCATAAATATCAGCAGTTTGGATTTCATAAGCCAATGAATCAGTATCGGTGAAGAGTAGCGAAGCTTTTTCACCATATTGGCTTTTAATATGTTTATAATGAAACTCATACATCAGGAGTTTAGATAACTCCAAGATAGCAAAGCTAACATATATAGGCCGATTCATTAAAATGCAACTCTTTACACGATCAACACCCACCAGATCTTCACTAAAAATCCTGCTAGCTCTATAAGCTGGGGATGCCACCACCTTCAGGGCCCGCTTTGAAGAACGAACTAGTTCAATATTCACTCGATTTCAAGGATTCTCCTTCGTTTTTCCAAACACAGCGTTATTAAGCAATTTAAAAAAGTCTTTCTCAAAATTAGTCTTTGCCTTCCTTCTTTCTTCTGTGTTAAATTGAATGTATTTCTCCAACCAGGGCTTCTGATTAAATTTTAAGGTCTTGTGAATTTTTTTTAGTCTTAAACCTAATGATAGGTATAGCTGAAGGTTACGGTAGTGAACAATATAATGTTTCTTGTCAAACAGATTGGGTACAAATTTCGTAGTACTAACAAAATGTCCATGATGTAACTGTTGAACCTGTCGTTCAGCATAGGGGGAAAGCATTTCTCGTTCAATCTTCACCCTTTCAGGGGCTAGAGGGTATTCATTATGATAATCATGTAAGGATTCAGGATACTCCAGATCCACTTCAAATATCCCTCTTGGGTATTATCCTTTAGACTCATTATCCAGGATTCATTCAAATTTTCTGTAGATATCCATTCAAACCCACCATAGGGCAGTGGTTAAGACATAACCCAACCATATAGGTTATTAGCATCAAGATAGATAATATGCTTATCAGGCTGAGTAGAATCGTAATTTTCCAAATAACGATTATTAGCCTCGGATCTACGCTTGCTAATCATACATATGCACACCGCGGATTCTACGTTCTATAAACAGTAGCAAATTTTCATCTGTGAGTAGTTCTGGGGTTTGCTCAGTCATTTTTAAAGAGGCCTGCCAAGCCAGTCCAGGGGCGGTCATCATATGAGCGGCATCTAAATCATAGATCTTCTTGCAAATTTTTCGAAAATTCTCAAATACATCGGCTAACAGTAACACATCTGTTTTCCCATACAGGTCGTGATATTCTCCCAAGTTCATTATATTAAAGGTATTCCATACAGTTTGGGCATGCCGATAATCTTCACTCTTAATATCTTCGCCTTTAATATCATTATGAAATGCAGACGGGGGAGGGAGTACATTTTCATCAAATTTTTGAAAGGATGTCATATAGCTATAGGGATATACTCCCTTCCTAATAAGAGCATTCTGTTGTACTATATCAGGGAAATGTTCTCTGAGAATATGAAATTCACTCAAGTCTAAATTGGAAATTAGCATTTCCAGGGAAGCATTCAGAAACTGTAGACTATCAATGAATTGTAAACAGACATGGGATCCCTCTTTCTTTGAAATCTTAAAAGATATGTATTTTTCCATATTAGGGGCAATCACATCAATTTTATGGTCATGCAATTTCCCCAAACTCAGCATAATATGATGAGAGTCATATTTTTTTAAATTATGAAACACTACAGGAATATTAATAGTTTGCCTATAGTTAAGATTACAGGCATTAGGCAGGGTACCTCTATAGGCTCCAGTCACGTGATTGCGATCACGCACACGATCTGTTTTCAGTTCACGATGGCACACATTACAATGGGTAACTCTTTCAAAGTCAACTTCATTCTCCTTAGTCATTCGCAGTGGTTTAACATAGCGTAATTTTTCTCCAAGATACTGTTTCTCAACTATCAAGTTGTTAAGGAAATGATTCAAATGGTCAATACCTCGATACACCGTAGCTTGCTTCAGGCATTTCCCATCAGGTCCTATGATAACATAAGCATAACCACAAGGTTCATGAATCGCTAGTCTATGCATGTAAGATCTAATATTCGAGGGTTTAGTAGTGTCTTCTTTAACGATCAGGGCTTCAAAGTCAGCATAAATGATGAAAGGGATGGAATGCTGATACTGTTTGTTCGTGAATTGGAGATATTTCTGATCTTCCTTGGACATTTTAATGCGCTGAGC
This sequence comes from Amaurobius ferox, assembly GCA_951213105.1. Classification (NCBI taxonomy): domain Eukaryota; kingdom Metazoa; phylum Arthropoda; class Arachnida; order Araneae; family Amaurobiidae; genus Amaurobius; species Amaurobius ferox. Next base: position 159,522,756 of record OX578140.1, on the reverse strand, counting down.
TGCATGTTCTTTGCAATATTGAGCATTATCTTGTAAAAGATCGTCTCTACTGTAACGATGTAAGCATCTATAACATACATATTGAGCTCCATTGTGCTTAGTTATATCTCCCAGCAAGCGTAACATATTCCTAATTAAAGTATAGTGTTGCTTATCTTCATCACTAATCAACAGGAGATTCACACAGTCTTCATCTTCACGTTTGGATATATGCAAAGGAAAAATGTCTTCGTCTTCATATCCATACACATTTATTCGAATATTATTCAATTTTTCAATCAGAGGAATTTTCGCAACTGAGATAGGGTATTGAATATCTCCAAGTTTAATATCATTCTCAAAACTTTGATAATGTGACACTGTTTCAGGAGGACCTTCACGGGATATATAGTATTTGTGGGCTAATAGGCACCACACCAGGCATTTCTCGTCTTCATTTCGAATATTTAGTAAAGCATTCTTGGTTGCAAGTTTTGTTGGCAAGGGTATATAGCTAGAAGCTGCAAGAGGCTTATACTTTGCACAGAAAACATCTATCTTTCGCATCTTTTGTAAAGTCCATCCAGGTCCTCGGCTGACAAATTATTCGAATAACTTCAAGATTTGGGAAAAAGCTTCTTTAACATTGTTGGGAGGGGTATCATCACGAAGTTCTGTCACAACATCTGTTCTAAAATATGAGCTGGATACCTCTTGGCCATTTGCAATGTCACGAATAAATTGCACATCCGGAATAAGATACCACTTAATAGATCTGTATGCATCAAGTTCGTCTTTTAATATCTTCAATAGCTGAGGGCGAATCTCATCAAAACATAGCATAAGATCCCCCTCTACACTTTCAGTGGGTTCCAGAGTATGTACAGAGAATACATCTAAGCCCTTCTTCTTCGCTGCAATCTTGGGGCGTTTATTAGAAGTTGAGGCTAAAGCAGGAGCTTTTCTCTTTTTAGAACCATGTTCAATACGCTGGTGGCGCAGGGCATCACTTTTCTTGCTGAATATAAGTTCACAATGCTTGCATTTCATACCATCCTTCAGATGAAGTATCAGATGGCGCTTCAGGTTATCCCGTCTGGTAAACTGTATGGAGCATTGAGTGCATTCAAACACTTTAACGGGAGAATGCGTATTAGCATGTCTAGCCAAGTCCTCCTTACGAACAAATGCACGTTCGTATACTTTACATCGATAATTCAAGGCATCATCGTCAGAATGAATCTTCACATGTCTTGCTAAGGCATATTTTCTAGAAAACTGCCTATCACAGGATAAACACACCTGCAAAAGATAAAAAAGTACAAGACTTTAGTATAAACACGCTATTCTCGGTAACAATGTAATTCATTTCTCAAGATGTATATAAAGAAATCATGAATCCATTATACTATTCCCATCAGAAATAATAAAATTCCTGAATTAAAGAATAATCCAGATACTAAAACCCCGAGACATTTCATTAAATTCATAAAAACACTCATTAAAAAGTTGTTACGCATCATACAAATACAAAGTTTAATAAAATGAGAGAATAAAATCTCATTAAAACAAGTACTTACATGTCCAATCCTGTTCAAAGAGGGTGCATTACGCATAGGAACGTCAGTAACGGTAGGGATAGTACCTCCGATATTACGTTCTAAAGCAAACATATTCGCAGAACAACTTGAAACACGTCTTAACAGCACGAAATCCACGTCTCGAATGATAAAATCGCTGCTTAAAGACTATTTACGTCTATTCAGAACAAAATAGTTCCTGTAATATCCTTCCGCCAAGGTTATCTCTAAAGAGTTCTTGGTATATCCATCCGCCAAGGGCATGCCAAGGTCACGTGAAGATTACATCACTGTTACCGTTAAACTTACAACACGCGAATGTAATTATGCACAAATCCGATAGAAAATAAACAATTCGTTCAAAATCGCAATCGATTATATCCTTTTTAATAATCGTAATCGATACATTAAATAAATTCACATCTTAAAAAATAATAGATTTTAATAAAATAATTAAAGAAAATCCCTTTGCGAGAAGAAAAATGCCCTAGAACCTCCAATCTTTAAACAATATAGCACCGGGCTATCCCTTGCAAGCATAAAAACATCGAATAATATATACCCTGAGACACCAACACTCACTTCCTCATACACTAAACGCAACTCATAGCAACCACAATCCATAATAAAACATTCACCTTCACCCCCAACGTACATCCAAATATCCAGTAGTTCAACGTGAAATTTTTACAGCAAAACGCATTTTACAGGGATTCATAGAATGGGCATGGAACAAAAAATCATAAAAAATCATCAAATTCATCCAGAAACTAGCTAAAACCCTCAAATTACTTATTATTATCATTTACATATGCTATATAATCATTTATAACCTTAAAAAAGTGAGGATGCTAGTAGTAGAGAAAGGGGTGTTCTGCGCCAATGGCGGTATGTGCGGTATGCGGTATGGCCGCCATATTGAATTCCGTAATCCAGGACGGGAGTGTAAAAGGGGGAAGAATGAAAAAAGGTGGGAATAAAAATTTTGAAGAAACTTTTTGTCGGGTGACAACGATTTTGTAGTCTTGTACGAGGGGTTTGGGCCATGTCTCATCCATTGCCCTATGGTGGGTTTGAATGGATATCTACAGAAAATTTGTATGAATCCTGGATAATGAGTCTAAAGGATAATACCCAAGAGGGATATATATTTGAAGTGGATCTGGAGTATCCTGAATCCTTACATGATTATCATAATGAATACCCTCTAGCCCCTGAAAGGGTGAAGATTGAACGAGAAATGCTTTCCCCCTATGCTGAACGACTGGTTCAACAGTTACATCATGGACATTTTGTCAGTACTACGAAATTAGTACCCAATCTGTGTGACAAGAAACATTATATTGTTCACTATCGTAACCTTCAGCTATACCTATCATTAGGTTTAAGACTCAAGAAAATTCACAAGACCCTAAAATTTAATCAGAAGCCCTGGTTGGAGATATACATTCAATTTAACACAGAAGAAAGAAGGAAGGCAAAGACTAATTTTGAGAAAGACTTTTTTAAATTGCTTAATAACGCTGTGTTTGGAAAAACGATAGAGAATCTTCGAAATCGAGTGAATATTGAACTAGTTAATTCTTCAAAGCGGGCCCTGAAGGTGGTGGCATCCCCAGCTTATAGAGCTAGCAGGATTTTTAGCAAAGATCTGGTGGGTGTTGAACGTGTAAAGAGTTGCATTTTAATGAATCGGCCTATATACGTTGGCTTTGCTATCTGGAAATATCTAAACTCCTGATGTATGAGTTTCATTATAAACATATTAAAAGCCAATATGGTGAAAAAGCTTCGCTACTCTTCACCAATACTGATTCATTGGCTTATGAAATCCAAACTGCTGATATTTATGAAGATATGAACCAGCATAAACAACTGTATGATTTTTCTGACTATCCCAAGGATCATCCCCTCTTCAGTGAAGACAATAAAAAGAGTATTGGATATTTTAAAGATTAACTGAATTCAACCCCCATTCAAGAGTTTATAGGACTTAGACCTAAAATGTACTCTATTCTATCATCTGCTGGAGAAAAGAAAAGAGCTAAAGGTGTTTCTACACATGTGGTTGCACGGAAAATTACACACAATGACCATAGGCAGTGCTTGTTGAGTGTTAGACCTACCATGGAAGAACAGATTAGAGTTGATAGTAGCCATCATAAACTATTCACTGTATGCCAGAACAAGGTGGCTTTGTCACCCATTGATGATAAAAGATATTTACTCGAGGACGGCATTACAAATTATGTCTACGGACACTTTAAAATAAAAAAATAAAAAAAAAGGAAAAAGAGAAAGAAGGGAAAAAAAAAGATTGTGGCGGTGTATCCTATACAAAGGGTGGAGGAGGGACCACAATTAAAAAAAAATAATATATTTTTCTAACAGCATCTAATTTCTTAAAGAGACATTACTGCATTTAGATAGTTGGAAACTTACACTGACTAGATAGATATATACCCCATTCGATAGACCCAATTCCCGAGATTCTCGAGATTCCCGAGATTTCCGAAATTCTGCTCCTTTTAAAACGTGTTTTTCTTAGTTTTTACAAGTAAAAAGTGTGCTTTTGAAAAAAATCGCAAAATGTCACATTTTTCAAAAAACGCATTTTTGGTAACACTTTTGCAAAAACGCACATTTAAAAAAGAAAACGTAAAAGTGCGAAAACCTATGTTAATTCCCATAGAGAAATTGGTATTTTGAAAAAAAATTTCAAAATGTCACATTTTTCAAAAAACGCCTTTTTGGTAACACTTTTACAAAAACGCACATTTTTTTTACAAAAAATACACAAAAGTGCAAAAACCCATGTTATTCCCCATAGAGAATTCAAACAATCTAAAAACCGCAATTTATTTTAAAAACGCACATTTTTGTTGTTTTTTAACGTTTTTGAAACTTTTTGTGAAAAAACGCTAAAAGTGACGCATTCTGAAAATTCATGTTATTTCCCATTGAGAAATCCGACAACCCCCAAAATCCAACTTGTTGGAAAAACTTACATTTTAGAAAAATTATAAGAAAAAAATTTGCATTTGGGAAATTTTGTTACTAAAAAAACAAAGAAAGAAAAAACAATACTTTATACGTCATAAACTCCACTCTCTTCTGTGACGTCACCTTATGGAACTGTGCTGCCTCACACCGACATCTGAGAACCCCTATGTTAAAGCATGGGACTTTACCACCGTCTCTGTTGATGCACTCATTTTCTGGTCTCGGAGGGTTCCCCATGTTAAAGTATAGGGTTCCACCGCCTCTGAAGTGTCGCAGAACTCTCCCTATTCCCTTACTTATATATTTGTATATTTCCACATATATCATTTTTATATGTAAGTAATTAAATCCTAATTTTACATTCCATTATCGTTTATACTTTCAGTCATTTGAAGAAACAGGCGCACATCAACTAACTCCTGCCCTACCCTCCGCTCCTAATATCCACAGAAACATACGATCCGTTCGTTCACTGCTCCCATTCGGTATGACTATTTTTATGCGATTATCTATAAAAACATACATACTATGCTCCCCTAACATAATGCAATTTATTTACGCCCCCTTAGACCCTCTAATAAACCAATTTATCCAGCTTAATACTTCAAGACTTTTATCTCAAGTTTTCAATTTCGGGACATTATGAAAGGAAAGTGACTAACTCTGTAACTTTATGGGTTATACAATACAACACCATGCAATCTATTTACAAGCAAAGACTGCATCAATCTCCATTGTTTAAAGCGTGAGTTTGAACATAAAGTAGAAATCAAGTCTCTTTAACTCCATAGTTTAAATATTCACATTCTGAATTTTAAAATTGGGATGACCTCTCAGTTTTTGTTTTCCCATTCAGCTGAATCATGAAGGTGGTCTCATCTCTAACTCCTTGAGGTGAATACACTTTTCGTTTTATTTCTCCTCATGACCCCATGCAATTGCATTATGTTGTAGCAACGTCTTCGACTTGAGATTGTAAACACGAAAATAGTAAAAAGACCAAATTATGAGAGGTTGTTTCTCCAGATCCAAAGGTTGATTTAAAAAACGAATTTTCGATTGGGATTCAGCATGGTCGAATTAGTATGAGATTTTTCAGACGTCGTGGTTAAATTGGATACTTTGACAAACTGTCATGGTACTTTTAGAGACATCATTTCACCAAATTCTGAATCCAGATAATTATTTAGAAGCAATTAATTATATATACTGCATTTTGGACTCAAATCGAATTTAAATTCTTACATCAACATAAAATTTACTTTTTAATATTGTGTACTTTACGCTATTGGTATCTAATGTAATTTGTCATTTTAATATTTCAACTAATGCCACAGTACAAAGTTTAAGTGGATTGCATAAATATACGTATATATGAAACATATGTGTATAAAAAATCACTTTGCATAAGCATAATTGGTATGTTTGTAAGACATAAAATAACATTTAATAATGTTTCGATTTTATAATGATGGGAAACAGTTACAAAAGCTGTCTACACATTTTAGAATGATTTTATTACAATAAATAACAAAACTTGAATTCAAAAAAGCTTCTAGTAACAACTCCCTTTTATAAAAACTATATCATTTCCTGTAGTTAATTTTGTCTTTCTTAAAAATGGCGCATGTAAACAAATTTTGCATTATAAGCTACGTATTTGCTCTTTCTGAAGAGAAATACACTTATTCTGTAATTCAATAAAGCTGTGAAAACCTTGTAAGTCGCAATTCTAAATGCAAAATAAACAATAGTATTCATAATAAGGACGAAAATACGTCAATCATTACTTTCAACTGGAAAAAGGATAACGACCTGAAAGTAGGTATAATTAAGACTATTTCAAAAATAAAGTCTCTTGTTTCGAAAGAAATTCCAACTCAAAAAACAATTGCAGTTCTCTTTAAATGCTTCTATAATGACTGTAAACAAAATAATAAATACATATTTAATTCCTAAAAATTCTAAAAAGGGTAATGTTCATCGCCTTTGGTCTACACATGTGGTTGATCGCAGAACACTCTGTAGAATTCCCTAAGAAAATAATTTAGTGGGTGACATATTCAAATATACTGTGGTAATTGATAAATCATGGATATTTTTAAATGACAAACGAATATCGATTTACAATCGCAAAAGAGGAGAAAAATTCCTAAAATGTTGGTTTCAAGAATCAAAAGGAATCTTGAGTTGAGGACTCATGATTATTGCTGACTTATCATACAGCGGTTAAATAAAATTATGAAAAGTCGAAACAAATATTAAAATCAATTTAACATATTACTAAGATAATATTTTATCTTCTTTATTGACAGAAGAAATACCATCCCGTTATCCATGGGATCTTAATAGAGTACCACTTCATCAGGATAAAGCTACCAGTCAGGCATCAAAATCTACCGATAAATTTCTTGAAAATTTGAGAAAATATACGTTTTACAATTACAAATTTCCTCATATTCCTTCAAAGTACCCTGATATATCACTCATGAATTATTGTGCGTTTGGATTGTAACTAAGATAACTTTGTAAACGCAAACCTAAAACATTGGAAGAACAACGGGAAACAGTAAAAGAGAAGTGGAATAAAATGCCACTCATAATTTTAAGAATAGCTCTTTTGACTTGGTAATCAAGATGTAGGATAATAGTCCAGAGAAAGGGCCATCAGATAGAATATGTAAGAACTAAATATGATAACTACAAACTTTAATTATATGGCTTTAAAATAGCCTCTGTACCATTTTAATTGGTCTAACATTTTAACATTTTGCTTATGTGTGGAACAGCGTCAATCCCAAACAAAGAACCTCTCAAAAAGACAGGTATTTGACATACCTTATCCCAAACAGTTCGATCCCTTATTGCCGACAATAGCGTCCATGGATGTTAATGCCTGCAGAGGAGAGTCGAACTGTTTGGGATAGGATATGTAAAATACCTGTCTTTTTAAGGGGTTCTTTGTTTGGGATAGACGCTGTCCCTCCCGTAAGCAAAAGGTTAACTTCACAAATTATACTTTTGTATTTTTCGAAAAATACAATTGTATAATAGAGAATTTAGCGTTAGTTCAAAGCCTAGAATATAAAGTTTTCTTTGTATAGGTCAAATAGGATAGGACTGACATTTTTCTGAATTATGCAAGAACATCATAGTCAAGGCATCGGGCAATAGAAAATGTTCTTAAAGTGAAGATTCGTGTTTCCATTGCAGATAAAAAACATCAATAAACATATTTCACATTTTTCTGCTATTTCCAGCACTGAATGGTTAATATCTGAAATGGTAATGCACAAGCTTGCTAAAACGTGCAAAACTGATCTGTGAACGCTGGTATCTGCAGTGGTAACGTGATCAAAACCTTTATAAAGCCTCGTTTTGGGGGGTTCTATGAGTATCAGCTGGGTCACTGCTACGTAATGCAATCTGTACTCAGTATTTAGCAATTATAATGCCGAAAATTACATTGTCGAAAACTTGAATCATAGAAAGAAAACTTGCTATGTGGCAGAATTTTGCGAACCTCATAGTAATCGACTTAGTCATACCATGCATCTACGTAACTACACTACATATCACGTAACTACACTACATATCACGTTACATATCACGTAACTACACTACATATCACGTAACTACACTACCTATCACGTAATTAGGATGCCTAAGTTTACAGTCACAAACATTGCCAAAAGGAACTTTCTTCACATTGAGGTTCCTAAAGTTTCAGCATATGTCAAGTTTTATTTCTGACAGTGAATCTATAGCTATTTCGCTGGGTTGAAGAGTGACAAAATCGGAAAACTGGAAAAAAATTATAAAAAGCGTTTTCGCTTGTCATACAGATTTTAAAATATTGTGACTGCGTTTCCCAATTCATAAAACAATCTGTCTAAACAAACTTCATTTAAACGGTTAAATTGCTTAGAATTAAAAATAATACATAGTTATATTTTCCAAAATAAGAATATTAGAATTCATCAATACAAGAATGCTTTGAGTTAAATGGCAAATATTAAATTCAATATTTTTTTATAAATTGAAATAGTATCCGAGATTCTCAATTTATATCATTTTTTTTCTTTAAAAACATTGTTTCTGTATGAAAATGGTACATTAAGGATAAAATACATGCACACACCTTCTTCCGGTGTTTCTGAAGTAAAATATGTTAATTACTGGTATTAATACCAGGCATTGTCCGGGATTTAAAATGCAGACTGGTTAAAATTAGTCCGGTATATGCAGTCAATTCTAAAAAAGCAAACAATTTCTTAAAGAGATACGTTTAGAATAAAAATTAAATATTATAAGTAAAATAATTTAAAAAAACACGTTGTGCGAAGGATAAGTAAGACAGGAGTAACACAAAAAAACACAAATACTGCGATAATGCAGCATGCAGCTGTTTCGAGGATACGCTGGATCTATTGCAGGAGAACCAACAAATCCGAATTCCAAAAGAGGAATAGGCGCAGATGAAAGAAGAAGAGGGGATTATATCCAACACCTAGATTAAGAGAGGGCTTACCAGAAAGCAGCAAGAACAGCAGACCTGTCAATCAGAAAACGGGAAGTAACAACACAAAATTGACGTATGTCAAAACACAATTGGAATATCCCAAAAAGGCAAACCAAGTCTGAAAAAAATAAAACTGAAATCCACTCAACAAGATCAATAAGAGGTTGAAAAGACACAAAACAGTCACAAAAGAATAGAAAAAAAGAAAGCAAATTTTTTTTACAGGGTACTCCAACAGGTCGCGGACATAAATAGAGTGCTAGACAAATCATTAACTAAATTACTAGACATTTTCTAGATATGAAAAGCTTCAAAGAAATCAAGAGGTGGATGTGCCTTTCTGTATGCTCCCTGCAGTAGAAAACTCCAAACGGTGACCAAATTGATAGAAATGCTGATCAATTGAAGATTTATTAATTCCTATTTTTTGACATAGTTATGGATAATATTTTGGATATTTTGAATTCCATTGATACTTCATATTTCTTGTCGGAATATTCCTATTGTGCTTTGACACACGTCAATCTTGTGTTGTAACTTCTCATTTTCTGATTGGCAGGTCTTTTCTTCTTGCTAATTTCTGGTTAGCTCTCGCTTAATCCAGGTATTGGATATATAATCACCTCTGTTTCTTTCATCTGTGCCCATTCTTCTTTTGGAATTCGGGATTATTGGTTCTCTTGCACTGACTAAAGGGATCCGTCGTATCCTCGAAATAGCTGTATGCTGCATTATCGTACTATTTGTGCTTATTTACGTTGCTCTAATAAATATGCTACGCTGGCCAAATGCTTTTTTTCTTAATTAGCTGAAAAAACTTCGCCAGATACGTAAGTGTAAAACACACTAAGTAAGTTCGGGACAACATAATCCGGATATACGGTCTTTAATAGTTCGCTTAAAAGTATAGTTTTAAAACTAAGTTCTATAATTAGAAACTAAGATATAATGAAATTATTGAATGAAATACTATAAATTGAATTCAACAAAACCCTTAAGAAAATCTAGCATATGAATTGAAATTCAAGTTTAAAAGAAAATGGAAATCTGAAAAAATAAGCTATAGAATAACTTGTTGTCCGATCACAATTTGCTAATAAGAACTAGTTCAAAAATGAAAAAAAGTCATCGTCCGGAGACTTGAAGTACCCCTGTACCAAGTTTTCCGACTTTCGAAACTTCGATTTTCTACTGCAGGCGACACAGTCAGACATACATGCAGCCTTTTTTTATTTATGTAAGATAGGTAATATTAATTTTCTCTGGTACTTAGTTGATCGAATGCTCTCAAAGAAGTACTTTTTTGAAAAATATGTACTAAGAGTTAACACTTAAGATAACTATTGATACATCTTCTATTACAATGATATATATTTATGTATCATTAAATGTAAAATTAACAACTGTCGGAAAAATTATTGCAAAGTTAATGAGTTTAAAATGCACAAATCGTTAAAGTCGACCACAGAGTCACAAAAAATATTTACTTATTTAACCATAAAGAAGTAAATTTATTTATTTAACCATAATTAAGTGAGTCATAAAAATATTTACTTATTTAACATTTATGAAATATTCATAAATAAAGAATCAGTAAAAATATATGATAACATTTCTGGTAAAATATTTAAAACACTTCTGTTATTAAATTTATAATTATGTACAAGAGGACTTACAGACTGAAAAATATCCTAATAATATTTATTGCCTCTAAAACGAGAAATTAGAATACATTAAAATACAGTTATTTAAAAGAATCTAGCTTTAGTTGTCTTCAAACGAAAAGGTTGCATTTTGAAAAGCAGATTGTAAATGAAATATTTATAAATAAAGCTCTTCGCAAAATGTATTATTGGCAGATTTTTTCAAGCTCTCTCTGATACTTTACACTTGATCTTCTATTAAAAAGGAATTGCATCGAAAATTCCTAGGCAAATAAAATGATTAAAGGAAATTGTTTAAGTTTTAGAGATGTTTTAGAGAAGTTAAGTTTTAAAGGAGTTAAGTTTTAGAGAGGTTAAGTTTTAGAGAGGTTAGGGCGCCACACGCACAATAACTTTTTGATCACGTTCCTGAAGGAACTCGGACTGCAAAATTTTAATATGTACCATATAACCAAATTTTCTAAAATTTGGCTAAATTTCAGAGGAATAATCGCCGATTAATGTAGATCAGTGAAGTGGGTGGGGTGCAGCACGAGTAATGTTTGCTTGAGAGCGTTCAGAAACGAGCTGAATCTGTAAGACATCTGTTTGATCCATATATCTAAATTGCCAAAACATCGATTTTATTTTGAGAGTTATAGCTGAACATAATATATCAGTGAAAAGGGTGTAGAATTGGCAACTTCTATCAGATTACGTTCAGCTACAAACTCGGTCTTTAAAACATTAATTTGCACTATGCATCTAAATTACATAAAAAAATTGGTTCAGATTTAGAAATAGTATTCAAGTTATGAAGTTTACAGACAGACAACAGTAAATACCATCTAGTAGTCTAAAATAAAAGCTTAGTAACTACATTCCCTCGTTTTATCAATAATACATAATTACAATATCAAAATAGTTAAGTTAAAATAACTGCATTAAAAGGGATATATAATACTAAATTAAACGTATCGATCGATTTCGAAGGCAAAAATCAACAGTCTGCATAAGGACACACAAGAAGCGCAACCTTCACTTGTCAGAGAAAGATCGGCAACTGACGCAAGAACAACGAAATTAAGCAAGGGCAGCGTACTGCCAGAGACGAGAAAAGAAAAATGGGAAATTAAACCCAGGTGGAAGTAACCAGAGGTGGGACATAATGAATGGACGGTACAATAGCAAAGAGTAAAGTGGCAGTCCAACAAAGGATTCCAATCACGTGTTCAGCTGTTCATAACAGTTCTATTAAATTAAGAAAACAGAAAAAGGATAAGAATTTCCGAAATAAGAAAGAAGGAAATGAAATCAAAACATTAAACCAGAGATTTCCAGGCAGAAGGGAAGAAAGGATAATTGTCATTAATAAGGGATTTTGACAGCCGACGTGGTGGTCGAGTGGTCAAGGCGAGCGTTTCCACAGCAATCGCTCGACCGCCGTGTTGTGGGTTCGAGTCCCACATAAGGCATAGATGTTTGTGTTGTAGGCGCAGTGTGTTCCGCCCCCCTCTGGGGCAACGTCCTAGGACGGCTAAAAGGTTCACGTTCTGGCTGCTGACAAAGGCGAATGAAAGACAAGTGCCTGGCCATTTGATAAAAAAAGAAATTTTCAAGGAAATCAAGTAGAATTAGGAGCAAAAACGATTTTTGGAAAAATTAAAAACATACTTTGATTCCAAACATTTTCTGCAATTTCAGAGTTAAAAACTGCTTGTTTAGAAACGTGGCTAATGTGTTCCTTAATGAACTATATTTTGTATTATATGCTGGTATATTAAAATGCTGGTTATCTGCAGAGATAACTGAAAGATATTTAGAAACATCATTGTGGTTAAATGTTTGAAGACCCATTGATAGGCCTTGTTGTTGTTACTGATGACCTCCAGTTTCGGCGGGGCCGATTCAGGACCAGTGACGCAGGAAGCAGGAAAGAACGAAGAAAGACACAAGACGAGAGAACAAAGTTTATTACAAGAACGCATCACTGACGAAGGTCGGAGGGAATGCAGCTTCACATTCTGACTAGGACCCAGAAGGCGGAAGACTGACTTTATCCTCGAGAAACATCCATGCCTTATTAGGGATTCGAACCCGAGTCCACAAGACAGCAGCCGAAGACGCTATCCACTTCACCGCCTGGGTGGCTTGATTGGCCTTAAAATTAATTAACGGCCTTAAAATTATTTTCATTCTTTACTGTACCAGATGAATTACTTAGAAAATGCTCTCCGTAAACCCGCATTATTTTGTGCCAATTACTTTCCTCAAGCCATTTTGGTTCGTTGATAAATCCGTGCTTTTAATCTCACCGGTTCATTATTCTACCCTAGAGTGTGGCCCCAAACTAACCTACACGCCCACTAAATCTAATTCTATAAATCTTATCGTCCCTGTGGAGGAAAATTTAATTCATATTGCGCATTCCTATAAGGAGCGTGGCAGGTTTTTCATGTTTAGATCCATCTTTAAATTACAGGAAAATTGTAAAACCGGCCGATCTATCGAGATTGATTTGACTGAACTTAATAAACTCAAATCTTGCTCCAATACGGTGATTTTGTCTGTTGACAAAACTAAAAATCTTATTCTCGTTACTACTGACGATTATATTGATTTAATACAGAGATGTATTGCCTAGATGACATGTTAAGAAATTTTCCATTACTACCATCATTTCTCATCTTTCAAAACTTTAAAAGTTATCTGCTCTCCTCGCGAATATTACGATTTCTGCGTTCCATGTCGCTTATCATTCATAAAGCTAACCATCATATATGCGTCTTATTGTTTCTAAATATAATAGCCCCACTTAATTTTTAGAAAAAATGTCTTGACTTCTTTTTTTAAACCGGTTTTGTTGATTACATTTTTTGTTAACTCTACTTAAGGGTTCATGAAATGCCTTTATCTTACCGACTTTGTCCAAAATTGCACATGCCATAGTTTTGGTGTTTTTGCACCTTCACTAATACCCTATTGATACCGATATTGATATTATTGCCAAAAACCTGCATTGTAAAAAAGTTTCTATTTCGTCCATCGACTCAATCATGTCTGCATGGAACATTGTTGAGAAGACCAATTAGTTTTGTTTTTGAGACGAAATCTTTTTTCAAACGGTTGGTGCACTTATAGGCAGTCCTTTACCTGTTATTCTGGATAAGTCTATTTTGAAGGAAGCTGAAAATTAGATTTCGCCTTTTTTTTCTTTGTAATTTAAACCAGCTATTTGGTGTCGTTATGTGGATGATGTGTGAAAATATAGTACGTATGTCACAATTGCGTAAGCGATTTTGATAGCATTCTTGATATTTAGCATCAACGACTTTTGTCCATCTCTAAATTTTACTACTGAGTATTTGTATGTGCGTAATTGTGTGGGTCTTTGCTTCTTCATGTTTTGGGCTCTCATGACACTAATGGTTTTCGTTTCACGTTTTCGTATACCCAATTTTACTAATTCGTCTATTCTTGCTAATTCGTCCCAACCTATTTCCTCTAAAAACACTTCTTTTCGTGCCTATTTTAGCCATACCTTTAACGTGTGTTCTTCTTTTGATAGTTTGCATGATGAAATTAATTTTATCTTTATCTTTGTACTATCTTAACTGTCTTTCTATCTTTGCACTATCTTTCTACTATCTGTACTAATTTGATTTTTCTCAAATGTACGCTTGCCCCATCTACTGATGTTTTGCTTTCAAATCCAATCCTCTTTGTAATTCTAATATCTTCCGTCCTCTGTTCAAGTTTGTCGCAAATTGAATTTTAAACCTGCCCATTCTTCTATTACTCCTAATGTTCAGCCATGTCCGTACGGATAATGTTAAAAGTAATATATGGAATCAAGCTGGGGTGCACGTTGCCCCATTATTCTCCTTGTAAATAGTTAATCATTTTATATTGATAGCACTAAAAGAACTGTAGATAATAGATAATCTAAACATATTCGACATATCAAAAACGAAAACTTTACACCGCCTTATATCAAACAGTTATCAAAGTTAATTTTGTCACGCTTTTTAATAAAACTTTCCTTTTAACCAACAACAATATTCCCGTAATCATTAAATTGTCGAACATTTAGATATATATATCTATCGTGATTTTATCTGTAATTTGGACCCTGTACAACATATCAGTTTAGCGTGGCATCTCATTTTTGATTTCATGCAGATTAAAGCATTGCCTACATACTCGTATTTAAACATCTAAATATATTATATTACTTTCCTTATATACAGAATGTAAAAGGAAAGTATTGTGACGGGGTCGAAATTTCGAATTCGAGTTTTCGACGGGAGAGCACGTTTCAAGCATCCCTAATCACGAATCGAACATTTTTGAGGTGATGGCTGTGTGTGTGTGCGTGTGTGTCAGTGAGTCTGTGGAGACGATATCTCACGAACGAATGGAGCGATTCGAATGAAATTTGGTACAAAAATCACAATCTGTGAATACTGGAAGCCTATCGTTTTAAAACATAATCGAATGTTCAGACCCCCGCCCCTAAATTTTCGGGTGAAATTTTGAAAAAATCATCAAAAAATCAAAACCTTTAATAAAGTTACACAAATAGTCATTTCCTACGTAATTTTTCCTTAGAAAACGATTGATATAAACTTTAGAACGCTAGCATGAACCGTTCTCGAGATATTGCATATTTTTCAAATAAATTTATCAAAAAATCCTATAAATTAAAAAAACATTAACTCTTAAGAGACATGTTTTCTTTTCATATGTAATATCATGCGTTAAATTTGGTGACATCATTCTCGTGGATCTAACTCGTTCCATTCACGAGATAAGGTACTTTGAGAAATACTTTTGTATTTGAACGCCAATTGTCATTTATCCGCTGTAAGACTAACTTATTTCTTCGTTCATAACGCTTGGCGAGATTATGGCGGCGAATTTAGCGGAATGTCGCCAACTTGGCGACATTTTTAAATGCTGCCAAATAAACGAAAATCTCGCCTAATGGATAAAAATGACGCTAAATCATTGAAAATGACGAGTAATTGAAGAAAATTCAATATCTTGCAAAGAATATAAGTATCTACTATAAGAATAACATTTTTTTAACTGTAAAAGTAGTAAATTCATTGCATTATATAAGGAAAGTCATGTTCTGCCCACAACAGATTTTTAACACTTTACAACAAAGTTGAAAAGTGTTTATGACTTTGTTCATTCTGTCTGTCTGTCTGTCCGTTAGCACGATAACTGCCGTAAAAATGACTTAATCAAAATGAAATTTTAGTATGTTGTTCAGACGGTCTGTAGAATCTATGGGAATATAAATGAATACTATTACCCAATTAGTTTTGGATTAAACCCGGGTCGAAAAAATGAAATACATTGAGCCCTATGGGACCTAATTTTTCAAACATTTTTTAAGCGGATTTAAAATTCACAAATTGCTTCGAAAATTTTAGGCAATATTCAAAGTGTTCCATAAAATATATAAAACAAAATTCAGCGAAATATATTCAGTTGTTTTTTAAATAAAAATTAAAATAATAATTACACCTCTTATATGAAACGATCACGTGACCATGATATGAAACGATCACATGACCCACTTCAAAATTATATATGGCATCCATCTTGTTTGAGTGTTGTATCCATCCTAAAACTACTTTATTTTTGCTTAAATTCTGTGCATCTACATACTGAAACAACGCAATGGCAATATATTTGAGTTTAAATGCTCATCTAAATTTGATTATTTCTGCAGCTAAGCCTATTTTTCACATATGTAAAATGTAAACAGCAAAATATATAGAATGAGTTGTATTAGAATTCCTGTATTTTTTTAACACAAAATAATTTAGTCCATGGAGTCTGCATGGCTGATATTAATGAAATATTAATTGATTTCATAAAGAGAAGGACGATTTTTTTCGATGAAGTTTCAAGCATAGAGGTTAATTTTTTGTAGCTCCATGGTCTTAAACAAAATGTTTAAATAAAATAAATTATTATAGTATTGTGATGAATGAAATGAATGGGAGAAAGTTATGAATGAAATCCTGTTTTTATAGAGAGAGCCTGGCGTGTTATTTTTTCTATGACGTCATTTGAATTCATTTCAGTTGTTTTCGATGAAGTTTTCAAATATAATAAATTATCGTAGTATTATGATAATTCTAAAACTATTACCGAGGAATGTATAACATTTTAGAGATGTTTAAACCAGGCAATGTATATTTCAATGCCGTCATTTGAATAAAGTTCATTTTTTTCGATGAAGGTTTAAGTTTTCAAATGTAATAAATTAATGCAGTATTGTGATAAGTTTCAAAATATTACTGAGGAATGTATTGCATTTTAGACTTGTTTAAATAAAATTGCATTGAAGTTGGAAAGCGTTTCATAATCAATGCTTTAAGCATGATTTATCTTTCTTGTTATATATGTTCCTATATTTTCTTCATTACTGATACAATTTTGAATAGTATGCTCTAAATTTGCTTTACACGAATCGCACATACAAATCAATTTATCTTCGAACCCAAGTATTTCAATGTGTGCTGGCATTGAATTATCATTTAAGAATTACTGATTTAAATAGAAATTGCATTCATTAAAATTGTCATTAATCCCTCAATAATAATGCACTTAAACATTTAAATATAGCTCATTCAATAAAACCATCGAAACATGTCGTAATCTATACAGGTGGCAAGACCTTGCTTTTACTTCAGAAACATATATTTCACTTTTTTCTAACATAGGAATATTAAATTTTAAGTGGCGTAAAATTGTGTAAACTTTATGTTTCAAACTAGTGTTTAAGTTTCGCAACAGCAGTTTTAAACAAATACTAAAAGAGACATATTTTTCCTTGCTTTAATACCCATGAAAGTTTTTATTATTCAGTTTAATAGTGTGTGGAATGTATTCCAGTGATAGTTCTTTTGTTTTAAATATTAATTCCTTTCAAATTCTTTATAATTCTAAAATGCGTAAACACATTTTAAATATTAGTATTGAATTTTAATATCTATATACACATTTGTATCATATTATTTTACAATATAAATTCTATACATGTAATTACTAATGTGTTTTTGTCTCATTGGACTTTTCGCTTCCCTCTCCTGAATCCTAGAAGGCTGAATATTTGTGCATTTATTGCATTGATCACGGGACAGAAACTAACAGATCCGGATTTTATGTTCTTCCAGGAGCTGCGGCGACGAAAATGGGATTTTAATTTTTAAAAGTTTTTTAGACTCTCCGAAACATCCCAAATGACCTAAAAGGCTGCAACTGCATATTTTCAGTATCTATATTTTAGAGCAAAACCTAATGTGTCAATTTTTAGTTAAAATAGTTCTTTTCTACGCTAAGCCCATACATTGTTATAGCACATATTAATATTCATGTATATATATATATATGTGTATATATATATATATATAGAGTAGTTTGAAATTCCAATGATAGAATATAGAGAAGTTGCAACTCAAAAATCCTAACTTTATATAAAAAACCTACAAAATAAAAAGAAGTAAACGAATCGTCAATCAAACGGAAACAAAATGCAAATTTCGAGTCTTCAAGCTAAAAATAATCAACAAATATCAATGGTATGGAATCGATAATAGAAAAACAAATAAAATCCTAGCATTAATGCTATACACGTGGACAAGGACTAAAATAATTGAATTGTTCATTTCAACAAAGCTTTACGTCGAGTCTAAGTATTCTGTCAAAATGAACACAAAATATGTACGTTTCTGAAGAAATAATAAGATTATATCTATAAACTATTTCTACTTGGACAACACACATAAAGTTGGAAAAATAAAGGAAACAAAAATACCTGGGGAAAATATATATATAATTATATACATATATATATATATATATATATATATATATATATATATATATATACATAATTATATATATATATATATAATTATGTATATATATATATAATTATATATATATATATATATATATATATATATATATATATATATATATATATATATATATACACAGTTAGAATTAAAATGTAATAGAAGAATTGCAATATATCAAAAATAGCCAGGGGTTTGTGACCCCAACTTCCCGATTAAACTAGCTTTATGTCATGATGACACTCCCAGAAGCCGATAAATTGCCAAATACAAAGTATTCAATACTTAAATCACAAAAGAAATGAAATCAAATGGAAATAAAATTAATGTGGTTTAATGTATTAGGTGTTAAATTAAATGGGTGCTTTGGCGATATTTGTACTTAGGTTATGGAATGTGTACGGGGTTGGTTTGAGATTGGTATTTGATATTATGTTATCTGTGATGAATATTATGGTTGTGATGGGTATTTTGATATTTTTTCATATTTCATTTACAGTAATAATTAAATTATTCATTTTATTTCCATTTAATTTTATTTATTTTGTGTTTTATGCATTGAGTACTTTGTTTTTCGCAGTTTATCGGCTTCCGGGAGTGTCGTCGCCATAATATAAAGCTGGCTTAACCGGAAAGGGGGGTCAGAATCTCCCCCGGGCATTTTTGTACATTGCTATTTTTCTATTACATTTTAATTTTTACTTTTTATATATACATGGTTCAGCTGCTTGGCGCTGAAGGGTATGTATTCTGTAATTAGTTTTGATGGTGAAGGTATTTTGATAAGGTTATATATATATATATATATATATATATATATGTATGTATATATATATATATATAATATACCACCAAAATTCACCGTGTTATGAAGCGTTAAACTTTATGACTTAAGTCGCTTTTTCACGCATAAAAATGTCCCATTTCAGTCAACCAACCAATCAGGGACCGCATTGACCATTTCTCATCACAAAATGAGTTCCAACTTTAAACAGCTATAAGTCGGTCAATTTTGGTCTTAAAAGGGTGATTTTTTTATTTTGCATAAAATTATATGAGGATGATTTTCCTAAATATAATGGGTAGGACCGGGGGACTGTATAAAAATTTATATTTTGCATTTCTTTCAGAAATGCATTTATTGATTTAAACTGTTTCTAAGATACTAGATTTTAAAATTGAAAACATTTTTGCAATTGGAAGTGTATTTCTGTGACTAACGGTTGAGGAAATAGCCATTGGGCACCGCTAGCACTGGACACTCTGTATATTATAAAATTGCAAATTTAGATTTTAGAAATATATATATTATTGGATTTTTTAATTATATGTCCAAAATTGATTATATTCAGGTTTCTATCGAGAAATATATTGGTATTTGAAATGCAACTTATTTTCCAAGACTCACTCCTTAACTTTTCGTCAAATATGCAATAAAAATTTCTTTACACCCCCCTCCCTCCTTTCAACAAACATCGAAAAGAAATGTAATTCGCGATTTAAATCGCTGGATTTACATATATTCTTATCAACTTACATGGTCGGGGCGTTTTAATAGTATAGATTATTTATCCAATCTGTTCAAAATAATATGATTGTGGTAAATGTATTTCTTTTCCATTTAGTGCAAGTGAAACATTATTTATCACACCGCACACCACACAATTTAATTTATTTTAATCCATTATTTACAAGCAGCTTATTTCTATGGATATTAAAGTTACTTTAACAGTTTTATAGAAATTAGTATGACGCTAATTACACACTCGAAGGAAATTTAATGGGAAATATTCTCAATATTCGATGCTTTGATCCGGAATGAAATATTGAAGGCAATAAACACAGAAGAGCATAACTTCGAAATTATTTATGGTTAAGTAAACAATTTTACGAAAGTTTAAGGTTGAACGAGCGTTAGCACAGATTTATAGGCATGACTAGCTTTTGCATTCAATTTTTTCTCTATTTTGAGGAGAGAGGTAAGGTAAGAAACTCTGCATTTAATTGGCGATATTATGGATAAATACTGCTATTAAATATAGCTTCAAAAATATTATATTTGAGAGCTTCAAATGTGACTACAAGTGAGTCAATAAGTTTTAATGTGAAATAAGCGAAATAACTGGTAAACGAAGTTACCACTTCTGGATGTTATCACCAAACGCCGATCAAATTATTCGGAAATTAAAATCTCGAAACTGGTAAAAAGCACGACGATCTTTCTAAAAACGTTTGAGCAAAAATAGTAAATAACATAAAATAAAACAAAAGCAATTAAACGAAAATTTTGAATACATATAAAAAATCTGGTGTGGGCAACACATGACTTTCCTTATATAATGCAATGAATTTACATCTTTTATAGTTAAAAAAATGTTATTCTTATAGTAGATACTTATATTCTTTTCAAGATATTGAATTTTCTTCAATTAGTCGTCATTTTCATTTATTTAGCGTCAGTTTTATCAATTTGGCGATATTTTTGTTAATTTGGCAACAATTTAAAATGTCGCCAAGTTGGCGACATTCCACCATATTCGTCACCAAAATCTCGCCAAGCGTTATGGACGGAGAAATAGCCAAGCCAAGACGCTTGCTTAAGGGGTACCTGCGTCTCAGACGCGTAACCCCACATCGAAAGTGTAGAAATGTCCATTTGTTTGAAGCGATATAGCAACGATCATTTGCACTCTTCTCCGTGGAGGGTGCTCTGGTTCGATGGACTTGCAAAATAGCATGTTGCAGATGGAATTTCTGTCTTGGGAGGCTGAACCCGTAAGTAGGTACTGGAAAGGGGGCGGGGCAGGGGCTGGGACCAATCAAAATGATCGGTGCAATTTACAAGTTAAAGATTTAAAAGAATTTACAAAAATAGTTTAAGAGTTACAGGTTACATATTATGTAAAACAAAGAATTTAAAGAGTTATAAATAATTTACAGAATAATATAATTTAATTTACTTTACGTTTGTCTATTTACAGTTACATTTACACTATCAAAAATTTCCGTCGCTCTGGCTGTGAACAAAAAAGGCCCTTTTCAGGGTACACAAAAAGTCTGCAAGATGTAGTGCAGAAACTAGTACTGGTTTGCACTGTACATTTAGATTACCATTTAATTTCCATATTGAATTACTTTTAAGTTATATTATAAATAAATTACAATTCACTACTTAAGATTTAAGAACGTTAAGTTATTCTTACAGCGGATAAATGACTATTGGCGTTCAAATACAAAAGTATTATTCAAAGTATCTTTTTTCATGAATGGAACGAGCTAGATCCACGAGAATGTCACCCAATTTATCGCATGGTATTACATATGAAAAGGGAACATGTTTCTCAATAGGAAATATTTTTTTTTATTTTATATAAATTTTTGATAGTTTTTTTGAAAAATGTGCAATATCTCGAAAACGGTTCATGTTAGCGTTCTAAAATTTATGTCAATCGTTTTCTTATGAAAAATTACATAAGAAATGTCTATTTGCGTAACTTTATTAGCGGTTTTGATTTTTTGACGATTTTTTCAAAATTTCACTCAAAAATTTAGGGGGTTCTGAACATTCCATTGCGTATAAAAACAATCGGCTTCCAGTGTTTACGGATTGTGATTTTTGTACCAAATTTCGTTCGAATCGGTCAATTCGTTCGTCAGTTATCATCTCCCCAGGCTCACTGACACACACACACACACAGGCATCACTTCAAAAATGTTTGATTCGTGATCAGGGATGCTTGAAACATGCTCTCCCGTCGAAAACTCGAATTCGAATTTTCGACACCGTCACAATACTTTCCTTATGCATTATATACATAATGAGCGTAATAAATGAGCCGTAAAAATTTACCTATTGTGAGGTCTTGTTTTAATTTCTCTCATTATCATTAGGCTATGCTTTTCCTGTATACTAACAGACTATTAGATCTTACGGTTTCAGTGGCTAATAGCAGTGTTTATCTGGCAATTGGCTTGGATTCGAAAATGAGATGGAATCTATGTTTTCCCGTTGGTGTATTGCACTCCGGGGACCCGAACTCGATTCTTTGTGTGGAAAGAAAGTACACTCTGTATACGGATTCAGGACGCTGCCCAAAATATGCTCAGATTACGGGGAAGTTAAAACTCTCTTTTCGAAAGTTCTTCTGAGAGGCTGGGGTAGAGGAAGGCCCTAGTGGATGTCTCTGGGTACCGATCTAAATTAGGTGGCATTGTCCCGGCCGTCTAAACAAATACTTTCGACTATCGAGTAAGTAGTACGGTCTGGTTCAAAAGAAAAGAAAATAATACCTGTAGGCATAAACCAAACACAACAAATCGTAGATTAAAAGGTCATTTAATAAAAATCATCCTTTATGGCGTACAAATATTAAAAAAGGCCAGAGCTCTTTCGGGTATCACCATACCCTTAATCAGTGGCTATATATGTACGTCATAAAGGATGGTTTTTATTAAATAATATTTTAATCTGCAATTTATTGTCTTTGATTTAATGCATTATTGAAGTTGACGTGTAACCACTTTAATTATTAATATCTGTTTGGTTGTGTGAGTCTGTTAATCGGAGAGAAAATAGTGCGTGACTCTTGCATGCTTCAGGCTTCCAGGTAATATGAATTATTTATATTGGGTTTCTTGTGAGTTGATCGAGTAGGGTAAGACTACTTTAAAACTACTCTCTCGTGAATGCATTTGTGACGCAGTAAAACAGTAGACTTTATGTTGGCTATTAGATTGTTAAATTATACATATAATTAACATGGCCGTAATTTACCGTATTCGTGGAACATTATTACACATTGCATTGTACGCAGCTGATAACCCTCCAATTTTATCTTTAGCGCGAATTCTGTAAAAGAATATTTATTGACTACTCCATTACTAATATACTAATAATACTACTCCATTAATTGCACCATTATTAACTTTACAAATAAAATAATTTATTAACAAAATAGAATACTTATTAAATTCATTACACACTTTGCATATTTTATTTGCGAAGGAGAGAGCAAGTGTGAGATTATGGCTTAAAAATGCCTAAAATGTATTTAAGACTTTCAACATTATTAATGGGCACATACCTTCACTTTCGGCTTTGGAAATAGACCACACACCTTGCATCAGCATATCGTACTGTCCGTAACTTTACGTGTTTGGCTCCAACTCGTACTGCTAATTGTACTGCAATTGATCTAGCCATTTTTTGGAATCTCTACGGAACACTCTGCAACACTTGTGCAACACTTCTCTACTACATCTTTCTACTGTGAGGCCTGACGGAAATACTCGGGAATCGTCATGGCATTCTGACCTCTTGCTTCGGACTTTACTAACTACTTCATCCTTGTTTCATAACTGCTAACTCATATTCTCATAGAAGTTATGTAATATCATCTAGTGGTTGCCGTCTCTTTTCGGATGAGCTCTGGCACACCTATTTGGCACACCTATTTGGCTACCTTACACCTTTCTGGTAGGTCGGACGGTCTGGGTAACAACAACAACAACACCTATTTGGCACCCATTTTGCTGCTCCTTGTCCTCGGACGAGTCGGCCGGCCTGGGCTTTCGACACCTATTTGGCAGCCGTCCAAACAGTTATCTTACACTTTTCTGGTAGGTCGGACGATCTGGGTCTCAACAGCAACACTTCTTTGGCCCTCCGGCCACACACAAAGCTGCAGTAAGCCCTTGGGTCTGCTGTGTGGTGTGGGTTTGCAACACCTCTTTGGCCCTGGCCGCCCACATTGCTGCTCTATGTTTTCGGATGAGCCGGACGGTCTGAGCTTTCAACACCTCTTTGGCAGTCCAAATAACTGTTCTATATCGTAAGGATGAGTCGGCCGGTCTGGGTATTCAACGCCTCTTTGGCTCTGATTAGCCGACCACGGGCACTGCGCCCAAACATCTTCCATAATTGGCTATTCCTTTTAACCACTTTCATGGCTACACCTCAGTCTGTAGGTTTATGGCCTAGTTTGGCCTCTCGGGTCAAAATGTTGTAAAAATTGGCGTCGTTTCGTCTGAAGCATCGTTTGTTATTGCAGCAAACCATAAATATCTATATATATATATATAGAGTCGACGTGGTGACCAAACGGTCAAGGCGAGCGTTTCCAAGCGATCGATCGGCCGCCACGTTGTGGGTTTGAGTCCCACGTAAGACATAAATGTTGTGTGATGTGGGCGTGGCGTGTTTCGCCCCCCTCTGGTGCGCCTGGGGAAACGTCCCAGGACGGCGAAATGGTTCACGATTCCGGCCGAATATAGGGTGAATGACGAAGAGTCCAGTGCCTGGCCAATTAAAAAAATATATATATAAAGAAGAAAAGTGTGTATGTATGTATGATCCACCATAACTGGAGAACGACTGAACCGAATTTCATGAAATTTGTCTTGGTAGTCTTGAAATCGCCCCACTTAAAATATAGGCCATGTTTCGAGTTTCTACGACCAGTGGTTCTCGAGATATTAGTGGAAAACAACACTTTTTCCTAGGATTTCTACTCTCTAACTCCATGATTCACAACGAAAAAGGTTGGCCATTGTTGGTTTAAAACGTGAAAGTCAATAAAATCTCTGAGTTTTGTGGGAGATTATTAAACATATTAGGCACTTTTGAAAATCGCAGGTTTGAGATATGAGTTCTACTCTCTAACTCTATGATTCACAACGACAAACGTTGGACATTGTTGGTTTAAAACGTGAAAGTCAATTAAATCTCTGAGTTTTGTGGGAGTTTATTGAACGTATTAGACACTTTTGAAAATCGCAGGTTTGAGATATGAATTTAAATGGAAACTATCACCAAGGTTTATTTCTCACAGGCTTACTCAACAACGAAAAGTATTAGGAAGTCACAAGAAAAATCAATCATGCACAAATCATTGATTGGGAAACACTTTCCAACTTTAATTTTATTTAAACATTTCTAAAATACGATACATTCAGTAATATATTACAATCGGCCCTATATGTTCCGGTGTAATTTTTATCATAGTTTTGTATGGTAAACCCCGAGCAATGCCGGGTAATCGCTGCTAGTTGAACATAAAACTGTCTCACCACACACTGGTGTGAGATCTATGTCTAGTCTGACAGCATCTATGTGTATTTTCTGGATATTGTGATATGCGTATCGAAGAGTTTGGTTATGAAGCCTTGTGATTGAATTTAATAAATTATTGAAATTTTACCTTGTGTCTATGTTATTACTGCAGAAGCCAGATTAGTTGATTGTTTGCCTGTCACCAGGTTAGAATTATTTAAGTGTAATCAGTTTTTATTCACGTTCTGTTCATAAGTTCCATTTCGAGGGAGATTTCATACTCTTTGCTAGGGGAGAGCTGAACATTTTAGGATTCCTTGAATTATATTTTGTAGGGAAGTGAAATTATTTAATTTTTGTACTTTTAAATCCATGAACTTTCTTGTTTTCAAAAAGGAGTTCCGTTATGAAGGTGATAGTTAAGACCCCAGACCGTCCGACTCATCCGAAGGTTTAGAGTAGCTAAATAGACTTGCCGGGTAAAGGATACCTGAGGCTCTCCGAAAGCAATCAGTTCAGCCAACCTTACAAATCCAGGATTTATTTACTACTAAAATTGACACTTGAAGACAATATTTCATAAGCAGACAATTTGACAAATAAAAATTTATTAACTTAACATTTGTGTCCAATATACCCAGTCAACCCTCCTATAACGCGGTACTCTCATGATGCTGTTTCCATGTAATGCGGAGTCTTCCCATAACGCGGTACACATAAAACACGGTTTCCATATAATAGTGGTAGTCTTATAACGCAGTTTCTCAATAATACAACTGAATTAGCTTAAGCAGTCTCTATAGCAAGGATTTTTCTATTACACTTGTACGGTTGGAAGTAATGGGAAATTCCCTTGTTTTTTCTTCCACGTACATCAACATTTTTCAATTTTAGTTATCAGGGAAATCCCCTGTAAAAATTCAATACATTCACCTCAAATGCATTGCTAGTCAAAATTTCGGATAAAGAATGGGTTACAAATTTCAATTTAAATGATGTGAAAAGGGACTGGATTTGGGGAAACAATTAGAAAATTATTTTATTTAAAAGGATCCTTCAACAGTGCGAAGTGCAAAGTTTAA
Source organism: Amaurobius ferox (assembly GCA_951213105.1). Classification (NCBI taxonomy): domain Eukaryota; kingdom Metazoa; phylum Arthropoda; class Arachnida; order Araneae; family Amaurobiidae; genus Amaurobius; species Amaurobius ferox. The sequence goes on along the minus strand of OX578140.1, from coordinate 159,496,013 downwards.
AAGAGAATTACAAAATTGCTTAGCTCCTTATATATATTTTGTTAGAATTACAAAATAAAACTACATTTGAAAACGAAAATGAAGATATGCAAAGTGAAGAGGACATCAAAAGAACAAGAAAGATCAATCATGCTTAAAGCATTGATTATGAAACACTTTCCAACTTCAATGCAATTTTATTTAAAAAAGTCGAAAATGCAATACATTCCTTGGTAATATTTTAAAACTTATCACAATACTACATTGATTTAGTATATTTGAAAACTTAAACCTTCATTGAAAAAAATGAACTTCATTCAAATGACGGCATTGAAATATAAATTGCCTGGTTTAAATATCTCTAAAATGCAATACATTCCACGGTAATATTTTTAAAACTATCATAATACTACGATAATTTATTATATTTGAAAACTTAATCGAAAACAACTGAAATAAATTCAAATGACGTCATAGAAAAAATAACACGCCTGGATCTCTCTATAAAAGCAGGATTTCATTCATTTCATTCATCACAATACTATAATAATTTATTTTATTTAAAAATTAAGACCATGGAGCTACAATTCATAAACTCTATGCTTAAAACTTCATCGAAAAAAATCGTCCTTCTGTTTATAAAATCAATTAATATTTCATTCATATCAGCCATGCAGACTCCATGGACTGAATTATTTTGTGTTAAAGAAATACAGTAATTCTAATATATATACAACTCATTCTGCATATTTTGCTGTTTACATTTTACATAGATGAAAAATAGGCTTAGTTGTAGAACTAATCAAATTTGAATGAGAATTTAAACTCAAATATATTGTCATTGTGTTGTTTTAGTACGTAGATGCACAGAATTTAAGCAAAAATAAAGTAGTTTTAGGACGGATACAACACTCAATATGAATTAAAAAGAACTTAAAAAAATCACGATTTTGAAACAAGATGGATGCCATATATCATTTCAAATGGATGACATATATCAAGTGGATCATGTGATCATTTCATATCATGGTCACGTGATCGTTTCATATAAGAGGTGTAATTAATATTTTAATTTTTATTTAAAAAACTACTGAATATATTTCGCTGAATTTTTTTTATATACTTTATGGAATAATTTGAATATTACCTAAAATTTTCGAAGCAATTTGTGAATTTCAAATCCGCTTAAAAAATGTTTGAAAAATTAGGTCCCATAGGGCTCAATGTATTTCATTTTTTCAACCTGGGTTCAATCCAAAACTAATTGGGTGATATTATTCATTTAGATTCCCATAGGTCCTACAGACCGTCTGAATAACATATTAAAATGTCATTTTGATTAAGTCATTTTTACGGCAGTTATCGTGCTAACGGACAGACAGACAGACAGACAGAATGAACAAAGTCATAAACACTTTTCAACTTTGTTGTAAAGTGTTAAAAAAATAATTAGGCAACAAATATTTGACATGGATGATGAATGTTAATGGGATTTTTGTTGGAACTAAGTTATTAAGTTTATATTTCCCATTGTTTTTTTTTAATTTTTCTATATGAAGTCTTAATAAAAATAATTTGATATATATAAACAAATATTTATTGCATTTTGTATCTATAAAAGTGTATTTCATTACCGTATTCATCATAACATGGTGCTCTAAAAATGCAGTTTTATATAAGGTAGAACGAATTAGCATGATTTATATGTTCTGAGTTTCCCTTACCGCGGTACGAATTGTTCTGTTTGTGCTAAATCTGAGTTTTTTATAACATGGTTTCCATACAACACGGTATGCGGTTTCCATATATCACGGTACGAATTAATCTGATTTGCACTAATCTGAGATTCTTATAACGCGGTACGAATTAATCGCGTTATAGGTGGGTTGACTGTATTGAAAACGTGAAAAATTCAAACCATTTGAAAGAAATTGCTGCAGAAAGCAAGTTAAATAAATCGAAATACTTTCAGTTGTTAGGTTACATTTAAAACAGACTTGTAGTGATAAAGCAATTACTGATAGACCCATAAAAATCAAATATGTTCAATTTTAACATATTTAGTAATGTAAAAATAATGGCATGAAAGAAACCGTTCAAAATTTACAATCAAATAAGAAGTCATTAGATAGAAACTACAAAGTATCAAATAATTTGAAAACGTTGAGGTAACTAAATTAGGATATGGTATTATGAAAAATTTTACATTCAAAATAAGAATAGGATAAAATTATAACATGGACTATATTAAAGTAAGCAATATTAACACACTAGATTAATATATTTAGTAGTTATTTTATGTTGAGCTAAAAATTTTCGATAAAAAGAAAGTAAATAAAAAAAAATTATAATTAAGGATAAGTCAAAATAAAGAAGGAATGGAACATAGAAGAGAAAAATGAAACATGTAGAATTTCTAAAGGCAGAAACAAAAAAAATAAAAAGCTGAAATAATAGAAGTAATAGAAAAGATGAAATATAAACGAAAATAATATGTATTTAGAAATATTAAAGCATAAATTTTATTGAAAAATGGCCAAATTAAATAAAATTTATGAGTAACGCCTCAAAGATGAACAACAATAAAAGAAAAGCCAAGAATGAATACAGATAATTTGGAATAGCAAACAATAAATTAATTGACCAGAAAATAATATAAAGAATAACTACTGATATACTCGTTACAATTATCAGAGATAAGAATGAGCTAACGCTTGAGATAAGAATACAGTTTTTAATCCTTTTAATAGAAATTTTTTTCCATACACATTCTGAAGATGTGGAAAACCCAGACCACCCGACTCACCTGAAAATTTAGATTTGTTATTTATTTTTTCTGCGGGTGGTATTTTGCAATGAATGGGAGTCTAACATTTTATACAGTCCCATAAGAAAATTATCTGATGTATACAGCATGAAAACTTTTCCTACAGACACATATTCATTTTCTCCTTTATAATTCATTAAGTTTAATTCAATAGCACGAATAGTTATTTAAAAGAAACTGAATTTATAGTTTCATTTCAATTTGAGTTTTTATTTGGTGACTGGATGTATTTTCAACGTGTCAAATATACGAGAAAACAAAAATATCTTGAGAACAGTTAGCCCTAGATTTGTGTGGCTGTTCTTAATCTTTTCATAGTCGAAATATAAATATAAAACAAGGATTTAATGACGCATTTGAGCATACGAAGTCTTTTATTTTATAATTTAGCAATTTTTGAGAACCATTTTGCAAGAAATGGCAAATTCTACCTTCCTGAATCTTACCAAAATTTAATCAGCACCAGCGTATCCCACAGGTAACTTTTCTACCAAATTTTGTAACACATTTGATCTATTAGTTTTTCAGTTGTAGTGGATACATGCATTCCACAGAATGATAGATGGAAACATACCCATACCCATACACACACACACACAAATTTTATGCTAAAAATAGCTTTTGGGTTCTACACTGCTCGAAACTTGAAGATCTGTCGCAAACTCATGTTGCGATTTTCGGCACGATTCCAATATGTTCACTATACATTACCATATATTGTAGGGACAGCAAACACTTGTTAGAAACAATTGCGCCAATAAGAAATAGTCTTCAGAAAACAACTGGATGAAATTATCTGAAATATTCATGAACATATTTACAATCGAAATAAAGTAAAAATTACCAAAGTAGAAAAAATTGGAATCAATATTTCACTAATTCGACGATATTCCCTCGATTGTTGACTTATGTTGCAGGAGTGTACTTCATATTGAAATCAGTTTTCCCATAAACCGTATCTGTGGAATGTTATTTACAGCTGGCCCTGCATTTGTAGGGGAAAAAATTCCCGAAATTTAATGAGCAATGTCTCGTCAAATGATGAAAATAATTGCACGGGTTCTTTTTTTTTATTATTATTATTATTACCGTACAACGTAAATTTCTCTACTTGCAATTGTCTTTTTTGCTCAAGCGATCCTATGTAAAAGTAGATCCCGTTTTTTTAAATACCCCCCCTCCCCATTTGACACACACATTGAAAAAATTATATGAAAGTATGTGGTATTTAATTTGAAGAAACTTTCAAATTTGAAGTATGCATCTAAAACCAATTGAAGAAGTATAAAAAGTGAAGTCCACTATGCTGAAATACTCTGCAAAAAGAGTGTTCATATTATTTTTAAGATCACTCCCATATGCCATGATGGTTTATAATTATAATATTTGAATATGATGAACCAAAGCAAAACCAAAACAGTAATTCATTTAATCAACTATACTTCGATATATTATTCTTATAAACCGCTATGATATGCTTCTCAGAAGTTTAAAACATTCCAGTTGCAAAAAGAGAAATCATGTGTTAGATTTTTCAAACTAAGCTCAATACAAAAGTTAGCACTTTAAAAGAATTTTAAACATTAATGGAAAATACATTAAAACGCGCTACACTCTTCATAATATCCAGGAACTCCACATGTCAAAAATTGTTTAGAAACTCAAATAACAAACTGCTCTTGTTTCTTGCATTGAAACATGCTTTAGGGTTGTGACCAGTGCTTATTCTGCGATCAGAACTCGTGGATTTTTAAATCCCCAGTAGGAGAATACTTATGAATAATGGACAAACTTTTCCTCCTTATAGAGTTGGAGTTCACCATTCTTATGGAATATATGTGAATGTATTTAAAAACATTGGTGACATTAAACATGGCTTGTCAATATTCAATTTCAAACTCAATTTCAGATACAAATTTATTAATATAAAAAATCGATACGTACAAGTACAATAGACCAGACATAGAAACAGAGCATGGACATAGAACACAAACAAAATTTATTACAATGCTGCCAAGGAATTAGCAAATCCATCCAGATCGCTAAGCTAAACTAATAAGAAGAGTACAGCAATACAAGAGACAAATGCAATACAATCATTGGCAAAAACTCTACTTAGAATAAGTTCTTCCATTTCTGCATTAAACTTAGAATAGCTAGAATAATTTTATTATTATATATCTAACAGACATTTCTAGCATTTAGGATGCTGGCATTTACATAAAGAATCTAAAATTAAATATTTCATTCTTAATAGCATGAATAGCTGATTAATAGTACCAACTTGTTTTGCAGACAGAAAGAAACCTTTTTCTAAACGAAATCTAGAAGAACGGGACAATCCAAAGACTTGCCTCGTGAAACATTCGACCTCTGAGACAAATATATGCATTTATAAAATAAAAATTTTATTTTCTGCCTTCACATCTGCTTAATACGAGTACACGCAATATACCGCCGCTTAAATGTGATCCAAATCGCTTCAGGGGTTTTTGAGATTTACAGTGTTCACAGATTTTGACAAAATCCTGTCCTACTGCTAAACTATATACATTTATAAAAAATGTTTTCTAGCGTTGACATCTAGATAATATACGCAGTGTACCACCCAAACGTGACCAAAATCGCTTCAAAGGTTTTAGAGAATTTTACTTTATTTTATTTTATTTTGTCGCCTATCACACTATTGAAGGAAGAGACTGATTGGCCATTTTATGATTGGCCCCTTTATCCCGGTGATATAGATTAGAACAAAATATATTTTCGGATCCCAGCATTTAACTGTGGAAGTACTTCATAGCGAAGATTAAAGCAAGCCAGTCCCCACAGGTATTTCCTATACTGCGACCTAAAAGAACGTACTACGATGGCCTTAATAGTTGTCCAGTTATTGTCCTGGTCCATGACTCTTGACAATTTGAATATAAATCAAGACTTTGCACAATATTACAACTATTCTTAAACATATTTTTGAAAATATTCGAAATTTGAATATGCTAAACAATACTATGACATTCATCCATTTCATAAACTTAGATTTGTTATTTTTCTAAACCACTATCAGATTCTTCCCGAATGTTTAAATCATTTCAGTTGCAAAAATAAAACATAGCTTAATATATTAGATGTTTAAAACTAAAATAAATACAAAAGTTACTACTTTAAAGGGATTTTAAACATCAATAGAAGATACATTTGAAAAGCGCCACACACTTTATAATATCCAGGAACTACAGCTATCAAGGATTGTTTTGAAATTCAAATAACAAACTGCTTCTGTTTCCTGTTTTCTGTTTCCTGCATTGAAACATGCTTTCGGGGTTGTGACCAGTTGTTATTCTGAGATCTGAACTCATGGAGTTTTAAATCCACAGTAGGCGAATGTTTATGAATAATGGACAAATATTTCCTCTTTCTAAAGGAATTCGCTATTCTTACAGAATAGATTTGAATATATTTGACAACATCAGTGACATTAAACATGTCACGTCAGCATTAAAGATATTTCTTTTATTATATATCTAATAGATATTTGTGGCATGTTCAAAGGAAATACTTAGCGAAACCGGAATTAAAATTCTTCATTCATAATAGAATAAACAATTGATTAGAAAGGCCAAAAAGATTTAGATGCAAAAACAAACTTAGTTCTATAAGAAGAAATATATAGAGCAGCCACACAACCATTAGCAAGAAAAGTTCTAATAAATAGTTGCATCGCTTGACATAAGCAGAAAAACAGTATCAAACAGAAAACATCAGAAAGTAAAAATTCATGAGAAAAAGTTAAAATAACATTGGAAGGATTCAATACCCTTGTTAGTGAATAAAACTAAAATATTATAAGCCTTATGATAAATTAATTACTAAGACTGGAAAAATTGTGTATAAAATATTAGAAAACAATTTTATATATATCAAAACCGAAAGCAGTTTCGTTTCGTTTTCGTTCAGTCTGTTTCGTTTGCCAAATGATCTTCTTACTTCATTTAAAACTTCAAATCATTTGTTCAAATTATTGTAGAAGGTTGTTTGTTTGCTCGAGACAGACCGTCCAACCAACTTAAAAATGTAAGGTATCTATTTGAACGGCCAGGATAATACCATCCAATTTAAACTGGAACCCATTTGGATCAGCATCCACAGGGACCGTATCCTCCTTACCCTACCAGTAATCTCTTGGAAAGACTTGCTGATCTACGTATATAACGTACCCTTACTCCGCGTGAGCGCAGAGACAGTTTGGGAAGTCCAGGGAATCGAAATCGGGTCATCCGAGTGCCTTCCCCGCGTGCTAACCACTGGTCTATACCACCCCCTATATAACCTTTGGTTATTATTTTCCTCTGTTAGGTTATAATTAATGTTTGGCTTTCTATTAAAAGCTTTTGACTGGTTCGGTAATGCAGACGATCGTGTAGACAAGTAATATTCTGCCGTCTAGCGTATCGACAGGATAAGTTTCGGATCGTGGATCAGAGAAAATTTTGCTAAAGTTCTGTTGAGAGTCTGAATAGAGTTCTGGTAAAATGCTGGCAGAATTTCGGCTAGAAACTGGAATTCGCTATGCTTCGAGTCGATGTTTGAGTGAAAAGAATGGAAGTGCACGTGCACATCCGTGTAGCAGGTAACTAGGATTGATACAACGACAATCATGAGGATTTAGTATAACTAGTTGATAAATACAAGATTTGGATTTCTTAAGAAGTTGGATAAGCATCGACGATTTATAGCTATTCCACTGATTACTTAAAAAATGTAAATCGCCAGGTCCGGTTAAAATCACTATTGAACTGTTTTGCTAAATAACTAGAATGCGCAATACTGGCTGTTTTAGTATCTGTATATATTCATTTAAGTAGCCAGTTGCTGAATTATTCTTGAGTGTGCAATAATTGTGTTAATTTAACCTCCTGCATCGATGTGTTATTGCCCATATCCGTAAGGCACTTTTGTATAAATTACTACCAAGTTTAAGAGTTATATCACTTTTACTTGACATATTATACAGTTACGCAACTACAGTGAAATACGTATTTTGGAATTCTGCTCGAAAATGCTTCTAAACTTTTCAATCGCACCGATCAAGGTAGTAATGTGACCAATTGTATATGAGTTAAAGGCACGTACTTTACACAGTATCAGTCTATAAAAAGTAACAAAATTAAAAACAAAACAAAAAAGATCAATCATGTTTAAAGCATTGATTATGACACACTTTCCAACTTTAATGCAATTTTATTTAAAAAATCCTAAAATGCAATACATTCCTCGGTAATATTTTGAAACTTATCACAATACTGCATTAATTTATTATATTTGAAAACTTAAACCTTCATTGAAAAAAATGAACTTCATTCAAATGACGGCATTGAAATGTAAATTGCCTGATTTAAATATCTCTAAAATGCGATACATTCCACGGTAATATTTATAAAACTATCGTAATACTACGATAATTTATTATATTTGAAAACTTCATCGAACACAACTGATATTAATTTAAATGACGTCATAGAAAAAATAACACGCCTGGATCTCTCTATAAAAACAACATTTCATTCAAAACTTTCTCCCATTCATTTCATTCATTACAATACTATAATAATTTATTTTACTTAAAAATTAAGACCATGGAGCTACAAGTAATTAAACTCTATGCCTAAAACTTCTTCGAAAAAAATCGTCCTTCTCTTTATAAAGTTAATTAATATTTCATTCATATCAGCCATGCAGACTCAATGGGCTAAATTATTTTGTGTTAAAGAAATACAGCAATTCTAATACAGCAATTCTACATATTTTGCTGTTTACATTTTACATAAGTGAAAAATAGGCTTCGTTGTAGAAATAATCAAATTTGGATAATCATTTAAACCCAAATATATCGTATTTGCGTTGTTTCAGTATGTAGATGCACAGAATTTAAGCAAAAATAAAGTAGTTTTAGGACGGATACAACACTCAATATGAATTAAAAAGAACTTAAAAAATCACGATTTTGAAACAAGATGGATGCCATATATCATTTTGAAGTGGGTGATGTGATCTTTTCATATTATGGTCACGTGATCTTTTCATATAAGAGGTGTAATTATTATGTTAATTTTTATTTAAAAAACTACAGAATATATTTCGCTGAATTATTTTTTATATATTTTAAGGAATAATTTGAATATTACCTAACATTTTCGAAGCAATTTGTGAATTTTAAATCCGCTTAAAAAATGTTTGAAAAATGAGGTCCCATAGGGCTCAATGTATTTCATTTTTTCAACCCGGGATCAATCCAAAACTAATTGGTTGATATTATTCATTTATATTCCCATAGGTCCTACAGACGGTCTGAACAACATACTAAAATTTCCTTTTGATTAAGTCATTTTTACGGTAGTTATCGTGCTAACGGACAGACAGACAGAATGAACAAAGTCATAAACACTTTTCAACTTTGTTGCAAAGTGTTAAAAAACAAGAAAGATCAATCATGCTTAAAGCATTGATTATGAAACACTTTCCTACTTCAATGCAATTTTATTTAAACAAGTCTAAAATGCAATTCATTCCTCGGTAATATTTTGAAACTTATCACAATACTGCATTAATTTATTATATTTGAAAACTTAAACATTCATCGAAAAAAATGAACTTCATTCAAATGACGGCATTGAAATATAAATTGCCTGGTTTAAACATCTCTAAAATGTTATACATTCCTCGGTAATAGTTTTACAATTATCATAATACTACGATAATTTATTATATTTGAAAACTTCATCGAAAACAACTGAAATTAATTCAAATGACGTCATAGAAAAAATAACACGCCTGGATATCTCTATAAAAACAGGATTTCATTCATAACTTTCTCCCATTCATCACAATACTATAATAATTTATTTTATTTAAACATTTTATTTAGGACCATGGAGCTACAAAAAATTAAACTCTATGCTTGAAAATTCATCGAAAAAATCGTCCTTCTCTTTATGAAATCAATTAATATTTCATTCATATCAGCCATGCAGACTCCATGGACTAAATTATTTTGTGTTAAAAAAATACAGGAATTCTAATACAACTCACTCTATATATTTTGCTGTTTACATTTTACATAGGTGAAAAATAGGCTTAGAAGTAGAAATAATCAAATTTAGATGAGCATTTAAACTCAAATATATTGCCATTGCGTTGTTTCAGTATGTAGATGCACAGAATTTAAGCAAAAATAAAGTAGTTTTAGATCGGATACAACACTCAATATGAATTAAAAAGAACTTAAAAAAATCACGATTTTGAAACAAGATGGATGCCATATATCATTTTGAAGTGGGTCATGTGATCGTTTCATATCATGGTCACGTGATCGTTTCATATAAGAGGTGTAATTATTATTTTAATTTTTATTTAAAAAACTACTGAACATATTTCGCTGAATTTTTTTTATATATTTTATGGAACAATTTGAATATTACCTAAAATTTTCGAAGCAATTTGTGAATTTTAAATTCGCTTAAAAAATGTTTGAAAAATTAGGTCCCATAGGGCTCAATGTATTTCATTTTTTCGACCCGGGTTCAATCCAAAACTAATTGGGTGATATTATTCATTTATATTCCCATAGGTTGTACAGACCGTCTGAACAACATACTGAAAGTTCATTTTGATTAAGTCATTTTTAGGGCAGTTATCGTGCTACCGGACAGACAGACAGACAGACAGACAGAATGAACAAAGTCATAAACACTTTTCAACTTTGTTGTAATGTGTTAAAAAAAAGGATAAACATTCAGTTTTGGAAACAAATAAACCAGCTACTCCTCAACTGAGTTCAAATTATGTAGAATCTAAATATTTTAAAATAATAATGAAAAATGAAATTCACAAGTAAGAATACAAGAAAAGATCAAATATACAGCTTATTTTTGTTGAAAACAACTGAAATGAATTCAAATGGCGTCATAGAAAAAATAACACGCCTGGATCTCTGTATAAAAACAGGATTTCATTCATAACTTTCTCCCATTCATTTCATTCATCACAATACTATAATAATTTATTTTATTTAAACATTTTGTTTAAGACCTTGGAGCTACACGTAATTAAACTCTATGCGTAAAACTTCATCGAAAAAAATCGTCATTCTCTTTGTAAAATCAATGAATATTTGATTCATATCAGCTATGCAGACTCCATGAACTAAATGATTTTGTGTTAAAGAAATACAGCAATTCTAATACAACTCATTCTACATATTTTGCTGTTTACATTTTACATATGTGAAAAATAGGCTTCGTTGTAGAAATAATCAAATTTGGATGAGCATTTAAACTCAAATATATTGTAATTGCGTTGTTTCAGTATGTAGATGCACAGAATTTATGCAAAAATAAAGTGATTTTAGGACGGATACAACGCTCAATAGGAATTAAAGAGAACTTTAAAAATCACGATTTTGAGACAAGATGGATGCCATATATCATTTTGAGGTGGATCACGCGATATTTTCTTATCATGATCACGTGATTGCTTCATATAAGAGGTGTGTAATTATGATTTTAATTTTTATTTAAAAAACTACTAATTACATTTTGCTGAATTTTTTTATATATTTTATGGAATAATGTGAATATTACCTAACATTTTCGAAGCAATTTGCGAATTTTAAATCCGCTTAAAAATGTTTGAAAAATGAGGTCCCATAAGGCTCAATGTATTTTATTTTTTCAACCCGGGTTCAATCCAAAACTAATTGTTTGATATTATTCATTTATATTCCTATAGGTCCTACAGACCGTCTGAACAACATACTAAAATTTCATTTTGATTAAGTCATTTTTACGGCAGGTATCGTGCTAACGGTGACAGACAGACAGACAGACAAAATGTTCAAACTCATAAGCACTTTTCAACTTTGTTGTAAAGTGTTAAAAATCGTCCTGTGAAAATATTTTTACTTTTCTACAATACATGATAATGTATAGGAAGGAAAAGTATTGGAATCGTGCCGAAAATCACAACTCGAGTATTCTACGAATCTACACGTTTGGAGACCTTTGGAAAACGAAAAAAGCTGATGTTGGCAGCACATGACTTTCTCTGCAGACTCAAATTTATTTTTTCTTTATTTATTTAATAATTCATTAAATTGAGTTTAATTGCACAAAATAACACTACATTTGTTCTTTCAAATCAATATTTTTTTTATTTGGTAACTGAATATGTTTTCCGAAGACGACGCAGTAAAATTGCCAAGAAACTCAAATATCTCGAGAACGGTAAGATCTAGAGTAATAGAGTTTATCTTATTCTGTTCCTTTTTAAAAATTACTTATCAAATAAGCAATTAATGAATATATTTCATCATGCGTAGTTTTTATTTTAGATTTTGACGATTTTTGCGGGCCATTTTCAGAAAAGGCAGATTATTTTTTTCGAATTGCACCAAAATCTAGTCAGCACCAGGGTAACTCACAAGTGACTTTTATACCAAATTTTGTAAAATTGTGATTAGTTTTTTAGCTAAAGTGGATACAGGAAATTCTTGCGGGCCATTTCGCACAAAAAAGGCGGTTTCTTTTTATCCCAAATCGTATCAACAACTAATGAGTACCAGGGGGTCACACACAAGTGACTTACCTACCAAATTTTATGAAATTCATTTCATTAGCTTTTGAATTAGAGTGGATACGTACATTGCACAAACAGACAGACAGACACACACAGAAACGCCATACTAAAAATATCGTTTTTGTGTTCTGGAGGTTCCAAATCGTGTTGGTCCGTTGAAAACTCCAGTTGCGATTTTCGACATGATTCCAATGCTTTCCCTATATTACCATGTATTGTAGGGAAAGTGAAAACTATTTTTAACGTGACGTCTGTGTGTGTGTCTGTATGTTTGTCTGTGCAATGTATATATTCCATCTAACTCACAAACTAATGGACCAAATTTCATAAAACTTGACAGATAGGTCACGTGTAAGTAATTCCGGTGTTGATTGGTTTATGGTACGATTCGGGATAAAAAGAACTTTCCTTTTTTTCCGAAATGGCCCGCAAAAATTGCCTATATCCACTCTAGCTGAACAACCAATAGATCAAATTTCACAAAATTTGTTACATAAGTCACTTGCGTGTTATCTTGGTGCTGATTAGATTTTGGTACGATTCGGAAAAAAATATAACCTATCTTTTTTTGCGAAATGGCCCCAAAAATCATCAAAATCTTATATAAGTATTTCTGTATGGTCAAATATATGAATTAAATTCTTGTTTTATACGTAATTTTCAAGGATGAAAAGAATAAGACCAACCCCATTACACTAGGTTTAGCCGTTCTCGAGATATTCAGTTTTTTGCAGTTTCTCCACGCCACCTTAGAAAATAAGTCCAGTTATCAAAGGACAATTGAATTAAAAGTGAACATTCAGTGTCATTTTAAATAATTATGTGTGTTATTTTGGGCAATTAAAATCAGTATAATGAATAATTGAAGAAATGAAGAGAACGTAAATATAAGGCTGCAGATAAAGTCATGTGCTGCCCACATCAGATTTTTTTTCTAGAATAAACAAAAAATGCTCAAAAATACCAGATAGAGAACATTTTTAAATGAATATATCTATTTTCATGTACTAAAGAAATTATATATAATTAGTATAATATTAATAAGAATTATAGAAATTATATATAATTAGTATATATAATTAGTATATATAATTAGTATTAGATAAATTTGGTGACATCATTCTCATGGATCTAACTCGTTCCATTCAAGAGAAAATATACTTTGAGTAATACTTTTGAATTTGACCGCCAATAGTCATTTATCCACTGTAAGAATAACTTATTTCTCCGTCCATAACGCTTAGCGATATATTGGCGACGAATTTAGCGGAATTTCGCCAACTTGGCGACATTTTTGAATGTTGCCAAATTAACGAAAATCTCGCCAAATGGATAAAAATGATGCTAATTGAATTAATTAATTGAAGAAAATTCAATATTTTGGAAAGAATATAAGTATCTACTATAAGAATAAAAAATTTTTTAACTGTAAAATTAGTAAATTCATTGCATTGTATAAGGGAAGTCATGTGCTGTCCACAACAGATTTTTTTCTTTTATGAATGAATATTTATTGAAAAGAAGAACTGCGTACTTGAAAGTAAAAATAAACAGAACCGCAAAACCGTATTTTTAAAGATTAATGATTCTGCTGATGGATCGGCCGTTGCCACGTAAATGATCCATAAATCACTAACTTTTTCTCCGTTCACTAGCTACTTGAAATTCTCTATCAATCAATGTCTTGGGTTTCTTGTAATCAAGGATCCAATAAACTCTATGAAAACCAATAAGATATGTTCACAGTAGTTTTCGATGCTTTTATGGGTAGAAGTTGATATTGTGAAGTCATGTAAATTGTATTGTATGTTAAATCAATGCGTTTAAATCAAGTAAAACGCTGTAAAACACCCATTACATTGCAAAACGAATATGATATATCCAACATACGACTTTCTACAGAATAAGTTTTGATATTGTTGAAAATAATAATAAATATCATAACTTTGTAATTGTTAGATGTAATTGAAAATCAGTAAGCTTTTTTACTGTTATCAACTATTATAAGCATACCAAATTTCTTGTACTTAGTTTGATAATTTCTAGAGGTATCGAGATATTTTGGAAAATTAAAGCATTTAATTTTTTGAGAACGGCATGTCATAGGAACTACCCATGGTGAATATTTATTTCTATGTAAAAGCACTTAATGCATACGAACATTTGACAATATTGTATGAATTTAATTTCTTCGTGTATATATGATGTTCGGTTATAGACATTAAATATCTGGAACAGAAGATATTACCTCTCTATAAATTATGTCATTCGCTTCTAAATCAAATATTACATATAAATTGGTTATATATGTCGCATATTTAAACAGTCATATTTTCTAATTTGTTTATTTATTTTCGAAAATCAAATATGGTCTTCTTGTTCGAATTTTTTGAAAATCCACAAACTTATAAAAATTATCAATTGAAATAATCATACCGATTCATTTTTTATTTAATCACTCTCTCGTGAAATATAATGGTCATATGTAAAAATATTAATTTCCAATATCTCGTTAACGGCTCGTGAAAACGTCTTCAAAATTGTGACCTATTAATTCAGTCTAAAAGCACTCACCAAAAGGTTTATTACGTTACTATAGTTAAAACATTTACTTTTTCGTATTTTTTTCTGTTTCAGATCATAAACATACTATATATCAAGAACGATGCTCAAGATCTGTAAATGGTGGCAATTATTTCCAAACACTAAATACAGCCCAAAATAGAGAGTTTTGTAAAATTTGCGGGCGGAAAATTTCTTTCATACTGTCAAATTTACTTACACATTTTGAGAAAGGATACTTTAGAGAAAGTATATGATTTTGAGATATTTTTTTGAGATATGATTTTGAGAGTATATGATTTTGAGATCTCAATACATATTTTAGGACCTCCTGAACACGTTTTAAATATTTTTGAATTGATGCTCGTCTGTCTGTATGTGGCCAATTTCTTGTGTATATTATAACTGCACAAATATAAATGGATTTTCATGAAGCTTTTTATCCAACTGTGTTAACAAAATATCTAAAAATAGATAGGATATTTTAAAATTCAAGCGAAAACTTTGAAACTTATTCGAAATTTTATATTTTGTAACATGGCAGTTCTCAAAATTTGACATAATTACGCTTAAAAGCCATTATTAATGATTAAATGCTCACAAAACTTCACAGTTTCAATCATTGTAGTGAAGCATTCTCGCGATAATATTTTTATATTCGTGGCATCATTAGCCCGGGGCAAGTTATATTAGGATACATTAGTTAAGATACATTGTCAAGCTTGGTATCAACCGAAACAATTTTTCCAGCCTTTTAAAATGAATGTAACATGCTATAATTTTGCTCATTTAAACAAACGATAAAATTTTTCGAAATTTTCATACAGAATTTAAAAAAGGAAATCTTAAAAATGGTTTCTGCTATGAGAAAGTCCAGTTAAGCTACACGCCAGTCAATTTTCTTTCGTGGCGAAAATCCTTCCCTCAGCAAGAAAGTAGGAAATAAAATCTGTCTGGATTAAAAGTTTCGAAGACAAGATTGAAAAGTCAACATTTTTGAGGATAGAAAAACTCTGAAAATATGTTCATTTCCTCTCGTGGAAAATATTTTTAAGATAATTGAATTTCATATTTTAAAATCCCGAGTGAATATACTGTAGAATTCTGATAACATGTTGAATCAATCCATTTTTGTCTTTTATTTATGATTTTATACTTGCATTCTAAAAATTATTGCATTCCTTTTGTGATGCGTATTATGTATGAAATGATTATATTTTTGACATTATTGAAGGTCTCGATTTTTTTTTTACTTTTCCGCAAATTCATTCGAAAATTCGGAAGTTTTAAGAACATTCGATTGCGTTTAAAATCAATAGTGTTCCAATGTTTACTGATTGAAATAATAGTACTAATATTTCTTTCGAAACGCTTTATTTTTTTATCTTACAGACTCACAGACATACACACACACACGCACATACACATACATATACACAGACATCACAAATACATTTGATTCGAGTTCAGAAATGCTTAAAACCTGCTCTTCTGCCCAAAACCCGAATTTAAATGTTTAAGTTCATTATAATTGTGGTGCTGGAAAATGAAAAACATTTATTGAAATTAGTTAAACACATTGCAGTGATACTTTTAAATGACGCTATAACCGAGCATTAACGTGGTCGTTATCGTATAGTCGTGAAACATTGCATTGTGCCTCATTAAAACCCACCATTAAATCTTTAGTACGAGTTCCTGGAAAAAATATATTAACAGAATACCACACAATTAACTTTTACATATTAACTTTAAAATATATATTTATTGAGCACTTTATAATCATAATTAGATTACAACAATTATACTTGTATCTTTACGGAGGAGACTGGACATGTGAGACCAGGCTTACAAAAATTCCTAAACTGACTATGGCCATTTTATATATGTTAGTGAGCACATATCTTCTTGTTGTCGTTAGACAACAAGAAGGCACGTACCTTCCTGCACATACCTTCTTGCACATACAAGAAGGCACGTACATTCTTAATTGTGAGCACATAACTTCTTGTTGTCGTAATTGGTTATTGAACTACCGCATCATCACTGCACGTTATGAGAACTTGATGCATCTCTTTATGCACCTCCGCCGACTTTTATGCATATCTGCATCCACACTTTCCAACTATATCCTCAACTATTACAGATATCTCTGTAGAACATTAAGAATGTCTATATCGACTCTAATTGATCCAACTATTTTCTCCAAATATATCTTAAATGTCTACTCTTCTTTTTTGCAAATCTGAATCTCTTACTACATTACTAATCTGTATTTTTTTACCTCTGAACTCTCGAATCTTCTGTCGGTTGCCAACTATTATTGCCTGAGATCTCTTTGGTCACCATTGGTTGACCTCAGTGTGACGCGGTATCAAATACTTATTGGTTAACCTTTTAACATACCCCATGATTTTCCCTTTAGCCTCCAGTAACTGCAGTGGCTCGACCACACATGTACTTGAAGCCCCCTTATTTATGGCATTGCTAACCTCTCGGGTCAGGGCTGTAATACATCGGTGTCCTCCAGTCTGGTGCCATTCTCTGGCCTGCTAGATATAAAAAATCCGCATATAAACCTGTCTACGTGAATTCTGGTCTCACAATGATACTTACCTTATACATTATAGTATGTATGTAGGGAGACCGAAAATGTCTATTCAACTATTTAATTTTATTCAGATCTCTTTCTAAGTGGTATAACGTAAAATATATATTTGCTGCTGTGAAGCATTTTTGGTTTCTTACAGCAGCAAATATGTATTTAAACTAACTCAACTAACTGTTGAGTTAGTTGAAATTTGATATATTCAGAAATATTTTAAATTCAGAAATATTTCAGTGAGTCTAGCACTTACCATTATAATGACAAATTTTCATAATTTTAATTCAATTTAAATACACTCTTTTGCAAGACAAATATATACATCCATTAAGAAATTTAGCTACAGCCGCAAAACTCTGCACGCATTTATCGTTTGAGGAGAAATGTAAATTTAAATAATTTGGGAAGAAGCGAAACGTTTTATTAAAACTTGTAGAAACAAGAAGATGTAATTTTTGTATATAGTAAATCCTACCCTGGAAGCTGTACAATCCAATATTTTGTGCGGCATAAAGTCAAATAAGTTGCCATTTATGCCTGCAGAAGAATCTGCCACAAATGCTGCAACTGGTCTGTTAATTCAGTACTATTCTGAAAGAGGTGCAATTGCCCACCAGCATGTCCCAGACGTGTTTTATTGGTGATATGTCTAGAGACTTGGATGGCCATGGGAGGGTTTTAAATCCTGAAAGACATTTTTGAGATAGCCGTGCAGTACGAGGTCGCGCATTGTCTTGCTGGTAAATGGAATCTTGACAGCTTTACAGCATAAGCCGAACAATCCGTTTCAGAATAACATCGATGCACAAACGAGTCATCATATTGGCTTGCAGCACATCTAGAGTAGATCGGCTGTCCCACGATATGGCTCCCCAGACCCAGAGTGTCACACCACGTATGATGGCCATGTGCCGCTCGACAACAAATGCAGGATTGGAATACTGGATAGTTGTTTTCCACATACTTATACGGCAGTCATCAGCACTGAGAGAGAATTTGTACTCGTTGCTAAATACAACATATCTCCAATCGGACATTGTTCAAACTGACTGAGCTCCATACTAATCCAGACAATTCTGCCCATGTTGCGGGGACAGTGGTAGGTGTCTTAATAGACATCGACATCTAATTTCCCTTTCGGCCAGCCGTCTCCAATTAGTACCTCTTGCTACAGGATCCCTTGATACAGGAATGGAACAAGCAAGATACATGAGATTACTGTAAACAAATTTATCAGGTAATATTACACATAAAAAGCGGATATATTGCACACTAGATAATTATCTTTTTAATTTTAAGTAATTTTTTATACATTTACTTAAAAATATACAAAATCTCGAGAATGGTTCACGGTAGCATTCTAAAGTATATGTCATTTATTACCTAATGAAAAATTACGTAAAATGTATCATTTCAGTAATATTGTTGAAGAGTTTCATTTTTTAATGATTTTTGTTTTTAATTTTATTTAAAACTATGCGTGTGTGTGGGGAGGGGACTGAACATTCGATTGCGTTTAAAATCAATAAGCTTCCAGTATTCACGGATTTTAATTTTTGCACCAAATTTCGTTATAAAATCGCCAATCATTCGTGAGATATCGCTTTCACAGTCTCAAAGACACACACACACACACACACATATATATATATATATATATATATATATATATCACCTCAAGAACTTTCGATTCAAATTCAGGGAAGCTTGAAATGTGCTCTTCGGTCAAGGACTCGAATTCGCATTTTCCACTCCATCACAATACTTTCCCTATGCATTATACTGCATACGTATCTATGCAATTTAGACTACAGAATTATAAGAATATCCGTTAATTATTATAAAAAATTTTAAAAATTACAATTTTAGTTTCTCTACATACATAGTACAAAAATATAACTGATTTAATACGAACAACTGTAACAAAAACTCAGTTTTACATTTTAATTTCAGCAACATGCACAAAATGGCGGCACCAGTCAAAATTAGCTGCCCGATCAGGATTTGATATAGGGCTAAATTTCGATTGAAATATGGGATGGAGACAAATTTCAACTATCAGCCTAATAGCTTCATGATAAAATCTCACCGAGAAAAATCTCTTCCAAATTTTGTCGCTGTTTGGTGCTTTGTTTTTCTGCTATAGACGACACATACTGACAAACAAATTGACAGACATATACTTTTATTTTTATATAGATAATTTCTGAAAATATTGAGTTGCCAGTTTTCCTCAGGATCTTATGCGTGAAGCACTATTGGTTCACAATGCTTACAAGGATTGCACAGATTTCTTAGTTGTTATTATTATATAGAGTTTATTATTATAGAGAATTTCTTGAAATATTGATTTGTTAATTTTCCTCAGGATCCTATGTGAAAAACTCTATAGACACATAACGGTTACAAGAATTGCACAGATTGACAGTTGCTAAAGCACCCCAGTAACTTAAGGATAACGCATGTTATTGAGGTGGCTTAATAACGTCCATGAGTGTACACGGTAGGTCAATCTATAGAAAAATGACCAAGACCGATCGGATAAAAGGGATTGATTGCAGCACCTCTTAGTGGATAATTTCAAAAGGTGCGATAACGAACTCGGTAACAAATCGGGATTGACCAAAGAGTCATTTATAAAGATGTAGAGAATTGTGCAATGATCAGATTTACAAAATGCTTTTATTGGGCAGGATATGTTTATTGGCGAATGGGCTCTTCAATTGAAGAATAATCTGATGTGGGCAACACATGACTTTCCTTATATAATCCAATGAATTTACTACTTTTTCAGTAAAAGAATAGGTTTTTCTTATAGTAGATACTTATATTCTTTCCAAGATATTGAATTTTCGACAATGAGTCGTCATTCTCATTGATTTAGCGTCATTTTAATCCATTTGGCGAGATTTTCGTTAATTTGACAACAGTTCAAAAAGTCGCCAAGTTGGCGACACTCCGTCAAATTCGTCGCCAAAATCTCGCCAAGCTTTACTGACGGAGACATAAGTTATTCTTATAACAGATAAATGACTATTGGCGTTCAAATACAAAAGTATTACTCGAAGTATCTTTTCTCATGAATGGAACGAGCTAGATCCACGAGAATTATGTCACTCAATTTTTCGCATGGTATTACATATGAAAAGTGAACATGTTTCTCAATAGGAAATATATTTTTTTTCATTTTATATGACTTTTTGATAATTTTTTTAAAAATGTGAAATATCTCGAGAACGGTTCATGTTAGCGTCCTAAATTTTATGTTAATCGTTTTCTAATGAAAAATTACATAAGAAATTTCTATTTGCGTAACTTTATTAGCGGTTTTGATTTTTTGACGATTTTTTCAAAATTTCACTCGAAAATTTAGGGGGTTCTGAACATTCGATTACGTTTAAAAACAATAAGCTTCCAGTGTTTACGGATTGTGATTTTTACCAAATTTCGTTCGAATCGGTCTATTCGTTCGTCAGTTATCGTCTCCACAGTCACACACACACACACACACACACACACACACACACACACACACACACACACACACACACACATACTTTCACACACACACACACACACACACACAGACATCACTTCAAAAATGTTTGATTCGTGATCAGGGATGCTTGAAACGTGCTCTCCCGTCGAAAACTCGAATTCGAATTTTCGACCCCATCACAATACTTTCCTTATACATTATGTATATAAGGAAAGTAACAATGCAATACGCAACACTTTTTTGAAGCAGAAATCTAGAGATGAGCCTGATTAAAATGCCTCCTGGTAAAAATAAAGCATATTTTAATTAAAAAAATATGACAATCATTACAAATGTCACCGTGTTAGAGGAATCGTTTATAGAAGAGAAAAGCGAAGTCCATTCCTTATACTTAACGAAATGAATCCAACATTTGCCTGAATTTTGTTGTTCATATTACCCAAAAGCTATCATTAGTAGAAAAATAGAATTTTGAATATATACGTAAAATGACACTCATATTTCAAGAATCACAATTTCAGTTATTAAAAAGAAGTGTAACAGGGTGCACCCTCCATTTTTAAACGCGCATGCTCACTGCTCTCACTACACTTCCTATAAATTACAAATAAACAACTGTTAAACAGCTAATCAAAGCTTGTGCATTTGCATACATTGCAATTTAAACGTACTACTGCATATTAATTGCGTTTCCGCGAATTCAAAGTCTTAATTTGAAGTCATAGTTTTCCTGCATTCTAATTTGTTTATCATTATTATTACTATTACATTCTAATTTAATTATCATTATTATTACTATTAATTCAATTATATCATTATTCGAATTCTGAAAACTTATATGCCAACTTGTATTAGGATTCTTAAAAATTGAAATTAATTTTTTATATTTCTAATTTCATAATAATTTGTTAATTCAAATTTAAATTTGAAATCCTTCACAACTCGTACAATTCACATATCTGCGAGTTCAATCAATGCCTAGCTTTTTGATAGTGATATTTCATACATTTCGGCTGGTGTTTATTGTCTTCTGATTACGTGCTTTGTTGATTTCTGATGTCGATACCGACAAAATAATACTCTATAACTTTCAATTGGCTTTTTTTTTGTCAATCTCACTTTGATGCGATATCTATATTATCTTCTCGACTTATTAAATTCTCCGCTAAGAGCGCAGCAATCACTTTTAATGTATCGGACATAGGCGCATTACTATAAGCAGTCTTACCATGTCAGTTATGAAATGTTCCTTACAAAGTTAATGGATTGTATAATGACTTTTCTCTGATCACTGTATAGAAATATGCTGAAAAAGTTCTTAAAAATGTTAGCTGTCATTCAGAACATGTTACTTTGTAATTATTCTACGTGAAATTATTATATTAATAATATATACGCATCCTAAGTGAATACATGTTTATTTGAAGTAAAGACATATTTGTTGTTTCCATTCTAAAAAATCTGGTGTGGGTAGCACATGACTTTTCTTATATAATGCAATGGATTTACTACATTTACAGTAAAAAGACAATAGTTTATTCGTATAGTAGATACTTAAATTCTATACAAGATATTGAATTCTCGCCAATTAGTCGTCATTTTAATTGATTTAGCGTCATTTCTATTCATTTGACAAGATTTTTGTTAATTTGGCAATATTTGAAAGCGTTGCCAAGTTGGCAACATTCCAACTAATTTGTCGCCAAAATCTCGCCAAGCGTTATGGATGGAGAAATAAGTTAATCTTATAGCAGAAAAATGACTATTGGCGTGCAAATACAAAAGTATTACCCAAAATATATTTTCTCATTAATGGAACGAGCTAGATCCACAAGAATGATGTCACCAAATTTATCGCATTATGTTACATAGAAACGTGAACATGTTTCTCAACAGTTAATATTTTTTTTTCATTTATGGGATTTTTTGATACATTTATTTGAAAAATGTACAATATCTCGAGAACTGTCCGTGCCAGCGCTCAAAAGTTTATGTCAATCATTTTCTAAGGAAAAAATACGAAAGAAATGTCTATTTGCATAACTTTTTTAATGATTCTGATTTTCTGATGATATTTCAAATTTTCCCTCGAAAATTTAGGGGGGTTCTGAACATTCGATTCCGTTTAAAAACAATAAGCTTCCAGTATTCACGGATTGTGATTTTTGTACCAAATTCCATTCGAATCTCTTCATTTGTTCGTGAGATATCGTCTTCAAAGACTCACTGACACACACATATACACACAGACATCACTTCAAAATGTTTGATTCGTGATCAAGTATGCTTGAAATGTGCTCTCCCGTCGAAAACTCGATTTCGAATTTTCGACCCCGTCACAATATTTTCCTTATACATCATGTATATAAGGAAAGTAATAAAAGTAAAATATATAATGAAATTAAAAATAGTATCTTAATATAAATCAAAGTTGCAACATATATATTCTTAACTATGATTTAAAAATTATCCTTTTTCGTTATACTGCATCACAGATTCTACGTGTCATATAAATAGCTGAGTTACATTTTAAACAGAATAAATACCCTCTTATACTGAACAATGGTTATTTTAGAACGCTTACACAATTGTTTAAGCTCTAAAAAGATTTAATAAGGTGCGCTTATGATCTTCCTTATATTGCCTGCCTATGGGCAAGTTGATCATTCGGAATGCGAAATAAAGTCAAAATATGTATTTGGGATATTTTTAAATAAGTAAATTCGTACAATTGAACCTGTTCAAATATTTGAAAAATGAGGGCATAGAAAATACGTCGTGATAACAAATGAATTAACTGAAGTGCATTATCGTTTTCGAATAAATTTTAAACGTGAAATTTATCGAAACATTTGAGAAATATATTTGTTTTTAAATTCATTCCTTCCACACAAAGACAGAGTTTTCAATTATTGTAAAATTAACTGTTTACTGTGAAATTCTATGTTTTCTATAAAAATATACAGAGTATATGTTCATTATATTGTTTGGAATTCTTGCTCTGTACTAAAAATTACAATTGTTTAAAGATATCCATTTATATGTCTGTATTTCAGTCATGAGTGAACATGTTTTAAAATTCTTATTATTTCTGTGTAGCGTGTTCAGTTACGTACAGGAAATCAAGGTTTGAGGATTTATTCTTCTATTGACTTAAATGGAATGGAATATACGTATATATATATATATATATATATATATTTTACCATTAATTTTACTCATTTTATAATAATTATTTGATCTAAAAATTGTTAGAAATGTAGAAATACATTTTAATGTATCTGATTATAAACATGTAAAATAATAAAATGTACTTTTTAAAGAGCATCCGTTTATTATTTATATGTAACTTAAATATATGAAAAATGTATTTATTTATATGTTTATAACTTATATGTTTGGAAGTCAACAGCATATGAAATTTGGACTTTCTAGCTTTTCCAATTCTCGAGTTATTCACCGAAAACGAATACATTCCTATGATAGGCAAAGAACGAACTGGGATGATAAAGTTTTAATTTGAACATAAACTCCAGGATAATCACTGCCTGGCTGAGGGTCACACTGAAATTAAATTTGAACTATTTTATGTCCGCAGACGATAATTTGTGGCAACAATTACTACTTAGCTATCATAGAATAAATTTTGAAAGAAAAGAAAATGGAGTTGACGTGAGAGCATGACCGAGCTATGACTTTCTATGATATTAAAGTGAGGATAAATCAAGAAGAATGTCTTCAACGTCTAGAATTAGTATATGGAAATGATGCATAGTTTACAGAGTTTAGAAGAGGTCGAAATTCGTTCCTGGATGATGAACACACAGGAAGATCTTTGTCAGATGTAGTCCCTGAAAATGTGTCGGCCATTAGGAAAATATGTTAATCTATAATAACCGCTGTACTTACCAAGTGATACAGAAGGAACTTAACAATGAATCTGCAGCTATACATAAAATTATTAAGATCTCCACATGTAAAAATTAGTTTATTGTCGGTTCCCCCATAATTTAAAAGAACACTAAAAAGCGGAACGTGTCAGAATCAGTGAAAAACCAGAAAATTAATTAATGATGATGGACACCGCATTATTTCTAAAATCATAAATGGTGATGAAGCGTACATACCGTGTTTTGACGTTCCAACACGTCAAAAAAGTGAAGTATGGGTCTTTGAAGATGACCCTAAGCCAAAAATTGTGAAGAGACAATGAGCAATGAAAATAGTAGTGTTCTTCAGAAGTACAGGTCTGGTCAAAACCATAAAGCTAGAAGGACAGAAGATAGTTACAGCTAACTGGTACACCACTAAGTGTCTTCCAGAAATTTTTCAGTAAGTGAATGTAAGGAGACCATGGCTTCACCACGACAATGCATCTTCGCATTCATCAAGAATGGCAGTCGAATTTCAAGAACAAAAAAACAGCAAAGTGATAGAATATCCACCCTATTCTCCTGATCTTGCTATGTGTGACGTTTGGCTATTTCTTAATCCAAAAAAAAAATTACGTTGGGGTCGTTTCCATTCCAAATATGAGATTGATGAAGCTATAAAAGCATATTTTTCATCGATTCCAAGAAATGGATGGTTTGAAGCACTTAATCTTTAGGAAATTCGCCTACAAAAGTGCATTGATATTGGAGCGGAATACTTTCAAAACTCCCAAGAGTTCAGAAGTTTGACTTCTACCACTTAGCCGTATTTAAAATATTTCAGTCTGACCCTCGTATTATCAACTTATATTACAGAATATAAGTGGAAATGTTAGGCTTAATACAAAATAATTAACACAAGCATTTGACTAAAAAATATTACAACAGTACTTATAGCCTATATCTATATATATAAAAATTTATTTATTTATTCTTTTCTTTTTTTTTTTTACAAATTTTACAAGAATAATTTAAAAAATAATGTATTGTTGGTCCAAATGATCACAGTTAAAGCACTTTATCTTGCATTTTAAAAGGCTTCAAAAATTTTCGCTTAATAATAAGTCTGATAACTGACATCCTCGGGGTTAACTTACTCCCTCCCCCCGCGAAAGGGCTTAATAATGTCACGAACACAAAAATTGTATGGCGGTTAATTTTTACTACAAAGATTGAAATTTCCTAAAATTCGTTCGATTGAAAGTTTGAAAGATTGAGCTGTAAATAACCCATGCTATGGATAATTGTGTCAATGTGTGTCCCATTCTGTCATATTAAGAAAATATAATATTTCAAATAAATTTTGATGTTTACATTCGAATTTCAAACCTATTCTCTCTAGTTCTTGATTTCTTGTTAAAAAAGAAGAATAAAAAGTTTCGTGAAAATCCAATAATCATATTTGTTGCAGCTATCGTGTGCACAAAAATTCCACCACAGACGGGCATCACTCTAAAATAGTCAAACCGTGTTCTGCTACGTCCAAAAACATATATTGGAATTAAAATTTTGAAAACAAAAATTTTCCTGAAACCGATACTTCCTCTATTTTAATATAAGAAAGTGAAATGAATGAATATTTTAATTTTATTTACTGGTTACAAACAGTCGTGTATATATTACTTTCCTTATATATACAGGATGTCCAGTGCTATAGGTGCTCAATGGCTATTTCCTCAACCGTTAGTCACAGAGATATACTTCAAATTCCAAACATGTTTTAAATTTTAAAATCTATTTTGTTAGAAACAGTTTAAATCAATAAATACATTTCTGAAAGAAATACGAAATATAAATTTTTATACGGTCCTCCGGTCCTACCAATTAGATTTAGGAAAATCGTCCTCATACAATTTCATGCAAAATAAAAAGAAATCTTCCTTTTATGACCAAAATTCACCGAGTTATGAAGCATTAAACATTATGACTTAAGTCGCTTTTCCACGCATAAATATGCCCCGTTTCAGGCAACCAACCAATCAGGGACCGTATTGACCATTTCTCAGCCCAAAAAGTGTTTCAACTTTAAACAGCTATAAGTCGGTAGTAAAAGGATGATTTTTTTTTATTTTGCACAAAATTGTATGAGGATGATTTTCCTAAACATAATTGGTAGGACTTGGGGACTGTATAAAAATTTATATTTCGTATTTCTTTCAGAAATGCATTTATTGATTTAAACTGTTTCTAAGATAACAGATTTCAAAATTTAGAACATTTTTGCAATTGGAAGTGTGTCTCTGTGACTAACGGTTGAGGAAATACCATTGGGCACCGATAGCACTGGACACCCTGTATAGTATAATGTATAATGAAATGATTGTGATGGGGATAAAAATTCGAATTCGAGTTTTCAACGGGACAGCACGTCCTTGAGCATGAATTAAACGTCGTTTTTGAGATGATATCTGTGTGTGTGTGCGTGTGTGAATTTGTGGATACGTTATCTCACGAAGGAATTCCGCGATTCGAGCGAAATTTCGCATAAAAATTACAATCCGTAAATGCAGAAGTCTATTGATTTTATACGCAATATATGGTAAATATATGGTTTATATATAGTTAAAACATCTAAATTTTCGAGCGAAATTTCGAAAAAAATCCTAAAAAATCGAAACTTTAACTAAAGTTACGTAAATAGTCATTACTGATGTAATTTTTCATTAGAAAACTATTGGCATATATTTCAGAACGCTAGCATGAACCGTTCTCGAAATATTGTACATTTTAAAAATATATATATATATAAAAAATACTATAAAATCAAAAAATATTAATTATTGTGAAATATGTTTACTTTTCATAAGTGATATCATGCGATAAATTTGGTGACATCATTCTCGTAGATCTAGCTGGTTCCATTCATGAGAAAATTTATTTTGGGTAATACTTTTGTAGTTGGAGGCTAATAGTTATTCCCTTGTAAGAATAGCGTATTTCTCCATCCATAACGCTTGGCGAGATTTTGTCGACGAACTTAGCGGAATGTCGCCAACATGGTGACTTTCTTAAATGTTGCGAAATTAACGAAAATATCACCAAAATGATAAAAATGACGCTAAATCAATGACAATGACAACATTTGACAAAAATTCACTATCTTGGAAAAAAACATAAGAATCTACGAATCAACCCATTTTCCCGTCAGTAACGTTTGGATAAAGTTTTAGAAACGAATTTATCGGAATATCTCCAACTTGGTCAAATGTTGCTAAATTAACAAAACTGTCAAAGCAATTTATAGAAAGTCGTCAAATTGATGAAACTGACGCTGAATCAATGAATAGACGACTAATAGATGAAAGTTCAATATTTTGGAAAGAACATAATAATTGACTATAAGAACAACCATTTTCTCCGTTAGTCCGTCCCTCTGTAACGCTTAACGAGAAATTTTATGGGACGTGACCAATTTGGCAACTTCGAAAATGTCACCAAATTGATAAAAATGACGCTAAATCAATGAAAACTGCGACTAATTGACGAAAATCCAATATCTTGAAAATAATATAAGCATCTACTATAAGAATAACTTATTTTTCCTGTCGTAACCTTTCGTAAAATTTTGGTGACAAATTTGTCGAAATATCTCCAACTTGCTGATTTCTTAAATATTGTCGAAGTGACAAAAATGTCTCCAAATTGATAAAAATGACGCCAAATTAGAAGTAATGTTTCGCAAATTACGATTTCCGCCACATGGTGGGCATACGTTCCAGTTTCTAAGAAATGCTTTTCTCTCCGTTTGTCTGTAACACTTGGTGATGTATTTGGCAAACTTGGAAATATTCCACCAAAGTATCGTCTACTTGCAATGATTCTCCCCTGATTGACGAAAATTTCTATAAAATTGCACAAATGACGCTAAATTAATAACAATGACGCCTAATTGATGAATTAATTATTAAAATATTTTAATACATGGGATATATCGCTTATTGAGGATTCTATACATATTGTTAATTGTTAGAGTTGTGTGAAATAAGTGAATTGGGTACTTTGAAATAGTATTACATGTTGCCATCCGGAAATTCGCCAAATGTGCAATTCAATGTTAAAAACATAGTACCGTGGATCTTATATATTATTTTTTGACTGTAAAAGGATTAAATTCATTGCATTATATAAGGAAAGTCATGTGTTGCCCACATCAGATTTTTTAGAACTATATTAAAAAATTAGTTCAAAATACTCCACTTTAAATAAAGAAACTTCAAATGTCTATACATTATATTTCTCTAAACATATCAATGAACGACAAAGAATGAATTGATTCAACATGTTACCAGAATTCTACAGGATATTCACTCGACATTTTAAAATCTGAAATTCAATTATCCTAAAAAGCTTTTTCGCGAAAGGAAATGAGCATATTTTCAGAGTATTTTCTATCCTCAAAAATGCTGACTTTTCAATCTTATCTTCAAAACTTTTAATCCAGATGGATTTCTTTAAAATTAATTTCCTATTTCTTTTTTCTGAGGGAAAGATTTTTGCCGCGATGGAAAATTCAATAGAATGTGACTTAACCCGACTTTCTCCCAGAATCTATATGATTTTTTTTGTTGTTGTTTTGCAAATTTTGCAAGAAACATTTGTATCCTTGGGCCAAATGATCATAATTATAGCACGTTACACTCCATTTTAAAGGGCTTAGATTTTTGTTCCCAATTTATACAAAGTTTGACAATACAGCTCTTTTGGAGGGGATTTAAATTGCATCGCGGCTATTTTTCACTACAATGATTGAAACGGTCAATTTTCGTAATCATTGAATCATAAATAACCCCTTTTATGCATAACCAGTAGGGAATACGCTTTCTTATCATGGTTTAATTTGAACTAGGAGATCATTATAAACCCAAATATTTGACAAACGAATGCATGCATCAAATACAGAAAGAAATATGCTGGTGAACCCTTAGTCCTAAAATAAATGTTAAAACATGAATTTTAAGCACGACACTAAAGAAAGAACGAGGACACTTGGTTAATACAGACTTACAGCAAGACACTTAAGGAAGAAAAAATATAGATATATATACTACGAGTGTGATTAGAGATGTAGAGAACGACTTCGACGGCAGAGAGATGTAGTTGAGAAGTGTTTCGCAAGTGTTTTAGAGTGTTCAGAAGAAATTCCAAAATAATGGCTAGATCAATTTGCAGTGCAATCAGCAGTACGAAATGGAGCCAAATACGCAGAGTTACGGCCAGTACGATTTGTTGATGCAATAATTGTAGTCTATGGCCAAAGCCGAAAGTGAAGGTATGTCCCCGTTAAATATATTACAGGTCTTAAATACATTTTAGGCATTTTAACAAATGCTCTCTCATTGTCTCTCTCCTGCGCGAACAAGTGGGATAATTGTTGTAATTAAGTAATTAAGTATTTTTTGTTCTTAATAAATAATTTATTGTTAAAGTCAAAATGGTGCAATCAATTTAGTATTATATTAATTAATATTCTTTTATAGAACTGGAACGAAAGATAAATAATTGGAGGGTTATCAGCGGCAAATAACGCAATGTGTAAAATAATAATGAGTTCCACTCCGTACGATTTTACGGCCATGTTAAGATATGTTAAAAATAAATAATCTAATAATCTAAAATGCCAACATTAATTATTAACTATTCATTTTGTGCACCACAGATATATGAGCAAATTAGTTATATGAATACTGTAAAAATAGATAGGTTCTCAGAATCTGGACGTGCAATGATCATGTTACAGTGTGCTGAAAGGAAAACGACTGAAACAATGTGGGTCATGGGGTAGTGTATCTACTTTTTATTATAATGATGTTATGAAGGTGAATTTAGGCCATTAACAAATTTAAGAATTACTGTAGTCTGGCATTGCATATTTCGAATCTCCTAGCATTACTTAACCATGGCTGTACGATATTATACAATTTAAGATAAATCTAATTATGAGTATTTATTAACCTCATCGATAATGAAATTCCTTTACAGTGGAGAGCATAAATAGCTATGTATGTTATTTGAAGTAGCAGAGATAGGAACTTTTAATCATCAAAAACTCTGCAATATGTATTCATCTGTTTCGTCATTTATTTTCTAGTTAATAAAGTATTTACTGTTAAATATAATTCAATTAACACTATATTCCCACTTTGCATAATAGTATTAAGTATGTGAAAGCGTTCTTTGTTCCATTCTTACTGAACCTGCTTTGATATCTTGATTTTTTACGTATATCAATATTTGCAAGGCTGCAAATCCACTCGGGTGGGCTTCAACGACTGATTTCATGTATTATGTTGAGTGATGTAAGTTAATGTAATTAAGTAAAGAAATAAATAAATATAATTCTGTGTCTATGGGGAAGCCATATGAACTACCCACATAACACATAATGAATATATTCTATCCATATTTCATCTATTCTCAGTTATACTAACAGTAGCAGCAGGTTTAATATCCATAGTAACAAAGCCCCCTGTTTACGAATTTTGTGTCTTGCTGCTTTTATATTTATGCTTTGTTGTGTTGGGAATATCTAAAGGTCCATTCATATGCGTATCATAATACATATTTACATATTTATTTAATGAAAAAATATCTATTCTATAAACGTGAAAAGATGTGAATTTTCAATCATATATACGAAAGAAATATGCTAAAAATTGTCTACAAAATGTTCTGGATTTAATTCGAAAAGTTGCTGCTTTGTTATTCATTGTATTCTTGTAATATATGATAACAATGCGTGTGGCATGTGCTAAGTTTAGTAGTGACACAATAAAATTTAATAGAGACACATTTAATAGTGGCATATAACAAGCGTATTGCCAATGAATGGTCTATGTTGACGAGTGCATGACAAGTGCGAAACCGGTTCATAGTGCTGTTATCTGTAATGTTAGGGCAATTCTAAGTTTAGAAATGCCTCTATAATCGGGTTCTGTGAGTATAATTTGTATTTAACTATTGATTATAAATTAGTGATTGTTGTTACCTTTTAAGTTGCCAAACGCGCCAGATATTAATCTATTTGATATTAATTAAAGTTAGTTAATTCAAGTTAGTTAATATTTTGGTCTGAAAATATTGTTCTGTTGTACCATTTCAGTTAATTAGACTTCCAAATCAACATATCATTGTGAACCTCATTTTAAATTTTACTCGTATATATCATAACATGACATGTCAATTTCTTATTGTGTTCTTGTGAAGTATATATCTTGGCCAAGTATTGTCACTTTTTGCTTGTTACTCGAATCTGCTGTATTAAATAATTCAATAAACACTTAAAAATTTACTTCTAGTTCTTGACCCAGTTACTTCTTACGGGCGTGACAAAAATGGTTATTCCAATTATTGAATTCCACTGCAGGAATTATCAAATATACTCGTGTTCTTTCTTAGTATCTGAAATATATTCATTTCATATTCATATGAATTATTACGTAAATGATTTTTCAGTCTAAATCGCTTGCGAAGTAAGCTCCCCAGTCAGTACTTGCCAATTTCTCTGCTTGTTTTTTTGAAATATTTGTTTTGCAGAATTTCCTGCTTAATGGAATATTTTCTGGGAATTCCTTTAATTGGATTCACCTATTTTCTTTGATCCTGTACATCAGCTTGTTTCGTCTTCTTGTTATCTCAAACATGGCTATTTTACAATTATATGAATATTTATATAATGTATCTTATATTCCAAAGCCTTTTCAGGGTAATCCCCCAACTCATTCTTTTTTCAATTTCACTGCTTGTTTTTCGAATATGGAACATTTAATGAATATTCACATATCTTTTTTCCCCGCTACGCACGGGTGATGGGATTTAATACCCATGGCAACAAAGCCTCAATATATTTCGGGTGTTTATGATTCTTGGGTCTTATTTTTTATATTTATGCCGTGTTACGCTGGGAATTGCCTCAGGTAGTTTCACATGTTTTTATCGGGATACATATTTACATATTTCTTTTACATGGAAATGAAAATATTTTTAGTTTCTGGCACAAGAACGCATATGAATCTCGTATGCTTAAAAAAATAGTGATAAAATTAGACTTGGATTTTTGGCTTATCGTATTTTGTAAAGTATTTATATATTGTTTTTTTAATTTCTCTACAGTCCAGAGTATATGTATAAAGACAGTATTGTGATGGATTAAAAATCCGATTTTCTTATTTGAACATTCCTGAATATGAGTTTATAACTTTTCAATGATGTCATTTTGTGTGTCTGTGGCAACGATATCCATCGAACAAATGAAGCCAATTGAATGATATTTGGTATGATTCTTTCACCCCCCCCCCCCCCCCCCCCAAAAAAAATCGGAGACCTTTTGGCTGATTTTTAGGCTGAACGGAATAGAGAAAGATCTTTATTATTTTGAACAGCATATTAAAACTCGTACGAGATGTTTATATAAAATGCTCATTTAAAAAGTGATGACAACATTTATAGGAGAATCACATGCACTGTTTCCGAGAAATTCTATGTTTTATTTTTTTATATTTTATGTTCTTGGTAGAAAAGGGAACAGAAATTATGTGCAGCCACTATTTTCGAAGTACTTTTAAACATAAATAAATAGATATTATTGGTATGGGGTCGTTCGTCACAAAGCATTCTTCATGCTGAGGTTTATTAGATGAGTTATTAGGAATTAGAATAAAATACTCGACATTTTTCGGGTCTTACATAAGCATCCTTTTTGAAAATAGTGCAGATACAGATAACACCACTCGATTTCTAAATCGCCTGTTTTGAACCAAAATCATTTCCACCATCTTTTCGATTTCAAACCTTTCAGTTTCAACGGATGTCTAGTTACGAGCCTAAGCATCTAGAGCTACAGCAGAAAAGAAACCCTTTGCAAGCGGTATCGAAAATCTCAATTTTGATGCTCTTGTTAGCAAATGAACAGAAATAAGAGTAATTTATAAAATATTAAAAGATTGCGACGATATAACCTATATTTTTGCCAAACTTTGCTAATCCTCTGTTTCCGGATGTGGCAAAATGAGAATCAGATAACATAAAACGTACACATTTTGGTGTATTAAAAAATAAATTAAAAAATGTGAAGGGATTATCATACGGGTTCGGTTAAAAGATCATTAGAAATAAGGTTTTTGGATTTTTTCCGATGATAATGGTGAAAACTCTGTGATAATATGTTAATCATTATGGAGCCGATTTGAGTGAAAATTGCGCAACTACGTGTTGTAATATAAAATAATTAAAACTAATTCGGATTTTGAAAACATCTCACTGAGACGTATCTTCCGTGGACCTGAAATACCTCAATATCGATTATCGCCACTGTCCGCAGCTTTGTTACAGACCAGACACAGATAAACACACTCACACAGATATATTTTATCGTGTAAGAAATCAATCGTTTATTTTGCGATATTAACAAAAAACTTGGTATATTTGTATAATTTTGTCATACATAAAATATTTTATAAGTCTAATTTGCTTTCCATCAGTCATTTTCAAAAAATAGTCTTTAAAGCCTAATTTTAGCAATTTTCTTTTCTGATGGTTAATTTTATCAAAGTGTTAACTCTCCGAAAATTTTATCAAATAAGTATTTTGCAATTTGATCATCGTATCAAAATCTCTATCCCTCGAAAACTGCTTTTGTATGCAGGTTTTATTTCAAAATCTTTATCCACAAAAACTGTTTATAGCAATAATTTTAATTAAATTTTTTTATCCTCCGAAAACAGATTTTAGCAAATATTTTGTAAACTGTCCAGTGTATCAAAATCTCTATTCTCCGAAAACTATTTTAGCAATTATTTTCAAGCCGTTTAAATTATTAAATTAATTATCTCCTAAATTAGTAAATTAATTATCTCCCCAGAACTGTTTTAAGCAATCATTTTACAGAATTTTAGTTTTATCAAAATATATCTTCTTCGAAATGAAACATGAGTAATTATTTTGAAAATCGTACATTGCACCGAAATCTTTAAACCACAAAGTGATCAGTATTTACAGATAATTGAAGTAATTGGTTCCGTTATAGAATTTAAAATTAAATTATGCTGTAATTTTATAATTTTTGAAACTCCAGTGTAACTAAAATAAAAACAAAACTGAATAGAATTAAGCAGTTTTGAAATTAAAACGTGTTTCCTTCGTAGTGGTAAGAAACTAAACGTAAAACTTGTACGACTGAAACAATATCTACTGGCTTCGGTTCTAAATTTACCAGCATAACAGGTAGCAGTATATCAAACTTGAAAAACGAAAGGTCTAAAACTTGAACTAAAATCCTTGAAGAAATACAACATATTAAAAGAACGGCAACAGAAGAATATTGTAAACGAAGTGCTGACAGGTGCGAAATTATTAGGAATCCGTAAAGATATTGACGTAAATTATGGAGTGAAAGGTAAAGAGTTATGAAAATCCAAAAGGAAACAGTTAATGTTACAAAAATAATAAGCGCGCGGCAAATTAAATAAATTAATAAAAATAATTAAAGTTGCTAAATAAATTTTATTTTTTAAGTTTGAAAAGGGATAAAAATGATATCTAATATATAAAATGATAAACTGCAGAATGTCAATTTTATCTACTTAGAATGAATTTCGAATTAACGAAAATTTAAAATATGTGTCTCTCTATCTTACATAACTACTTATAATTCAAAAATGGCTCTTTAAGTTAACGAACAATTGCACTAGTTTATTAAGCTTAATAGGAAGCAGAATTATAGATAAAATATTTCGGATTTTATATCGACTTAATATAGAAAAGTGAAAATTCTAAAACTTGCTTCCAAGCCACTATCTGCTGAAATATGCTATATATATATATATATATATATATATTTATATGAAAATTATGATAAGTTTTATCCACTAACACCTAAGAGCTAACAATGACACTGAAAAAACCTCTTTTATATGTCAGTAATCGTTTATAATTAGATAACGCATCATCCTATTTACATAATTTTTTTACTCATTTGTTTATCTTAATTGGAATCAGTCTATGTACTTTAGAAATATGCAGCATAAAATGTTGCGTTAATTTATATTTCACTAACTAGAAAATGTATCAAGCGTAGCCCGGTGGCCATGGCGTAACGCGCCCACGTAGCAGTTTGCTTATTTATTGTTATAACCTGGCGTATGAATAAAGCGTTCTCTAGTTTTAGATTTAGAGAATTCACTGTAAGTTACAGTAAAAAATATTTAAAGACGACTTTATTAATACGCCGGTTTATAACAATCACAACGACAAAAATATCATTGTCGAGGGGAATCGTCCCGGGACCTGTATACCAAATTTCATGACCGTATGACGTTTAGATTTCCCACTATAGACTGCGACTGCACATACACACGGATTGACACCTTCATTTATTATATATATCTGTATCCGCACGGAATAACTACTCTACTCTCTAGGTATCTGTGAAAATGTGAACGATAGATCTCTGAAAATAACAATTTAATTGGCCATAAGTTTTGCATTTCCTCTTTGACTGATACTTATTTCAATATTTCCTTCAATCTTTTAGCTTTGTTTCTCAAAGTTTCATAAACTGTTTCATTGGCATCCCATGTCCTTCTCCGAGCATTATAGCAAATTCCGCCAGTACATTTATTTTGGCTTAAAATACACTGAAAAACAAATTTGAACTTTTTCTTGCCATGAATCAAAAGTAGATGATTTTGACAAATGAATATGCCCTGATTCCTAATCTGAAATCCATAAAGCTCTATCTCCTGTGAATTTGGGGGAAATTTACCTTAAAAATTTTCGAAAGAATTTGAAAAATTGAAACAATGTAATTTTATTGCCGTTTTTTAAACAAAATGTCACTCTATTAAGAATTTAAAATTGATTATTCCAGCTAGGAAAGGCATGCCGAATCAAAAATTTAGGCTAGGGAATGTTTCGAAATATAAGAAAGTGCTACAAACATGCCCAAAATATAAACAAATTAAGTGTTTCACATGTTTTAAACGTTTTCCTGGAAAACTCCCACTTGTGACTGGACTGCAATAAGGCATCGGCAATAGTCAGCAAGCAAGCATGGTGACTGACCACTTTTCGTATATTGCCTTTCTATTTAAGATATACCTCGGCGGAATCTTTCCTAATGCTTATCGCTCAACGCACATATATTAGGTGGGAAAAAATGTCTAGATGCGAGTAGAGAAAGTTGATTTTATGTAACACATTGCAAACCAGATTCTTACATGCTTTTATTATAGCTTCTACTAGTTCGCAATAGTTTCAAGCTTTAACATTTTCCCCAAAAGTTCACGTAAACTGATTTCAATGCAAACGGCGCATTTATTTCAGTTTCAGTGAGTTTGTCCATGAACACATTGCCCCCATTGATAAAGTTAGTATTTCTCAATGGAAATACTTTAAATATGCGTTGGTCAATGTAGGAAAATATTCTTCAAACACTGAAATCCACTGACTCTCATAAATTCATATGTTTTACATAAAGTTTTTATCAAGATCAACTTACTTTGAAGTGTGGTCAATAAAATTTTGTCGGAACCAAGGAGAGATTGTTATATTTTACGATCTTTCTCTGGGCCCAAAATTTCTTTCAAAGAGCTCTCTTTGGCCACATGATTTTCCCAAATCCGACTATCACTCTTGCACAAAATATAACATAATTTGTTACACCTTGGCTGCATTCCTGTTAGAAATACAATATGTTGAGGTTCCCACATAGTTGACACATGTGTTCCAAATAATATGATAAATTTAGAAAATAGTCCTTATTTTGATAAGTTTCTTTCATGTAAACAGCATACATACAGGACAGTTGT
Source organism: Amaurobius ferox (assembly GCA_951213105.1). Classification (NCBI taxonomy): domain Eukaryota; kingdom Metazoa; phylum Arthropoda; class Arachnida; order Araneae; family Amaurobiidae; genus Amaurobius; species Amaurobius ferox. The sequence continues at coordinate 159,458,176 of OX578140.1, read as the reverse complement.
ACCAACTGCGAAATGTTTCCACAGTGTAATAATATTTAAGCTTAATTTAGAAGAATAAGCGAAGAGACGCCATTCTTCAGAACTATGGTCCTTCATCAACTCGGCAGAAATTCCATTAACATCATAGAAAGTAACAAAATCACCACTTTTGGAGAAAAGAGACTACATCCGCTCAAAAGTTTTCTATTGATTGTGACTTTATTTGGCAGGCTGAAGGAGATGCCACCCTTGCAGCCAAGAACCTATATCAGTTCAACTTGATTTTATGAGAAGTATAAGTCCCTCACGAGGTCGTTCAACTCGCACTGTGGAATTAAACGAGGCTGTTCCGTTAGCGGCTGGTATTGGATACCAGTAGTATTGGATAGTCCAACTTCAAAGGATAAGTTTTATGATAAATCATTCAGAGTTCCTTTTTCCGGCGTATTTAGAATTAGTAACGAATCATTGTGCGATATCGAACTAATCATTGCCGACGATATCATGACTGAAACAAATTCAGGTAATTTATGATGCCACAATAAAAAATCTGATGTGGGCAACACATGACTTTCCTTATATAATGTAATGAATTTACTACTTTTACAGTAAAAAAATAGGATTTTCTTGTAGTAGATACTAATATTCTTTCCAAGATATTGAATTTTCGACAATTAGTCGTCATTTTCATTGATTTAGCGTCATTTTTATCCATTTGGCGAGATTTTCGTTAATTTGGCAACATTTCAAAAAAGTCGCCAAGTTGGCGACATTCCGCCAAATTCTTCGCCAAAATCTCGCCAAGCGTTATGCACTAAGAAATAAATTTTTCTTAAAGCAGATAAATGACTATTGGCGTTCAAATACAAAAGTATTATTCAAAGTATCTTTTTTCAAGAATGGAACGAGCTAGATCCACGAGAAGGATGTCACTCAATTTATCGCATGGTAGTACATATGAAAAGCAAACATGTTTCTCAATAGAAAATATTTTTATTTTTATTTTATATGACTGTTTGATAATTTTTTTTAAAAATGTACAATATCTCGAGAACGGTTTACGTTAGCGTTCTAAAATTTATGTCAATCGTTTTCTAATGAAAAATTACATAAGAAATGTCTATTTGCGTAACTTTATTAGTGGTTTTAATTTTTTGACGATTTTTTCAAAATTTCATTCGAAAATTTAGGGGGGTTCTGAACATTCGATTGCGTATAAAAACAATAGGCTTCCAGTGTTTACGGAGTGTGATTTTTGTACCAAATTTGGTTCGAATCGGTCCATTCGTTCGTCAGTTATCGTCTCCACAGACTCACTGACACACACACACATATACACACATACTTTCACACACACACACACACACACACAGACATCACTTCAAAAATGTTTGATTCGTGATCAGGGATGCTTGAAACGTGCTCTCCCGTCGAAAACTCGAATTCGAATTTTCGACCCCGTCACAATACTTTCCTTATACATTATGTATATAAGGAAAGTAATAAATTTGATGCTTGTGGGAATATAGCTTTCAATACGTATAGTTTCTTTAAGGAAGTATTGCAAGTTATAATCTGTGATGTATTTATTTTTCGATGTAAAGCCATATAATTTAAATGAAAGTAGCGATAAGAAACGTTGTTCTTTGTTTCTCTCCAAACCATTGAGATTGTAAATGGCATATAAAAGTGTGTGCCACTTAACCGACATCTTCAATAAAGCGAATATTTACTACAACATACATGGGCAGATTAAATGTTATCATAGTCACCAAGTAGGCAACCAAAATAACACTTAACATGTCTTCTTAATCACCAAAAAATTTACGTTAGTATGGAATGTCGTTGGAAAGACATCTTGTACGTAACAAAATATATTTGTAGAGTTCAGACATTGACACTGGCATGACACTGTAATTCCGTGGTAATAGTGCGTAAAATGTTCCGCGTAAAGTAAATAATTGCTTTTAGTTCTGACTTTCAAAACTGAAATCTCTGACCCGAAATTAGTAATAGAGTGGGAGGAAAAATTCCACCCATTAGCCGAATACTCGGGGTTTTTTAACTGTATGTGCACTCCAAAAGTTGTCATTTCTCAAGGTATGATACCCAATCTATAACAAAAGCATAAAGTGATACGAAAAAAATGCATTCATTTTTGCATTTATCACATCCTAAAACATAACAATATCTATGTTTTGAATGGTGAAAATTGTCAATGTTGTTAATTGTTATACATATCTGCAGAAAAAATAAGCCGTTAGTTGCAAAAAATAATGCCGAACGTATAGGAATCAAACACGTCAAAATACTCTATTTTACGTTGTTACATGTTACAATATATATAAAAGTGAAGCTAGATATTGGAATCACCTTTAACTATATCATACAATATTTTTAATACTTTTGCATTTTCATGTATTAAAAGGGCAAGCGCCGGGGAAAGTATATTTTCCATACTGTTGGCGGTAAACGACCGATTTGAAAGCTTTGAAATTTAATTTTAAAATATCTAATTGAAAATTTAGAGAAGAACCTTTGAGGTGCTCAGTCATAGATGTTCAGGCATAGATGCTATGTCAAAAATTTAATTCTCCTAAAAATAAATTATGTTTCCGCCATACAAAATTGTTCTCCCAGGCAGTTCTGAAAAATAAATGTGCTATTATTTTTTTAATTTCGAATTAGTTTTTTACTTATATTATGTTTTACTTCGATTTAGGCCAACATTAATCAAATCGATTCCTTAGCTGCCTAAAATATTATCACAGAGATTTCATCTTGACTCCATCGGAAAGATTGAAAATTTATCTTCCGAACATATATTAAACGGAGTTCATACCATGAAAAAACTTAGTGATTCCTTTAAAATATATATACTTTTCATGCGTTTTAAACTTCTCCAATATTTATATTTTGATACACAAAATTTGACATGTCATCCAACGTTTATATTTTAACAGCAGCTATTAAATATATCACAGACGACACCAGAAAAAACATTCATAAACCCATCAGATGATAAATTATAATTTCTCAACTAAGCCATGGCTTTGAATATTTGAACCTAGCAGTTAGAGATCCCTCGCCCCATCGTGGTAAGGTTACGGGGAACAAACAGACTCATTTTGTTGAGGGGTGAGCGCATGTTAACCTTCTCCAGACTCCGGAAATATCCTATCTGAGATTCCTTAAGATTTTGAGTCTTTGATACTTTGATATCTGGAATATAGTGATACCCGTATCTACATTATGTAAGTAGTGAGCACTTATTTTGTGGTGTGCCATATACAAATTGGTTTAATTGTGTTGAGATTGTTGAAATTAAGATTTAAATTTAGGCATGACATTTTAACTATTATTTATATGAATAAACTTTATTAATTTAATTATTTTATCTAACTACCCTGATTTTAACTATCGGGCAACGTCGGGTAGATTTTTTAGATTCACCCACAAAATATTCGCTGATATTTGCTCTAAGTTCATCTATCCCAAACCTGCCCCTCCACTGTTGAATTACTGTTTAGATCTTGTCTTCCTCATAATTCTAAAATATTTCGCCCTCTAGTTCAATTCTGTCGTCAATTCAATTCTGAACTTATTCCACTCTTATCCCTCCTATAAGTTTAGCCGTATCAGAACCGATAAATTTAAAATCAACTTTTATGGCAAGTCAGTGTGTACGTTGTCTCCTTTTTACCCCTGACGATAAATACAAATGTTATACTGATAGTATAAAAAGATCTGCTGGTGTTAGATAGAATGTCCGCGCATGCGTGTGATATTAAAACAAACAACTATAATTGCTTAATTCCAAAATGTTCTCAATGATCATTTTATCCCTATTTTGTAATTTTGACCTTGTTAAAAATCCTTGTTTTGCCTGGCTGCTTATCCGTATTCTATAGAAATGATATAGCCTATTTAAGTTTATCTAATCCTATTTTCTCTGTATTGTACTTTGTACGTTTATGTTTGATATCCTTGTAATTAGTTTATTTTATGCCTTTTTACGTTGTAAGTATTTCTTTATACCAATCGGCTACGTTTAATATGCACATTTAGTTTATGTGTTGGCTGTATTGTATTTAAAATCCCAATGTTCTAGAACCACGGCATATTCTTCTGATGAAGAGCTTTTTGTATTCTTCAGCGCGTAGGCACATCTAATATATTTTACATCATGTATATAGAAATAAACATTTTAATTATTTTAAATGTTTGTTAATAATTTAATTCCGGATGTGTTGCTATTTTAGTCATATTGACTCATATTAATAATAATATAATTTATTGGCTGATATTATAAACTTACATAATAAAAGATGTTTGTGTTTCTCTCTATGTCGTCTGTAGCGGTAAATCGAAGCGTTGGACAACGGCTAAATTTGCTACAGAGGTGTTTCTCCTCTCCATACGATGCACCTCGGTGATACTTTTAAACATTCGAATTATTTTAAAAGGTAACGAGCTTTTTCGAAAATTAGTCAAAATTTCCACTTCAAAATCACTTTGATTCCGCGCAGACGATAAAATATAATCAGAGAATCGGTCAGCGATATTTCAGATTGACGGAAAAGCAAATGTTTTATATTATGAAGTGAATTATATTTTTAGGTTTTCTAAATTTGTGACTTTAAAAGGGTTCGTCCTTGTTGTTTTTTAATTTGATGTTATAACATCGTTACGAGTATATATTTTTAACTTTACATCTGGGGTAACCATAAATGAACTCGACCTACCCGACGGTATACGGAAAAAATGAAGTATCATCGCAACCGCAATTCTGCCGCCCTTAGCACATGCCCCCCCCCCTCCAGTCCAGCAACCACCGGCGGGAGCACCACCGGCCGAGGCCGACACCAGCGGGACACGGCCGCCGCCACAAAGCCGGAACCCCCCAAGTCCGCACCGATACCGAAGCGCCGAGCAGGACGCTGGGAGGCCAAAACCAAAAAACACAACAAAACACACCAGCCCACGGCCAAACAAAAGGAGAACTCATCCTCTAACTGGAATCACAAAGCCAGGCCCCCTTGGTCGATTACAAAATATACAAAAACAAGAAGTACAACTTGTACAAAGAACAATTTCATTTGCCAAAAAAAAGTATCATTCCACAAAAAGTTTCAATTTCTTCAAACTTATACAAACATAGTGTCATGTCGCCATTCTGTGCGCCATGAGCTTTTTGTGTTTTCCGAGAGAAAAACTCTCTTTTCTCTCTTGTGCCTGTATTGAAAGTTTGCTAAGCCTTGTTCGAATTGCCGTTTCACGGGAAACGGAGTTTTGTTCGGAACGGTTGGTTTGGAGGAAGAATTCTGTCTCGGTTGGAGTGACGTCGTGTCTCGAAATGAGGCTCTGTTGCCGTGCGCTCGCTTTCCTGCCAATCAGGAAGCGGCTTTTTGGAGAAGTGGAACTTTTTCGCTTTTGCTCCTGGCTCTTCTCTCCTGGACTCCGATGAAGTGAAGACGCATTGAATTTTTGTCTTAAAACTTTAAGACAAAGCCTTGGCCGAAATGGCTAAAATTCGATGGCTGTACCGTTGTTTCTGTTAAGAAACCATTTCCAGATCCTTGATGATGAAGCTGCGGATCCTGAAGAATTTCACATTTCTTTTTATAAATTTCTAAATTTTATTTTATTATTTTAGGAAATTCTGGATGTTCCCCTTTGAACTGGCGGAAGGCTTTGTTCTCGTGGCAGACATTTTGCTGATGATTGAGTAGTGCCTTTTTAGTCGAAATGTTGGAACATTTTTCGGTTCGGATGAACTATCCTGTTTTCCTCTTGTGAAGCCCATTTTGAACTTTTTGGATATATGAGTGAAATTCTTTTAAGTGCACCTCCCGGTACAATATAACATATTGATATAAATTCTGGAACTAGGAGTTCCATGTCAGTCTAAATTTAAAGGATTCAAAACAGGCACACTTATTATTTAAGTAAATATAATAATATCTATAATTTGTATTGAGATGTATGTTTAATAATATTCATAATGATGAGCATATATTTAGATTGTTGATTGTGGTATTGAGAAAAATGCTCTTAATGAAAGATGATACTGAATATTGATAGTGAAAAGTAATGCTAAGTAAATTGAATAAAAATATTTTGTTTGATTGATAAATGTGTTTTCAATCTCGTATCCCTTCATTCTTCCTTCTCACTGATTACCATCTAGAATTCAATTCTTCTAGACTGGGATAGTTTTGCACAAATGATAATGCCTGGGTTTACAAATAATACTAACCACTATGTTGTTTTTTGCTGTGATATTTACGATCACTTTGGTTTTGTGTGTAGCGGAATCTGCTCCCACAAGTTGGTTCTGAAACCGCTACCACAATAGAGACTCCAACAATCAGCATTACAAGAATATCAAACAGGATAGGAAAATTCCTCCTTAATGTGAATAGCAAAACTAATAACCACTCTATCTTAAAGTAGAATTCAAACATGCACAAAATAGTATTTCATAAAAACCAATTCTTCACAAACAGGTTTTACACTTTACATCTACATAACAATTAAGCCAACATAATATCCACTATAATGCCAACATAATATCCATAAAACTAATAACCACTCTCTTTTAAAAATGGAATTAAAATATGCACAAAAAGTATGTCCTAAAAAAGTTTCTTCACAATTTGGTTTTACACATTACATCTACATTTTTACACATTTACACATTTACACATTACATCTCGGGTGCGGTATCCCCGTGGTTTGCGCGCTAGATTTGCACGCTACCACAAATGCCGCCGTGTTCATGCGGAGTACGATCACGTTAAACATGTGGGTCCGTAAGTCCTTCCGAGAGGTTGGTGGTAGGGAAGGAGGGTACGGTCCCTGTGGATGCCTCCCCCACTGGGTTCCGGTCTAAATTGGGTGGCACTTCCCGGCCGTCCATACAGTTACCTTACACCTTTCTGGTAGGTCGGACGGTCTGGGTCTCAACAACAACAACATTACATCTACATTTCCCGGCCGTCCAAACAGTTACCTTACACCTTTCTGGTAGGTCGGACGGTCTGGGTCTCAACAACAACATTACATCTACATAACAATTATGCCAACATAATATCAAGAAAATACAATCTTGCAATTAATATGTAAAACTTAGGAGAAAATTCCTCCACGCTTTATAAACAGTATAAAATCCAAATGTTAACAATCTTTCTTCCTCTCCAAAGGCAAAACCTAACACAACAAATATCACACTCCAACAATGCAAAAACCAATATAAACCAGGTCTAAAAACATTAAAATTTCTTTAAATCATATTTTCTTTATTCAAAGCTCAATCTTTATCTTTTTATTCCAACGATGAGAAGCCGAAAATCCGTCCTTCTCGGAGAGACCTCTCCTCTGACCTATTAACCCTTTGCGGAATCCACAGTCGCTCCGGAAGAGTACACCTTGGGGGGGGGGGGGGTGACGCCCAGCGCTAGGCCAATTCCCCCGTTAACGCTCGACTGGAGACGGGGGGCACGTCGCAAAACCTGGGCGGTAATCCCCCTGAACTGACCCCCCCCCCCCCCCCAACCGAAGCAAAAAGGTGGGCAAAACCACACCCGAAGACAACGGCCAGAGAGACCCCAGTCAGTCACCCTCAGTGGCCGTCTCTCCTTAAGACAACGGATCCTGCATCTACTTGTCTCGCCGAGGAGCCTGCAACCCAACTTGAAAGTAACTTTAAAGTTATCAGGGAAACCCACAACTTTTCTTCCTAGAAATTGTGAAACTATAGACTGGCAAAAAAGGCATGATTCAAAAAGATCGATGCACAAAAGATATCATCAATTTACTCTCCATAGTCCGTTTTAAGTCGAATAAAATCAATTTATTTTAGGTAAATAGAACAATTTCTGTCCGAACTAATGTGTGCTATGTCAAACTTAGTGCCAAATTTGTTATTATACAATGAACAATTTTTACAGTTAGGCTGATTCTCGCAATCCGTTTCTTTATGGGCTGTTTCTCCACACTTTCTACAACAGCTATCGCTGTTGCAATACTTCGTAATATGTCCATATTTTAGGCACAATATATATATTAGCTTATAGCAAATTGTAGGTCTCAGATACTCTCTGAGATCTACCCTACTCCAACCCAAATAAAGTTTCTTTTTATTAATTATGGCCTTGAATGTCATTGGATCTAATGCCACTATCCAATTTTCACCCCTCCTTCCTTTGAAGCTCTGCTTCACTTCTATTTCTGAATCTACACTTAGTTCTATATTCTGTTCAAGTATAGCAGCTTTTAAGGATTCTTTTGTGAATCCAATATCCACATTATATATTATAATTTGTGGCTTTCTTTTGATTGGCTTTTGAATCGTAAAGTCTTTATTGAGCTTATCGCTTTCTTTTAGCTTAAAGCTGTCTATGAACTTATCGATATCTTCTTTCTTGGTGGTTTCCACCAATATGCCTCCTCTACCAATCTTTTTCACCCCTGTTACTGATATCTCTAATTGCCTTGAGTTTATCAGAGCTTGGATGTCCTGTTTAGTTTTCTCCGAGGTCTTTGCCTCTTTAGGATATATACTCGCCAAAAAAGTTTGAACCCTACTGTTGGACCTAGTCCTCGATACACTCTTTTGTCTGACTCCCTCTTTCACTTGTTGGGCATATGTTGCTCTTGTTCTACCTCTACTTTTCTCTTCCCTATCCTTTTGCACTGTTATTATTTTTGTTGATCAATAACTATTTTCAGCAACTTAGTGATCTCTTCTCTAATTTTAAGCTGGGGCCCTACATTTACTTTAGAAGACACCAAAGTTGAAATAGTGTCTGTAGTCTTTAATTGACTCATCAATCACAATATCCGTACTAGGATATTCTTCTGCTGTTGCCATAATGGTAAGAAAAATGGAAAACTACTTATAAACAAGTCTATTATCACAAAGTTATTGATACAATTATAGAACGTGAGCCCTGATGGGCAACAATCAGAAGTCGAATGCACCCCTCAGATATGATTTCTGAGGGGAGCCCCCCGACCACGCCAAGGTATCGACTTACCAGACTTTAACAAAATTTTCTACAAAAAAGAACTTCCACAACTTCTTTTCACTCGATTTATAGCACAATAATAATAATTTAAATTTTTTCACTGGTATATTGCTAATAAAAGTAGTGATGATAATACTAATAACGACAATAATAATAATAAATACTAGCTATAATAAAACTGATATCACTAAAATAGTAAAATGCTAAATCTCATTGTATTACCTTAATTCTGTACAGGACGATCGTGAAAATAGCCAAACAAACAGACATCCTGCAAGAAACTGTATCATGTTAACGTTCAAGGATGCTACAAATGTGTAAATCAATTAAACGTGTCATAATTACAATATATTGTAGAGAAAGTAAAACTAGGGGATATAAACCAACTGTAACGAGTACGTTATTAAAATAGAGGAAAGTTCTAATCCAGATACAAGCAAATTCAAATTCATGAAATCATCGTACACAAATTATGCTTTAGCGGGGAATCGAAACATCAGTGCCCGGCTTCCCATCAAAAGATTTACTCGATGTACCGTTGTGAAACAGTTCCCTTTCTTGTTATATCTGAAATGGCCCATATAAGCATTATAAAATGAGGCTCTGAACACCATTATACGAGTCTTGAATGGATGATCTGTTTTACTCAAGATTCAAATTCATTTAAAAAATGCATCATCTATCGAGGTACAAATGCTTTATATTGGTGCTGTTAAAATAATTGATTTAAGTTTATCCCAAATGCTTTTATTAAATAAAAAATATTAAGAAAAATCATTTTCGAAAACCAGTAATATAATTCAAGCGAAAATATACTGCTAAATCAGATGGTTCTTAATTGATCTCCTATTTTGTATTCATCGAGCATGTTCACTTTCTTTTATCAGAACATTCGTTATTCCTATCTTTCCCGAAATGTTATTCTTATCGTCTTCCTTTTTAGATTGTGACTTCCGCTCTCAAACTCAGCGCTTTTATCTTGTATTTTGAAGATTACTGAAATAATAATTACTCTTTCGTACTCCAATTTTTTACTCCAAATTTTTCCTTGATTTCTGTTAAATATTATAAAATTTTAAACTATTGCATATTTTCTGAAAATTACTTATGTTCCTATTTATTGGCCATCTAAAATTTTTAAAGAAACACCTGTAATATATTATAGTTGGATAATAATAGCCTAGGATAGATACTTTTGTAGGACATGTTAGCTGTTGTATGTGTATTTCGAGTGTTTATGGTTTTCTGAAATTTGGCATATAGTAATTTATTTGAAAATGGTCATTTCTGGTTAATGTCGGCGAAAATTTATATGTGAGTGACTCCAAAATCTAACATTTCAGAATTAATTCATAATTGAGTCAGTAAATTGAGTAACTGAGCTGGCTCAAAGGAAAAAACCCTGCAAGAAACTCCAAAATAATTCACAACTAAAAAAAATCTGATGTGGGCAGCACATGACTTTCCTTATATAATGCAATGAATTTATTACTTTTACAGTAAAAAAAATAGATTATTTTTATAGTAGTTATTTATATTCTTTCCAAGATATTGAATTTTCATCAATGAGTCCTCATTTTCCATGTCGTCATCATCAATGATTCGTCATTGATTTAGCGTCATTTTTATCCATTTGGCAAGTTTTTCGCTAATTTAGCTTGGCAACATGTCGCCAAGTTGGCTACATTTCACCAAATTCGTCGCCAAAATCTTGCCAAGCGTTATGGACGAAGAAATAAGTTATTCTTATAGCAGATAAATGACTATTGGCGTTCAAATACAAAAGTATTACTCAAGCTATATTTTTTCATGAATGGAACCAGCTAGATCCACGAGAATGATGTCACCCAATTTATCGCATGATATTACATATGAAAAGTGAACATGTTTCTCAATAGGAAATATTTTTTTTTTATTTTATGTGGCTTTTTGATAATTTTGTTAAAAAATGTGCAATATCTCGAGAACGGTTCATGTTAGCGTTCTAAAATTTATGTCAATCGTTTTCTAATGAAAAATTACATAAGAAATGTCTATTCGCGTAACTTTATTAGAGTTTTTGATTTTTTGACGATGTTTTCAAAATTTCACTCGAAGATTTAGGGGGGTTTTGAACATTCTATTACGCTTAAAAACAATAGGCTTCCAGTGTTCACGGATTGTGATTTTTGTACCAAATTTAGTTCGAATCGGTCCATTTATTCGTCAGTTATCATCTCCACAGTCTCACTGACACACACACACACACACACACACAGACATCACTTCAAAAATGTTTTATTCGTGATCAGAGATGCTTGAAACGTGCTCTCCCGTCGAAAACTCGAATTCGAATTTTCGACCGCGTCACAATATTTTCCTTATACATTATGTATATAAGGAAAGTAATAGGCCATTTGCGACAGTAATGACAGGACAGTAAGCTGTCTGCAGATCTTAATTATATACAGTACACTAAAAAGAATAAGAAATGCCACCAACATCAAGAGCCTTGGTGCTTGGCCTTCTTCAGGAATGATTCTTTTAAGATGGTCCACTTGGAACAATGCTTCGTCATGTTTTAAACTTTAACACCTCAAAGTTCTTGCTTACGCAATCAATCCATATCAATTTAGGTCGACTTCTAGGTATTTTACTGCTCGGTTGTGGCATAAACATGTGCTTTGTGATTCTTTGGTTATCCATTCTTAGCACATGTCCTGCCCATTGCATTGGGTTAAATTTCGTGTATTTAATTATATCAAAATCAATAATATTTTGTATAGTTCAAAATTGTATCTTCTTCAAATATAATTTTACTGAAGTGTGTAAAGAAAAAGTGCGCAAAATATCAATTATTGTTACTACGTATCCTCTCAAGTCGTGGATGTACTCCCAGGATTCAAAAATGAATCCGAACTTCTGGATAACTGACGGTTTTGAATGATGAATTGTTATTGGTGAAAATGAATGGGAGGACTATTTCATTAACGTAGACTTATTTCCTACCTTACTATCAAAATTTTTGCAATTTACATTGCCCTTTTATCTCCAAGAGGTAAAGAATTAAAGCGCGTTTCAGTCATTTTGAGACACCCTGTATACATCTGCGCAATATATAGAATATTACTTAACTCAGGCACTCTTAGAAATGTAAATATTAAAAACCCATTATAGATATTTTTTTCAATTCTTCTAATAAATAGCTTATAATATTTCCCAAATTATCGTTTTAAATCTATATAAATAAAATTAAAAACCGTCTGTCTGTCTGTCTGTCTGTTTGTCTGTCTGTTTGTCTCATCATCACTGGCGAACGGCTGAATCGAATTTGATGAAATTTTGCGGTCAGCCTTGAAATAAACTCACTTAAAAGTTAATCCATGTTTCGAGTTTCTAAGACCAGGGATTTTCGAGATATTAAAGAAAAACCAAACTCTCATTTGTTTCGTCATAACAAGAGAACTGCTGAACCGAATTTAATGAAATTTTGTGGGTAGCCTTGAAATAGCCCCACTTAAAATTCAATCTATGTTTCGAGTTTCTAAGACCATGGGTTGAGGAGATATTAATGAAAACTTTTTTCTGGGAGTTCTACTCTCTAACTCCGTGGTTCCTGCAAACGAAAAAAGTTGGAAATCGCTAGTTTAAAACGTGAAAGTGAATTAAAATTCAATTTCTGCGTTTGATGGAAGTATATTGCGCTTATTACTCGCTTTTAAAAATTGCATGTTTGAAACACGGATTTAAATGGCTACACAATCACCATATTTTTTTCACAGGCTCTTACTCAAAAATGAAATGTATTAAGAAATCAAAATATTTATTTAATTATCAGCATTTTATGAGGAGGATCCTTTCTTATATCATATTGCTCAGCAAAGTAATTAAATCAAAAATGTTTGTTAATTTTCATTATTATTATTTCGATTTAAATAATAAATAAATGGATATAAAAATATATCTTATAAATAAGAGGCTTGATTTTTCTTTTAATTATTTTAATTGCGGACTGCGCACATCACTTTCATTTATTTCGGCAAAGAGTTTTCAAACTTATATATTGCATTTCGTCAATAAACTCATATATTGTATTTAACCAATAAACTCATTTTGCCGATTGTTGAAACAGAATAAGTGTAGAACGGGTATATCTTCTAATACAATTTTAGTGTTTTCATTTAATATATACAGACAGGATCAAGATGTTTTATTCTTCAGATCTGCAAATGCAGATCTACGAATTTGGCGGGATATCGCTAACTTGGCAACTTTTTTTAAACGTTGTCAAATTGTTGAAAATTTCGCCAAATTGATTAAAACTGCACTAAATCAATGAAACTAATTTTGTTTTGTTAGAAGAGAGTACTGAAATGATATTTCGGTAGCAGTTGTCTGTCAGTCCAACAGTCTTAGTAAAACCTTTAGCGAATTTTTAAAATGTCGCCAAATTGATAAACATATTTGTAAATCCAATAATATTTTCAAATTCTTACACTGTTTTATTTTGGGGAAACATTTTAAAATCCATTTATTGCATTACTGCTATATCTTCTGATTTATAGGTATAATCCTCTAATCTACGAAAATATAAATGATTACTTCCATCTGTCCTTGTACCGCTTGGCGAGAGATTTGGCGGGCTGTTTTTTAAAGTTGCGAAATTGATTAAAATGCCCCTAAATTGGTAAGAATATCGCCAAATTGATAAAAATGATGCCAGATTAATGAAATTAATTTTGTTTTGAAAGGGGATATTATTATAATAATGTTTCGGTAGTTTTTGACTGTCAGTCCATCCTACTTTACAACAAATTTGGCAACCTTTTAAAATGTGGCCAAATTGCTCAAGTATCGCTATATTAACGAACATATCGCCAAATCGATAAAACGGTTGTCAATTTGATAAAAATAACACCAAATCAATGAAATTAATTACGTTTTGAAAGATGATAGTATTGTAATAAAGTTTCGGTAGCGTTTGTCTCTTAGTACAACTGTGCCACTTTCTGACAAATTTGGCGACTTTTTAAAATGTCGTCAAATTAATGAAAATGCGGTCAAATTAAGAAAATTATACTAAATTAATGAAAATGACTACTAATTTATGAAAATTCAATATTTTGCAAAATTAAGTTCAATTTCCTTGATAATCCATGTCGATTTGTGGGAATTAAGTAATACTTTTTGTAACTGTGTTTACAAACGGGAATAGGATGATTTTTTTCTTCAGATCTGCCTGTGAAGATTTTGTATGGCAAGAACAGATATTCTAATACATCTTTTTAGGAGAATAAAATTAAATACCATGTTAATAAAATGCTTAGAATAACAATGTCATTTAAAGTGTTATAGGAATATGCGCATAATTAAAATGTTAATTTCTTTATTATATAACCCGTGCGAAGAACGGATATACTTCCAGTTTCTAATATTTTATAGTATATAATTCGTGTTTTTATAAATTCGAATATTTTGTTTTGAGCACGGTTCTAAATTTGCAGATTTGAAATCCATAGTTTTCCCTTTGCCTCTCACGGACATTCATTCTATGTACATAACAGTTCCAAATCATTACATCATTTAAATTAGGCGTTTCGAATTTGATTGAAGATCAAAATGTTTTCATTTGCTATAACCCCTAAAATACTTAAAGCGAACTGAAAATAAAACTTTCAGAAAACGATATTCTTAAGCATGTATATAACTTTTCTTATATACCTAGTCTAATATATAAGGAAAGTATAGTGAAGGGGTTGAAAATTAGAATTCCAGTTTTCGAAGGGAGTGCACGTTTTAAGCTTTCCTGAACACTAATCGAACCTTTTTTAGAGGTGATGTCCGTTTGTAAGTGTGTGTGTGTGTGTGTGTGTGTGTGTGTGTGTGTGTGTGTGTGTGTGTGTGTGTGTGTGTGTGTGTGTGTGTGTGTGTGTGTGCATGTGAGTGTGTGTGTGTGTGTGTGTGTGTGTGCGCGTGTGTGTGTGTAATCTGTAAACAAAACATATAAATCCATCAAATCCTCGAACTCGAATTTTAAACCCAATCACAATGCTTTCCCTATATTTCATTTCATTTATGTAGGATAAGTAACAATTATTAATGCCTTAAATATTAATAATAATAGAAGGTATGACCATCCTATGACGGAATTAAAAATTTGCAAATCATTGTCTCGGACGCCGCAAGCGGACTGCCAACCTTGCACAAGGCATTGGTGTAGGCAATATACTTGTATAAGTCCGCTGCTTGTTTGCAAACAGTTGGACATATCAGCTCTTGAAAGCACGGGCAGGTGCTTGACAGTGTATATTGGCTACGGCGTACACCTGGTCGATTAAAATATTATTGTTTTTGAGTTCCTTTAGTTTGTTTTATAAGTTTGTATAGTTCAAATGTCCGTCCAATAATAACTTTTATCTATGTACACAATCACTTTATCTATTTTTATCTATATACACAGTCACCATCTAGTTTTATTTATGGACAAAATCACTTTATCTATTTTTTTTCTATATGCACTATCACTCTAACTATATTTATCTATGTACAGTGCAAATCATTATCTCCTAGTTGGCGCCATTTTTATTAATTTGGTAATATTTTTATAAATTTTGTGATATTTTCGTCAATCTGGTAATATTTTAAAAAATCGCCAAGTTTGCGACATCCCGCCAAATTTTTCGCCAAGCATTACGTACGGACTGTGAAATACGTTATTTATATGGTCGTTTACTATGTTCCTTCCAAGATATTAAATTTTCATACATTAGTCGTCATTTCCATTGACTGTCATTTTTATCCATTTAGCGACATTTTTGTTAATTTATCAACATTTATAAAAACTCACCAAGTTGACGATATGCCGCCAGAGTTTTGCCAAACATTACGGCCGGAGAAATAAGTTATTCTTATAGTAGATTCTTATATTATTTCCGAGATATTGAATGTTCATCTGTTTATCGTCATTTTTAAATTTTTAACGTCATTTCCATTAATTTGGAGACATTTTTATTAATTCGGCGACATTTTTGTCTAATCAGACCCACGGGCATTCTGCCATAAAAGTAATAAACTAAAAACACTCAAGAGTAATATTTCCTACTTTTATTAAAAATAATAGCATTGAATATTTCTTCTATCAAAAATAACATATTTAATAATAAATTGAAATACGACATTTTTTAGGCATTGCTTCCTTATTTCTAAATATAATTTGCATGGAATTGAAAAACAAATGTTAATATTAAAGCCTGAAATAAATTCTACCATAATAAGGAGCCAAGGGTAAAGAATAGAGCCTAGTCAGTTTACAAACACCAGCAAAAGTTTGAAGATTTATTTCCATGGTTACTAACTCCGTATTGTTTGTGTCTACCTAGCTGCGAATTAATGAAAAGGAATATACCGATTCATAAAACTCATTTTGTAGAACACCAAACTGTAAATTGTGAAACAATTTCGGCAGAGGGATTATTTAAGAAGCGGATTTACGATAGATTTCAAACCTTAGTTTATTTTATGAAACAATTTATTATTGTCGGTCATTTTTCGAAGTGAAAAATATATTAACTCCCTAATACATGGAATACCATAAAATAGTTTTAAAAGTAGAATTAAAATGAATCATACCAACTTAAGACGAAAATACATGCTTTTAAATGTAAATAATAATAACTGCAGGTATTATAAGTAAAATTATGGTATTCTAATCTTAGCGCGAGATATTACTGAAAATAAAATCTGAAATATAATAGCCATAAATTTGCTCCGAACCAGTCAAAACAGGATGTAAATAAATGAACCGTTTTCGAATTATTGCAGTCAATTCATACTGATGAAACAGGCATCGTCTTTTCGCGAGGTATCTGTCTGGCAGATAAATTACGGAGCACCTAGGGAAAAAAGGCTGTACCTCCAAGTTCTGTTTTATGTAATTCCAACTTGTGTAATAACCTGAAGTACCTCAAAAGAAGGGGGCTGATACATATAGGTTGGGTTCTTGGACTCAACCAAGGCTTTTAATTGAATGTTGTATGAACAACTAGTTTGGCTACTTTAGTATCCGTTTATATTTATTTACGCAGTCAGCTGCTGTATTTTTTTTTAGTGCACAATAAATGTGTTAACTTAACTTCCTACATCAGTGTGTTATTGTGCCTGGATGTAATTCCCTTTAGTATAAATTACTACCAAATGTTACTTTTTACTTGACATATCTTAGAGTTACGCAACCACGGTCAATTAAGAAATTTGCAAATTGTCAAAAATCCCCATGTTTAAAATAACCAAATTACCAGAAAAATTATTCAAAACAAAATACGGAAAATAAGTGGAACAAACATCGACAACGAAAATAACATTCAGTAAAATGTTGAAAATCACAGAAAAAATGGAAGAAAACAAAATATAAAAATGAAACCAGAAAATTGAAGCAGAAGAGAAGAAAGTTTGACGGAGAAAGGAGTTTGACGGAGAATGGAGTTTGACTGAGAAATAATAAAGAAACTTTCAAGAAAGCCTAATTCAAAAATGGAATTATTAGTCAAAATGATTTTAGCTTGCGAAAAATTTCATTTAGCAATGTATTGCTCTTAAGAAAGTTATTTTAGTTATATTGTGTACGTAATCAAGGAGTATTATAGCGTGGTCAAAAATTTGCTCGATTGTCTTTTTAAATAATGTTAACATGCTAAAACTTCAAATACAAAATTTTCTTAAAAACAGTTTATTCTATCGCATTTGCAATGTTTTGGTTCGTATTATTAATACAAATTTCATAATATAAGGATATATATGTTTTACAGCTAAAAAATTTCATTTTATTCATTCAGTGTTTACAAATCTAAAGAGTTATTTGGAAGAAACCGGATAATTATACTTCCCCTTTGTGTTCTAAACTTTAGTCAGTATCAGAGTATCATACGTTATGGAACTTAAACATTTCGCTAATAGAATTTGAACTAAAGAGAAACATAGGTTGAGCAGACTTACGCCAATACACACATAAAAGTGTACATATACCTAAAGACTCTACATTAAGTTTCGAACCAGTTGTGATGATAGAAAACCGGGGCTTGCTTCCTTCTCTCTGTGCTCGATATTGAAAATCTCAACATTTAAAGACCCATTTAATATTCATAAAAATTAAGAAGTAGAATATTTAAAATGTTTATTTATATACATATATATCACTCTATATTCATGCTAAAAATTAGACCGAAACTTCAATTCAAAACTTCAATTTTTCAATGAAATAATATAAAAAAGAAATTACTCATATTCCGATGAACTTTCAAACAAATCTAACATATAAAGGAATTATCCAACACATACATTTCAAAGTCCATTGGAAAAGTCGATTTTTGATTTCTCTAAATAACATATTTCATTTAAAATAACATATTTCATGAAAGTCACACGAAATTACTCAAAATTGCATATAAACATAAGATAACTTAATTTCTATACCGAATTTAAAAACTCGACCAACAGTATGACCATTCCAAATTATTCATCGTGGGATGCTTGGATTTTCCACTGCACGATCAATAAATAAAGAGATCAAAATATATGCATCTTATTTTATTATGCTAATTATCTATATACTAAGCTTATAATATTTGATTTCATATTTTGAACGACGTAAAAAAACAAGCTATAAGAAAAAATTCCGTGGCTTGACTTTAATACTAATATCTTAATTTTCAAACTTATATGTATGTCTGATAAAATAAATATGAAATATGCTATTTCACTATACTGTTTCATTTTAGAAATGCTCCTTAATATATTTTTGGAGAATTTTTTTTTTTTTTTTGTATGCACTTCTTGATTACTAAGTGCGTGCAGAATATATTTATGAAGTAATTTCGCAAAGAAATTAAATTTATAAACATTCTAAATATAAAATCTAAATATTTCATAAATCATTTGCATAAATTAAGCCTCAATAGTTGCAGATTTGTATATTTTATGATCCTAAACCTCATTCTGTAATTTCCAATATTCATTTCTTTATGAATATTTCATCTCACATATCATTGCATGCATATTCAGATTAAATAAATTAACATTTGTTTATTCTGTCGTTGAACAAAAACTATCACTTGGGTAGTTTTCAAATGACTCATTTATAGCATTAATTCAATTTTTGCCGGCAGTGGAGAAATCACTAAGACAGACTTTAAAATCAAATATTTTTGTCTGTGGAAGATTGGGATAGAATAATCTGTGAAAATGGTATAATATTGTCAAATGCCAAATATTCTTAAACACTTTTAAAAAATATCGAATAAAAGCAAAAATGTATTTTTCTGTTTTTATACACAACCTTTTAATATTTATGGGTAACTTAATTGTACGAAATTTTTGGAATTGTGTTGCAGTTTAATCATTGCAATTTTAGTTCTGTAATAGGGCAATTTGCACAGCCTCAAGATTTCAAGGACGGGGTTAAAGAAGTAAGCAGAAAAAGATAAAATTCGCACAGTCTCTCAGATTCTAGCTGCGACATTTTTGCTACAAATGATGTGGAATGGCAATTTTGAAAATCAGGTTCTTTAAGTTTGTGTACATCTAGTGAACGAACTCGACATAACGTAGCTTGATCTTATAATCTTTCTGCTGTTTAACAACAGAACATTTGAACCAGAGGGCTCCATGCAGGGGCACGACTGACTTTATTATTTATACCTCACTCCTAGCAATATGACAGTGTGGGAATTAAGAACGCGCGCATTTTGTCCTCGGGCTCTCAAGAGGGGACAATTTCTTAACTGCGATTCTCATCTAAGTCTAACGACGTCACTAAATTTCCTTGGACGTCACTGAATCCTCTATGCAAAGCACAATTTAAAATCCTTGCCCAACTTATTTACTTTTGGATATTACCACTTCAAAATTAGCAAAGTATTTTAACCGTAATAATGTGTGTGGTTTGGCAACATCTCTCAAAGTTTACTCTGGACAGTGACATCACGAATGACGAATCTTAATTCCCATTTCGTCAAGTTGCCAACTTTTTCATTGGTTGCCGAGCTATGGGTACAACCTTAAATTAGAGAACCTTAGTTAGAATATCGTTCGGGATATTTTGTGAACAGTTGATAAGCAGCCCAATGTACATAAGCAAGAGCATGCGGCGTTTAGCCTGCTCCGTATGAAAAATAGAAACCACATATGAAAAATGTATGCAAAATTTGACCCTCCTGGTTAATCTGGATAACGAGTTATTCTCTAAACACGATTACATTTCTATGGCTAGTCCATTATTACTAGATATCCCAATAAGACTGGTATATAAGAAGAATTAAAATGTATCACAAGAAAGGACGACATACCAAATTTCATATTACTAAGGTAAATGGAACCATAGTAGTTAGGACCTCGGAGCTTTAAATCACACAAACAGACACCAGATCAAGTTAAAAAATATGATGTGGGTACATGACTTTCCTGATGATATTAGTCTTTTTATAGTAAAAAAATAATATATAAAATCCACGGTACAGTGTTTTTAACGTTGAATTGTACATCTGGCGATTTTCTGGATGACAACAGGTAAAACTATTTCAAAGTACCCAATAACCTTATGTTTCGCGCAACTCTAAATAAATAATTATCAATATTGATAACATCCTCAGTAAGAGACATAGTTCATACATTAAAATATTTAATAATTAATTCATCAATTATCATTAATTTAGTGTCATTTTTGCAATTTTGACGATATTTTCGTCAATCTGGGGTGTGGAATATCGCCAAATTGGCGATACGTCGCTAAATTGTTCGTAAGGTCGCCAAATGCATCAGCATGTGCTAGCCACAATCGAAAAAAAAAACTTTTCTTATGTACTAAATTGCAAGCCCGTCATATGACGGAAATCAGAATTTGCCACACATTACTTCCCATTTGACGTCATTTTTATCAATTTCGAGACTTTTTTGTCACATTGACAATATTTAAGAATTTAGCAAGTTAGAGATATTTCAACAAATTCGTCACCAAAATTTTGCGAAAAGTTACGAAAGGAAAAATAAGTTATTCTTATAGTAGACGCTTATATTCTTTTCAAGATATTGGATTTTCGTCAATTAGTCGAAATTTTCATTGATTTAGCGTCCTTTTTATCAATTTGGTGATATTTTCTTTAATTTGGCAACATTAAAAAACATTTCGCCAAATTTGACGCCAAGATCTCGCCAAGCGTTATGAACGGAGAAATATGTTATTCTTATAGGGGATAAATGACTATTGGAGTTCAAATACAAAAGTATTACCCAAAGTATATATTCTTATGAATGGAAAGAGCTAGATCCACGAGAATGATATACTCAAATTTATCGCATGATATTACATATGAAAAGTAAACATATTTTACAATAGTTATTATATTATTATTTTTTTGATTTTTTTATACATTTATTTAAAAAATGTGCAATATGTCAAAAAAGGTGTGTAGGGGTTGATGTTGCTAGTGCCGAGCCAGGCCCGAACTCGGGACTCAGTGCTTACAAGACCGACATTATAAAGTTAGACCAAAAGCTAGCTTCGACTCCGAACTTATAATTCGGGTACTAATTCCTAGCATCTTCGATGGATGTCTTTGGCAGGAGCTGAGTCGGCTGCTGCCACACACTCCACCCCTGATGAGAAGCCTGGTCGAATTTCGGAGAGGAAGGGGCCACTCAGAAAATCCCCGTCGTGTCCCAATCCCGAAACTCAGTCGAGGGCTGAATAGCTTGGATGCGTGTCGTACCTCAGGCGTCGTGACGTCAGTCGTGGTCAACCAGGAAGGGAGTGGTCAGCGCCTCTGGATCCGCGTTATGTGAGGTGAGATCGTTGGAGAGAGAAGGTTGCATGCTGGTACGTCCAGGGTTATCATTGTAGGGGTTGATGTTGCTAGTCCCGAGCCAGGTCCGAACTCGGAACCCGGTGCTTTCAAGACCGACATTGTAAGGTTAGAGCAAAATCTAACTTCGACTTTATAATTTGGGTACTGATTCCTAGCAACTTCGATCGATGTCTTTGGCAGGAGCAGAATCTGCTGCTACCACAGGTTCATGCTAACGTTCTGTCGTTTATGTCAATAGTCCCGAAGAAACATTACATAATACTTTATTAAATGTTTTGATTTTTATTATGCTTTTTTTCAAAATTTCACTTGAAAATTTTGAAAGGGATCATAATTTTTGTACCGTAACAATCGGATTGTAATTTTTGTTCCGAATTTCGTTCGAATCGCTTCATTCGGTCGTGAGATATCGTCTCCATAGATCCAATGGCACACACACACACAGACACAATAGGCCTACTTACACCGAGACCTCAAGTTAAAATAAATCGTGAATCACTACGGGTACCTACACAGAACTCTACACCCGTATGTGAAGATAGAAGACGCCTTTATGAATCTGAAGGTTGAAGAGTATGAATCTGAAGGTTGAAGAGTATGAATCTGAAGGTTGAAGAATATGAATCTGAAGAGTCTTACATGAATTTGAAAACGTGTGGTATGAATCTGAAAACCAAAGTGTACACTGTTTGGCCACTGGTAGGCATAGTAGCTTGCAGGAAGTTTCCAATAAGGAGGAAGTACCCAATAAGTAGAATGTGTGGTTGCAACTTTAGGCAATCTTTTGTTTAGAGTTCCTAGCTCATTAAGGATTTTTTCTTCTTTTTTTAAAAAAACACTTTTCCAAACTTTTATTTATTAGCCAAGAAATATCAAGAAAATGTTTTACAGTATACCTATTGCGTGTTCACGGGGAGTACAATCACGTTAAACATGTGGATCTGTAAGTCCTTCCATGAGGTTGGTGGTGGGGGAAGGAGAGTACGGTCTCTGTAGATGCCTCCCCCACTGGGTTTCGGTCTAAATTGGGTGGCATTTCCCAGCCATCCAAACAGTTATCTCACACCTTTCTGGTAGGTCGGACGGTCTGAATCTCAACAATATACCTATTGAGCTACCCCTTGAGTGCCTCTCCTCTTGGCGTTTGAAGCAGACCCTCCTGCACTGTATTTCATTTCTGGAACCAATACTTATGAGACTCCTTTATTGACTCAAAGTGGATATTTAGGATGATGTGATTTTAGTTAGATGCATTGATATGCAAAATAGAATCCGACAGATGAACTTCTAATGATAAATGTAGATACCATGATGCGGCAGATACGTAGCGCCAGGTATTAAAATTCAAAGTTGGCCAACAATGACAAGAAACGATGCTTCTTCTTGAGACCATGTGTCTACTGATTGATAAATGTAATCTAATGATAAATGTAGATACCATGATACGGCAGATACGTAGCGCCAGGTATTAAAATTCAAAGTTGGCCAACAATGACAAGAAACGATGCTTCCTCTTGAGACCATGTGTTTACTGATTGACACTAAATATGCCCTAGAATTTATTAAGTACGTATCTTGAGATATCCACCTGCATCCAGAAATATGACGAAATGCATCCTTAAGAGAAATAAGTTCAGAAATAATTTTCAACTAATCAGACTGTGCAAGAAGGACTTTAAACCAATATAATAATAAAATCAAGAACATATAACATAAAATGAACAACATGGCATTTTATGTTAATTTTCTTTGTAATTTTAATGTTTATATTTATAGCATAACGAATAATTTAAAAATGCAAAGGAAAACATCAAAGGCCAAATACTCGGTAATTGTTTTGATCCTTTTCTCGAAACATCAAAGGGATCTGGAATTTATCAATCTCCTTCTTTTAAAATATTTAAAATATTTTATTCAAGAAGGTTTTACATTCTTATATTTAATGTGTGTTTTCTTTAATTGGTTAAAGCATTAAATAATTCACAAATGTTGAATATATAATTTAGAATATAAAAAAGATTGTAATTATTTTCTTTTGATGTCTATTAATCATGCATGCATAAAGTGAGGATTCAATGTTTGAAATGAATTGATTTTAAAAGAGATTAAATTCACAAAATTAAAAATAAAACGTCATTGTTATGACAAAATATACTTTAGTATTTGAAGTTAGAATATTAAATTAATTCCCATAAAGATAATTGCAATGAAATTCAACATATCATTATTAAAAAAATTGTGAAATAAGAACACATTTTATTTGAATGTTGAAATACAAAATTAAACACAGTTATGCATCTTGATGATTTAAAAGTTATTATATCACGAAATCATGCCTTCTGCAGAAGACATGAATTCCAGGAACTAAAAACAGCACGCTTATTGTACTGTTTTTAGATGTAAATCTCTGAAGTATACTTATTCGTTTAATGTAAGTTTATGGGTAGGTGGTAAGTTGAAATTTCGAAAAGAATTCGATTTGCGGCGTAATAAATTTATACACATTCAGCTGAATCCACATGATACCACATATATGCAGTTTGTCACGCCCATAGCAGTAACGTGCACAAAGTATCAGACGTTGACTTTAAAAGAATATAATTAATCTAAACACATCAGGTTTATGATAGGTACAAATTTACAATACACAAACAACATATTTTGACAAGAAAGAAGAAGTTTATTATAAATATGTGCAAAATATTCAATAAAATATATGATGTGGGCAACACATGACTTTCCCTAGATTTAAATTCACGTTCTCTTTATTTCTTTAATAATTTATTAAATTAAGTTTTATTGCACAAAATAACAAGCATACTCATTCGAAATTACACTTAATTTGCACTTTTAGTTCAAATTTTGTTTTCACTTTATAACTGGCCGTATTTTAAAATGCGGCGCAGCAAAAGTGCCAAAAAACTAAAATATCTCGAGTAAGAGTTGATCTTATACACTTTATCGTCAAAAATTACGTATAAAACAAGCATACAGGCATTTAATTTATATATTTGAATATACGTAATCTTTTATATAAGATATTGACGATTGTGGGTCTATTTAGCAAAACAAGGTAGAACCAAATTTCCCGAATCGTACCAAAATCTAATCAACACCAGGGTAATTCATTTGAAAACCCCAGCCACACTAAGGTATACGAAAATGATGAATCGTCGGAGCAACAGCAACTCCGTCAGACCCGGCACATGTCGAGGAGCACCAACCGTCGGGCCACCTGGTTTGAATCCCATCCGGTCACCCAACCAAAAAAAAATCCCGACAGACAACCACCATACCATCAGTCAAGATGCATCTTCTGACTAGAAACAATCAGATTTATTGGCAAACGCTGAAAACTACTACTTCCCTCCACGATAGCACATCGTGGAGGGAATATAACATAATAATCATATTATTACAAAAGTTCAATAAAAATATATTAATACATAAGAACATGACAAGAATCTGTAATAGAGTTCGAAGTGAACTAATAGTAAAAACAAATACAATGCAACAGCCACTGGAAATCAGCACCCATAATCAATCTTGCTAGCGGCAAACAAGAGCTCCTTTTGGTAGACTTTGCATTCTTTGATGGAACAAGAATGCTGTATATCAAAGCTCGTGCCAAATCTGATATTATACTTTACACAGTTAAAACATTCAGTGATATTAGGACAAGAATCCTTTTTGTGGTCATCTTTACTTCAATTTTAGCAAGCTTCCTTTGACGAGCAGTATTTACTTATATGTCCATAACCTCTACATTTGTAGGAGGTTGTGGCCCTTATATACTCATTTATACCCACTCTTGACCAGCCTAGATGAACTTTGCGTTTATCAATCAAAACCCTGAAAGTTCTAGGGTCAACGGTGAGGACCCAATTGGTACCTCTTCTTAATTGAAAGTAATTTTTAACTTCAACTTGAACAGAATCAATTATCTCGTGATTTGGGGAAATTAGTTTCTCAATTACTAATTCCTTAGAATGTTCCTGCTCCACATACAGGATGATTTGTGACTGTTTATTAGTAGGTTCAGAAATATCATATATGTTGCGTAACACATCTTATTATGAAAATGCTCATAGTAAGCCTATCTATATCCTCACTGGATTTAGTATCAATTAGTATTCCACCTTTTCTGATTCTTTTAACATCTTTAACTTGTATATTTAGTTTAAAGATATCTACAAATTCCTGAATCTCAGACTTTTATCAATTTTGCTTTATCTGAAGATTGCTCATTTTCAAGCAGACGAGATACCACATGCTTGGTTCTTTTAGCACTTTTAGACATATCTCTACGTAAAGTCCTAGCAGCTACTTCAGCGTAGGTTCCTGGTTTTCCAACTTTTTCTAGACGACATTCCTGTTTAGCCAGACCGATTTGTTGATCTAGGGTAATTTACAGAAAGCTTGTTAACTCATTCCTCAATTCTTGCTGTTTTTTATCCGTACATTTGGATCAGGATATAAATCCATCCAACTTCTTGTGACTTTCTAGTAACGTCTTGACGAAGCCATTGTTTTCTCCAGATTGAATTATTTTATAAAGATTGTCCCTTGATTCTTCATCCATCCCACTAGTTGTCATAGCGAATCAAAAACTATCAAATGCTCAAGCACAACCTTTCACAAAAATTCGTGAATTAGTAGCAACGTCAGTACTGATGGTGAGAGCAAAATGAGTCGTTCTTCGCCCCTCAAGATAGAGAGGAGCCAGCCGGCCACGTCACGACTCCGACTCTATGACCAGACTTTAACACAGCTTTAACACAGCTTTAACACAGCTTTAACACAGGTGCAAGTAAAATTAAATATTATACTCCAGGTAAGCACTTATATATATTTCAACAACAGCAAATTTTTACACTCAATCTTCACTTCCGGCCATTCAATTTGCTGCTCTAAGTCCCTGGACGAGCCGAATGGTCTGGGCCTTTCACACTCAATCTTCACTGGTCCTCATGGTATCCCACAAGTGACTTATCTACCAAATTTTGTAAAATATGGTGAATTAGTTTGTCAGCTAAAGTAGCCAATTAGTTTGTTAGTGTGGATAAATGCGACTTGTGCGGTCCATTTCGTAAAAAGTGCAGCTTCTGTTATCCCCAATCTTACCAAAATATAATCAACAATGTTTTCTACAAGTAACATACCTATACAAATTTATGAAATTTAGTCAATTAATTTCATAAATATTAATAATTAAGTTAGAGTAGCTAAATACATTGCACAGACAAACACTCACACACAGACATCACGCTAAAAATAGTTTTTGCGTATTCCAGATTTCCCAAAACGTATTGATCCGAAAATTTCCCTATACATTTCCATGTGTTGCAGGGGGGAAATTTGATGTGGACTGCACTTTCTCTAGAGCCTCAAATTAATTTTCTATTTATTTCTTTAATAATTCATTAAATTGAGTTTAATTACACAAAGAAATTACATTTCAGCATACGTAGTCTTTTATTTTACATTTTGACGATTTTTGCGGAACATTTCGTAAAATTGCAGGTTCTTTTTTTTTCAGAATCGTAACAAATCTAACCAACCCCAGAGTAACCCACAAGTAACTTATCTACCAAATATTGTGTGAAATTTGGTAGATACGATCAATTAAGTAAGACAGTTCTGTGTGTGTGTGTGTGGGGGGGGGGGGCGAGTAGGAGAGCTGTTAATCTCAAGTAATTTAAATACATTTATTACGATCCAGATGTGTAAATAAACCACCAGTATTTGTCTCATTAGCGCTATCATTTGTCGCCTAGAAAAAACTCACAAACTAACAAAGCCGTAAATTTAATAAAGATATTTAATGAAATAGCATATTGTAAGCCTAATGAATATGCGTAATGAAATTACATATCGTAAGTGCAATGAATATACATAATGAAATAACATATCGTAAGCTTAATGAACATACATAATAAAATAACATATTGTAAGTTTAATGGATATGTAAAAACAGTTTCATAATGATTATTTTCAAGAACAGAATTCGTTGATCATTATAACAGTAATACAGAAAGTAATAAGAAAGTTGTATTGAATTAATAATGGAATGTTGAAAATCACAGACAAAATTTTAACTGTAGAATGTTTGTTACATATTTTGGTTTATTGGAGGAATTTTAAAAACAAAATGAATAATAATCACTAGATGTAACCATGCAGAGAATTTCCGCTCTAGGCACCATTTGCGAAAATGGACTCTGAAAATAAGCCGAATCAACCACGGATTATATATTTCTTGAAGGATGTAATATTATTATTCTTACACATCATAAACGTCATTTGTTTAACTCATTCAGCAAGAGTATTTAGAATGTTTTGTATTAAACAGCATAGCATCATTTTTCTCTCCATTTCTAATCATTTAACTGTATAATACCAATAAGTAAATAAAATAGTTATTCAAAATGCAAGTGAGTAATTTACACATTATTATCGTGTCCAAAAATTCAAGAACCATGCTATGAAGTTACATATCATGCAATAATAATAATAGCATACAATAACTATTTTGAAGTCGAATCACTTAATCCGAGCAGATAAGAATTTCAACGGCCGTATTTGTTTAATTTGTTCCCGTAAGAGCATATAAACATATTTTGTTATAAAACCCAATGTATTAAACAATAAAATGTCAGTACATAACTTATAAAAGCTATTTTAAATGTGACGGAGTAAATTACACGCATTGTTATAATTTTCATATGGTAAGAAACACATAATAAATATCTATTTTGAAGTCGAATCACATATGCTTAAGAGGACAAAATTTCTACGGACATGTCGATTTACACCAATGCCAATAATACCGTTGCCATTCGAAAAAGTGATAAATAGGTCCTTTTACCGTGCAACATACCTACATACCTAAGCTATGTACCTAAGCAAAAAGTATGTCTGTATCCTTATTTGTCCTCTTAAGCATATGTGATTCGACTGCAAAATAGATATTTATTATGTCTTTCTCACCATATGAAAATTATAACAATGTGTATGTGTCGAAAATTATATGAAAATTATAACGATGTGTGTGTGTCGCTTGTAGCGGAAAAGAGAGGCTTCTGACAAACCCAACAAATGATGTTCTCTAAAAATTAAGGGATTACTGCAGCCATTTTGTTCAGTTATACTATACAATTAAAATCAATAAAAGAAAAAGTACTCATAGAGATATGTGTGCCAATGTGTACCAATTTTTATTTTGATCGGATAAATAGTCTGCTACTGCAGTTTAAAGAAATATTGCATAAACGTTATTCGTCGTTTGTGGTACAGTTTGGATGCATTAAACTGCATACTGTTAATCTATCGAAACTGTATTATTTTCATAAAAAAACATTTTTAAAACATTATTTTTTAAATCTAGATATTTAAGCATTTCCCTGAGTACTTATGTCATCTTTAAACACAGCATACACAAACCTTTTCCTCTTCGAAATATGCGAAAAGTGTGACGTTTCTCATCAATCTATAATGACAAAAATATTTACTCACAATTTTTATAAAATTCACTCCTAGTGAAAATATTGTTAACAAATATCACTCTGTAAGTTTTGAACCCCTTCCCCTCCTAAAAACACAAATAAGTGTCCTACCTTTTTAATTTCATCATATCGGTAATTAAACAACACCACCACGCTCAATTTATAAGACGATAAATTGTTATGGAGGAGGGTGCTCAAACTAAATTATTTTCAATAACTTTCTCATTTATTGCAACTCAGATATGTAATTATACCCCATTTGGCTGTATCCGTCCCATTAGCAGTGTCCATTTATCGCTCAGATTCATTAAATTACTCGCAAACTTAATAAAACTTAATATCGTAAACTTAATGAATATGTAAGTGCAATTTCGTAATGACTATTATCAAGAGCAGGATTCTTTGAACGTGATAACGGTAATACAGGAATTAATTAGAAAGTTGCAATCATTTAGGAATGAAATGTAGAAAATTATGGACTAAGTTTTATCTGGGTAGTTTTTGTCACCTGTTTTGGCTCATTGAAGGAACTTTAAAAACAAAAAGAATAATTATCACTATCCATTGCAAAGCATCTGCGCTCTAGGCATCTGCGAAAATTTTCACAATGGGACTGTGAAAATAAGCTGAATCAACCACTGATTGTATACTTTGGGAAGGATTTCACTTTCTTGATTTTATACAAAAAAAAATTCGTTTGTTTAACCAGTTGCCATTTGCAAGAATATGTAGAAAGCTTCGTATAGAATAGCATATCATCATTTTCATCTCTATCTCAATGCATAAATTAGCATAATACCAGAAAGTAAATAAAAATAGTTATTCTAAATGCGAGTGGATAATTTACATGTTATTATTGTTTGCCGAATGGCAGGATGCATGCTATAAAGTTGACTAGCACACAATAACTATGTTGAAGTCAATTCATAAACCTATCAAATAAATCTAACAGAACAGAATTTCTACAGGCCGTGTTTGTTTAGCTTGCTCCCATAACAGCATATCATCATTTTACTTTATAAAACTTTATACATCAAATAGTATAATTTCAATAAATAAGAAATCTGATGTGGCCACTGCATGATTTTCCTTTTACGAGTATAACGCAATGAATTTACATCTTTAACGGTGAAAAAGTATTGAAAAAATCCACGGCACAGTGTTTGTAACGTTAAATTGTACATTTGAAGCGGTAAATTGTACATCTGGATAACAACATCTAAAACTATTTCGTACCCAATTAACTTATATTTTAAGCAACTATAAACTGACAATTATCAATATTGATAGCATCCTCAATAAGCGATATAGTTCATATATTTAAATATTTTAATAATAAATTCATCAATTAGGCGTCATTTTCATTAACTTGGCGTCATTTTAGCAATTTTGACAATATTTTCGTCAATGTGGGGCCAGATATGTGGGGTCAAGTTAGCGATATTTTGAGAAACATTTCTTATATAATAAAAAGTATGCCCATCGTATGACGGAATTAAAAATTTGCAAAATATTCCATTCTATTTGGCGTCATTTTTATTAATTTGGCGAGATTTTTATAAATTTCTTGACATGTTTATCAATTTACAACAGTTTCGTCAATTTGGCAACATTTAAAAAGTCGCCAAGTTAGCGATATGCCGCCAAAATTTGTCGCCACAATTTTGCCAAGCGGTACTGACAGAGTCATATGGTAGAGTCTTATATTTTTTCCAAAATATTGAATTTTAATCAGTTAGTTGCCATTTTCATTGATTTAGCGTCATTCTTAACAATTTGGCTACATTTTTATCAATTTGGTGACATTTTTATCAATTTGGTGACATTTTTATCAATTTGGCGACATTTTCATCAATTTGGAGACATTTAAAAACTCGTCAAATTGGCGATATTCCACCAAATTCGTCACTAAAGTTTCATCAAGCATTATGGTCGGAGAAATAGGTTCTTATAGCAAATAAACGACTAATGGTGTATTTATTACAAAACTATTACCCAAGATATCTTTTCTTATAGTAGATTCTTATTCTTTGCAAGATATTGGATTTTCATCAATTAGTCTTCATTTTCATTGAGTTAGCCTCATTTTTATCAATTTGGTGACATTTTTATCCATTTGGTGATCATCACTAAGTTGACGATATTCCACAAAAATTCGCTGCCAAAATTTCACCAAGCATTGTTTATAGAGAAATAGGTTAGTCTTATGGTAGACAAACGACAAATGGTGTCAAATTAGAAAACCATTACCCAAAATGTCTTCTCTCGCTGGTGAATGGAACGAGCTAGATGTACGAGAATGATGATAATAAATTTGTCGCATAATGTTATATAGAGAAAGTGAACAGATTTCACAATAGTTAATATATTTTTTTTAATTTTATGTGATTTTTTGAAAAAGTTATTTGAAAAATGGGCAATATCTCGAGAATGGTTAATGCTAGAGTGCTAAAGTTTATGTCAATCGTTTCCAAATATAAAATTGCATAAAAATAATTATATACGTAA
This sequence comes from Amaurobius ferox, assembly GCA_951213105.1. Lineage (NCBI taxonomy): Eukaryota > Metazoa > Arthropoda > Arachnida > Araneae > Amaurobiidae > Amaurobius > Amaurobius ferox. The sequence goes on along the minus strand of OX578140.1, from coordinate 159,426,319 downwards.
CTATATTGATTGTTTTAAATTTTTGATGATTTTCTTTAAATGTGACTTCAAAATTTGGGAGGATGGTTCTGAACATTCGATTGCATGTAAAAACAATAGGCAATTCACTGTTTAAGGTTTTTGTACCAAATTTTGTTCGGACCGCTTGATTCGTTCGGGAGATATCGTCTCCACTGACTCATTTTCACATACAGACACACACACACACATAAAAACTTAAATTCGAATTTTCGACCCCGTCACAGTACTTTCTTTATACATTATACACTGCGTGACAGTGAAAATGAGACACCAAGGAGTGGACAGAAAAATATGCACATTGCAGGGTAGACAGAGCTCACCGACTTATATAAATGTTTCGAAATATGCAGCTGTTTCACGCACGTTGAGTGAGATATAAGGGAAGGAACCTGCAGAGTCGGCAATAGTCGCGCCGCTCTGTTTGCCAGGAAAATTATTTTGCATTTTTTATCTCAAAGGAAACGCACAGTAGCAGACAATGCCAGGCCGTCGCCAACCGAGGCAATTCCAGCAGACAGACAAATTCACGAGGGGTATGGTGACCGAACTTAGAAGGTCAAATTTTTCCATACGTTCAAATCTCAGCGGACACCCACCTACATGCGTCGCGTGTGGGGCACCGACTGTGGCGAGGGTGATTGGAATAAGGGAATGTGTCACATTTGAGGGGTGCCGGTATGGCCAGAGCGACGTCAGCACTAGTGGACAGACGCATTCGCCGGCAAGCTTTGGTGGCCCCACAGGCCACTTCCGCCGCCATTTTGCGGCATGTGCAGGACACCCTCGGTGCTCTCATATGGACCAGTATCATTATACGCTGAATGGTCGCCAACGACCTGCACCCGTGGCGCCTATTAAGAAAACTGCCATTGACTCCTATGTTCGCAGTGGTGTCGGGATAGAGCCACGTGGACGGTGGAATGGCACAGGGTGGTGTTCTCAGACGCGTTACGCTTCTGTTTTAGCAATGACAGTACGAGTCTGGCGCCAAAATGGTGACAGGTCCGATCCGGCCGCATCTGTGGAACACCGCGTGACAACGCGGAATCATAGTTTGAGGCACCATCGGCTACGATATCAGGTCACCTCCAGTCCGTATTGAGGGCATTAGGAGGGCCCAACGATACATGGATGACGTGCTGCGGCCGGTGATACTACCCTACCGTCAGGGGATGCCCAATACCATTTACCAGCTAGATCATAACGCCCGACTACCCTCGGCATGCATAAGCCAATATGTCCTGCAAGGTACCCAGGTGCTTCCCTGGACACCAGTGTCCCCTGATCTCACACCAATCGAACACGTCTGGCACGTGAATGGACGGTGCTTGCGTGCGCTACCACCGTTTAGAAGACGAACTCTGGCAAATGGTTGACAAGGAATGGGTAGCCATCACTTTCTGCCCACTCCTTCTTGGTGTCTTATTTTCACTGTCATGTAGAGTACTATGTATATAAGGAAAGTAATAAAATGAGTTACTTTAAATACAAAGGAGTAATTTACTTGCATTGTTATTAGTTACAAAGAGCAAGAAGCACATAATAACTATTTTGAAATCGAATTACATATGCATAATGGGACAGAATTTGGACGACTATGTTTATTCACAAGAAGGCTAATAATATCGTTGACATTCAGATGACATTCAGAGCAGCAATAATTAGCTCTTATTTTCGCGCAATGCACCTACCTACCTAAGCTAAATATATATATAAATTGAACTTGCCCGAATATTAACTATTTCAAATGATGTTCTTTACAGCAATATATGATGTTCTCCACCTCAACAAATGATTGTATGTACACATTAATGAATTGCTGTATCCATTTTGTTCAGTTGCACCAAAAAACAAAAATCTGTAGAAACAAAAGTATTTCTACAGATATAGCTGTGTAACAATCATTGTTTTGATCTGATATATATCCCGTGAATGCGGTACAAAGAAACATTGCATAAACGTTCCTTCCAAAGTTCTTCACCACCGAACATGACGAAAATGTGAAAAGTGTATTAATTAGACTATAGCCGTCATTAATTCTGGTCGCCATTATCAGTCATTAGACTATAGCCGTCAGCATTTTCTTTTCATAATAATAAAAGCAAATTCCGTATGAGTGCATTTGTGTCGTCTGTATCGGAAAATAGAGGTTTCGGGCAGAGGTAATTCGAAACAGAGGCACTTCTGGTCCTCGGAGAGCACGATTTAGCAAGATTTTGAAAATGTGAGAATTTATTTAAAAGTCAATTTTAAAAGTAAAATATAGGTCGATGTCGGTCATTTCGTCAAATATATTCCCTCAGACGATTCTGGTGGAATGCTAGTAATTTTCTTTTGCAGGAAATCTACGAACGATGTCTCAAACTTTCGGTCTAGATGTTGAGTAGAAATAGGTTATAGATCTAATCTATCTATTTCTTCAGAAACATACATTTTTGTGTTTGCTTATGCAAGACACTTGGACTTGACAAAGAGTTTTGAAGAAGTGAAAAAATCTGATTTAGGCCTACACCTTGTCTACGTGCATAGCGTTTGTGCTTGGGTTCCGTCTGTTTTTCTTTTATCGATTCCATACCATTGTTTTTTGATACTTTTCTGCGACTTGATGATTCAAAATTTGTATTTTTTTCCATTTACTTGGCGATTTGAAGATTTATACTTTTATTTTATAAGCTTGTTAGAAAGTTAAGTTTTCCGAGTTACAGCTTCTCACTTTTCTTTCATTGGACTTTCAAACTTTTTTATGCATATATATATATATATATATATATATGTATGTGGCACGAGTAATAAAATTAAATGTTTTAATTTAAGTTTAAATTATAATAAAATTAATTGTTTATCTTTAATTTTAGTGATTATAAATGCGTTGTGTTTAAGCAATAACCCTCCAATTATTTTAACTTTATGTGTGAGTCCTGTAAAGTAATTCATTAATCATTATTAAAAGATTAGACTATTTAAACTTAACAATAACATTTATTAATTTACATAACTACTTATTAACTTCCAATACATTATATTACTCTTAAAATAGACTGGGATGGAAACATGTGAGACTACTTGAACCGATATCTAAATATTCATTAACCGTTGGATTGTTGATGACACATACTCGTACCTTGAGTTTTGCGCCTTGTTGGGAACCGTGGTCGAATTCGTCTGTAGTTGTTCTCTCCATGTCATGATGACACTCTCACTACTTGAAATCTGCTAATCTTAAGATGATACTTGTCGTCATCTTACTTATTCATGTTGCTAAGTCAGAATGCTGCTGCCTCTAAGTCATGATTTCTCTACTACTCAAATCTTTCTATAACTGCTTCTAAGTCATCTTACTTACTTATACTTCAACTGCCGATTCTCGGATCCAAACTTGAGGTTCACTCGGTGTGTGTGTGTGTGTGGGGGGGGGGTAACTCCGCCTTACATCTTCCATGGCACTGATTGGCCACCCCTCATCCAATGGCACGACTGTACTTTCAGTCCGGGCCAACTCTTATATGGCCTCCTAAATTTACTGTCCTTTGACCTAAAAGTTCAAGTTCTCATAAAATTTGGTGAGAGCCAGACTAACGCTTTGTTTGCCTTTAAGGACACCATAAATCTACACATAAACTTGTCTCACTACATGTGAGAACATATTCTGGTCTCACATATCTCTCCACAGACACAAAAAAAGAAGCAAAAAAAAAATTCTAAACCACCAGAGTTCGAAACCAAATTTCGATGCACTTGCAACTCTGTAATTGGCATTTTTCTTTTGGTACAAAGTTCGTCCAGAATTGTGAACACAGTCTTGTGGAATCCAAAAGTTTTTTTTTACATGATCATACACTAAATAAACATAAGTTATGTTCATCAACTCCATCAGGTTAAGCTTCCAATCGAAGCGAACTTAAATTTTGTTTATTTAAATTATTTAAAATATATGCACATTCACTTTGAAATGTTACACAAAAAATTTTTAACTTCTAGTATTTTAACACAATTCACATTTTTTTTGTACAAATGACACAGTATACTATTTTTTTAACACAATTATTTTCTTCCTTATTCTAACATCTTTCCTAATTGATAACTTCATCACATATATATCATTTTTGCTTAACTTTGACATTAGTACATACTCATTAATACAATCACATATATATATTTTTTAAATCAGCCATTGAAAATATACATACTTTTCACAGAATTCTGTAACTCCCCTTACATTTGCATACGGGGTTGGCAATCACCTGATATTGTCACTTCAACATTATTTTTCTTACAACGCTTTGTATGTAAACAAATCAACAACCCCTTGCACTTGATGACAGTAATTGATTGATGTTTTCAAAAAGATCATTAGAGGAACCCTCCTTTCTTTTAAACTCCTCGACACCGGAAGTGCGTACCGGACACTACGTTCAAATCCCCTTTCCGAACTTGGAAAGTGCCTAGTCAAATACAGACCCGAAAACGATTACCTTTCTTTTAATCGTTTTTTTAACAGCGATTAGCAGCTTGCATCCACTCAACTTAACTCCTAGAACCCTGACAATGCATTGTTGAAATGGAAAACGTGCGGCGTGGATTTTCTTCTCACTGAAGATGACAACTGCAATGGCGCTCTTCAAATGCTTGTACCCACGTATTGTAAACCTTTTATTTATCCATTCGGCGTGTTATATAAACGTCGACTTAGTCTTTTAAATATATATACCTCCTCATCAATTTAATTATAAATTATATTTAATAATAAACTTATTCAATACTGCTCATGGCTTGTGCATAATATTAGCATTGTATAGCTCTCTTTTTTTTAACTCAACTAAAAAAGCCCCTTATTTAAATATTATTCAGTTGGTTCCCTTGGGGTGACTTGTATTAATTATCAAAGTCATCTTAATGGTGCCTTCTTTTACTGCATGTATACCCTTTTAATACTGACTTCATGTAAAATTTAACATTATTTTATTGTATTATCTTATTATTTAAATTTTACCTTTCCATTTGTTATTAAGATTCTCTCTTATTTAATTTGTTTTTTCATACCTTCCATATGACTTTATGAAATTTAACAAAAAAAATTTGATTTTTTTTTTTTTTTTGAAATTTAATTTTAACTTTTTTGATATATAATTTGTTTAAATTTTATTTATTTTACTTCTTGCTTAACACGTTCATAACTTTTACATTTTATATAAAATTATTTCATCTTTTTAAAACAAACTCAAGACTTTAATTTCTTGTCTGAAAACCCTTTATTTACTTAATTGAAAATTTTTATTTTATATTTTTAACAATTGAAATCCTTTTTATTTATTATTTATATCCTTTTTGAACGCGGATTTATTTACTAACATTACCTACAAAATTTATCATATTTATGTATTTCAATTTATTTTAATCCTTATGACTTTGAATACCTGACATTTATAACAATTTATAACGCTTGATTGTTTATCATTCTATCTCACACATTATTATCTATTTATTACTTTCTTTGACATTTTAGTAACTGCGGCTAACCCCTTTATCGCCGTAATACATATTACCATTTATTTATTTACATTCTATTCATATCTAAATTTATTTATACACACAAGATTAACGTAACCTTTCCTTACGTTATAAATACACAACAAAAATGCTTTATTTTGCACTGATCATTCCTCAATTATTTTTTTATTTCAACCTTTCTTTTACACCTTCTGTGAATTTGTTCACTGAACAACATGTTAACTAAATGTATTTTCATTTATCCTGTCACTTTAGGATTCATTTAGTTATTTAAATTGCTTGTACAATTTATATTCATGGAAAATTTATTCCGTAAACAAAATTTTAACTAAATTTAATTCATTTATCCTATCACTTTAGGATTAATTTAGTTATTTACATAGCTTATACAATTTATATGTTCCTGAAACATTTATTTACCTAAGCATTTTCAATGCATTTTTCACATTTGAACATTCCTACACGAGACATCGTGTCCTCGATTGCTTTATTGCAACGGGCGATTTACAGCTATTTTTACTGTTCATAATTTAACATTTTAAATTCAAATTGATTTAAAATTTTCAATTATCTATGCCTTTGATGCGTTGTGTTTAAACAATAACCCTCCAATTATTTTAACTTTATGTGTGAGTCCTGTAAAGGAATTCATTATTCATTATTAAAAGATTAGACTATTTAAACTTAACAATAACATTTATTAATTTGCATAACTACTTATTAACTTCCAACTGACTCGAATTCGAATTTTCGACCCCGTCACAATACTTTCCTTATACATTATGTATATAAGGAAAGTAAAAATAAACACATATTTCAGCAATTACTGAACACAAATTAAAGAAAAGTATATATCTAAGAATTGTTCCAAATTTCATTCATATCCGTGCAGTACAATTTGACTTATATCAATTTAAATTTTTAAAAATGTCGAAAATCACGATTTTGAGGAAAAAGGCAATAAAGTTTAAAGTGGCTGGTGACAACTTCAGTAGTTCAGTTTTTAACATCACAATATAATCGGTTTTATTCAACGTAGTAAGATGAATTTGGTATCATTGGAATCAGAAAATTAAGAATCTTCTTTAAAGAATAAAAAAATAAGACTTTTCGGAATTACCCCAAAAAACCCTAAAAATTTCAATTTTTTGTTATTATTTAAAAAAATTCATAATTTACTACCTTTTTATTTGTGTCATTAACCTCGACTTGACAACACAAACTGGTAAAGTGTGGTGATCGAGACTGACTTGATCTTAATAAATAATAATACCTTTTTTTAACACTTTACAACAAAGTTGAAAAGTGTTTATGACTTTGTTCATTCTGTCTGTATGTCTGTCTGTCTGTCTGTCTGTCTGTCTGTCTGTCTGTCCGTTAGCACGATAACTGCCGTAAAAATGAGTTTATCAAAATGAAATTTTAGTATGTTGTTCAGACGGTCTGTAGGACCTATGGGAATATAAATAAATAATATCACCCAATTAGTTTTTTATTGAACCCTTGTTGAAAAAATGAAATACATTGAACCCTATGGGACCTAATTTTTCAAACATTTTTTAAGTAAATTTAAAATTCACGAATTGCTTCGAAATTTTTAGGAAATATTCACATTATCCCATAGAATATATAAAAAAAAATTCAGTAAAATATGTTAAGTAGTTTTTTAATTAAAAAAATTATTTAATATAGGGAAAAAAACAAATTCATTTAAATTCTGACTTTGGGATATCTTCCAGAAAGAAAAGAGAGAGATATTATATAATAAATATCTCTCCATTTGTTTAAACGTTTTGCATATGGGAGTGGCTTCATATTTTAAAATAAATTTGGTAGATAACAATTTTTCATTTTTTTAAAATTTTATATAACTCTTCATGATAAATTTAATTGATGGCATTTTAAATGCACTTTCCTACGTCCTAGAGAGTTAAAATTTGGTACACAGCTTAAATTTGTTGAACATTTTATTCGACAAAAATTTGATGGATCTTTAAATATAGATCATACATTTTTTTCGAAATGGCCTGAAAATAATCCCCGTTCACTTTTATAAATCATTGGTGTAATATTGTTAAAAATTCTGATGTGGACAGCACATGTCTTTCTCTGCAGACTCATATTCGTTCTCTTTATTTATTCAATGATAATTTGAGTTTATCTGCACAACATAAGCATTTTAAATGACATTGAATTTACACGTTAAACTTAAATTTGGTTCTCATTTGATAGCTGGACTTATTGTCAAAGGTGGCGTAGCGAAAACGCGAAAAAACTAGAATATCTCAAGAACGGCTAGTCCTAGAGTAATGGGGTTAGTCTTATTCTTTTTGTTGTCAAAAATCACATATAAAATAGGAATTTAATTGATATAATTGAGCACACGTAGTCTTTAATTTTTATATATAACGATTTTTGCTGGCCATTTCGCAAAAATAGTCCGTTCCTTTTTCCCGAATCGTAGTAGAATAACCTACAAATGATTTATATACAAAATTTTGTTAAATTTGGTATATAAATCACTTGTAGGTTATTGAAATATTATACTCCAAATTTTGTTAAATTTGGTTCATTAGTTTTTAGCTAGAGTGGATAAAGGCAATTTCTGCGGCCATTTCGCAAAGAAGGCAGATTCTTTTATTACGAATCGTTCTATAATCTAATGAACATCAGGATTTCCCACAAAAAACATACCTACCAAATTGTATGAAATTCGGTCCATTAGTTTTTCAATTAGAGTGGATGTAATATCCACACAGACGCACAGAAACATACACAGATACACCCTTACACACACAGACGTCTTCCTAAAAGTAGTTTTTTCGTGTTCTAGAAGTCCCAAAACGTGTAGATCCTTTGAAAATTCGAGTTCCGATCTTCGGCACGATTCCAATACTTTGAGTACATACACATACACATATATATTATCTGTGTATTATCTGTGTATCTAAATTCCGTGCCTATGCAATTACAATAGTTGTGATTTTAAATGATCCCTAAACTTTTATTATTTCTTCAAGGAAGCCTAATTTTAACATATGCAGAATGCAAATATCTCAAGCGATTGTAAGATGAATTACATAAGAATTGCTGAATTTTTTTCACACAAAATTATTTAGCTCTGGAGTCTGGAATACAAGTTATATGAATGAAATATTCATTGATTTTGCATAAAGAATCAGATGATTTATATTTCGATACAGTTTTAAATATTTAAGTATAATAAATTACTGTAGTACTGTGATAATGTAAAAGATATTACCACTGAATGAATCACATTTTAGAAATTTTTAAATGAAATTACATTTCAGTTGGAAAGTGTTTCATAATCAATGCTTATGCATGATTGATCTTTCTTGTTTATTACTTTCCTTATATACATAATGTATAAGGAGAGTATTGTGACGGGGTCGAAAATTCGAATTCGAGTTTTCGACGGGAGAGCACGTTTCAAGCATCCCTGATCACGAATCAAACATTTTTGAAGTGATGTCTGTGTGTGTGTGTGTGTGTGAAAGTATGTGTGTGTGTGTGCGTGTGTGTGTCAGTGGGTCTGTGGAGACGATAACTGACGAACGAATGGACCGATTTGAACCAAATTTTGTACAAAAATCACAATCCGTAAACACTGGAAGCCTATTGTTTTTATACGCAATCGAATGTTCAGAACCCCCCTAAATTTTCAAATGAAATTTTGAAAAAATCGTCAAAAAATCAAAACCACTAATAAAAATACGCAAATAGACATTTCTTATGTAATTTTTCATTAGAAAACGATTGACATACATTTTAGAACGCTAACAGGAGCCGTTTTTGAGATATTGTACATTTTTCAAAAAAAATATCAAAAAGTCATATAAAATTAAAAAAAAATTCCTATTGATAAACATGTTCTCTTTTCATATGTAATACCATGCGATAAATTGGGTGACATCATTCTCGTGAATCTAGCTCGTTCCATTCATGAAAAAAGATACTCTGAGTAACACTTTTGTATTTGGACGCCAATAGTCATTTATCGGCTGTAAGAATAACTTATTTCTTAGTGCATAACACTTGGCGAGATTTTGGCGACGAATTTGGCGGAATGTCGCCAACTTGGCGACTTTTTGAAATGTTGACAAATTAACGAAAATCTCGCCAAATGGATAAAAATGTCGCTAAATCAATGAAAATGACGACTAATTGTCGAAAATTCAATGCCTTGGAAAGAATATTCGTATCTACTATAAGAAAAACCTACTTTTTTACTGTAAAAGTAGTAAATCCATTACATTATATAAGGAAAGTCATGTGTTGCCCACATCAGATATTTTACTTTCAGATAGCGTATAAAATGGCACCCTTTCGGCTAATGGTGGTTCTCTTATTGGTCACTGCGAGATTAAAGTGTCTGGATAAGTTTCGTTGCTCTGCTAGAAATTAAAGCCAAATAGGTTTTGCTTTTTAATGTAGCTTGGTCTCACATGTTATTAAGAAATATTTCCATGAAAACATTTTTCGTGTTCTAGCACTAAATTTAAACTTTTATTACGTTCCTTATATACATAATGTGTAAGGACATTATTGTGACGGGATCGAAAATTCGAATTCGAGTTTTCGACGGGAGAGCACGTTTCAAGCATCCCTGATCAAGAATCGAACATTTTTGAAGTGATATCTGTGTGTGTGTGTCAGTGAGCCTGTGGAGATGATAACTGATGAACGAATGGATGGATTCGAACGAAATTTGGCATAAAAGTCCCAATCCATGAATACTGGAAGCCTATTGTTTTTAAACGTAATCGACTATTCAGAACCCCCCCCCCTAAATTTTCAAGTGAAATATTGAAAAAATCAGCAAAAAATCAAAATCTTTAATAAAGTTATACAAATAGACATTTTTTATGTAATTTTTCCTTAGAAAACGATTGACATAAACTTTAGAGCGCTAGCATTAACCATTCTCGAGATATTGCACATTTTTTAAAATAAATTTATCAAAAAATCCTATATATTAAAAAAATATATATTAACTGTTGAGAAACCTTTTCACTTTTCATATGTAATATCATGCGATAAATTGGGTGACATCATTCTCGTGGATCTAGCTCGTTCCATTCATGAGAAAAGATACTTTGAGTAATACTTTTGTATTTGAACACCGATAATCATTTATTTGCTATAAGAATAACTTATTTCTCAATTTATAACGCTTGGCGAGATTTAAGCGACGAATTTGGACTTTTTAAAATGCTGCCAAATTAACGACAATCTTGCCAATTGGATAAAAATGACGCTAAATCAATGAAAATGACGACTAATTGACGAACATTCAATATCTTGGAAAGTATAATTATCTACTACAAGAAAACCCTAATTTTTTACTGTAAAAGTAGTAAATTCATTGCATTATATAAGGAAAGTCATATGTTGCGCACATCAGATTTTTTATTTGTGTCATTAAGCTGGATAACAAATAGTGGTAAAGTGTGGTGATTGAGATTGACTTGATCTTAAAACATGTTGTTACCTTTTTATTTATTTGTGTCATTAACTTCGACTTGACAACAAGAACTGGTAAAGTGTGGTGATTGAGACTGACTTGATCTTAATAAATGATGTTATCTTTTTATTTATTTGTGTCATTAAGCTCGACTTTACAACAAAAACAGGTGAAGTGTGGTAATTGAGACTGACTTGATCTTAATAAATGATGTTATCTTTTTATTTATTTGTGTCATTAAGCTCGACTTGACAACTAAAACTGGTAAAGTGTAGTGATTGAGATTGACTTAATCTTCCTAAATATCTTGTACCTTTAATATAAAATAAATCTTGTTACCTTTTTATGTATTTATTTGTATCATTAACTTTGACTTGACAGCAAAAACTAATAAAGTTTAGTGACACTTGTGAAAGTTGTCAGAAATTGTTATGTCCCTTCATTCTTTTCAAATATATTTTTCACAATATTTCTAAATGGAATTCTCTTATTCAATACTGATTTGAAATATTTCTGTATAAATTCGGTTATTAATCTACTTAAACGAACCAATTTATTTTCCTACTTATTTTATTAAATAAAAAAGAAAATCATTTTAAATTTTTGTTAATCTAGAAATTTTCTAAATTGAAACATGAATTATACTAAAAATGTACATTTTAGGTGGAATCTTGAAAGATATATCTAATATAAAAGAAAAATATCCATTGAAAAGGAAAAAGAAAATGATCAAACGTAATTTGACAAAAGTACTTGCAACATAAAATGTCTGTGAAAGTTAAAAGTATACATTTTAACGTTATTAAACATAATGATATGCTTTTAAAAGATTTAAATTTAAATGTATATAAATCAGCGTCTTTATCGCTCGAAGCGTCTTTAACGCTTTAAGATTTTATTTTGAGTCATTATTACTTTCCTTATATACATAATGCATAAGGAAAGTATTGTGACGGGGTCGAAAATTCGAATTCGAGTTTTCGACGGGAAAGCACGTTTCAAACATCCCTGATCACGAATCAAACATTGTTGAAGTAATGTCTGTGTGTGTGTGTGTGTGTGTGTGTGAAAGTATGTGTGTGTGAGTGTGTGTGTGTGTGTGTCAGTGAGTCAGTGAAGACGATAGCTGACGAACGAATAGACCGATTCGAACGAAATTTGGTACACAAATCACAATCCGTAAACACTGGAAGCTTATTGCTTTTATAAGTAATCGAATGTTCAGAACCCCCCTAAATTTTTGAATGAAATTTTGAAAAAATCGTCGAAAAATCAAAACCGCTAAGAAAGTTACGCAAATAGACATTTTTTATGTAATTTTTTTATTAGAAAACGATTGGCAAAAGTTTTAGAACGCTAACAGGAACCGTTCTCGAGATATTCCACGTTTTTCAAAAATATTATCAAAAAGTTATATAAAATAAAAAATAAAAATATTTCCTATTGAGAAACGTGTTCACTTTTCATATGTAATGCCATGCAATAAATTGGGTGACATCATTCTCGTGGATCTAGCTCGTTCCATTCATGAAAAAAGATACTTTGAGTAATACTTTTGTATTTGAACGCCAATTGTCATTTACCTGCTGTAAGGATAACTTATTTCTCCGTCCATAACGCTTGGCGAGATTTTGGCGACGAATTTGGCGGAATGTCGACAACTTGGCAACATTTTTAATTGTTGCCAAATTAACAAAAATCTCGCGAAATTGATAAAAATGACGCTAAATCAATGAAAATGACGACTAATTGAAGAAAATTCAATATCTTGGAAAGAATATAAGTATCTACTATAAGAATAACGTTTTTTTAGCTGTAAAAGCAGTAAATTCATTGCATTATATAAGGAAAGTCATGTGTTGCCCACATCAGATTATTTTTTTAAGTGAACAACATCAGTGAAAAATTGTATTTTGATTGTTAACGTATTTTAAGTTATTATTTTATACTTTTGACCTTTTTTTATACTTTGAAAATTTAAATTTTTATACGGCCCCCGTTCTTAATCATTTCCAATGAGTAAAATGTACTGCATGCACTAATAAGATGCACTAAATGTACCGCATGCACATGCACAGACATGCTACATTCGGTACCACACGCTGATTCTGGTTCCCCACAATTCATAGTTATAACTTTAATTTTTCTTTTTTATAGATTTTTACAAGACAGTAGTCCGTATGAAACAAAATCAGAAAAATAGAGCTCAGAATTTTACTCAATATGAAATCTTAAGGAAGACAATACAGGGCTTTGATTTCAATATAATAAAAGGATTATCATTTAGTTCAGATCGCATTGCACAGAATACTAAAACGTATTACCCAGAATGCCATGGGTTCTAAGTAAGAGGCCACTACTTATAACTAAATAAGGGGTCAATACGTAAATAATACATTCACACTCCAAAATCGCACGTTCTCCGCAAAAAAATTTGAGGGAGCAAAGAGTGGCTTAAAGTCCTAGGCGAGAGGACATAGAAAGTATGCAGAAGATTAAAATTGTCAAGGGAATTATATTTTAAGAAATACAAAATTTAAATTTTTATACGGCCCCCGTACTTAAACATTTCCAATGAGTAAAATGTACCGCATGCATTAATAAGGTGATGTACAAATTTCTGAATTTTATAATACAAAGTCCCAGAGATATAAAAAGACAAATATGCTGACTTAAACAACTTTTCAATGCAACGACATGATTTTCAGAGGGGAAAAATCACGTCGGCAGATCGCGTTTCAGAAGACATACACAAATTACGAAAGAAAACAATGATTATATAAATAAATGATAATTTTGCTATTTATTGGTACAAAATTATCTACACTGTGTAGAAATAATAAATTTACACAAAGATTACATAGCTTGCTCAAAATGTTTTCCATCCATGCCAAAGATACATTAAAGATAATAGGCAGGTATTATTTGCCTATGATGCATTTCTGCGTTGAGTCATTTGCACACTTGCTGTAAACATTTACATTTTAATTTGTGATTATCCCTCACCAACTTTGATTATATATATCTCTGGGACTTTTTATGATAAAATGCTGAAATTTTGTACATCCCCTTATTAGTGGATGGGGCACATTTTACTCATTTGAAATGTTTTTGTAGAGGGGCCGTATAAAAATTTAAATTTTGTATTTCTTAGAATTTAATTTCCTTGAAAATTTTAATCGATTTCATAACATTCTGTACCTTTTCTATGCAACTTTTTAATTTATTATATATGTCTGAAATCAATATTTAAAGAATAAAAGTTAATGTTTTAGGGACACCCTATATATGTATATATCTAGGCATATATATATATATATATATATATAAATATATATATATATGTGTGTGTGTGTGTGTTTATATTTTAAGGTATGGGCTCAAGGATGATGTTGTTGTTGAAACTCAGACCGTCCGACGTACCAGAAAGGTGTAAGACTCATGGAAGATGTGAAAAACAACAGTCCTGCTTTCAGGGTTACAGTGACTCAATTTCGAAATTTTCAAATGGCAACACCTTTTTTTTTTATTGGAATGTGTGAGACCAGAATATGTTCTCACATGAGACATTTTTATTTGCTTATTTATGGTGGCCAGAACGGCAAAGAAAGCCCTAGTCTGGCTGGCGCCGGGGTTTACGACAACGTGAACTTTAAGGTCATAATACTATAAATTTAGGTGTGCCAGGCCAGAGGGGCTGAGAGGGGCCTTGATAAATGTGTAGTGATGCCATTGGGTTCAGAATAACCAATGAGCGCCAAGGGGAAGAAGGGCGGAGCTACCTCCCCCCGCCGAAGAAACCACAGCTTGGAGCAGAGGAAAGAAATCAGAGTTCGGAGCCACACACCCCAGAGTTGTGGACGAAATACACGAGTTTCAGTTATATACGAAATGAGAGAGTAGCAGACGAAAGACAACGAGTAGCAGATATGGACGAAAAGAGTGAAGTTGTAGACGAAATCAGAGTTCAGTTATGAAAAAATGAGAGTTCTGTTATAGACGAAAGAGAGTGTTCCGTAGAGGTTATCCATGTGCGAGTGCATTATAAGTACGAGATGCGAGCCACACACCACAGAGTTGTGGCAGTACTTTCAGCAATAAGACTGACGCAAGCCTCAGAATGATGATAAGCCCAAGATTAAACTTGAAGGTATGTGCTCATAATAACAGGTCCCAGAGAGATATGTGAGACCAGAATATGTTCTCACATGAGACATTTTTATTTGATTATTTATGGTGGCCAGAACGGCAAAGAAAGCTTTAGTCTGGCTGGCACCGGGGTTTACGACAACTTGAACTTTAAGGACATAATACTATAAATTTAGGCGTGCCAGGCCAGAGGGGCTGAGAGGGGCCTTGATAAATGTGTAGTGATGCCATTGGGTGCAGAAGAACCAATGAGCGCCAAGGGGAAGAAGGGCGGAGCTACCCCCCCCCCCCGCCGAAGGAACCACCACAGCTTGGAGCAGAGGAAAGAAATCAGAGTTCGGAGCCACACACCCCAGAGTTGTGGACGAAATACACGAGTTTCAGTTATATACGAAATGAGAGAGTAGCAGACGAAAGACAACGAGTAGCAGATATGGACGAAAAGAGTGAAGTTGTAGACGAAATCAGAATTCAGTTATAAAAAAATGAGAGTTCTGTTATAGACGAACGAGAGTGCTCCGTAGAGGTGATCCATGTGCGAGTGCATTATAAGTACGAGATGCGAGCCACACACCACAGTGTTGTGGCAGTACTTTCAGCAATAAGACTGATGCAAGCCTCAGAATGATAATAAGCCCAAGAATAAACTTGAAGGTATGTGCTCATAATAACAGGTCCTAGACAACAACGGTAAAACTAATATTTCTGGTCGCATATCTCCCCTTGCTAAAATAATTAAATGAAAATTGATAATAAATAAAAATTGATATTTATGAAAATTGGTGTTAATGATAAATTGATGTTATTGATAAATTGATGTTGTTAATAAATTATATTTGTCTAAGTTAAATAGTCTAATCTTTTAATAATGATTAATGAATTCCTTTACAGGACTCACACTTAAGTTAAAAATAATTGGAGGGTTTATTGCGGCACAACAACGAGCAGTGTATGTTTTTAATGATAATTCCACTTTATGAGATCAGCGGTCATGTCTTTAATGCTTACTAATGATTAATGTAAACTTTAAGTTTCCTTTTTCATATTCGGTTGCCACAGAATGCGATCTTCACAGTGAAAAACCGTAAATGGCATTGAAACTGCACCTGCAGTACGAAAAACGCCGGCGCTAGGCAGGGACTACGAAAAAAGTGAAAACAACCAATACGGACAGAACAGCGAGAGAAAAGCAATTCATTTTATTGCGTTTCACTAATTTTCCAAGTGCCCACCTTCACACACGATGAAACTCTGCATGCGACAGATGGTGGATAGCACTGAAGCACGTACGATGGCAAGAGGAATCTGTTAAACCTCACGTGTGATGGCATCTTTCAAATCAAATTGAATTTGCAAATTGTCTGCATACACTTTAGATTTCATGTATCCCTACAGCCAGAAAGCCATTGGGGTGAGATAGGGGGACCAGGGTGGCCGCAGAAACATGAAATGGCGGGAGATAATTATTTCCTAAAATTGTTGTGTCAATAAATGTTTCACAGAAGACCACACATGTAAGGGAGAGCTATCTTGCAACCACACAACGTCAGATAGGGCTTTTCGTTGTTGCAATTCGGGAATGACGTAATTGGTCACCATTGCTTCATAACGACCACGCGTTACCATACACGTGCGTAGATCTGCGGCAATAACCTCTTCAAAAAATAAGGGCCTAGGATAAAGATGTTTGTTATCCCGCACCGCACAGTCACTTTTGCTTGGTGTAACGGATGTGAGGACACATCCTGGGGACTTTGGTCTGCCCAATGCACGCAGTTCTTCGAATTCACGTTACCAGTCAAGGAGAAATGTGTCTCGTCCGTCCACAGAATGCATAAAGTCAATCTGTCATCATCGTCATACCGGATGAGGAATTCATTAGCAAAATTTAAGAGTAGTTGGTTATCACCCGCTTGCAACATCTGGACACACTGGAACCGATACGGAAACATGTTGAGAACAGAGCGCAGAATCTTGCGAACCGTAGAATTCTCCAAATCCAGCACGCGTGAAACACCGTGTCGAAAACCCAGACCGTCCGGCTCATCCGTGGACATTTGGGGGGTCGGGTGAAGCACCGCGTGCACTTGTAATACGACCTTCACTTATCGTCTTATGCACTTCTGCAATAACCTCGACAGGAGCGGAAGGTCGTCCAGGCCAATATCGATCGCATGTGCAACCAGTTTCTCCAAATTTGGGTATCAAATCCCTTACAGCTTGTACAGAACACGGGCCTTTTCGTAGCCGATGATTTGTGCGATATACACGCAATGCCTCTGTAGCATTTTGTCCATTCAGGTAATAGAGCTTTACCATTTCACCTCGTGGTTTCGCTGTAAGCGTCATGTTGGTCAAGTCAAAGTGCAAGTGAGCAAGCTGCACTCAAATCACAATGCCTTATCTTTCTCCTACAACGTTGACGTCAGCCATGACGGTGTCTTACGGCGAACCTGGGAATCTACCTACATACCTTGGTCCCTTCTCCTGTCGAAGGAGATTCAGCAGGTTGGGTTCTGAATCGAACATACGGTGTGGAATGTGACGTTAATGGAACAGAAATTCGTGTTCATGTGAACGCCAAATTTGTTTTCACTTTTTCTTATTCTCTACCTAGCGCCGGCGTTTTTCGTGCTGCCGTTTCAAAGCCTTTTATGATTTTTCACGGTGAAAATCACATTCCAATAAGAAAGTAGGTGTTACCATTTGAAAATATCGAAATTGTGTCACTGAAATCCTAACTGTGAGAGAAGGAACAGAACTGGTGTTTCTTCACATCATTCTCTAACGCATACCTTAAAATACCTAAATCCAATATTTCTTTCCGTTTCCTTAAACGGTATGATCGCTTTGGGTTCATACGGTTAATTTTTTTTATAATCAATCTGTATATATGTATATATATGGATATATATATGGATATATATATATATATATATATATATATATATATATGTACATATATATATATATTCAATTCGCATTTGCTCAATGTGCGTCCAATGTCTCGCAGGCAGCCACCTGCGTGCATTATTCAAAATAAAATGTTTGATTCATAGTCAGAGATGTTTAAAAGAGAAAATGCATACGTACAACTTTCATTTTTTGACCCGTCACCGTAATCTATTTATAATGCGTATTATGAAGAAAGTAAAAAATCATCGAAGTATGTCAAATAGTGAAATTGAAATTCATTTGAAAATGTATGAACATTCAATATGCTTTAACGATCCAAAATAAAAAAAAGTCTTACATTCTGTGCTAAAACTGATTGAGATATATTACTGTTATGCGAAAATTAATATTTTATATTGCGTTTCCTTTGTATTTTAATTTCAAACTTAATGCAATACCAAACACTCTAATGAACATTTTATCTAACTCATTGTTATACTTTTTTTATCTATAACTTTATATCTCTTAACTATAACCGACAGTCATCTCACAGAGGGACTGTCGTGTTAACTGTAAATTTCCAATGGATATAAAGAAAAGAGAAATAAAGATGAAATTCTCACATCTGCTTCCCAATTTTATCTCTTGTCATTATATTTCTCTTTTCCTAAGTGAGTTTGAAGGAAAAATCAATAAACTCAGAAATTAGATTTTTCTCGAAGATGATATATTTCCTCGCGCTAACGTAAAATAAATGTATGTTTAATTTACGTTGATGCGATGGGAATTTGAATGGTGCTAATTTGTGATGAAAGAAAATAAATTGAATTTTAACAGTAAAATATTTAAAAGGAAAATGTTTTATTCTTTTTTATGCTTTGTGTGTGATTTCAGATTTTAATGTTCATTTCCTGAATAAATTTGAAATTTAATTAAAATACTATCACATCTAAAAATTTTATAGAAATGTTTCTCTGTAACTGCAGCATGCAGGAGAAAATAAGGATGTCAACCTGTTCTTAAAGCAAAAACCAGCGTACTCCTTACGGGCGAGCAAGAAAAGCGACCACCTTTACCTACTTAATTTCAGTATCAGATGCTAAATACTACTTTCTTGTTTATCCTGAATAAAGAGGCCATTTCTTGTCTTCGAAATCGGTTAACACTTCTCTTTTACTTTCCCTACAATACATGATTATGTATATAAAAGTTACTAAATTCGAGTTTTCATCGAATATACACGTTTCGAGCACCCTGGAACATAAAAAAAAATTTTTAGCATGATGTCTAAGTGTCTATCTGTGTGCGTGTCTGTGCAATATATGTATCTACTGTAACTCAAAAACTTAGGACCAAATTTCATAAAATTTGGTAAGTCACTTATGGGTTATCCTGGTACCGATTAGATGTTGGTACGAATCTGATATAAAGAACCTGTTTTTTCTTGAGAAATGGACTGCAAAAAGTGTATGTATCCCCTCTAGATGACAAACTAATTAACCAAATATCACCAAATTTAGTTGATAAGTCTATTAGGTTCCCGTGGTGCTAGTTAGATTTTGATAAGATTCGAAAACACAGAATCCACTATTTTTGCGAAATATCCAGCAAAATTCGTCAAGATCTACAATAAAATACTTCAAATGTTTTAATGATATGCTTATTTCATACGCAATTTTTGACAATGGAAATAGTAATACCAAATCTATTACTCTAAAAGGAACTATTCTCGAGACATTGAAGGTTTTATAATTTTGAGGAACTGAAGACGTTTATCACTGTAGTTAAATAACTATTTAATGAAATTTCTCAAAATATAATAGTGACGTTTCGTGATGGTAATCCTAATACTGGTTAGATTTTGAAATGATTCGGAAAAATATAACTTACCTTTTTTTGATAAATGGCCCACATAGATCGTAAAATTCGGGAGAAAGGACTCTAAATGATTAAAATTGATGAAATATATTAAGTACGTGTTCTTTATATAGTTTCTGACAAATCGAATTAGTCTCTCCCCATGACTCTAGGATAAACCGTTCTCGAAATAGTTTAATTTTTTGTAATTTTGAGGCACTGATATCTTCAAGCTGCATTA
The DNA here is from genome assembly GCA_951213105.1 of Amaurobius ferox. Lineage (NCBI taxonomy): Eukaryota > Metazoa > Arthropoda > Arachnida > Araneae > Amaurobiidae > Amaurobius > Amaurobius ferox. The sequence continues at coordinate 159,406,163 of OX578140.1, read as the reverse complement.
AGTTGCCGAATGAAACGAAGATGCGTTAAAAATGCAAATTAGGTACACTGCCTGACCAAAATGAATGTCGCGCTGTGAGTTGAAACATGCGAATGTTGAAGAGGGACGAAGTGGTGATGCAGTTCGAAATTTTATATAATTCTGCGGGCAATGCAACATTTAAATGTAAGAGGATCAGAGTCCAGATGATCACACAGCGATGCGTTATACACGGTTGCGGAAAATATATCATAGAGTTCAAAAACAATCAAATTCTTGGCCTGTGGCAATTACATAAAATATGCAAAGAGATTACTAAAGCCACTGGAACTGGATTACGAACAGCCCAGCACATTATTACTTTCCTTATATACATAGTATAATGTATAAAAAAAGTATTGCGACGGGGTCAAAAATTCGAATTCGAGTTTTTGACGGGCGAGCCCGTTTCAAGCATCCCTGATCACGAATCGTACATTTTTGAGATGATGTCTGTGTGTGTGTATGTGTGTGTGTGTGTGTGTGCGTGTGTGTGTGTGTGTGTGTGTGTGTGTGTGAAAGAATGTGGAGACGATATCTCACGAACGAATGGAAAGATTCGAATGAAACTTAGTACAAAAATTACAATCCATTAATACTGGGAACTCGTTGTTTTTAAATACAATCAAATTTTCAGAACCCTCCTAAATTTTCGAATGAAATTTTGAAAAAATCATCAAAAAATCAAAATCTTTAATAAAGTTACGCAAATAGACATTTCTTGCGTAAGTTTTCCTCAGAAAACGATTGACATAAATTTTAGAACGCTACTATGAACCTTTCTCGAGATATTGCACATTTTTCAAAGAAATCTGTCAAAAAATCCCATAAATTAAAAAATATATATATTAACTGTTGAGAAGCAAGTTCACTTTTCATATGTTATATCATGCGATAAATTGGTGACATCATTCCCGTGGATTTAACTCGTTCCATTCATAAGATACTTTGAGTAATACTTTTGTATTTAAACGCCAATAATCATTTATCTGCTATAAGAATTCTTATTTCTCCGTCCATAACGCTTGGCGAGATTTTGGCGACGTATTTGGCGGAATGTTGCCAAATTGACGACTTTTTAAATGTTGCTAAATTAACGAAAATCTCGCCAAATGGATAAAAATGACGTTACATCAATGAAAATGACAACTGATTGACGGAAATTCAGTATCTTGGAAAGAATTAATATAAGTAACTACTATAAGAATAATCTTTTTTTTAATGTAAAAGTAGTAAATTCATTGCATTATATAAAGAAAGTCATGTGCTGCCCACATCAGATTTTTAAATCTTTGAAATATGGCAGTGAATCATTAACTTCGCGGAAAATGTGTTGTCAAAAATCAGTCCTAAATAATCGTGACAGAAGATCATTAAAATGCTTAGGGATATTGAAACGCAATAAATAGACTCTAGAACTCATAACCATGCTCAAAGGTGGAAGCAAGATCAATTCCACTTGTACGATGAAACGCGCGCTGTGGAGGGACCGGGGTAACTGGGACGAGGCCTCGGAGTACACAGCTGTATTCTATAAGGGAAACGCTGCTTACTGAGAGTAATCGGAAAAAATGCTCCAATTCGCTAAGAAACACAAAGAACGGACAACTGAGCAATGTGGAGTAATCACGTGATTCGATGAATCTAGATTTACTCTCTTCCAATATGATGGACGCATCAGGATTAGAAAGAAACAGCATGAAGCACTGGACTCACTGTACGGGCCTCGGGAGAGAGTGGTATGATCTGTCGTTGCTTTTGTTCAGCTCCTTTGGGTGCAGAAACGCTATGCAGCAATAAAATGAAGTCTGCTGAATATTTGAGCATACCACCTTATTCTATCAATGGCATTTTCCTTCTTGAGGACAATAGAATATTCCAGGATCACAACGCCACGAGCCATCGCGTTAAAATTGTGAAAGATTGGTTATAAGTTACACACTTGAATTGGCTTTCCCGGCCACACAATTTGTTACCATAAACCCCTGGGTTGGTCGTGTGGTCTGGGCCTTCAACACTTGAATTGGCTACCACAGAGACCTGACTATAACCCCATTGAAGATAGGTGGTATATACTGGAGAAGCAGCTAAGGAGTCATTTCACTATTCCTTCATCAACCAAGAAACTTGGCAATATGATACGGCAAATCTGGCCACAAATAAGCGTTGATACATTGCATGAACTCACAGACACAATGCCATGACAAATGCATGCCGTAATTTGCGCTAAAGCTGATCCAATGAAATATTAACTTTGCAGTGTATAACAGCAGTGTATAACATCAGAACAGTTATTTTCTGGCATTAAACATAATTTAATGCATCATAAAATAAAAAATAAGAAATTACATTATGTCTGAAGGGAAAGTCATCTGCTTCCCTCGCCAGATTTTTAATTTCTCTACAATGCTTGGTAATGCATAGGGTACGTATTAAAATCGTTGCCAAAAATAGAATAAATGCTTGTTTTATAAGTAAGTTTCGACAGCGAAAAGAATAAAACCAACCCCATTACATTAGGATTGAAATAAGTCCAGTCACCAAATGATCATGGGAAATGTAAATTACAAATGCGGTATAATTCCAAATAATTATCCGTGGTCTTGCTTCTTTGTGTGTGTGTGTGGATGCAATTAAACAAGATGTAATGGATTATGAAAGAAATAAATAGAAAATTAATTTGGGTCGGTGTGACAAGTCATGTGCTTTCCACATCATAGATTCTATGCTGCAGTTACGTGAATCATTTTTATAAAATTTGTGAATTTGAAGTTTTAGGACCTTATAGGGCAAAATGGTGCTCACTCAGTTTATACCTTTAGTTTATACCCTAGACAAAATTCATTAAATAATGAATAATTAAATGAATCAGCTTAATCTAAAAGCCTTTTGATTGTCAACAAAACAGATTCATCAGAAAGCTCATATTTTTTATATAATTTAATAATTAATTACTCATCTAAGTTAAATATTAATTTTAGTTTAATAATCAATTTCATCAACGAAATCGTAATGCCTTTTGGTTGTCATCAAAACCGATTCATTAGAAAACTCTGAATGTTATAGGTTTCTTAAAGAGCAGAATTTAATCATTCGTAGAATTATTCATGTGTTGGATACATCAGATTTTTGTAGACTTAGTCACAAAACCCGCCAATAGTGTTCTAGCCCAAGGTTGGTTAATTAGGGTTCTGTAGCACAAGAGCCAGAGAGGATATGCTGTGCCAGACAAGGGTATTAAAATACGGATATTAGCAAAGAATAAAAACAAGTGTATAATCTAAAAGGTTGATAATGTGTGAACAAAATACGACAATGGAAGAGATATAACGATGGACACAAAATAAAAAAGTCTAAACGTTGATAGGAACTGAAGTTCACTATGGTGGTGAAAACCGATGTCCAATAAGAATGGAAATATTGCCAAATGAGGATTTTATCCTATCAATTATGCCAAAGTTATAGTGTAGTTCTTGATACTTGCTCAAACAGTGGTATCACCCTCTCACTTCAATGACCAGAATCAGTCAAACGGCTTCGCACTTGTTAGCGAATAATTGTACTGTGCGCATAAAAAGCTGCCATATGTTGCCATTTCATAAGCCTCTATGGCAACCGGTCGAAGACGCGGTGGACGGAGGCCAGAATCAATCCCACGGATCAATTTTGTTGTTGTGGATTTCAGGTCAAGCGAGACGACCCGCCGTATTTAAGCATATAAAGAAGCGGATGAAAATCCACCAATTGGAATTCCCTGTGTAACGGCGAGCGAAAAGATGTTAGTTAATCCCCGAGTCCCTCCCTTGCGTTGGCGTGAACTAAGACACTTTTACCACAAACATAAATAAAGCTCGCTCTTAACCTTTTGCTTACAGGTGGGAGAGCGTCCATCCGAAAGGAAGAACCTCCCAATGGACGTCAATATCTGCAAAGGGGGACCAAACTATTTGAGACAGGGTATGTCAAAGACCTGTCTTTTTAGGAGGTTCTTTGTTTGGGATGGACGCTGTCCCACCCGTAAACAAAAGGTTAAAGGGTTTTCCCCTAGGGGAAGGGGCGCCTTGGCATTGGTGCAGTGGCTTGTTAGCCTCTGACCCGTCTCCTCTATGTGGATATACAAAGCGTAGGTGCAATATCCAGGGGTTCATAAGTCGATGCTTCCTGATGTCAGGAAGAAAGTGTGTTTTTATGGCCAGTGTCCAGACCCGTCAGAGACTGGTGTCGAGACATGGCGGATCATCTTTCCGGATCGATGCAGTGGAAGATTCAGCTGACATCTTTCTTCTGTTTATAGCTCGGCTGGATCGGATAAAATCATATTTGCATCCTTTTCCCATCGGCATAAACCAACAGGTTGCCTTGGGGGTTGAGCTGAACCCCTTTTAGAGGATTTGCAACTATACAATTTCGTCCCAAGTACAAACCCTTTCAAATTTAAAGACGCTTCCGTTTGGTTTTAATTTCTCCGGGAATCATAATAAATGTGTGCAGAATCGGTGCAGATAAAAGTAACTTATTTTAAGATGTCTAACTTTATTGAATACAATATTCCCCGTAGTATTTTGCTTTTTGAATCTTTATTTATTCATATCTACCGTGGTTCTAACTGTTATGATGACCCTGTGCAGCATATCAGTTTTGCGTGGCGTCTCATTCTGAATTCCATGAAGGTGAAATCATTATCTTCATATTTAAATGTCTAATTGTGTTATTTTCACTACTTCAATAATTTTAATTCTATATGATGTGATATTTGTATATTTTGTGTTTTCTCTTTCGCTTGTATTTACTTGTACTTTTCAGCCATTTATGCATATGTTGAACGCAGTTTGGTTGGTTATAACTTGCACAATGTAGTTTATTCCTCTCTATCATATGCCTCTGACGATGAGCGTTTCATTCTCGAACGCTCTCAGGGCTGCACATTTTTTTACGCTTTTTAAAGAAAAAAATCTGATGTGGGCGACACATGACTTTGATTATATAATACAATGAATTTACTATTTTTACAGTAAAGAAATAGAGTTTTCTTATAGTAGATACTTATATTCTTTCTTAGATATTGAATTTTTGGCAATTAGTTGTCATTTTCATTGAATTAGCGTCATTTTTATCCATTTGGCGAGATTTTCGTAAATTTTGCAACATTTCAAAAAGTCGCCAAGTTGGCGACATTCCGACCAATTTGTCGCCCAAATCTCGCCAAGCGTTATGGACGCAGAAGTAAGTTAGTCTTACAGCAGATGAATGACTGTTGGAGTTCAAATACAAAAGTATTACTCAAAGTACCTTTTCTCATGAATGGAACGAGCTAGATCCACTAGAATGATGTCACCAAATTTATCGCATGATATTACATATGAAAAGTGAACATGTTTCTCAACAGTTAATATTGTTTTTTAATTTATGGGATTTTTTGATAAATTTATTTGAAAAATGTGCAATATATCGAGAACGGTTCATGCTAGCTTTCTAAAGTTTATGTAAATCGTTTTCTAAGGAAAAATTACATAAGAGTTGTCTATTTGCGTAACTTTATTGAAGGTTTTGATTTTTTGATAATTTTTTCAAAATTTCTTTCAAAAATTTAGGGAGGTTCTGAACATTCAATTACGTTTAAAAACAATAGGCTTCCAATATTCACGGATTGTGATTTTTGTACCAAATTTCATTCGAACCGCTCCACTCGTTCGTGAGATATCGTCTCCACAGGCTCACTGACACACACACACACGCATACATACGCACACACACACTATCACATACACACAGACATCACCTCAAAAATGTTTGATTCGTGATCAGGGATGCTTGAAACGCGCTCTCCCGTCGAAAACTCGAATTCGAATTTTCGATCCCGTCATAATACTTTCCTTATACAATATGTATATACAGAAAGTAAAAATGACTTTTAATTTTTAAGTTGTATTGCTGATAGAAGTTAATAAATATGTCTGTACAGTTATAAATTATTATAATTACCTTTAATAAAAACAAAGCCTTTTCTCAACGGTAGTCTGCGTAGAAAGAATGCTTAAAAACTATTTTCGATATTTGAGTTCTATCTGAAAATCAGAGTAGTCGAGTATATTTCAAATATGAAATATCCAGATGATTAAAAACTTTCGATAGTTGATCTTTATCGAAATATTTGAATATCTGAGAACAGTTCAGCGTAAAGTATCCAGCTCAGTAAAAAAAACTTTCGATATTCGAGCTCTATCTGAAAATTTGAATAACTGAAAATATTTCAACGTAAAATCTCCAGTTGATTTTTATCCCAGACAACATCTTGCATTCGACATTTTTTGGATTCCGTCCCGAAAATATTCACGAAATGAATAAAAGTGACATAGAGGAGAATGGCTGTAGTGAATCTTGACGGAACCTTACATGCTGCTTTTAGAGGAGAGGGTTTGTATTTTCAGCGAACTGCATTTCAAATGCTTTTTTCTCTCAATAGCTGGAAGCAATTTCGTTCTCTGAGCAATTTCATTGATTTCCACATGTATATATCTAAATTCCTGGTGTAAGCGTTTATGTGCGTATTTTTCTTCATACTTAAATTAAATTGAAATATTCACCTCGCATCAAAGGAGCAGCATTGTAAGTATGTGCTTATTATGGGCTCATCAGCATGGAATGGTCCCAGACAGTGTAATCTACCTAAAAGTGAGAGGTATCTGTTTAGATAGACAGTACTATCCAATTGAGACCGGAACCCAATGAGGGCGACCTCCACATGGTCAGTACCCTCCTTCAGCTACCTCGCACCTCTCGCAAGGACTTTCAAATTCCATATATATTTAACGTACCTGTCCTCTACGTGAACACGGGGACAGTTTGGATAGATCCGGGAATCAAACCTGGATCTCCCGAGGGAAATTCCAGTGGTCTAACTAACCACTGGGTAGTTCCATGCATGCATGGAATGGTCTATAAATGCTCTGGAAATAAGAAAATATGCTATATGGCACAATTTTGCGTACACACACACACACATATATATATATATATATCAAATTGCCAAATCAATAGATATTAATCAAAATTATGAATTGGATAAAGAGTCGTATTGCCACTGTCATTTAGAAAAATACAAAGACTTCGTATATAATCACCAAGGGAAAACGGGAAATCTAAATATTATTAATTATGATGCACTAAGATCACTGATGTTACTGGGTACTAAGTACCGTATACCTACTAAATTTAAACATAAATTAATATGTAAAGGTTTATTTCTTGACTTAAATAAATTTATCTATAAAATCAGTTATAAATATCAAATCCCTGTGGAAGCCTTCAAACCCTGGAGAGTCTTAATATAGCAATACTTAAATTACTATATATATAATCAGAAAATTAATAATTCATATAAACGTAATTCACTTAAAAATGATATTAAAGAAATACAAAATGATTTTATCATTACATATGTCGATAAGGCAAGTGGTAACTACTCAATTATTTGTAAATATTACTATAAAACTACCCTTCAGTCATACTTACTTAACAATCAAATCTATAATTTACATGAAACTAACCTTAAAATCTTATCCAATAGAATTTCAGCCAAAAGCAAATCCATCTAAAAAATAGTTGTAATAACATTCCATATATTGTTTTAGTAGCCAAGTTTCATAAATCCCCTGTTGCTTTTCGAACCATTACCAGTGGGCATAATTCTTACATTACCAATGCTGGAAAATTATTATTAAAAATATTACATGAAGAATCCTTGTCAGATGAAATCTCAAATAATTGTCATATTGTAAAAAACAGTTTTGAATTAGTAAAGAAATTAAAAACTCTTACTAATATTCATAGTATTTATACTTGTGATTTCAAAGATTTGTTTAATAATATTGATATAGATGATCTGTATAGAATTATTTTAGGAATTTTTGAAAAATATAATATCAACCTAAAATATTCAAATTTTCTTTTTAAAAAATTACTTAATTTCACTCTTGATGAGAATTATATTCAACTTGTTGGTACTTTTTTCAAACAACAGGTTGGTATCCAACAAGGGGTGTGTGCCTCATCATTGTTAGCTAATCTGTATTTATTCTTCTATGAAAAAAGCATTAATCCAAGCCTGCATAATATGCACATGTTTAGATATTTAGATGACATATTATGTGTATCCCCAAATAATATCCCTATAATATTAAACTTTTATCCAAAAAAATTACAATTAAATGCAAGTAATAATGACTCAAATGTTGCAAACTTTTTAGATTTAAATTTAAGTTTACAAAATTGTAATATGGTTATAAACTTGTATGATAAAAGACAGGATTTTAAATTTAATGCATCAAAAATTCAACATTTTGACTCTTGTTTGCATATATCTGTATTTAGAAATATTATAATAAACCAGGCTCTTAAAATCAATAAAATTTGTGATGAATATTATAAATTATTGCATTTTATGGAATTATTGAGTACAGCAACTAATAATGCATATCCTCCCAAGTTTGTTATTAAAATTATCAACTCAGTGTATCAACTTTCACTCGATAACATCCTAGAAAACTTTCCCAATTATAGTGGCTAACATATATTAAATATATATATATATATATATATATATATATATATATATATATATATATATATAAATAAAAATTGAAGGATTTTAATCGAAAATTATGCATAAACTACTGTATGTACAAAAAAACCCATCTCTAGCATATCTGTTACAAATGAGTAACTATAAGCCAAGACTAAGAATAAAGATAGAAGGTAATATATCACTACAATGGAAAGGGGGATGAGAAGAATATTAGGATTCAAAAATCACAATTAAAAGTATATAAAAGTAAATAAAAATAAAACTCGGCAAAAATGAGAATAGGCAATAATAATCAGCTCAAGATAAGAGATTAAGAATAGAGAACAATCAATTGAAACTACACAAAAAATGGCGGTTAGTTCGAAATTGCATTCTCATCAGGACAGCCATACAATTCGAATTAAAACCGATAGAATAGTCAGTTTCTGACAATGGCGATAGTATTTAACTATAGACACTATTGGAACTGTCTACTGGCTAGTGGAAGGAGAAAAATAAATCAATTGAATTATACAAAGCTGAAAAACAATACCTCCTCGAACTGTAATATGAAATCACAAATATATATATATATATATATAATTATTTATTAATTATATATATAAATAAAAATGAAAAATAAAAAACTAAGTCAAAAAAATTAGAAAAATCAAGAAATCGGAAAATAAGATTCATTAACATTAATGTTTTGAATTTTATTTTCTCAAAAAAATTGTAACTTTTGCCAGTATTGAAACTACGATTTGTGAGCCCTTATAATGGTGTATAGTGGCATTCTCGTTTATCCAGTTTTCCTATGAATTACTTGTTTAGTAAGAATTTTCATCTTTGATTCATGTTCATATTCAGGATTGCATATATGGGATGTTCATATTCTGAACTGCTTGTCCGGTCTCCTGCTTAGAATCCCTGGACGGGTCTGGAAGTATTACTGTGAACGTTCGTACTGCCTCCCTGGTAGAATTTCGACATGTTCATTGCGGTGCTTCTAGATAATTAAGCTGTTGAGGCTGATCGTGTATACACGTGGTGGAAGAAGGATTCATGCCGCATGCTAATACAAATTTTCTTAATGTATCCTATTTTCATTTTTTCATTTTTTGATGCCTGAATTCTGGGGTTGGAGTATTTATAGTAATGTACTGTTGCTCTATCTGAAACAGACATGTGTTTGAGTTAGTTAGAGTTAAATACTCAGACCTGAGGAGGAATTTAACTCTGACTAATCATCGAATTTGGGCTGGTGCTGTTCTCTTCTCTTATCGGCATTATGGCCGTGAATTTGCTTCTATGGTGATGTTAATATTACTTGATTTTTTTTTATTATTACATATTTATAATATATATATATATATATATATATATATATATATATATATATATATATATATATATATATATATATATATATATATATATATATATATATAAATTTTTCAACTACTCCGAAAAAACAACTTTTTGAAAATATACCCTTAGGCGCAATGCAGCTCGACCAAGTACATTTACATAAAACATAAAGAGATGAAAGAAAGAACGACAATGTATCAAAATTTCGCCGGGGGGATTGTGACCCCCACTTCCCGGTTAAGCCAGCTTAATGTCATGACGACACTCCCGGAAGCGGATACACTGTCGAAAACCAAGTACACCAAGTAAACCAAGTACCAAGTACACCCGGCGAAATTTTGATACATTGTCGTTCTTTCCTTCTTCTCTTTATGTTATATATATATATATATATATATATATATATATATATATATATATATGTTTGTGTGTGTATAAACACAGTCATTGCATCCATGTGTGGCCTAAGTTTAATATTTATGAAATCTAAGTGATATGACTGAATTTGTCAGTGTCTTTGCGGTTTCAAAATTGTTGTACTCTGATGTCAGAAATAGTACATTTACAAATATGGATATACAACTTAAAATGTTCTTCTAGATATTTGTCCCATTATATTCAAAAATTTGTAATCACAGCAAAATAAAAAAATATATTGGGTCACTTTGACTCATGTGACATTATAAAATATGAATATGACCTAATGAACATGAGGTGTAACCACTTCCAGATGACAATACCCGCAGGTACATTGCAATTTTAAATTACGCACCGGTAAACTAACCTTGGGAGTCAACTAACATGTATTTATATGCTGACTAAGTAAGCTTGTAAATGTGTAGTACCGATTAACTGAGTGTGAAAACCATAGGTCCTGCGAAACAATCTGCGGAGGAATTATGAGTATGATAACAATGATGTGTGATAATGTACCATATGTGTGGATTTAACATTATGATGAGGTAATTAAAGAACTAATAATTGCTTAAGCATTTCATCTTAAAATCCACTGAAGTCCAGGTTACTAAGCTGTGACAGCATTGAACTGCAAAATTTAAGAAAAAATAATAAGTATGTTAGATGACAATATGCGCAATTACTGACTTCCCCACTAATAAAATTACCTTACAGTGGTTTGTAAATATAATAGGTGCTTTCTATGCAGCAACAGAAAATAAGTTTGTTGAGACACAACGCAATGATTAACGAATATTAACAAGATTTAATTTCAGTATTTCTATCATTTGTTATTAAACACCACATGATACTTGTGAGACCAGAAATAGATCTCACACCAGATTTTCCCAGACAGATTAATGTGCGTTATTTATTGTGTATGAAACGTCAAACAATACCTTCAGTCTCAATGACGCCAGTTTTTAAAACACCCTGACCGACAGGTCAGCTGAAAGCATATGTTTAGGGGCTTCAAGACCGGTAGATCGAAGGACTCTAAGGATAAGGTGAGGCCATGAGAGTCGTCAAAGATGTTGACCAATGTGCAAAATATCTGGGATCTGTGCCCATAGGTCACCCAATCAGAGCCAAAGGTATCAGACCTCAGACAAAAGAGTCACAACCAAAGGAGTCTAAAATAAGGATAAAAGTTCAGTTGACACAGAATATGAGTTTACAGAGATGAAATAAGATAGAATATCAGCAGACGTAGTTGCAGAGTTCCAGAGTGGAAGTCGAGAGTTAGAATAGGCAAGAGTCGCAGTGCAGCCAGAGTACGGAGAATGTCTTGTCTTCAGTGAGCGACAGTCGTACGAGACGACATACCACACTCCGAGTTGGTACTGTACGGCGTACACTGATGATATAGAACCAAAGTAAAAGAGTTCTGGCAATGAATAAAGACGACCAACAGGTATGTGCGAGTCAAATATTGTTGACGGTCATTTTTGCAATTTAGACATTTTACTTAATGAATGGTCTAACACTTTCTCGCTCCGGCGCAATTAATGGTAATAATTGTTGTAAATGAGTTATTAGTTGATCCATGTTGTTAATAAATAGTTTTATTTTAAAGTTAAAAGGGTGCAATCAATTTAGTAGTATGTTAATTAATATTATATTACAGAACTCGAGCTAAAGATAAAATAGGTGGGTAATAGCAGCACATTGCAATGGATTCCACGATTTACGGCTATTTTTAGATGAATCAATTTAATATTATGCTTTTGCAGAATTCTCGTAGGATGGTAAAGGGGTATTATTAAATAATCAACACAACTAAGCATAAATAATTTTTTATGTTTTTTTCTCAACGGTGCGGTATTAATTGCAATCAACGCATTAACAATCTTAAGAAATTAATAATAAATCTAAAGGTATGCCTCAATATCCAAGCTTTATATTTATTCTTAATTGTGCACCACAATACTATCATTCGTAAATTTAATGTTACATAATTGTGCACACGTATATATTTTTACATTTCAGGTACATAATACGTTTTCTTGTTGACATTACAGATATCGACTATTTCATACTGAACAATGCATAAGGGTGTAAAACCGACCCATCATCGCTTCATAGTATCTTCAATGTTAAGCACTGTTCTATGAGAGAAGTCGTCAAATGAGATTTTTGTTAAAAAACACTAAATAACACCATTTGAAATTAAGAACATCTTCCATGAAACTATTTGACTGAAAATGATATTGGCGGAATCTATTTACAGATTGGATGCCACCTGTCTTTTAAATTAAGTAGAACTTAAGTAGAATGTTTTCCAGTGAGACGGAAGATATTTAGGCGGCAATTTACCCCAAAAAATCTGATGTGGTCAGCCCATGATTTTCTCTATGTGATACTTTTCGAATTTACTTATTTCACAGTGAAATAATGACGAATGAAATCCCCGGCACAATATTTTGAACGTTGAGTTGTAAATTTGGATGGTAAGTTTGGATGTTAAGTTGTAAGTTTGGATAAATTGTACGTGAGGACTCACATGCACACAGATGCCTCAGAAACGTTCTATTCGAGTTCAGGGATGCTTGAAACGTGTTTTTTCGAAGAAAAACTTTTTCTTTAAGAAAAAAATAAAGAAAAGTGAAGCGAAGAAAAGAAAATCAGTTAATCATGACGAAATCTAATTTGATGGTTTGTGACGGAGATATTTTATATTTTAGCTCTACATATGTAAAGCGATTGCATCTGTTAGTATCCAAAAACATCTAAATTACTGTGATTTTACCATCTAACAGCGAAACATATTGAAATAAGCCATTTCCTACATTGTTATTTTCAGAAGATTTATTTACATGTCTTTTAAATATCCTCCTATATTTAACATTGCAAATCTGTATAAATGTAAAAATTTGGTTTTTTTACATTCACACATTACTTGGTATCTTGAATCAGTCCATTTAGTTTTAGCATTATTGAGTTGTAATATAATTTTAATTTAAATTTTCCCTTAATACCAAAATGTGTTAATTGGTAGAGTGTGATTGACAGTGTGTGTAATTTTGTTCCTAAATTCTAAAGCACCTCGATCTGTAAAAAAATTTTACTTTTAATAAAATCGAATAATAAACTGAAAATTTATTTTTTATTATTATTTGAATCTTGCAGAAATGTCAGTACAGCACTCAGAATATTATGCATTAACTATCCTAAGCCCACATAAATTCGATATTTTAAAGAGTTTTCCTGAATAGCTTCAAGCAATGGAAGAACTTTAGGGAGAAATTGGACAAGAAAGTTTCTGGCGGCAATGGTTCGTATTTTTGAGTATTGGACAGAGAACATGTTACCTCAATAACCTGACATGTCAGAAATTTCAAGATTTTATCGTCTTCTACCAGACCATATTTAAATATTTTTTCCAAATAGTTTTTATATTTGAAACAATTTTTTTTTCTTACAGGTACTGTTATAGAATCAGCAAAGTGAATTTCTCTAACATTAAATCCATGCTTAAATTTCTAGTATTTTCATGTGACAAATATACATATGTTATACATCTGTTTAGCGATAAAATGTCTTTATCTGTGCATCAAATATCAAGTCTTCATCATTATCAAGTTCTTATCAAGTCTTCAAGTTTATTTCACCTTTAGAACGTTATGGTGTGGAGCACCCCCTCCTACATCTATAGAACATTGTTGAATACCTCGATTTTTCTTTAATCGTACGATTGACTCGTGCATCAAATTTCAAGTCTATATCTCATCTAAAATAAAGCGTTTCTCATTTATTGCGTAAATAGAATATTTTGGTGTGCTGCATTCTTAAAAGAGATATTAGAAAACTGAAATTGCATACTTTCTGCCTTCCGAACTATCAACCCTCTCACCCAATTTATAATCAATATCTGATCGTGAAGTATGGTTTCTTCCCTTTACGAAACACTTTTGAAAAATTCGATTTTCTCCAAGGATTTTATTGAAGAATTGATCTGTGTAAAAATTTGCAGTCACTATCTCACATACAAAAGACGCATATCATTTATTCGGCAAATAAAGCATTTTGGTGGGCTGCAAATCCAAATGTAGCAAATATTGGAAAACTAAAATTGCGCAGTTTCTTTCTTTCAAACTATCTACCGATACATCAAATTTAAAGTCTGCATCTCATCACGAAGTATGTTTTACTATCGTTTCACATTTCGAACGTTTTGTTGTGGTGCACCCCTTCTACAGAACATTTAAAAAATTCGATTTTTTCCAGACAGTTGTATTGAACGATTGATCCGTGTACCAAAATGCAAGACTGCCTTTCAGTAATAAAAGAGGCGGTCATCACTTTTTCGACAGATCAAACATTTTAGCGTGCAGTGCCTCTAAAATATCAAAATGTGGAAAACTGCAATTATAAAATTTCATCTTTTCCAACAATCTACCATCAAATTCAATGTCTCTACCTCATTGCGAAGTATGATTTTCTACCATTTCACCTTTCAAACGAATTTATGTAGAACATCCACCTTCTTAAACGAAATTTTTGAAAAACTCTATACTTCTTGGTTTTTTTTATCAGATGATTGGCCCATATACCAAATATCAAGCCTCTATCACATTTTAAAAGGAGGCGTTTTAATTATTTGGTAAATATTTCTATTTTGGTTTCCGGAACCCCCTAAATTAGGAAATATAAGAAAATTGAAACTGCACACACAATAACTGTCTTTCGAACTATCTATCCGTACACCAAATTTTAAATCTTTCTCATCCCAAAACATGCATTCTTATCATTTTAACTTTCGAAGTTTTTTCTGTGGAGCACCCCTTTAAATGAACATTTTTGAAAACTATATTCTTCTTCGGATTTTATCAAATGATTAGCTCATATCACAAATTCCAAGCCCCTATCAAATTTTAAAGGAAACTTTACTGTTATATTCGGCAAATCGAATATTTTGATGTTCTGCACCCCTTAAAGTAGCAAATATGGAGAATCTTAAATAACATACTTTCTTCCTCTCAAACAATCTATCCATACACCAAATTTGAAGTCTCTCTCATCGCAAAGCATGCTTCTCTATCATGTCAATTTTCGAACGTTTTGGTGTGGAGCATAATTTCTACAGATCATTTTCAAAATATTCGATTTTTCCAGGGGATTTTATCGAAATGATCAACTCGTACACTAAATTACACGTCTCTATCTAATCAGAAAGTTCCTAAAAATGCATGACATACAGACAGATAGACGGACAGACGGACTGACAAACGCCAGTTGGCAATTAGTATATATGAATTTTTCTTCTCATAATACTAAGAGAAAAAAGTTTATAATTTTATTTAATTTCCTACCAAGTCAGTATGGTGTAGTAAGTAGAACATCTAAACACTATCGAGTAATTATGAGTTAGATATTTGATTCTGTTTGACTGTATTTCAGCATTAAAACCGAGTTTCATGTTCTACAAAGGAACTCAAACACAAATAAAGTGTAGTATCAGCCAGAAGAGGTTGGGATCAAAAACTCTCCTCCCCTATCTTGATTTGTAAAAGAGAATATGTGAAGAATATATAGTAATTCCTTGCAGAGCTCTTGGAGTAAAATACATGTATGAGCCGCAATTTAGGAGGTCCGATTTTAACACCAGACCTAATCTATTGATTTTTCATTGGCAATATTAAGCATAAACTTGGCAAAATACATTGCAAATCTGTTGAAAAAAATAACATAGAAAACATTAATAGTCCAAATTAAATTTTCAAAGTTGTTGCCAACATAAATAAAAGAATTACTCACAAATATCGGAAAATGCATCAAATTGTCCATAAAATGATGAAAATACACATTTGCATTTAAATGTTTAAAACGCATATCATTTTACTTAATCTATTTATATAAAATTGAAAATATGTCTGTCTGTCTGTTCGTCCCATCAACACGAGAGAACGGCTAAACCGAATTTGATGAAATTTCGCGGGTAGCCTGAAAATAGCCCCACTTAATATTTAGTCTATGTTTGGAGTTTCTACGACCAGTGGTTCTCGATACATTAGTAAAAACCGAAACTTTCGTTTGTCTCATCATTATGAGAGAACGGCTGATTTAAATTGAATGAAATTTTGTGGATAGCCTTGAAATAGCCCCCCATAAATTTTGTCCAAGTTTCGAGTTTCGAAGACCAGGAGTTGTTGAGATATTAATGAAAAATGAACTTTTTCCGAGGAGTTCTACTCTCTAACTCCGTGGTTTATCCTAACGGAAAGGATGAAAATCGTTTGTTTAAAACGTCAAAGAGAAATAAAACTTTATGTCTGAGTTTGATGGAGATCTTTTGCGCTAATTAGTCACTATCTGAAAGCATGAATTGTTTGAAACATGAATTTAAATGGAAAAATCTACCTCCATGGCTTATATTTTTTCACAAGCTTTTACTCAACGATGAAAAGTATAAAGGAATCAAAATGGTTATTTAATTTCGCATTTTATAAGGACATTTTATATCATGTTGCTCGGCAACGCAATAAAATTAAATGTGTTTGTTAATGATTATTATTATTTTCTCGATTTGAATACTAAATAGATGGATATAAAAATATATTTTAGAAAAAAACTGTTTGTTTTTTCTTTTGATTATATTAATTGCGAACTGCGTACATCACTTTCATTTTTTTTTGGCAAAGAGGTTTCAAGCTTATGTATTGTGTTTAGCTAATAAACTCATATATTCTGTCTACCCAATAAATTCATTTATCCGATTGTTGAAACAGAAAAAGAGTAGAACGAGTGTGTCTTCTAATAATATTTTAGTGTTTTCATTTACTATGTACAAACTGGAACACGATATTTTTTTCAGATCTGCAAATTTAGAGCTACGAATTTGGCTGGATATCGCTAACTTGGCAAATTTCTTAAACGTTGCCAAATTGATTGGAATGTCTCCAAATTGATAAAAACGATGTAAATAAATGAAATTTATTTTGTTTTGCTAGAAGAAAGTACTGAACTGGTGTTTCCTTAGCATTTGTCTGTCAGTCTAACCGTTTTACTTAGTAACACATTTAGCGAATTTTTAAAATATCACCAAATTGATAAAAACGTTTGTAAATCCATAAATATATCTTTAAATTGATAAAATTGCGCTAAATAAAAGAAATTGTGTTTTTTAGGGGGTACTATTTTGATGACGGTTCGTCAATTTATCGCCAAGTGGGACTATCAGTTCTACAGTCCCACTTGACGATAAATTTGGCGATTTTTTAGAATGCTGCTAAGCATTCATTAGAGATCGCATTATTCAGAAGATATTTTGACCACCAATTTATTTGAAGCAAATCATAACATGTCACTTAGCAACGGATTTAAATCCAGTGTGTTTATGAGGAAGAAGATTTTTTATTAAACACTAGCAGCATACCCGTTCTTCATACGGAGTATATAATATAAAGACACTTATAATTCAGAATCATATGCATTATGTTAAAATATTTAATTTATTGCTCCTAAAGAGAAGACTATGAATATCTGTTCTCATCATGCAAAATTATCTTCACGGACAGATCTGAAGAATAAAACATCCTGGCCCCTTTCGAAAGCAAATATACAAAAAATATGAAATTGAATCAATATATTCAAAATAACAGTGCTAAAATTGTATGGGACCCGTAGTATTTATATACTCGAATATTAGAAGATATAACCTGCATTAGTAGATTACATGTATAAATTGAAAATATCAATAAACCCGTAATTGATTCCAATATATGCCAGAATGAAGGAAACGTTACTGTTATATTCGTTACTATTATTAATATATATATATATATATATATCCCCGTACTACTTATATTGTCGCAGATTAGAAAATATGCCTGTATGTTAGTAAAAGATTACCCTTATTACAATATGAGTCTAAAAAATCTTTGCCGAAATAAAACAGATGACATAATAAATTGAAAATTTCAATTATCCCCGTAATCTTAATACCAGAATGTCGTAATTGATTTCAATATATGCCAATATATATCAAAATATATGCCTATATACCTGTACTACTTATATTCTCGTAGATTAGAAGATAACCCGTGCATTTATAGAAGATTACTCGCACAACGTACAATATGTGAGTTTCAACAAATTTTGTCATAATAAAACAATGGCATAGAATTAATATGAAAATATCAATAATCCCTGAATCAACAGTCCACGACAATACGAATAATAATAATATTTCAACCTGAAGACCGTAATTGATATTATCCAGTCAACAATACAATGCCAATGAAATTTAATCCATATACATATATTTGTTATTCAAATCGGAAAAGATTTAATAAAAATCGTATGCCGCATAAACACATTGGATTTACATCCGTTGCTAAACGATATGACATCATTTGTTTCAAATGAATTGATGGGAATCTTATCGTTTGAATAATTCTATCTCCATGGAAGGTTTGGCGACATTTTCGTCAATTTAGCGACAATCTAAAACATCGCCAAATTTATCACCAAGTGGGACTGTAGAACTGACAGTCCCATTTTGCGACACAATGACGAATAATCATCACAATACTATGCCCTAGCGAAACATAATTAATTGCATTTATTAAGCGCAATTTTATCAATTTTATTATATTTTTATGGATTTGCAAACATTTTATCAATTTGGTGACATTTTAAAAATTCGCTAAATGTGTTACTAAGTAGGATGGATAGACTGGCCGACAAATGCTACCTAAACATCATTTCAGTACTCTCTTCTAAGAAAACAAATTTAATTTAATTGATTTACGTCGTTTTTATCAATTTATCGACATTTCCGTCAATTTGGCAACGTTTACGAAAGGTTGCCAAGTTAGCGGCATTCCTCGAAATTCATAGCTCTGAATTTGCAGATCTGAAGAATAAAACATCCGATCCCGTTTGCATATACTAAATGAAATCACTAAAATTGCATTAGAAAATATACCCGTTCTACTATTTTTCTGTTTTAACAATCGGCTAAATAAATTTATTGGCTAAACGCAATATATGAGTTTATTAGCTAAACACAATATATAAGCTTGAAAACTCTTTGCCAAAATAAAGGAAAGTGATGTACACAGACGGTAATTAATAGAATTAAATGAAAAATCAAATCGTTCATTTACAAAATATATTTTTACATCTATTTATTTATTATTCAAATAGAAAACATAATAACAAATATTAAGAAACACATTTAATTTAATTGCGTTGCTGAGCAACATAATATAAGAAATAATCTTCCTCATAAACTGCGAAATTAAATAACCATTTTGATCTCTTCCCCATAAAATTCAAAAATAATAACCAATTTGATTTCTTTATACTTTTCATTGCTTAGTAAATGCTTGTGAAGCATAAACCATGGAGTTAGATTTTCCATTTAAATTCATGTTTCAAACAATTCATGCTTTCAGATAGTGACTAATTAATGCAAAAATCCTGCACTAAGCTCAGAAATGAAGTTTTAATTCACGGTGACGTTTTAAACAAACGATTTTCATCCTTTCGTTTGGATAAACTACGGAGTTAGAAAGTAGAACTCCTATGATAAAGTTCCGTTTTTCATTAATATCTCAACAACTCCTGGTATTAGAAACTGGAAACTTGAGCAAAATTGATGGGGGACTATTTCAAGGCTACTCACAAAATTTCATTAAATTCGATTTAGCCGTTCTCTCGTGATGATGAGACAAACGAAATATTCGTTTTTCACTAATATCTCGAGAACCACTGGTTCTGAAATCTCCAAACATGGACTAAATTTTAAGTGGGGCTATTTCTGGGCTACCCACAAAATTTCATCAAATTCGTTTCAGCCGTTCTCCCGTGATGACGGGACAAACAGACAGACAGACAGACAGACAGACAGACAGATTTTCAATTTTATTTATATAGATTTTCCGATTTTAATAATGAAGATATGTATATAAAATAAATTTCATTTCCATCATATTTTTGACTGGATAATATCAAATATCTTCCCATATAATTTTAGCACTTTTATTTTGGCACATATTGGAATCAATTACTGCCTTCTGGTTTTAAGATTACGGATTTATTGATATTTTCAATTTATACATGTAATCTACTAATACAGTTTATATCTTCTAACATTAGCGTATATAAGTAGTACGGGTTCCATACAATTTTAATGCTCTTATTTTGCATATATTGATTCAATTCCATATTTTTTATAAATTTGCTTACAAAAGAGGCCAGGGTGTTTTATTTTTCAGATCTGCCCGTGAAGATACATTTGAATAGCGAGAACAGACATTCCTTAACTTCTTTACTTCTTTTTAGGAGCATTATGTTAAATATTTTAGCAGAATATTTTGATTAAAAATGCCATTTAGTATACTATAGGAATTTGCACATGATTGTGAATTTTAAGTTTCTTTATATTATATACTCCGTACGAAGAACGGTTATGCTGCTAGTCTTCTATATAAATAAAATTGAAAATCTGTCTGTCTGTCTGTCTGTCTGTCTGTCTGTCTGTTTGTCTGTTTGTCCCATCATCACGAGAGACCGGCTGAACCAAATTTGATGAAATTTTGTGGGTAGCCTAGAAATAGCCCCATTTAAAATTCAGTCTGTTTTTTGAGTTTCTACGATCAGTGGTTCTCGAGATATTAGTAAAAAACGAAATTTTCGTTTGTCTCATCATCACGGGAAAACGGCTACACCGAATTTAATGAAATTTTCTGAATATCCTTGAAATAGCTCCCCATAAATTTAGTCCAAGTTTCGAGTTTCTAAGACCTGGAGTTATGGAGATATTAATGAAAAATGGAACTTTTCCCTAGGAGTTCCAGTCTCCAACTCTTGGTTTATCCAAACGGAAAGGATGAAAATCGTTTGTTTAAAGCGTCGAAATGAAATAAAACTTTATTTCCGAGATTGGTGCAGGATTTTTACATTAATTAGTCACTATCGGAAAACATGAATTGTTTGAAACATGAATTTCAATGAAAAGTCTACCTCCATGGTTTATCTTTCACAAGCTTTTACTCAACGATGAAAAGCATAAAGAAATCAAAATGGCTATTTAATTTGGCATTTTATGAGGAATATTCTGTCTTATATCATGTTGCTCGGTAATGGAATGAAATTAAGTGTGTTGTTAATATTTATTATTATTTTTTCTATTTGAATAATAAATAAATGGATGTAAAAATATATTTTTTAAATGAACGGTTTGATTGTTCTTGTAATTTTATAAATTGCGGACTGAGTACTTCACTTTCATTACTTTCCTTATATACATAATGCATAAGGAAAGTATTGTGACGGGGTCGAAAATTCGAGTTCGAGTTTTCGACGGGAGAGCACGTTTCAAGCATGCCTGATCACGAATCAAACATTTTTGAAGTGATGTCTGTGTGTGTGTGTGTGTGTGTGTCAGTGAGACTGTGGAGACGATAACTGACGAACGAAAGGACCGATTTGAACCAAATTTAGTTCAAAATTCACAATCCGTAAACACTGGAAGCCTATTGTTTTAATATGCAATCGAATGTTCAGAACCCCCCTAAATTTTCAAATGAAATTTTGAAAAAATCGTCAAAAAATAAAAACCGCTAATAAAGTTACGCAAATAGACATTTCTTATATAATTTTTCATTAGAAAACGATTGACATAAATTTAAGAACGCTAACATGAACCATTCTTGAGATATCGCACATTTTTGAAAAAAATTACCAAAAAATCATATAGAATAAAAAAAAAATAATTTCCTATTGAGAAACATGTTCACTTTTCATATGTAATACCATGCGATAAATTGGGTGACACCATTCTCGTAGATCTAGCTCGTTCCATTCATGAAAAAAGATACTTTGAGTAATACTTTTGTATTTGATCGCCAATAGTCATTTATCTGCTGTAAGAATAACTTATTTCTTCGTCCATAACGCTTGGCGAGATTTTGGCGACGATTTTGGCGGAATGTCGCCAACTTGGCGACTTTTTGAAATGTTGCCAAATTAACGAAAATCTCGCCAAATGGAAAAAAATGATGCTAAATCAATGAAAATGACGTCTAATTGTCGGAAATTCAATATCATGGAATGAATATTAGTTTCTACTATAAGAAAAACCTATTTTTTACAGTAAAAGTAGTAAATTCATTACATAATATAAGGAAAGTCACGTGTTGCCCACATCAAATTTTTTATTTTAGCAAAGAGGTTTCAAGCTCATATATTGTGTTTGGCTAATAAACTCATATATTGTGTTTACCCAATAAATTCATTTAGCCGATTGTTGAAGCAGAAAGAGAGTAGAACGGGTGTATCTTATAATACAATTTTAGTGTTTTCATTTAGTATATACAAACGCGATCAGGATATTTTATTTTTCAGATCTGCAAATTCAGAGCCACGAATTTAGCAGAATATCTCTAAATAACTTGATAACTTTTCTTAAACTTTACCAAATGAGCGGAAATGTCTCCAAATTTATAAAAATGATGCAAATCAATGATTTGTTTTTTAGAATAGAGTACTGAAATGATGTTTCGGTAGCATTTGCCGGTCAATCCATCCATCCTACTTAGTAACACATTTAACGAATTTTTTTAATATCACGAAACTGATAAAAATATTTGTCAATCCATAAAAATATCATGGAATTGATAAAATCGCGCTTAATATATGAAATTAATTGTGTTTTGTTAGGGGATAGTATTTTTATGATGTTTCGTCAATTTGTTGCAAAATGGGACTATCAGTTCTACAGTCCCACTTGGCGATAAATTTGGCGATTTTTTAAGTTATCGCTAAATTGACGAAAATGTCGCAAACCTTCCATGGAGATCGCATTATTCAGACGATATGATTTCCATCAATTTATTTGAAGCAAATGATATCATGTCGCTTAGCAACGGATCCAATGTGTTATGCGGCATACAATTTTATATTAAATCTTTTCCGATTTGAATAACAAAGATATGTATATAAAATAAATTTAATTGACATTGCATTTTTGACTGGATAATATCAATTACGGTCTTCAGGTTTAAACATTATTATTATTTTTTGTTGGGACTGTTGATTCAGGGATTATTGATATTTTCAAGTTATTATGCCATTGTTTTATTATGACGAAAATTGTTGAAACTCATATATAGTACGTTGTACGAGTAATCTTCTACAAATGCATGGATATATCTTTTAATCTACGAGAATATAAGTAGTACAGGTATATTGACATATATTTTGATATATATTGGCGTATATTGGTATTAATTACGACCTTCTTGTATAAAAATTACGGGGATTATTAATATTTTTAATTTATTACGTCATCTCTTTTATTTTGGCAAATACTTTTGAGACTCATATTGTAATACGGGTAATCTTCTACTAACACACTGGCATATTTTCTAATCTGCGACAATATAAGTAGTACGGGGTTGCAGATATTGATTCAATTCCCTTTTTTCTTTGTAAATTTGCTTGGAAAAGGGGCCAGGCTGTTTTATTCTTCAGATCTGCCCGTGAAGATAATTCTGCATAGTGAGAGCAGATATTCTTAAACTTCACTTTAGGAGCAATAAATTTAATATTTTAACAGAATTTGCACATTATTGCGAATTATAAGTTTCTTTATATTATATACTCCGTACGAAGAACGGGTATGCTGCTCGTAAAGTCTAAATTAATGTTCACAACTTTAACACAATTGTGCTACATATTCTTACTTCCAAGATGCATTCGATCATCTCAGATAATCTCCTTCTTTCAAATATATTTTTCTCTTTTAAATTAGACCTTTCAAAATTTCATCTTAAAATATATTTTTGGCGACTATAATACAAGTTTCAATTTTAAAAAGCACGAGATTAGAAAGCGTTATAAATTGTTTCAGTTAGTATATAATGAAATGACTGGTGAAAACTCTTAAATAGATTATACTGAAATACATCAAATATATTTTTGATAACAGGAATTTACCGTTTAGTAGTTTTTAAAACATACATTTGCAAATAATGGAAGGACATAATTATTTTTTAAAAAAAGGAACATGAAAAACTAGAACTAAATAAACATTTTTGTAATTTCTATTGGTAGGACTCAAATTATTGCATAATTTAGATTTTGATGGCATTATTGTTGCTTTCCATCGAAACAGAAATTTTAATGGATTATGTCAAGGATGCCTGATAACATTGTCGACATTTTAGAAATAAAGCTGTATCATAATATATGCCACTGTGAACTTATTTTTATGGAAATCTCTATAATTAACCCCCATTCTGAGAATTTCATAAAAAGTGAAAGAAGTTTAAATAAGAACTTGTTTAGCAGCTGCAATCCAATAATTAGTAGGAGATGAAACCCCTCCAGGGGAAACTTTAAATATTCTGTGATAGCACGGTTTAGTATATCGAAAAATATCGAAATAGTCATCCAATATTTCAAAATACATGTTTAAACAGTTAATGTTTAAATATTTATGTAGCAGTGTGTCCAGTTTCACATTGCAAAATGTATCCCGGAGGATGTTTTTCTAAGAAGATATTTTTGATAGAAAGTGATAGGATGTTTTAGAAGCTTTGCATATAATCATTAACAGATGACAAATCTCAAACAGATCTAAAAGTCATTTTATTATACAAACATCCTACAGACGTAATTGTAAATATAGCCATAGCGCTTTCGAACATCTTCCATGTCCATCCTCAGTGGCAATACAATTAGAAATAGATGCCAACGTGCGTAAATACAATTCAATACTGTTAAGTAAAATTTGCATATCATGAAATTGTCAGTCGCATAAAATAATGGATTATACATCAGATTTAAATTATAAGTTAAACAAAGTTAAAAGATAAATACTTCAAAAAACAGTTTAAAAAATATAATAAGTATTTCAGAAAATAATTATAAATCAATGTAACTATGCAAAGGTTTAACATGCAGGGAATCGAGAACGTGTCGCCAGGCATAACTTAATACCTGAACAAGGTCAAAATTACAAATAGAAAAACGATGTGCGCAAATAAAAAGGGATTCATATAGTAAGATAGAACGGGGGCTATTACAGCTAATTAAAAGAAAATATTTTTCAAAAAGGGGGCGAAAATTATCTTTATTCGCGAATTGGACAAAGGGCAGTCATTAATTTACCATTTTTATGTCCCTTGCATGTTCGGACAAACGGACTTTGCATATAATTAAAGGCCCGTGCAGGTATAAATAGAGCAGAACGGTAGTCACCAGGGAATCAAAAAGTTTAAAACGAACTCTCGTGGAATTCATTCTACCATTTGAAAGGATAGGCCAGACTTTATTAACTATGGTTGTCACTTTATTTAGAAATTAATCGCTGATCTCTATAAATTTCACATTTCTGGCAAACGGAGTTGCCAGATAGGCGTCACTCTCCATAGCTTCTAAAGTCGCGCCATTCCAGGATTATTTACATAAGATACATGTGCTTCCTTTGCTGCCAATCTAAATAAGACTAAATTAACAATTTTCGTCTTAATTAGATTGCAGTGAGTTTCAGATCGGTGAAATTATCGGACATAAAATTAATTAAGCTCTAAAGCCCAATATGCGTGTAGGAAGCCCTACTATACCATTAACATTTTTAATAATGTGAAGATAATATTGTGCATTTTTAATAATCTATAGAGGAGTTTATATAAATGCCGAAAAAAAAACGGGATAAAAACATTGACCTCTTTCACGTTCTCTTTGTTTTCTCTATATTTTCAGGAATGGGTGGAATTTCTCCTCTTTTTGTCAACGGGAACCTAACGGAAACGTCCATTGTTATGCCCCCTTATAAATTCAGTTTTGAAACAATTTATATTTAAATATGGAAAAAATCGTGATTTGAATTTTGAATTAAATATATGTATTTCTCCATTAATATCCCGCAAACAGTTAGCATTTACAGGCAAAATTCAAGGAGAAATCTTCTAAATAATTTTTCCCATTGGTTAACATAGAGACAGCTGGTGGAACTAAATAAGATGACCTTATTCACGATTATAGTAAGCATATAATGAATATAGTAGTACATTAGTACCAGATTGTATATATTGTATAGTGAACTGTATAATATAATGTAATATAAAATGTATGTTATAATATAATGTAATATAACAGTAACATATAGTGTGATTAACGACCTTAGAATATACACCAAGATTGCATCTGGGGAGCTTCTTTGGGAATCAATCTATATAAATAAAAATGAAAATCTGTCTGTCTGTCTGTCTGTCTGTCTGTCTGTCTGTCTGTCTGTCTGTTTGTCACACCATCACGGGAGAACGGCTGAACCGAATTTGATGAAATTTTGTGGGTAGCCCAGACATAGCCCCACTTAAAATTATATCCGTGTTTTGAGTTTCTACGACCAGTGGTTCTCGAGATATTAGTAAAAAACGAAATTTTCGTTTGTCTCATCGTCACGGAAAAACGGCTGAACCGAATTTAATGAAATTTGGTGAATAGCCTTGAAATATCCCCCCATAAATTTTGTCCAAGTTTCGAGTTTCTAAGACCTGGGGTTGTCGAGATATTAATGAAAAACGGAACTTTTTCCTAGGAGTTCTACTCCCTAACTCCGTGGTTTATCCAAACGAAAAGCTTGAAAATCGTTTGAAAGTGAATTAAAATTTAATCTCTGAGTTTGATGGGAGATTTTTTGCGTTAATTAGTCACTTTCTGAAAACATGAATTGTTTGAAACATGATTTAAAGGGGAAATCTATCTCCATGGTTCATGGTTTATTTAAAACAAGCTTTTACGGAACAATGAGAAGTATAGAGAAATCAAAATCGTTATTTAATTTCGCAGTTTATGTTATAAGACATGACATATTTAACATGTTATAAGATTCTATCTTATATCATGTTACTCAGAAACGCAATTAAATTAAATCTGCCTGTTAATTTTAATAATTATTTTTTCGATTTGAATAATAAATAAATGGATATAAAAATATATTTTAGAAAAGAACGATTTGATTTTTCTTATAGCATTTTTGACTGGATAATATCAATTACGGTCTTCAGGTTTAAAAATTATTATTATTTATATTTTCGGGGATTATTGATTCAAGGATTATTGATATTTTCAAGTTATTATGCAATTATTTTATTATGACAAAAATTGTTTAAACTCATATATTGTATGTTGTACGAATCTTCTACAAATACACGTGTATATCTTTTAATCTACGAGAATATAAGTAGTACAGGTATATTGACATATGTTTTGATATATATTGGCATATATTGGAATCAATTACGACCTTCTGGTATAAAGAGTACGGATATTATTGATGTTTTCAATTTATTACGTCATCTCTTTTATTTTGGCAAATATTTTTGAGACGCATATTGTAATACGGGTACTCTTCTACTAACACATTGGCATATTTTCTGATCTGCGACAATATAATTAGTACGGGGTTGCATATATTCATTCAATTCCTATTTTTTCTTCTGTAAATTTGCTTACAAAAGGGGGCAGGATGTTTTATTCTTCAGATCTGATCGTGAAGATAATTTTGCATAGTGAGAACATATATTCTTAAACTTCTCTTTAGGAGCAATAAATTTAATATTTTAACAGAATTTGCACATGATTGCGAACTTTAAGTTTCTTTAAATTATACACTCCGTACGAATAACGGGTGTGCTGTTAGTGGTTAATAAATTTTAACATTTTAGGAGGATATATCATGTTGCTCGGCATCACAATTAAATTAAATGTGTTTGTTAATGTTTTTATTATTTTTTTTCGATTTAAATAATAAATAAATGGATAAATGGATATAAAAGTATATCTTATGAATGGACGGTTTGATTTTTCTTTTAATTATATTAATTGCTGACTGCGTACATCAATTTCATTTATTTTGGCAAAGAGTTTTCAAGCTTATATCGTATTTAGCTACTAAATTCATATATTGTGTTTAGCCAATAAATTCATATAGCCGATTGTTGAAACAGAAAAAGAGTAGAGCAGGTATATCTTCTAATACAATTGTAGTGTTTTCATTTAGTATATTGAAACGGGATAAGAATGTTTCATTCAGATCTGCAAATTCAAAGCTACGAATTTGGAGGGATATCGCTAATTTGACAACTTTTTTTAAACTTTGCCAAATTGACGGAAATGTCGCCAAATTGATATAAACGACACACAAACAGCTGCCATAAACCTTCGGGTTGGTCGGGTGGCTTGGGTCTTCTACATATCAATGAAATTTTTTTTTGTTTTGTTAGAAGAGAGTACTGAAATGATGTTTGGTTAGCATTTATCTGTCAGACCAACCATCCTACATAGTAATACATTTAGCGAATTTTTAAAATGTCACCAAATTGATAAAAATGTTTTCAAATCTATAAAAATATCTTGAAATTGATAAAATTGCGCTACATAAATGATATTAATTGTTTTTTTGTTAGGGGATAGTATTGTGATGATATTTCGTCAATTTGTCGCAAAGTGGAACTGTCAGTTCTACAGTCCCACTTGGCGATAAATTTGGCGATTTTTTAAAATGTCGCTAATTTGACGAAACTGTCGCCAAATGTTCCATAGAAATATAACTATTTAGACGATATTTTTTCTACCAATTTATTTGAAGCAAATGATATCATGTCGCTTAGCAACGGATTTAAATCCAATGTGTTTATGCGGCAGACGATTTTTATTAAATCCTTTCCGATTTGAATAATGAAGATATGTATATAAAATAAATTTCATTGCCATTTCATTTTGGACTGGATAATATCAATTATACTCTTCAATTTTAAACATTATTATTATTGATATTTTCCGGAATTATTGATTCAGTGATTATTGATATTTTTAAGTTATTACGCCATTGTTTTATTGCGGCAAAAATTGCTGACACACGCATATTGTACGTTGTACGAGTAATCTTCTAGGAATGCACGGGTATATCTTCTAACCTACGAGAATATAAGTAGTACAGGTATATTGGCATATATTTTGACATATATTGGCATATATATTGGAATCAAGTACAGTCTTCTGATATGAAGATTACGGGGATTAATTATATATTCAATTTATTACGTCGTCTGTTGTATTTTACCAAAAAACATTTGTGACTCATATTGCAAAACGGGTAATCTTCTACTAATAATCGGACATTATAAGTAGTACGTGTATATCTTCCCATATAATTTTAGCACTTTAATTTTGACATATATTGGAATAAATGACTGTCTTCAGATTTAAAGATTACGGGTTTATTGGTATTTTCAATTTATACATGTAATCTACTAATACAGGTTATATTTTCTAATATTCGCGTGTATAATTAGTACGGGTCCCATACAATTTTAACGCTTTTATTTTGCATATATTGATTCAATTCCATATTTTTTTTTATATTTGCTTACATAAGGGGTCCAAGATGTTTCATTCTTCAGATATGTCCATGAAGATAATTTTATATAGCGAGAACAGGGATTCCTAAACTTATTTTTAGGAGCATTATATTAAATATTTTAACAGAATATTTTGATTAAACATGTCATTTAGTATACTATAAGAATTTGGGCATGATTATGAATTTCAAGTTTCTTTATATTATATACTCCGTACGAAGAACGGGTATGCTGCTAGTAAATAAATATAAAATTTGTTTAAATATTTCATGAATATAATATATAATATATATATATATATATATATATATATATATATATATATATATATATATATATATATATATATATATATATATATATATATATATATATATATATATAATATATATGTATATATATATATATATATATATATATATATATATATATATATATAAAATATATATGTATATATATATATATATATATATATATATATATATATATATATATATATAATGTATATAAAATAACTGCTGTATATAGTACAAAATATTGATAAATAATGTTAAATTATTTTATTCTGTGATTTTAATAGTGAATAATGTAGTTAAGTAGTAACGGATTGTATAAAATAACTATTATGGCGGATATGGTGGATAAAGAGGTTAAAAGTAGTTTTTTAAAGTTATAAATGTAGGTTTACTTGTAGAAAAATGACGATACTGTAATGTAAATTGTGGGATATATTTTGCTGGGGTAGTATTGGATTGCGTTACTCTGTGACCTTTAATATTGAATAATGTAGTTTAATTCGTATTAGATTGTATATATTGAGTTATAAATGATACTGTATGTAATAAGTATATATTGAATAATAAGTATAAATTGAAAATGGTGGATAAACAGGGTAAAAGTAGTTTTTTTAAACGTTATAAAAATAGGTCTACCTGTAGTAAAACGAAAATATTGTAATGCATAAAGTACGATATATTTGTTGGGGTAATATCGGATTGCTTTACTCTATGATATTTATTATTGAATATTGTAGTTTAATCCGTATTAGATTGTATGTATTGAATCGTAAAAAATACTGTATAAAATAAGTGTATATGGAATTGTAAATTGTAATTAAAAAGGTTATTAAAAGTGTGAATATTTGATTTATAATCTATCCCAGTTACCCCACCTAGGAAGTGTCTTAAGGATTAATAACTAATTTTATAAATTTTATTGTATAATTTTATAGAGATTCTAAAAATTTGTATATTTCTAGATATTACAAATTATGCTGTCTAATAGGGTGTTAATTGTGTATTTGTAAATATTTTAATGATGTTATTGAGTTTTGTAAAAATGAAACATGTGTAATAATTATAACTAACATGATTACTTCCCGCATAATGTGCGGAAGGACTTGTTGCCATTGTAAACTCGCTGGCCGGAACTTATTGTTATATAAATAAATTGTTGGGGTTCCGTGGGGTCAGTGCTCATGGACAGAGATCTTTGCATAGGTTTTTACGGCTTGATGTTAAGGATGTGTCGCCACTTTGAGGTTGTTGGATTTGTTCGTTGCGGATGAATTCGCCTTCCCAGCCGGAAAAATAACTGCTACAAGCCTTTATAGGCAAGCCTCCGACTTGGGGCAATCGGGACTCATCACTGAAGACAATTCGTTCCCAATCCGACCAATTCCACGCTAATCGAGTCCGGCACCATTGCATTCACTGTAGACTAGTCAGTGGTAGGCGGCGTAATGGGCGCCGCGAGTATAGATTCCGCCTCCGTCTTCTATTAATGATCCGAGTGGTCACTTCCGTATTTGTCACACATTGAATGGTTAATAACGACGAATATCGTGCTATCACAGTTGTTCTGACAATCCCTCTATCTTCCCGTTCTGTCGTCGCTCTAGTCCGTACGCTGCCCGCTTGCCGCTGAAATCTGCTATTCCGGACCCATTCATGCCCACATTGTCTAATTTCTGCATCTCTCCCATTCAAATGCTGAGCGATTCTTCGGTGTGCCCATCCAGCCTAATGCAGACCGACCGCACGCCCTCTTTCAAACTCCTTTATATGCTCGTAGTGGCCGCGAATTTGCCGGCAAGGCATTGTTATAATCAAGGTCCGTAAACACGATCGAAACCCACTGCGCGTTTTGTTCCTGAAAGCGAGGTTCTCGCCTTATATACACCACCATAGTGCTCACATTCACGGCGCTGTAGTTCCGACTATTCATTCATTGGCTGCGAATTTTTTATTGTTTGCATATTCGGTCGACAGGTATTTGCATGTACAGTTTCATTACTATCGAATTATTTTGCGGAGTGCGTCGATTTTTTTTTTATCTTAGAGTGTATATATAGAAAAATAATTACATTTGTCTGATAGTGGACTGGACTCAAAAGGGAATACAAAAAGTCGGAATATTATTGCTACTGTATATATCACACATTACGTATCACATCCTAATTATTACACGTAAATTGCATTTTCAATTTTCGTCTTAAATGTTTATAAAATGATATAAAATACTTAATAAAATACTTAATAATACATAATAATTTTGTCAAATATATGAATATCTTTCAGTGGTAAAATAAGCCCCTTTCTTAGGGATAAAATGACAAAGCAACCATATCACCCTTGACAACAAGGTATCTGTTAATAAATAGCTGCATCCAATGACCCAGTACAGAAATTCCTAATAAAAGAGGAAAATGAAAATTATCTAGGAAGAAGGCATAAGAACAGTAAATAGATCCAAATACATTTTATTCATGTGAGAAAAAAAAAATTAAAATTGTCTAACATAATAAAAGATGTATGTGTATGTCTATGGTCTGTAGCAGGAAATATAAGTATTAAATGGCTATAAAATTTGATACCCAGGTACTTTATGACGTTGGACGATTAACATCGACTTCATTTTTCTTTAAGTTAGAATTAGTTTTCTTAGTTATTTTGTGTTTCAGCACTATTTTGGGCGAAATTCACACAAATCGATTTCTTAGTAACGGAAATATTATTACAGTTTTTTCTATCTTGAAGCCATCGGAATAACCGAAAAAGGTTCTTTCTAACGATGTTTAAACTGAATCCCTCCGTTGAACAATTCCTTCTTAGGTATTTTTTAAATACAAATTTGCTTTCTTTTTAGGTTACTTAATACTTTTAAACTAAAAAAACTAAGATAAACACAATTCTATAGTTTGCCAAAATGTTGGGTGTATATCTTCGCATTCTAACATTTTTATTTTATTTCATATGTAATATATATTTCGGTCAGTTTTTGAAAGAAACGAACCTGTAAAGTTTTCAATGGTCCGCAATGAAGTTCAGTAAATTTTTCGACCTGACGACTACGCATGTCTACACATCAACAGGATTTAAGCCACGCCTATAGAAGGGAGAATCTTTCCGAAGAATTGTTTATTTTGAGCTTACAACTTTTGTTCAGCGGCGCTCCTTGTGCTTAAAATAAGGATTTCTTATTTTGTAGTGAACTGGGTTGAAACTTATTTGTCGAATTGGAAATTGAGTGGCATTATTTAAGTAGCGGACGCTTATTTAGGACCCGAGCAACTCCGGGAAATTCATTCGAGTATAATATACAGCATAAACTATCGAAACTAGCTAAATTACTAATTTAATCAAATACTTCTAAACAGTAATACCAACTGCAGCAAACATGTCAATTTAGAAGATACTACAAAAATTAAAAAAAAAATGAAAGCATACGGTTTTGATAACCGCTTTATTTATTATTATTTTTTTAGACTGAAGAAGGTGGTTGTATGGTTATATTTAGTCTCTGAAGCTAGTTGAAAATTTTAATCAACTGCGTATGCTGATATTAAATAAATATTTGTATTTCAAATTATGTTACACGCAGTGTGAGTGACACTTTACATTTTTGTAAAATTAGTATTTCTGAATATGTCTTTATTTTTTTTATAATAAAATACAAATTTAATGCGAAGGAATTAATTTAACAAATATTTCGAATTTAAATTATTACGAATTTCTTCAAGCATTTACAGCTGTAATATTTGCATAAATGTCAAAATAGGTGTTAAAAATTAATTGTTGCTGAAGGACTCAAGTGCACGTAAAGAGCACAAAGAAAAAGAGCAAGCAGAATGAAGCAAGATACATATGCTTAAATTTAATTAATATTCTTAGGAGTTTCGTATGTGAATAATCTTTGCGTAATTAAAACTCTTGAAAAGCATTAGTGACAAGTGTTTCTATTTTATTTTTTGTCATAAATACGTATATAAGGAAAGCAAATTTTTCCAGAAAATGTTCTCCTTCGACATTTTAATAGTAAAGCAGGTTTTAAAACTTTCTGAATATTCTCAGAACAACTTCCGTTTGATTGTGTATATGTGTTTGGCAGGATTAGAAATTTTAGAGCAGGATTAGAAATTTCCAGAATATAATATAGCTTAATTATTCATGAATACAAGTTGCTTTCCTATTAATTATTACTTCCCCTATATACATATTATAAAGTATATGAGAAGTATTGTGACGTAGCCAAAAATTCAAAATCGAGTTTTTGACGGAAGAACACGTTACAAGCATTCCTGTACTGAAATATAATGATTTTTAAGTGCTATATGTATGTGCATGGGTATTTCCGTAATTCTATGGATACACTATCTCACTAACGAATAGATAGATAATTTTGTAGGTAATTTGGTAATATCAGTATAATCAATGAATAAAGTCTATTGATTTTAAACGTAATCAAACGTTTGTAAGAACCCCAAATATTCCTAAAAAATCCTAATAATATCAAGAAATTCAATAGTGTTGAATAATTAATCCTTTTATACTTAATTGTTTATTCTTAAACTAATGACACAAACTTCTTAAATCTAACCTAAAACATTCTCGTAATATTGCAAGTTTTTGGAAATGCATATATCTAAAAAAAATCTGATGTGGGCAACACATGACTTTCCTTATATAATGCAATGAATTTATTACTTTTACAGTTAAAAAAAATCTGATGTGGGCAATACATGACTTTCCTTATATAACGTAATGAATTTACTACTTTTACAGTAAAAAAAATAGATTTTTCTTATAGTAGATACTTATATACTTCCCAAGATATCGAATATTCGACAATTAGTCGTCATTTTCATTGATTTAGCGTCATTTTTATCCATTTGGCGAGATTTCCGTTAATTTGACAACATTTCAAAAAGTCGCCAAGTTGGCGACATTCCGCCAAATTCGTCACCAAAATCTCGCAAAGCGTTATGGACGAAGAATTAAGTTATTCTTACAGCAGGTAAATGACTATTGGCGTTCAAATACTAAAGTATTACTCAAAGTATCTTTTTTCATGAATGAAACGAGCTAGATCCACGAGAATGATGTCACCCAATTTATCGCATGGTATTACATATGAAAAGTGAGCATGTTTCTCAATAGGAAATATTTTTTTTTTCCGATTTTTTGATAATTTTTTTGAAAAATGTTCAATATCTGGAGAACGGCTCATGTTAGCGTTTTAAAATTTACGTCAATCGTTTTCTAATGAAAATTACATAAGAAATGCCTATTTGCGTAACTTTATTAGCGGTTTTGATATTTTGACGATTTTTTTCAAAATTTCACTCGAAAATTTAGGGGGTTCTGTACAATCGATTGCGTATAAAAACAATAGGCTTTCAGTGTTTATGGATTGTGATTTTTGTATCAAATTTCGTTCGAATCGGTCCATTCGTTCTTTAGTTATCGTCTCCACAGACTCACTGACACACACATACACACACACACTCATACTTTCACACACACACACACACACACAAACATCACTTCAAAAATGTTTGATTCGTGATCAGGGATACTTGAAACGTGCTCTCCCGTCGAAAACTCGAATTCGAATTTTCGACCCCGTCACAATACTTTCCTTATACATTATGTATATAAGGAAAGTAATTACATAAAAATGAATATTGGTAAGTTTAAACAAATATGCAACAATTGGTGATAAATTTGGTTTCACTGTCTGTAAAAGTTTTTAATACCAGTGCAGAGTAAAATAATATATATTGTAACACGCACATGCTATCACTGTTTAACCTGATTAGCATAATAACCTTGATTAGCATAAAGTGTGTTTTTCATTTTTACTTTCCTTATATATATAATGTATAAGGAAAGTATTGTGACGGGGTCGAAAATTCGAATTCGAGTTTTCGACGGGAGAGCACGTTTCAAGCATCCCTGTTCACGAATCAAACATTTTTGAAGTGATACCTGTGTGCGTATGTGTGTGTGCGTATGTGTATATGTGTGTGAAAGTATATATGTGTGTGTGAATGTATGTGTGTGTGTGAAAGTATGTGTGTGTGTGTGTGTCAGTGAGTCTGTGGAAACGATAACTAACGAACGAATGGACCGATTCGAACGAAATTTGGTACAAAAATCACAATCCATAAACACTGAAAGCCTATTGTTTTTATACGCAATCGATTGTACAGAACCCCCCTAAATTTTCGAGTGAAATTTTGAAATTAATCGTCAAAATATCAAAACCGCTTATAAAGTTTTTTAAAAGACATTTAAAAGACATTTCTTATGTAATTTTCATTAGAAAACGATTGACGTAAATTTTAGAACGCTAACATGAGCCGTTCTCCAGATATTGCACATTTTTCAAAAAAATTATCAAAAAGTCATATAAAATAAAAAAACATATTTCCTATTGAGAAACATGCTCACTTTTCATATGTAATACCATGTGATAAACTGGGTGACATCATTCTCGTGGAACTACAGGTAGCTCGTTCCATTCAGGAAAAAATATACTTTGAGTAATACTTTTATATTTGAACGCCAGTATTCATTTATCTGCTGTAACAATAACTTATTTCTCCGACCATAACGCTTGGAGAAATTTTGGTGACGAATTTGGCGGAATTTCGCCAACTTCGCGACATTTTTAATTGTTGCCAAATTAACAAAAATATCGCCAAATGGATAAAAATGACGCTAAAGCAATGAAAATTACGACTAATTGAAGAAAATTCAATATCTTGGAAAGAATATAAGTATCTACTGTAAGAATAACATTTTTTTACCTATAAAAGTAGTAAATCATTGCATTATATAAGAAAAAGTCAGGCGTTGTCCACATCAGATTTTTTGATATCATGTAGAAGTAAAATAATTCAAATTCCTTATTTATCATTCGAACTCATATTATCAATATTGTGATTCCTATTAAAAAATTCTTGATTTCCGACAGGAATTTATATTGCAGTATTTTATCGATACATGCATGTGTATCGTTAGTTTATCCCTTTGGATAAAAAGAAAAATTAAACGCAGTCGCAGTTCAATATTACATGAATATCCATCGCCTGTTCTTCAAAGGAAAAATCCTTACATCCCAGTTGAAATTCAAAACATGTTTCGATCTTTACTATAGCTACAAAGCTGCATTGTATGCTCAAGCATCGCTTTGAAATTTTTAATATTCATATTCATTTCATATCGCTCTGAAAATATCTAAATGCGAAGAAGTACGCTGAAAATAAAAAACGAATTCGTTTGAATATGTTTCCTGCGTAGGAAAAATAAATATGTGTGAGGTGTTTCTCTGCAGAGACATTTGAAATAATACATATTTAAAAAGATTTTTATTTTAATATTCTTAATAACGAAGAAATAAATGCAATATATTTTCACACAGGTTGCGAAGATAGTATTATATGCAAATATTTATAAACAGCATTATTACTATAAGTATTATAAGTGAAGATAGTATTATATACAAAAATTTTTGTATGGGGAAATTCATAAATCTACCAGTATATGAAAAGTATATATTGAAAATATTTTTAAATTTATTCTAAAACCAATAAAATGGTTTTGGAAATTACGTTGTAAACAAAGGCATTTTTCTCTCTTATTTTGCGTCTTATTTTGATGCAGTTTGCTTTAAATTAGTCCTAAAAATGCAATATACATTTTTCATTAAATTTGAAATATATTTTTTTGAGGTTTAAAATTTCTACAATCCTTTACTTAAAAAAATATGAAGTGGACAGCACATGACTTTCCTTATATAATGCAATGAATTTACTACTTTTACAGTAAAAAACTCGGATGTGGGCAGCACATGATATTCCTTATGTAATGCAATAAATTTACTACTTTTACACTAAAAAAAATATTATTTTTATAGTAGATATTTATATCCCTTCCAAGATATTGAATTTTCGTCAATGAGTGGTCATTTTCATTCATTTAAAGACATTTTTATCCATTTGGCGAACTTTTCGTTAATTTAGCAACATATAAAGAGGTCGCCAAATTGGCGACATTCCACCAAATTCGTCGCCAAAATCTCGCCAAGGGTTATGGACGAAGAAGTAAGCTATTCTTACAACAGATAAATGATTATTGGCGTTCAAATACAAAAGTATGACTCAAAGTATATTTTTTCATGAATGGAAGGAGCTAGATCCACGAGAATAATGTCACCAAATTTATCGAATAGTATTACATATGAAAAGTGAACATGTTTCACAATAGGAAATATTTTTTTTAATTTTATATGACTTCTAGATAATGTTTTTGAAAATGTGCAATATCTCGAGAACGGTTCATGTTAGCGTTTTAAAATTTATGTCAATCGTTTTCTAATGAAAAATTACATAAGAAATGTCTATTTGCTTAACTTTATTAGATGTTTTGATTTTTTGACGATTTTTTCAAAATTCCACTCGAAAATTTAGGGGGTTCTGAACATTCGATTGCGTATAAAACCAATAAGCTTCCAGTGTTTGCGGATTGTAATTTTTGTACCAAATTTCGTACAAATCGGTCCATTCGTTCGTTAGTTATCGTATCCACAGGCTCACTGACACACGCACACAACACACACACACATATTTTCACACAAACGCACACATACTTTCACACACACACACATACTTTCACACACACACACACACACACACACACACACACACACACACACACAAACACACACAGACATCACTTCAAAAATGTTCGATTCGAGATCAGGAATACTTTAAACGTGCTCGAATTCGAATTCAAACTCGAATTCGAATTTGCGACCCCGTCACAATACTTTCCTTATACATTATTGTATATAAGTAAAGTAAAAAAATGTTATTCTTATAGTAGATACTTATATTCTTTCCAAGATATTAAATACTCGTTAACTAGTCGTCATTCTCATTGATTTAATTTCATTTTTATCAATTTGGCGAGATTTTGTTAATTTGGCAATATTTAAAAAAGTCGTCAAATTAGCGATATTTCACTAAATTCGTTGCTGCTAAAATCTCGCCAAACGTTGTGAACGGAGAAATAAGTTATCTTTATAGCAGATAAATGACTATTAGCGTTCAAAACAAAGGTATTACTCAAATTAAATTTTCTCATGAATGGAACCCTCAAAATTCACGAAAATGATGTCACCAAATTTAACGCATAATATTACATATTAAAAGTGAATATGTTTCTCAACAATTAATATCCCTTTTTAATTTATGGGATTTTTTTATAAATTTATTTGAAAAATTTACAATATCTCGAGAACGGTTCATACTAGCGTTCTAAATTTTATGTCAATCGTTTTCTAAGGAAACTTTAAATAGGAAATATATATTTGCGTTACTTTATTAAAGGTTTAAATTTTTTAATGATTTTTTAAAAATTTCGCTCGAAAATTTAAGGAGTCCTGAACATTCTATTGTGTTTTAAAACAATAGGTTTCCAGTAATTCCACGGATTGTAATTTTTGTACCAAATTTCGTTCGAATCGGTCCATTCGTTCGTCAGTTATCGTCTCCACAGACTCACTAACACACACAAACCCAAACACACACACACACACACACAGACATCAGTTCAAAAGTGTTTGATTCGTGATCAGGGATGCTTGAAACGTGCTCTCCCGTCGAAAACTCGAATTCGAATTTTCGAACCCGTCACAATACTTTCCTTATACACTATACTATGTATATAAGGAAAGAAATATGTGTTTTTATATGAATCTTAACTATACCTGATTTGAAATATAAATTTATTTTTATACTTTAAACAAAACCCCAAGGGAATAATATAGGTGTACGAAAAGTTCTGAGTTATTGATTGTGTAAAGACTTATAAATCATTTCTATGCTTGTCAAAATACCAAATATTATTTTCCAAAATACTGCAAATATACGCAATTTTCCGAAGTGTTAATTTTACAATTATCAAAAAATATCAATATTTTTCAAACTTAGAAAATGAAAATATGACAAAACTATTGTAAGAGTTATAACAATTAAAGTTAAATTTTCCGTATTAGGAATATATAAGAAAAAATCTGATGTGGGCAGCACAAGACTTTCCTTATATAGTGCAATGCATTTACTACTTTTACTGTAAAAAAATACATTATTTTTTACTGTAAAAGAACTCTTACTCTTATACATTTACTCTAAAAGATATTTATATTCTTTTCAAGATATTGAATTTTCGTCAATGAGTCGTCATTTTCATTGATTTAGCGTCATTTTCATCCGTTTGGCGAGTTTTTCGTTAATTTAGCAACATTTAAAAAAGTCGCCAAGTTGGCGACATTCCACCAAATTCGTTGCCAAAATCTCGCCAAGAATTATGGACGTAGAGATAAGTTATTCTTACAGCAGATAAATGACTATTGGAGCTCAAATACAAAATTATGACTCAAAGTACCTTTTCTCATGAATGGAACTAGCTAGATCCACGAGAATGATGTTACCAAATTTATCGCATGGTATTACAAATGAAATGTGAATATGTTTCTCAACAGGGAATATTTATTTTTATTTTATATGAATTTTGATAATTTTTTTGAAAAATGTACAATATCCAGAGAACGGTCTATTTAGAATGGTTGTTCTAAAATTTATGTTAATCGTTTTCTAATGAAAAATTGCATAAGAAATGTCTATTTTCGTAACTTTATTAGAGGTTTTGATTTTTTGACGATTTTTTCAAAATTTCTTTCGAAAATTTAGGGAGAGTTCTGAACATTCGATTGCGTATAAAAACAATAGGTTTCCAGTGTTTACGGATTGTAATTTTTGTACCAAATTTGCTTTCGAATCGGCCCATTCGTTCGTCAGTTATCGTATTCACAGGCTCACTGACACACACACACACACATACACACCACACACACATACACACACACATACACACACACACACACACATACACACACACACACACGCACACACACACACACACACACACACACACACACACACACACACACATACACACACACACACACACACACACAAACATCATTTCAAAAATGTTCGATTCGTGATCAGGGATGCTTGAAACGTGCTCTCTCGTCGAAAACTCGAATTTCAATTTTCGATCCCCGTCACAATACTTTCCTTATACATTATGTATATAAGGAAAGCAAAAATGTTATTCTTATAGTAGATACTTATATTCTTTCCAAGATATTAAATTTTCTTCAATTAGTCGTCATTTTCATTGATTTAGCGTCATTTTAATCAATTTGGCGAGATTTTTATTAATTTGGCAACAATTAAAAATGTCGCCAAGTTGACGACATTCCGCTAAATTCGTCGCTAAAATCTCCCCAAACGTTATGGACAGAGTAATGAGTTATACTTACAGCAGATAAATGATTATTGGCATTCAAATACAAAAGTATTACACAAAGTATCTTTTTTCATCAATGGAACGAGATAGATCCACGAGAATGATGTCACCAAATTTAGCGCATGGTATTACATATGAAAAGTGAACATGTTTCTCTATAGGAAATATTTTTTTTTTATTTTATATAACTTTTTGCTATTTTTTTTGAAAAATTTGCCATATCTTGAGAACGATTCATGTTAGCGTTCTAAAATTTATGTCAATCGTTTTCCATTGAAAAATTACATAAGAAATGTCAATTTGCATAACTTCATTAGCAGTTTTGATTTTTTGACGTTTTTTTCAAAATTTGACTCGAAAATTTAGGGGGTTCTGAACATTCGCTTGCATATAAAAACAATAGTGCTCACGGATTGTAATTTTTATACCAGATTTTGTTCGAATCGGTCCATTCGTTCGTCAGTTATCGTCTCCACAGACTCATTGACACACACACACACAAACACACACACATATTTTCACACACACACAGACATCACTTCAAAAATGTTTGATTCGTGATCAGGGATGCTTGAAACGTGCTCTCCCGTCGAAAACTCGAATTCGAATTTTCGACCCGTCACAATACTTTCCTTATAAATTATGTATATAAGGAAAGTAAAAATGATACCATTCTGCTTTCCTAGAGATTAAATACATGTTAAACTAATAAATAAGCATACACCTAATACAATTTTTTAATATTTAAAAAAATATATATATATAGTGAAAAATAGTTTTGTCTGATTTAAAATGGGAAATATGAGAATATATATTTATGATTTTTCAAAAACACTTTTTAGTAAACTATTTTACAATTTTTTTGTTTAGTGCATAAACGCACTATCTACCTTGAATTTAATAATAAAATGTTTCTGGTGGTTTTAGTTAGAAAATAATTTTTGATACAGTGGAATATACAAAATGGCCATGAAATAATGTGAGGTATTCAGAGCCCTCTAGCGAGTAATGTATTGGACTAAACGTAACAAAATTCGGTGGACGCACAAAGTGGAACATGAGGTTCCGATTTCTAAAAAAAAAATTGTTTCAAAACTCGGCTCCAGGGGGAAATTTTTCGCTGCAAAAGTGTAGTATCGTGAATAATGAATGAGTAAATGCCAATTGAGGCAGTACACATCAATTTTGTTAACAATGCATGGCAACTTTTACTGTTAATTACAAATGAGGTTCAACATGCCCACCATTCTGATGTTCCAAGAGCTAACTGCATGCGTTGCACGACATTTGCCACCGGTAGTTTTAAATCGTTCAATCATGTTTCTTAAGTTTGTAAAGCTCATCGGTCCTCGTCGTAACTTCTGCAACCGCCGAAATTCAAGAAGAGCAGTATTGGGATTCTCGTTCCGCTAATAATACAGCTTGACTAATAAAGCGCGGTGATGTAAGGCAAGAGCCATCGAAAGGTACCAAGTAGATCGCCTCCGAATGATGACAATTCTCTTAGCCATTCCTTTTATCCACATGATCGCTACACGGAACGAGATGATGCAAATTAGTGCATTTTACTCGGTAAACAGCGCCAAAATTTCCCCTAGAGGCGACTAATGGAACTAATATATTTTTCAGAAATCGAAACCGCATGTTCCACTGTGTACGCCCACCGAATTTTGTTACTCTTCGTCCAATACATTACTCGCTAGGGGCCTATGAACACCTCACGTTATTTTATGACTACCCTGTATATTACTTATTGTTTTGGCTGTAACGATCGTCGAAATCATAAATTCAAAGAACACCAAAGACATGTATTAATAAAACAATTAATATTTTAATATTAACAACATGTAAAATGTTTAAATATACAAAATTAAGTTTAAAAATATGACAAACTTGTTCCTTCATTCAAAATTAAAGTTATAGCAAAATGGATGTCATTTTTATACTCAAAAACTACTATATTGCTTTCAATTCACATAAATATATGAAATTCTTCAACTTTAATAATTTAAAATCTTGATTCTTATAAGTAATTTGTAAAAAACCATGATGCCCCAACTGGGATCAAACAACGGTTCTTGTTCTGCCCAGCCGACGCTCTACTGTTGAGCTACTTTGACGGAATTGCAAGTTCTTCCTGTCAAAGCGGACTCTGCGATCTCCACCCTCTAATGTCAGATTGACGTGCAAGTAAAAATCTGACTATCCACCTCCTGATACTGTAACCTCCAGGTGAGCTTCTTGAGTAGTCATAGTCTTCCCGCTTTGAAATCGGTGCTTAATACGCCAGAGTCCGCAGAATCCGTGCAAGTCATTCTACGGTCACTTTCAGACCTACGGCATCTTAGCACTAACCTACAGACTTAATTTGTTAGGACGCCATTGCAAAGAACATTTGGACCCTAACTGAGAATCGAACCACTAATCCTTGCACTGGCAAGCTGACGCTTACAGGACAGAATTGCAAGCTTTTATCGTCGCAATGAACTTTGCAAATTATACAGAAATAATTATTTTACATATATTTTGCTTCATTTTGTGATGAAATTGCACCAAAGGTGCATTTACATGTTTGATTTGTCTGGCAGTCAAAAGCTCTGCGTATCATTTTTGCAGATTGCCATCATCTCTTCAGATTTCGTATCATCTTTGCTGATGTGACTCTGCGTATCCGCACTGTCATCGATAAACAGCACTAAACTAAAAAAAAGTCGCTATAACTACATTATATAACTACACAGCTGAGTTACAGGCTATTCGCAAAAATCAGTCTAATAGAACAAAACATTTATAATAATATAATAGAACATATTTAATAAGAGATCTCCAATATTTCGAGATCGGATAATCATAAAAAACATTTAATCCATGATATCCATTTATTTTTTATCAAAAGTACATAAAGTATATTCACTAATTTGATAATAGTGTACCTAAATAATTCGACGTTCCAGTTTTATATTTCATTTCAGATTACAAACGTATAATATTTCGAGAGTGGAGTCATCATTT
Source organism: Amaurobius ferox (assembly GCA_951213105.1). Lineage (NCBI taxonomy): Eukaryota > Metazoa > Arthropoda > Arachnida > Araneae > Amaurobiidae > Amaurobius > Amaurobius ferox. Next base: position 159,361,701 of record OX578140.1, on the reverse strand, counting down.
AAAAAAAAGTGTATTAATATTTTTTAAATTGTGTGTGACATTTTACCATATTATACAATTTTTTCATATTTTTCTATCTGCATGGCATGTATCAGAAATAAAAAATTAAATGCTTGTCCTTATTGATGTCTTCACTGCCAGAGGAAATTGAATTAATGTAATCATTCGAAAACGACCCATTCGAAGATTCTTATTCGACGGTTGAATAAACAAATGTTAATTTCTTTAATCTGAATACGCATGCAATGCTAATTCAGATTAAATATTCATAAAGAAATGATTATCGAGAATTACAGAATGCGGTTTGAGATCATAAAATATACAAATATAGGACTCATGCGATTTAATTATGCAAATGATTCATGAAAATTTTATGTTCCATCTTCAGAATATTCACAAATGCAATTTCCTTGCTAAATTATCTTTATATATATATATATATATATATATATATATATATATATATATATATATATATATATATATATATATATATATACGAGTATACCGGGTGATTTAAAAGTTCAGAGCAAAAGTAAAACGCGATTAAAAAATATCTATGGGTCGGAGAAACATACGCTTTGCAGATTAATATTCACAGTGGTAGGGGATTTTGCATGGCATGGAAAAAATACTAAGAGTGGCGACACGTCACAATTTGAAATTCTAATTACTAATAAATGACAAATCTCACAGATCCAATAGTCATTTTATTTTAAAATCATCCTACAGACGTAAAATCATCCTACAGACGTAAATCATCCTACAGAGCCAAAACGCTTTCGAAAATCTTATATGTTCATCCTCAGTGGCAATACAATTAGAAACGATACCACAGTGCCTAAACACAATTCAATACTGTCAAGTAAAATTTGCATATCATGAAATTGTCAGTTATACAAAAAGGTGGATTATGTGAGTCAAATTATAATTTATACAAAGTTCAGAAGCAAATACTACAAAAGGTTCAAAGATATAGGATTTTTTTTTAAAAAGCAATAATTATAAATCAATGCAGCTATGCAAAGGCTTAACATGCAGGGAATCGAGAACGAGTCGCAAAGCATAATTTGGGACCTGAACAAGGTCAAAATTACAAATAGAAGAATAATTTAAATAAACAAGAAAGATCAATCATGCTTAAAGCATTGATTATGAAACACTTTCCAACTTCAATGCAATTTCATTTAAACATGTCTAAAATGCAATACATTCCTCGGTAATTTTTTTTAAAACTTATCACAATACTACATTAATTTATTATATTTGAAAACTTAAACCTTTATCGAAAAAATGAGCTTCATTCAAATGACGGCATTGAAATATAAATTACCTGGTTTAAACATTTCTAAAATGTGATACATTCCTCGGTAATAATTTTAGAATTATCATAATACTACGATAATTCATTATATTTGAAAACTTCCATCGAAAACAACTGAAATTCATTCAAATGACATCATAGAAAGAATAACACGCCTGCCTCTCTCTATAAAAGCAGCATTTCATTCATATATAATTTCCCATTTATGTCATTCATCACAATACTATATAATAATTTATTGTATTTAAAAATTAAGAGCATGGAGTTACAAGTAATTAAATTCTATGCGTAAAACTTCATCGGAAAAAATCGTCCTTCTCTTTGTAAAATCAATGAATATTTCATTCATATCAGCTATGCAGACTCCATGAACTAAATGATTTTGTGTTAGAGAAATACAGCAATTCTAATACAACTCATTCTACATATTTTGCTGTTTGCATTTTACATAGGTGAAAAATAGGCTTCGTTGTAGAAATAATCAAATTTGGATGAGCATTTAAACTCAAATATATTGTAATTGCGTTGTTTCAGTATGTAGATGCACAGAATTTAAGCAAAAATAAAGTGGTTTTAGGTTGGATACAACACTCAATATGAATTAAAACGAACTTTAAAAATCACGATTTTGAGACAAGATAGATACCATATATCATTTTGAAGTGGGCCACGTGATCTTTTCATATCATGGTCACGTGATCACTTCATATAAGAGGTGTTATTATTATTTTAATTTTTATTAAAAAAACTACTGAATATATTTCGCTGAGTTTTTTTTATATATTTTATGTAACAATTTGAATATTACCTAAAATTTTCAAAGCAATTTGTGAATTTTAAATCCGCTTAAAAATTGTTTGAAATATTATGTCCCATAGGGCTCAATGTATTTCATTTTTCCACCCCGGGTTCAATCCAAAACTAATTGGTTGATATTATTTACTTATATTCCCATAGGTCCTACAGACCGTCTGAACAACATACTAAAATTTCATTTTGTTTAAGTTATTTTTACGGCAGTTATCGTGCTAACAGACAGACAGACAGAATGAACAAAGTCATAAACACTTTTCAAATTTTTTGTAATGTGTTAATAATAAAAAGGGATTCATATAGCAAGATCGAACGGGGGCTATTACAGCTAACTAAAAAAAGCTTGCTCTTTTAGTCATATCTTGAATCAAAATCGAGAACGAGTCTCCAAGCATAACTTAGAACTAAACTTTTAAGTTACGCCTGGCGACTCGTTCTAGATTCCATGCGAGTCAAACCTTTGCAAAGTTACCTCTAAAATTTAAAGTATTTAAAATTCTTTACTTGAGTACATTTGTGCTGTAACTGGATTACGACTTTTTGTTTTTCTTCTATTTATAATATTATAATTTTTAAATCTGTTTCTGGTGATTTTGTGTGGATTTATTTAACGTGTTTAGTAATTATGCCAATTTCGTAATATGCAAATTCCACTGGCCGATAGTGGATAGTATTTAAGCATGTTGGCATGATTTTTTATTTAACGCCAGTGATGAAGGGTATGGTGATACCCGAAAGCGCTCTGGCTTTAAAATTATATGTATATCTGATGGGTGTTTAAATAAAATGACGTTTAAAATCTAATGATTTGTCATTTATTTATTATTAAAAACTTTATCTTCAAGTAATGATACATATTCTTCTTTCTTGTTTTTCACGTTCTTTTAATCATTTATGGAAGTAAATTTCAAAATCGGATAATTTATTTTAGTTATACTTATTTAAATACATAAATATTACATATAAGGCCGTAAATACTGATTGTTAAACCCGTTAAATATAAGATAACTCGTCAAATACTGAATGTTAAAATCGTTAAATAGTAGATGTTAAACCTGTCAAATACTAAATATTAATTCGGCCAAATACTATGTGTTAAATCTGCTCAATTATGAATGTTAATTGTGTTAAATACTAGATGTTAAACGCTTTAAATATTGGAGGTTACGCCTGTCTAATACTAGATGCCCTTTAAATATTATATATTAAGCCCGCCAAATACTAGATGACTCTTTTATTGAAATAGTACTTAGCAGAAGCTGAAATATTAGATATGAGATCTGTTAAATATTAGATGTTAAGCCCGTCAGATAGTAGTTGTTCAGCCCCTAAATTACTATATGTTAAGTCCGCCAAATACTAAATGTTAAACCCCTTAAAATACTAGATGTTTAGCCCGTTAAATACTAGTTATTAAGTTAGTCAAATACTAAAAGTTAAGCCCTTTAAATACTAGATGTAAATCCCGCCAAATACTAGTTGTTAATCCCTTCATATACTATATACCTTCATATATGTGCCATCAAATATTAAATATTAAGCCTGGTATACATGACAAAGAAATATTTTTTCTGCCAATGCATATATTGACTGCCCATGCTGAAAATCGCGCAAAGCGAGTAAAATCGGTCAATTAATATGCAATTATTGGCAATGATTGCACCTTTGGACACCTATCCCTTTTTACGCGGATTCTGTTAATGTTAGGCGTCTAAATTTATATCAAAATTCCCTCCCAATCGCCAGTCTGAAGTTTTGAGCAGCTCCTAAAATCCTTGGAGAGACTAGACACACACGGACCAAGCAACATATTTTGATCGATGTTGTTTACTCACTATTAAAACACGATTATAATATCACTCCTAGTAAAATGGAATTTTACTAGGAGTGATATTATAATTTCTACTTTCCTTATATACATAATGTATAAGGAAAGTATTGTGACGGGGTCGACAATTCGAATTCGAGTTTTCGACGGGAGAGCACGTTTCAAGCATCCCTGATCACGAATCAAACATTTTTGAAGTGATGTCTGTGTGTGGGTGTGTGTGGGTGAAAGTATGTGTGTGTGTGTGTCTGTGTGTCAGTGAATCTATGGAGACGATAACTGACGAACGAATGGACTGATTCGAAATAAGTTTGGTACAAAAATCACAATCCGTAAACACTGGAAGCCTATTGTTTTTGCACGCAATCGAATGTTCAGAGCCCCCCTAAATTTTAGAGTGAAATTTTAAAAAAAAATCGTCAAAAAATCAAAACCGCTAATAAATTTACGCAAATAGACATTTCTTAAGTAATTTTTCATTAGAAAACGATTGACATTAATTTTAGAAATCTAATATGAAGCTTTCTCGAGATATTGCACATTTTTCAAAAAAATTATCAAAAAGTCATGAAAAATAAAATAAAATATTTCCTATTGAGAAACATGTTCACTTTTCATATGTAATACCATGCGATAAATTGGGTAACATCATTCTCGTGGATCTAGCCCGTTCCATTCATGAAAAAAGATACTTTGAGTAATACTTTTGGATTTGAGCGCCAATAGTCATTTATCTGCAGTAAGAATAACTTATTTCTTGGTCCTTAACGCTTGGCGAGATTTTGCAACGAATTTGGTTGAATGTCGCCAACTTGGCGACTTTTTAAATGTTGCTAAATTAACGAAAAACTTGCCAAATGGATAAAAATGACAATCGATGATGACGACAATGACGACTCATTGACGAAAATTCTATATCTTGGAAAGAATATAAATGACTACTAAAAATATTCTATTTTTTTTTTACTGTAAAAGTAGTAAATTCATTGCATTATATAAGGAAAGTCATGTGCTGCCTACATCAGATTTTTTTAAGTGGGTGGCTTGAAACGTACTTTAAATCTCTCAAAATCTTGAATTCTAAAATTTTCGGAAATACATTATTTTCTAGTATGCGAGTGTAAAAATATAATAACTGGTATAATTACAAAAATTCAAGCTGCGGCTCGGCTGATAAACTCTTGCAGAATTTCTTTGATGAAAACACCCTGATGAGTCTGACACATGTTCACTTTCATGAAAGAAATTCTGTGAGTGTTTAACTGGTATTGTGTTCCGTGATGCAATATGCAAATTTCAGTTTAGAAACTAATTGAGCAAGCACTTTTTATTCTTACTCACAATGGAAGTAGGTCATCCCATCTGTTTGTTCTACAAAAATATTGTTCTCGTCAAAATTTGTTTTTAACACTTTACAACAAAGTTGAAAAGTGTTTATGACTTTGTTCATTCTGTCTGTCTGTCTGTCTGTCTGTCTGTCTGTCTGTCTGTCTGTCCGTTAGCACGATAACTGCCGTAAAAATGAGTTTATCAAAATGAAATTTTAGTATGTTGTTCAGACGGTCTGTAGGACCTATGGGAATATAAATAAATAATATCACCCAATTAGTTTTTTATTGAACCCGGGTTGAAAAAATGAAATACATTGAACCCTATGGGACCTAATTTTTCAAACATTTTTTTAGTAAATTTAAAATTCACGAATTGCTTCGAAATTTTTAGAAAATATTCACATTATCCCATAGAATATATAAAAAAAAATTCAGTAAAATATGTTAAGTAGTTTTTTAATTAAAAAAATTATTTAATATAGGGAAAAAAACAAATTCAATTAAATTCTGACTTTGGGATATCTTCCAGAAAGAAAAGAGAGAGATATTATATAATAAATATCTCTCCATTTGTTTAAACGTTTTGCATATGGGAGTGGCTTCATATTTTATAATAAATTTGGTAGATAACAATTTTTCATTTTTTTTTAAATTTTATATAACTCTTCATGATAAATTTAATTGATGGCATTTTAAATGCACTTTCCTACGTCCTAGAGAGTTAAAATTTGGTACACAGCTTAAATTTGTTGAACATTTTATTCGACAAAAATTTGATGGATCTTTAAATATAGATCATACATTTTTTTCGAAATGGCCTGAAAATAATCCCCGTTCACTTCTATAAATCGTTGTTGTAATATTGTTAAAAATTCTGATGTGGACAGCACATGTCTCTCCCTGCAGACTCATATTCGTTCTCTTTATTTATTCAATGATAATTTGAGTTTATCTGCACAACATAAGTATTTTAAATGACATTGAATTTACACGTTAAACTGAAATTTGGTTCTCATTTGATAGCTGGACTTATTGTCAAAGGTGGCGTATCGAAAACGCGAAAAAACTAGAATATCTCAAGAACGGCTAGTCCTAGAGTAATGGTGTTAGTCTTATTCTTTTTGTTGTCAAAAATCACATATAAAATAGGAATTTAATTGATATAATTGAGCACACGTAGTCTTTTATTTTTATATATAACGATTTTTGCTGGCCATTTCGCAAAAATAGCCCGTTCCTTTTTCCCAAATCGTAGTAGAATAACCTACAAATGATTTATATACAAAATTTTGTTAAATTTGGTATATAAATCACTTGTAGGTTATTGAAATATTATACTCCAAATTTTGTTAAATTTGGTTCATTAGTTTTTAGCTAGAGTGGATAAAGGCAATTTCTGCGGCCATTTCGCAAAGAAGGCAGATTCTTTTATTACGAATCGTACTATAATCTAATGAACATCAGGATTTCCCACAAAAAACATACCTACCAAATTGTATGAAATTCGGTCCATTAGTTTTTCAATTAGAGTGGATGTAATATCCACACAGACACACAGAAACATACACAGATACACCCTTACACAAACAGACGTCTTCCTAAAAGTAGTTTTTTCGTGTTCTAGAAGTCCCAAAACGTGTAGATACTTTGAAAATTCGAGTTCCGATCTTCGGCACGATTCCAATACTTTGAGTACATACACATAAACATATATATTATCTGTGTATTATCTGTGTATCTAAATTCCGTGCCTATGCAATTACAATAGTTGTGATTTTAAATGATCCCTAAACTTTTATTATTTCTTCAAGGAAGCCTAATTTTAACATATGCAGAATGCAAATATTTCAAGCGATTGTAAGATGAATTACATAAGAATTGCTGAATTTTTTCACACAAAATTATTTAACTCTGGAGTCTGGAATACAAGTTATATGAATGAAATATTCATTGATTTTGCATAAAGAATCAGATGATTTATATTTCGATACAGTTTTAAATATTTAAGTATAATAAATTACTGTAGTACTGTGATAATGTAAAAGATATTACCACTGAATGAATCACATTTTAGAAATTTTTAAATGAAATTACATTTCAGTTGGAAAGTGTTTCATAATCAATGCTTATGCATGATTGATCTTTCTTGTTTATTTCGACTTTAATATCGTTTATTGCCAATGATAAAATATCATCAAAATGTACATATTTTACGTCTTATTCCTTTCATAAGAAATACAACATAAAAAACGTTGTGCAAATACTTCTTACATTCACTGTACAAGATAATAATTACAATACTTCGAAGCACAGAACATCCCTCAAAAGCACAAGTAGGAAAAAATAGCAATTGCTGATTCAATCATACTTAAAGGGGACAGGGAGAATGTATTTTTCTATCTCTAAATATTCCATATTTACTCATGAAACGAACATAATTGCCTTTCAGTAGTTTTTACTGTTTGAATAATGATATAGCTGAAAAGTTATGAAGCAATACGCCGAAACTTCGTGAAATACGATGCAACAAGGATGCAGTCCAATGAAAACATGGATGCAAATAATGCATTTGATTAAAAACAGTTTAATGAAAAAAAAATGTTTGTAATATTGGGAAAACGATTAATTATTTTTACAGAGAAATATTAAGAATAATTTGTGAAATATGAAACATAAGTGTTTAGATATAAATATTTATAGAAACTAAATATCAAAGTTTGAATTCTGAAGAATAAATCTAAATAAATAATGTATATATTCATTTTCCTAAGCTTTTTCTTTTTTATCACTGTACGTTTGAGATCGGACTAATTCTAAAATCGAACCAATTATGAAATTAAAGGATAGGTTGTTTGTAGATTTGCGTGTTGCATTTGCTTATATTTAAATTGAATCACGGAATTTTTATTTTTATTTTTAATTTTTTTGGATGGGGGAGGGAATCTTTTAAACCATTTTGCTGATATAGATTTCTATATGTAGTTTGTATCAGGAGATAATAAATTAATAAATTAAATTCAAAACATGAATAAAGTATAGAAACTACAGTTAATGTTATTCATTTTTATCTATTTATACTCCCATAATGTGTATGATGAATTAGCTAGAATGTTGGCAAAAAAAATCGTCTTTGAATATCAGTTCAAAATTCGTTTCTACTGTGTTAATATGTAAGTAGCGTTGCATCTACTCCGTACAAAACGAACTTGATTGGACTATAGAAACTACGAGTGCTTTTTACTCAGTTTTAATATTTATATTCACATAATTCGTGCGATGACTTGAATATTGCTGTAGTGACACGTTCGCGTATGTATTTCAATTGAGAATACTTTCTATTGTGTTAGGATATGTGTATTTTAATTTTAAAAATCAACTGACTTGAACTTAAGCTATTTCATCTATTTCATCTATTTTAGTTTCATCTATTGATGTCTGAAGAAAAATAAGGTTTGCTTCATGCAAGTGTACTAACATTTTAAAGTCAGCAAAGAGCACCTAATTTGGATCTTGCTAGTATCATGCATACCATAATACTGTCGAATTCGACCTTCTATCACTAGGTTATATTGTGACTAGATTCATATTGCGGAAACACGCCAAATCGAGTTTAATAATATTGTTCTATCTTGGCTGTTAAAAATTGCTTATAGTCTTCATGAAAGTGTGGGATTCTTGTTAGGATCTTCTGGCGTGTCTATTCTCGTCGATCCTCATTCTTATGTTCATTATTGTGAATTTACCACATCCTCTCTCTCGGTGTAATTTCTGAAACAAAAGAAATGTCCATGCTCTGAAAAATATTTCAATCATCTGTGATTTGACTTTGATTAGCAAGTTTTTGGAAAGCAAATTTAAAAATGAGCAATACATTTCTAGAAGTTAGACAGAGAAGAAGGAAGAGGGTTGGAAGATCCAATATTATATTGCCATCAGATGTCCATCCCCGAGTTTATGGCATAACGCAAAATAATGTATTTTGTAGACTTTTTGCAGCCGCAATGTTCATGGGCTTTCCAGTAGCTCCTTCCTTTTTGTATTCGAAAAAAAGGATATTGAGTAAATGGGTTATATTTTGGTGTGTTTTAATGACATTTCTTAGAGCAATTTGTCTGATTTTGAATTTCATGTATGTGCGTTTCCTTTTGCCCACTCTTGCTCAGCTAGTTACAATCTATGTCTATCTTGTTTCAGGGTACTTAATTTTACTGGTTTTTGTTATAAATCGATATAAACTTACGGATACAATAATTAAAATTTGTAATCTGACAGCAAGTCTTGGCTTTAAAACACATTTTGAAAAGACACCTGTCAATTTTCATCTCTTACTAATTCCTGTGGCTATTTTACCTTTAACTGGCATACAAATATATTTCTTCTGCTTTGAAACGTATCACTTATTTTATAAAAATATTTATAGTCCATTTGCAGAAGATAGCATCTATCATCAGATATATTTGGGGATAGTTATATTTGCATGCGTTGCTGCGTATGATGATAGTGCAGCAATATGTTATATTCTATTGCTGATTTGCAAATATACATATTTCTTCTCCGGCGAATTATTTATTTTGTATCGGAAGAACCTTAAGAGAGATTTTGGCGCCGGAATTTGCACACCTCATTCCATATCCAAACAATTAGTTCGTCTGAGAAGCATCACTCAAATTATCAAGGCCATAGATTCTTATTTGAACATTTGCTCTTTCTTCATCTATGGAACGGCAGTTTCTAGTTTTTTTTTCACAATGTGTATTCTTTTGACAGAGAATCAAAGTTTCCGAATTGTGATAGCGGATATATTTGTCGGATGGACATTTACGTGTGCTTGTGTTACCTACATAACCCTGACATACAGTGGAGCTCGCGTCACAGAAAAGAATTATGTATTGAAAAGCGAACTTGTTGAGTTATCAGACATTGTACTAAAACATACATCGGACGTTCAATCGATCATTATGTGGAATCTGCTTTTTGATAACATAAGCATGACACACAGTGTTATGACTTGCATGGGTTTGTTTAATATACAAAAAGGCTTAATTCTTACAATTGCTGGAATGATGGCTTCATACGGATTACTGATATATCAAATGGGTGCCGCTCGATAACCGATGTTCTAAAATAAATGTATTTCTAACTGAATCACCCCAGTGACATTTTTGCTTAATACAGGATTGCTACACTTCTAGAAAACTACTTGATTTTTATTTTCAAGGGTTCTTGAAAATCTTTGATGCTTGTTATCCTCTCATTTCAAACTTTTATTTTGTTGGGGCCACTTTACTTCAGACTCTGGTCCTCCGAGCAGAATTGCTCAACAATCTATCAACAATCACTGGCATCGTCTTCTAAGCTGGCAAAATGCTCGGCTAAAGTTGTCTTCGCTGTAGTTTAAGAGAAATGGTGTGCCATGTTGGGTTGCCTTACAAGCCATGTTGCCTATCTTGAAAGACATGTTGCCTGCCTTACAAGCCATGCTGCATGCCTTACAAGACATGTTGCCTGCCTTACAAGACATGTTGCCTGCCTTACAAGACATGTTGCCTGTCTTAGAAGCCATTTTGTCTGCCTTACAAGACATGTTTCCTGCCTTACAAGACATGTTGCCGGCCTTACAAACCATGCTGCCTGCATTACAAGACATGTTACCGGCCTTACAAGCCATGTTACCTGCCTTGCAAGACATGTTGCCTGCCTTACAAGCCATGCTGCCTGTCTTACAAGACGTGTTGTCTGCCTTACAAGCCATGTTGCCTGCCTTAGAAGCCATGTTGCCTGCATTACAAGCCATGTTGCCTGCCTTTCAAACCATGTTGCCTGTCTTACAAGCCACTTTGCCTGTCTTACAAGCCATGTTACCTGCCTTACAAGGCATGTCTTATAAGGCAGGTTTATATTATTCACTATAGATGAAAGCTTTCGATGAAACATTCAGAAGCTGCTTGATGAACTAAATTCCGTTTGCTTTTTTTAATCAAAAGTGAATTAGAGGATTCATTCAAAAATAGACAATGCATCTTTGTTAATTGAAAACAGTTAAAATCATATTAGTCCTTTATTGAAAATTTTGAAAAGCATCCTCCTACTAAAATTCCACTATTTTGTCGAAAACTAGAAGTTTGTTTCATGTACAGTTCGTGCTAGAGAAGCGATATAGACACTTTATAGACCTATGTATGGCGCATAAGGGTTGCCCGAAAAATGTTGGTGTCAATGAACAAAAATATTTATCTTGATTAGTAGTAGTAGGTCAGCTTTGTTCAAAGCACGGACTTCCTAAGGTGAGTTGCTCATACGAGAGCATACTGACAAATTCTGTGATTTTCCGACAGAAAGCGTTAAACTGTGAGTTGGATTAATCCGACGCACACAGTGTGTATTAAAGGCAGAGCCTGACTTACAGATGATTGGGCCCAGAACATAGTTGTCATATGGTGATCCTGTCGCCGATCGCCGTTATAGTACATATAACCATATATGAACATTATCGGCGAATTCCAGATTTATTTGGTGTTCCTAAAATGGTGGTGACGCCTGTGCAGAAATCAGACCCTGATTAAAGGCAGTTGTTGAAAGAACTACTTTATTATTGTACTGATCTACAACTACAACTATATTATGACAAATGTAGTTAACTACAACTTCAACTACTTTTTTTAAAAATTAGGGACTACAAACTTCTTTTAAAATGTAGTCATTACATAACTACTTTTATAAGATGAATTTTGCCACAGCTTCAATTTTCTCAACCATTGAGGATATGGTATATTGTAGTAATTTAACATACTGATCCTGAATAAATAAAATTGACTGATCAACTTACCAATATTTACGCTTTTACCCTCTTCTGAAAACAGTAAAATAAAATAAAAGTATAAACTTTAAAATCAAAGACAACCAAACATAGGTTTAAAAGTCCTTTAATAAAATCTCTTTTCCTCGACGTACAAAAATTACACGGCCAAAGCGCTTTCGGGCATCACGATGCCCTTCATCAGTGGCAATTACACGGTCAAAACGCTTTCGGGCATCCCAATGTCCTTCATCAGTGGCTTCGCCACTGATGAAGGGTATTGTAATGCCCGAAAGCGCTTTGGCCGTGCAATTTTTGTACGTCTAGGAAACGAGATTTTATTAAAGGACTTTTAAACCTATTTTTGGTTGTCTTTAATTTTAAAGTTTAATTAAAGTTGACGTGTATCCATTTTACTTATTAAAAATATAAAATAAAAGTAAAAACTATTTATTTAAAAACATGTTTGTTCATTTTTAGTAGAATTTGCATCACAAAATTGCAATCAGATAAGCAGGATCTGTTGGGAAATAACACATCTGAATATATCCACATAAAAAATCAACTTCATGAGGCAATGACCGTCATAACCCTGCAGCCATTCATCGTACATCTTTGCGCAGAACACTGAAATTCATACAAATGAAGAAAGGGTGATCACATGATATTTAGCCAAATTATGTATTAAATGTTGCCAAATTAATGAAAATCTCGCCAAATGGATAAAAATGACGCTATATCAATGAAAATGACGAATAATTGACGAAAATTGAATATCTTGGAAAAAATATACGTATCTACTATAAGAATAACCTATTTTGTTTTCACTGAAAAAGTAGTAAATACATAGCATTATATAAGGAAAGTCATGTGCTGCCCACATCAGATTTTCTTTATTATTAAGCAATTCTCAAGAAAATGGTTTACATAGTGTCCATGGAGCTCAGTTGATTATCTCTCCTTTTACATTTGATGGCGCTCTACTCCGTATTTCATATGTAAAATTCAATATTTTATCTCCTTCGGTATGTTCCCATTTAGATAATGTATATGATACTTTTTACTTTCCCTATATATATAATATATAAGGAAAGTACTGTGACGGGGTCGAAAATTCAAATTCGAGTTTTCGACCGGAGAGCACGTTTCAAGCATCCCTGATCACGAATCAAACATTTTTGAGTGATGTCTGTGTGTGTGTGTGTGTGTGTGTGTGTCAGTGAGTCTGTGGAGACGATAACTGACGAACGAATGGGCCGAGTCGAACCAAATTTGGTACAAAAATCACAATCCGTAAACACTGGAAGCCTATTGTTTTTATACGCAATCGAATGCTCAGAACCCCCCCCCCCCCCTCCAAAAATTTTCGAGTGAAATTTTTAAAAAATCGTCAAAAAATCAAATCCGCTAATAAAGTTACGCAAATAGACATTTCTTATGTAATTTTTCATTAAAAAACGATTGACATAAACTTTATAACGCTAACATGAACCGTTCTCGAGACATTGCATATTTTTCAAAAATGTTATCAAAAAGTCATGTAAAATAAAAAAAAAAAATTCCTATTGCGAAACATGTTAACTTTTCATATGTAATACCATGCGATAAATTCGATGACATCATTCTCGTGGATTGAGCTCGTTCCATTCATGAAAAAAGATACTTTGAGTAATACTTTTGTATTTGAACGCCAATGATCATTTACCTGCTGTAAGAATAAATTATTTCTTCGTCCATAACGCTTGGCGAGATTTTGGCGACGAATTTGGTGGAATGTTGCAAACTTGGTTACTTTTTTAAATGTTGCTAAATTACCGAAAAACTCGCCAAATGGATAAAAATGACGTTAAATCAATGATGATTCATTGATGATGACAACATGAAAAATGACGACTCATTGAAGAAAATTCAATATCTTGGAAATAATATAAATAACTGCTATAAAAATAATGTATATATTTTTCATTTACTGTAAAAGTAGTAAATTCATTGCATTATATAAGGAAAGTCATGTGCTGCCCATATAAGATTTTTTTTTACAAATATAATATAATTAAAAAAAAATCTGATGTGGACAACACATGACTTTCCTTATATAATGTAATGAATTTACTACTTTTACAGCAAAGAAATACGTTTTTCTTATAGTAGATACTAATATTCTTTCCAAAATATTGAATTTTCGACAATTAGTCGTCATTTTCATTGATTTAGAGTCATTTTTATTCATTTGGCGAGATTTTCGTTAATTTGGCAACATTTTAAAAAGTCACCAAGTTGGCGACATTCCGCCAAATTTGTCGTCGAAATCTCACCAAGCGTTATGCACTAAGAAATAAGTTATTCTTACACCAGATAAATGACTATTGGCGTTCAAATACAAAAGTATTACTGAAAGTATATTTTTTCATGAATGGAACGAGCTAGATCCACGAGAATGATATCCCCCAATTTATCGCATGGTATTACATATGAAAAGTGAACATGTTTCTCAATAAAAAATATTTTTTTTTTATTTATGACTTTTTGATAATTTTTTTGAAAAATGTGCAGTATCTCAAAAACGGCTCATGTTAGCGTTCTAAAATTTATGTCAATCGTTTTCTAATGAAAAATTACATAAGAAATGTCTATTTGCGTAACTTTCTTAATGGTTTTGATTTTTTGACGATTTTTTCAAAATTTCATTCGAAAATTTAGGGGGGTTCTGGACATTCGATTGCGTATAAAAACAATAGGCTTGCAGTGTTTACGGATTGTGATTTTTGTACTAAATTTGATTCGAATCGGTCCATTCGTTCGTCAGTTATCGTCTCCACAGACTCAATGATACACACACACACGCACACACACACACACAGACATCACTTCAAAAATGTTTGATTCGTGATCAGGGATGCTTAAAACGTGCTCTCCCGTCGAAAACTCGAATTTGAATTTTCGACCCCTTCACAATCCTTTCCTTATACATTATGTATATAAGGAAAGTAATAAGATGCATTGTTACACATATACTCCCAACTACTCTGTAGGAATAAAAGAAATTCAACCTTCCCATTGGATGAAAGAACTTTTCACGGTGCAAACAACTTTTATCACTTAAACGTTCTTATACGTCTTAAGCTGTTCAATTGTACTGGATTGGAATATTTAGACACACTTTATGTCTTTGTATGCACACGAAACTTACTTTTATCTGGTGTTATAGTCTAAATTGCATTCTACATTAATACGAGCATATTTGTTTGCAGAGTTTTTTCATCAGTCATGTCCAGTTTTGAAACCTGAAATATATGCATCTGAAGAACAGAACGTGAATGGGTCGGTTACTATTAATTTGGTACCAAGCAAATTATTCTGTCGTGAATTGTTCAGTTCTATTGCTTCGAAAACATTTTTATTTTCTAAAAACAAACATACATTTTCGAACCCTTCATTTTCAGTAAATATATCTTCACAATATTTTACAATATATTGTGAAGATCGAAATTTCGATTTCGAGTTTTCGATTGATTGACACTATTTGTGAATTCGTGAATGTATAACAAATCTCTTATAGAGTCTGCCGTTTACGAATTTTAGAAAGATTTGATACATAGTTTAGAAGACAATACAGGTCTCCCTCCGTATTTCTTCGAGCGATTCAAAAATTGCTTAAACCAATTACCCTGAAATTAAAAGGAGCTTTAATAGCAGGTAATGCCTCCGACAGCGGCGGGGGGAAGGATGAAGATACATAGAAGCCCACACAGAAGCCCACATAGAAGTCCGAGAGACGTAGGACCCTGGGAAAAATAAAGAATTCATGATAAAAAGTCAATAAATTGTAAAATAAGAGTTAGAATGGAAATAGCACTCGCATTTACTTCGTAGGGGTCGGAAAATTCTGTCAACGACACTTATTACAGGTAACATATTTTTAGCTGCAAGATACAGAAATTTAATAAATGAGTGTATTTTAAAGCTCCTAATTAAATTTTATGTTGCACGGAGATGAATAAAATAATTTGAAATATATATCATACTTGAAATATATATTTGAAATATATAAAGTAATTTGAAATATATTTCAGTATTTTTTCTTAAAGTTAGAGAAAGTATAATTTTATTTTAAATTCTGATATAGGTAGCACAGAAGATTTTTAAACAATCTAATGCTATGTTTTCTTCTTTATTCTTGCCCTGCTGCACATATTTAAATTTGAACTTCATCGTAAACAATATTATATATCACAAATAGTTATTTCAAATTGCATCTAGTTTGCAGTTTTAAAAAGTGCACTCTGTTGAAAAATATATATATGCACCCACAGAAAATTAAGATACAGCCACGAAACTCGACATGTATGTATCGTTTGAGGAGATATGCAAATGATTAGAATTTGGGAGCATTAAAAACGTTTAATTAAGAAATGGCAACAGGAAAATGTCACTTTAGAATGTGGTAAATCCTCCCTTGGCAGGTATACAAGCCGATATTCGATGCAGAATAGTCAAATAAGTTGCTTATGTCTGTTTGAGGAAGATACTGTAATTGATCAACTAATTCAGTGGAATTCTGAGAAGGTTGCAATTGCAGTCCCAGCAGGTCCCAAACGTGTTCAGTTGGTGATAAGTCTGGGCATCTAGATGACCATGGGAGGGTATCAAATTTTCGAATACATTGTCGAGAAAGTCGTGCAGTATGTAGTCGAGCGTTGTCTTATTTGTAAATTGAATCTTGGCGGTTGGACAGCATAGGCAGAGCATTCGGCTACAGAATATCGTTAACGTGCAAGCACACTTCTGATTGGCTTGCAGCATAGCTAGAGGGTATCGGCTGTCCCACGACTCCCCAGCTGCCATACCGTGTGGGTTGTCCGTGTGCTGATCGATATAAAATGCGGGATCAGAACGCTGGACAGTCCTCCCCCATACCCGTATGCGGCGGTCATTAGCAGTGAGAGAGAAGCGGTATTCGTCGTTAAAGACAGCATCCTTTCAATCGGACACTGTACATGCTGACCGAGATCAGCTGTGTTGAGAGGTCAGTGGTAGGCCCTTTAATAGACTTCAACACTTAATTCCACATTTTACTAGTTGTCTCCGAATATTATCCCCTAATACAGGATGCATGGAGGATAGCAAATGCCTTCGAATGTGGATGTGGTTCATGAATAAATTTATTTTATTCATGAGCCTGACTGCACTATCCTCTCAAGCAGTTGTCTGTTTGCGGTGTTCTGAGCCTCTACGACGATTACTTGTATCTTCTGTGATCCACTGATCCTACACACTGAGCAACTACCATATCGTTCCGACCCAGATATCGAGTGACGCTTTTGTTAAACAAACAAGCTTACTTTGGCTTATGATGCGACTTCTCTATAAATCAAAGAATTGTTCATAGTGCCGTCGAATGCGTTACAAATATATTTATGTACACAACTTGCAGTATGAAAGCAGAAAGTTCTAATTGCCCGTAAGTGAGAATATCGGTCGTTTTAAATGCTGCACGATGGGTCGTTCTTAGAGGTGTTGCAGGAGTCTTATCCAATCATTGACAATGGCAGTTTTATAATTTGCATACCTCTTATAACAACATTTGCATATCGAGTTTCGTGACTGTAGCTCAATTTTTATAGGTGCATTTACGAGGGTCACACTGAGATTTTTGAGATACGGCTAAGTAGTACAAGTTAAATTTACCAACTTTTAGGAGTGTTCAAAGTACTCCCCTCCAATATCAATGCACTTTTGCAGACGAATTTTCCAAAGATTAAATGTTTTAAGTCATCCATTCCTTGAAATCGATGAAAAATATGCTTTTATAGCCACAGCAATCTCATCTTCGGAATGAAAATGACGCAGACGTAATTTTTTTAAAGATTAAAACATAGCCAAAAGTCACACATAGCAAGATCAGGAGAATAGGGTGGATGTTCTATCACTTTAATGTTTTTTTGATCAAAAAATTGAACTGCCATTCTTGCTGAATGTGAAGATGCATTGTAATGGTAAGGAATGAGTCCCTAACATTCACTTCCTATATAATTTCTGAAAGACGCTTAGTGGTGTACCAGCTAGCTGTAACTATCTTCTGTCCCTCTAGCTGTATGGCTTTGACCAGACCTGTACTTCTGAAGAACGCGGCATTCAGTTCTTTTTTCATTGCTCGTTGTTTTTTCACCATTGTTGGTTTAGGGTCATCTTCAAAGACCCATACTTTACTTTCTTGGCGTGTTGGAACGTTAAGAAACGGTATGTACGTTTCATCACCAGTTATGATTTTAAAAATAATGCAGTGTTTACCTTCATTAAGTAGTGTATTGTTTCTTTACTGATTCTGACACGCTCCGCTTTTTAGTGTTCTGTTAAATAATTGGGGACCCAAAGACAAGCTAATTTTTTTATATGCATTTCTTCATGAATAAATTTATGTATAGCTGCAGATCCAATATTAAGTTCCTTCTGTATTATTTTTTAGGTACAGCGGTTATCATCGATTAAAAAGTTTCGAATGGCCGACACATTTTCTGGGATTACAGCTGACAAAGGTCGTCCTGTGTGTTCATCATCCAGGAGCGAATTTTGACCTCTTCTGAACTCTGTAAACCATCTGAATACAGAGGCACGAGATGGAGCATTATTTTCATATGCTAATTGTAGACGTTGAAGACATTCTTCTTGATTTATCCCCACTTTAAAATCATACAAAATCATAGATCGATAATGCTCTCGAGTCAACTCCATTTCCTTTTGTTTCAAAATTTACTCTACGATAGCTAAATTGTAATTGTTGCCACAAATTAGCGTCTGCGGATATAAGGAAACTGTTGTCTACTGAAATATATTCAGCACCAGAGTAATTCACGAGTAGTTTAACTAGCAAATATTTTTCACTGGAGTTGATGGATGTATTCTACAGAAAGACACATTTCGTACTTTAATGTGCATAGTACACGTCACTCTAAAATTAATTTATTTATTTTCAAAACCGTCGCGCAAGGCTGTTGAAAAATCGAGTTTGTAATTTTGACCCTTTTGAAAAACATTCCTCGTATATTATACTATGTATCGCATGGAAGTAAAAACAATAAAAAGTCATTAAATGTAATGCACTTACTTGAAATTAACTTCAACTCACATACTGGATAATGAAAAAATACAAAGTAGAATATCAAAGGCAAACGAATCAGTAACTGTTTTGAAACTTTTTTACCGAAACATCAAAGGGATCCAAAATGTATCAAGTTACTTCTTTTTAAATAGTTAAAATATCCTTTTCAAGAAAATATAGGGTTTAAATTTCTAAAGCATATTTTAGATTTTTAAATTTAAGGTATTTGCTTGAATTTATCAAAAATAAAGCATTAAATTATTTATAAATGTTGAATAGATTGATAATTGAGCATATAAAAATTATGTAATTACTGTCATTTTTATTTTTATTAATTATGCATGCAGAAAGTGGGGATCAGAAATTTGAAATGAATTGATGTTAAGCGACATATCGTTGTGGAACTAAAAATAAAGCGTTATGATACAAAAATATACTCAATTACTTTTGGTTGGGTTATGACGCTGAATTCTATAAAAAGCAATGAAATTAAAAATCATTATATTTATTAAGCTTTTAAAGCAATATTTAATCAAAATATAATTATAAGTTTATTTGCATTTTATGAAGTATAGAATCAAAATCAGTTCCTTATGCAGTCCGTTTAGAAGTCATTAAATTTTTAAAAACATGCATTTGGTATATAGAAAACATGCATTCTAAGAATTAAAAACAACACGTCTACTAGGACGGTTTGCCCTAGCTAGGACGGTTAGAGCACGCTTCAAACTTCCCTGAACTCGAATTAAGCATTTCTCAGATGATGTCTGTGTATAAGTGTGCACATCCGTGGGACTCATGGAAGGAAGAAGATTAATTTATCTTCCCTCCACGGTGGTAAAGGCATATTTCTGAACGCCATGCATTTGTGCCATCGGGACAAACTGCGCTTGAGGGGGAACCGGTTTTTCTGATATAATTCTCCATGTATTGCTTTGGGGACTTCTGTCTTCAGGATAACCGGACCGTTTGAGATTACGCTAAAATAAATTCAGTTAGCCATGGAGATCCCGGCGGAATTTGACAATTACGTTGGAGGACGATTGACTTTGTTGTCACTGACAGATGCAATATTTTATTTTTGGTAAAAGCCTATCTTACCGTATTTCGAGTGGGTAGGGTATATAGATTTAGTACTCGTAGTTATATATATATATATATATATATATATATATATATATATTACGCGACTATTATTGAGGTATATTCAATTTGCTTATTTTCTTCAAAATTTTGTCATTCTAATAGTTTGGGCCTTCAGTTTTTGCCATTCTTTTGTAGCACGTGCTTAGTATGTTTGTATCACTCTTATAAACTGTTAATTTATTCCCATGTATTATTAATTAATTCACCTTTTAGTTTAAATTTCCTTTTCACAAATTGACATTTTCTGATTACTGTCTTTATGATTGAAAAGTATACACTTGAGGTATATTATACTAGCACTTGCAGAATTGTATAATAAAATTAACAATTTCTAAAATCGATATGAGTACTTAATTTTGGAATGCATGAGAAACTGTAATGATAAAATACAATATTAGTCAATAGTATACTAATATAATACTGTAAATCATATCAAAACTGTTTTTCGATCCGAAATCTGAAAGAGGGAAATGTAAGGTGACTTTCAACAGAAAGAAATATAATTATCTCAGTAGCTTAATCTGCAGCTCCTTATCGTAATATCTGATTGAAGATAGATGGTTCAATTCCCTGTTGAGGTGCGAGTTTTTACGACAATTTCGAAAATATTTTATATACAATATAATTATATTATTCAGGTTGCGAATTTTGATTGGAGCATATCCCAACATATAATGAAATAAATGCAAGATTAAGTATAGTAGCATCTATATATGGAGGGTATCCTGCGCTGAAAAGAATTGATTTTATATTTAGCGTTTACCACCAACTGAAAATGCAGAAAGGTACCATAGTCTAACCATTTTTGTACATAATATCTAAGACGCTGAGAAGAAATGCTCCAAGCCGGACTTTAGTTTGCTTGAAACTGGACTCAAACTAGGCTTTGCAAAGTTCACTTCGACGATAAGAGCTTGCAATTTCGCCCCAGTACCTTCACTGCAGAGCTTCGACTGGCCGGTTCGGAGATCCAGGGTTCGATTCCTCGTTGGGGCAGCAAGGTTTTTACAATGGCACCCGAACAAATCAACCCTGTAGGTTAGTGCTGAGATCTAAAGACCCAAGACAGCACGACTCACATAGTGGGTTTAGAGTAGATAGCTGCCTCCACAGGATATCGTGTCCTCGATTGCTCTATTGCAACGGGCGATTTCACAGCTGTCTTAACCGTTCATATCGACCATATTTTAAATTTAAATTTATTTTAAATTTTCAATTATTTATGCAATATATTTACTTTTTAATGACATAAACTTTATACCATAAATGACTAATGCTTACCATTATCATTTTCAGCTCATATCTATTTTTTCACCTAACTTAACCATGTCTTACCATTTTTAAGCCTCAAGATTCTCTCAAGATAAATCTGAGCTGAAATTGGTTCAAATCATCAACCGTATCGATTTCGGCACAGACCTGTTAACCTTTTTTAATTAGGTAACATATTTGATTCTACCCTTCGTTTTTGTAGATCATTTACATAAATAATTTTGCTCACTATTTTTATAACACATTTAAAACATTTTGTAATCATCATTATTATATATATACCATTTTGAAAAAAAAAATATTTTTTATTTTTGGGCCATTATTCATTTTTAGAAATTCATTCTTTGCCAGATCATGTTTTATTTTAACATTTTGATTTGTTCTTTTTATATCTCTCTAATTTTACAATTCTTCAAATATCAGTTTCCATTAAAATTTGAATTTCTAAAAATTTTTGATGTGATGCAAAAATTTGGATCTAGCTTTCCTTCACTTTAGTCATTAATTTGGTCACTTTCATTTGTGTTTTGAATCTGTATATGATTTAACAACTTTAATTTTTGTATAACATATTCCTTGTATTTGTTTTGGTTTTCTTCTACTTCTAAAGTTATCTTTTGAAAATCATTAATTTCATTTTCATTTTGATTATTATCCATTATTTTATTCTCATTTTCATTTTGCATATTTTCCTTATCATTATTTGCATTTTGAATTCCTTTAAAAATAACATTTTCATTTTAATTTTCCATATTCTCCATTATATTATTCTCATTTGAATTTTGAATATCTTCCACATCATGATTTTTATTTTCATTTGGAATATTTTCACTATCAGTATTTGCATTTTGAATGTTTTGCAAATTAACATTTTCATTTTTATCCGTTATTTTATTCTCATTTGTATTTTGAATTATTTGAAAATCAACAGTTTCATTTTGCATGTTTTAGGATCATGAATTTTAAAATCCTTATCAACTTTCTGATTTTGCATATTTCCAATACCCGTATCTTTGCTTCTAAGCTGAATATTTTTATTCGCATTTTGAATATTTTCCATATGCACATTTTGTACAGTGCATTTTTTTATTGAATCTCAATTATTTCACCGTTTATGTTATATTTATTTTCACTTTGTACCTTTTGTGCTATATGACATTTATTGGCGTGCATTTCCTTTGTTTCATCGTCTTTGTCATATTTTTCCATCAATTCTTTTTCACTTTGTACATTTTGTGCTATATAAAACTGGGTAGCGTGAATTTCACTCGGTTCATCGTTCATGCTATATTTATTTCTAATGATCAATTTATTTTTCTCTCATGTTTTATTACTCGAAAAGAACCCTGATATCTATCTTCTAGCATATTTTGTTTATTTTCCTCTTTCAGTAATAAGGCATCTCCGATTTGCATTTCTTCGTTAGTAACTCTTTTGAAATTTTTTATCACTCCTACTTTCATATTTTTATTTAACGAAATTTTAACCTTCTTTTGGTTACTTATTACAATATTAATTGTGTTATTTTTTATTACAGTTCGAGTTGCTTCAAATGGAAATATTACTTTTGTGTGGAGTGTGCGGATAAATATCACTTCCTTATCCTGAAATTCCAGTTCAAGATTTAATTCTTCCACTTCCAAATGGCCTGGTTACAGCGAAAGCAAGCATGCTAGTGGACATATACCTGGACGTCAAGATCTGACTCATTAACACCTTTATTTCAGCAAAATTATTCACACTTTCATTTTTGGCAAAATTTTAATTTTCAACCTGTGTCGCATTTTGACTATAAAAATAACCATTTTTATCCTCAATATTTTCATTAAACTCAAATATAACTTTTCCTTTAAATTGTGTGACTATTGGATTTTTCGCACTAATCAAAGTTTTAAAATCATTTTCTGTATCATAAACATTTTATCATATTTACCATTTTTGCAAGTATAACCATTGACATGGCTATCTTCAATAATTTGTTTATAATCTATTTGCGAAACTTTACAACTAGTTTCCTTAATTTTAGTTTCATCATAATCTTTATTATCGATCTGAGTCGATTTTTTTTTATTTATGTGCTCATCATTTAATTTTAATTTCGGATTGCGCGCATTATTTTTATTTTTAATAAATTCTTCAATTCCTGCACTTTCATTATTTGTTATGATTTTACGTACCTTATTCTCTGCACATTTATTTACCTCAATTTTCTTTTTATTAATATTTGCCTCACATTTCAGTTTTTCGACACAAATATCACAGAACATGGTGCATTTGGGCTTCTCTACAGCTGCAACAGGTGGACCTTGAACCTTCGACCAGTGTACGGAGGTATTTTTTGCATGATTTCCAATCTATTTTTATCTTGTCTATAATTTGTATTTTTATGTACAGCCGCGGAAAAAAAACGCCCCACCCTCTGTTAATCGAGCATCGCTCATCGTAGAGAAAAGTGAATGATACCATTCGATTAGGAATAACATCCTCTACAAATTAATGTGCGTAAAATTTGCATAAGGGGCCGTCTTTATATCTAAACGAGCAGAAACTTTGAAATTTTAAATAGCAACACCCAAGCTTGACAACATAGTTCGAAACTAGAGCAAAATTCAACCTGTCATACCAAATTTCAAGTCATTTGAGTGAAGCGTTTCTGAGTTGTGAGTATGTAAAGTTTTGAGCTCAATAATGTTAAATTAGTTTCCAAGACTTCCATTCATATCTTCTGAAATACTTATCTGCTCACGCTGATATTTGTATAACGTTACTACTAAACAACCCAAACACATTTACGTGATTTTTATTTTTGTAGAATAATTTGTTTATATGAAATATTAATTATGAAATCAACAATCGAAAAAATATGAATACAAACCTGGACACGTTTTGATAAAAATCGATTCACAAAGATATTTTATATGTTTATATAAAATTCCAGTTGTTTCCTCCCACTAGTTCTTTCGAAATGTTTAAATATTCAGCATCACGATGATTTTAGAGGTCGTATATTAATTTAAAAAAGTGACTAATTTCAAAAAGTTATATTAATTGTAAGTTAATCTTTGTTTAAGAAACCTGGCATTTATTTTTAGCCAGTTTTAATAAAAACGTTGCATAAACAGTGTTGTATAGATGCAACCTAATCAACGTAATTCTGCTACAGTATTGAAGGGTGAAAACTTGCATTGTTATAAATGGGATCTACTTATGTTACTGTCGATTAATAGTTCCGGAGCTACTGCAAGTTGGAATCGCCCTCAAAATGTGATAATTTACAATAAAAAATATTTATATAAAACAATAACAAATTATAAAATTATGTGATACTAAACACCAACAAGACTTCAAGTGGTGATTGATAATGACGGATTGATACTTTTAAATTCGTCACCGAGTTCCAACGGAGTTGTGGAGTTGTTTTGTCGCGTGATCTGCAGATATTTGTTTGTCTCATAAATTGTTTTTGAAACAGCATTAAAAAATAACATTTGAAAATAAACATTTCATTCTTCTTTATTTCTTCTTTGTTTTATTGACCCTGGCACGAATGCCTCATTAGTTTTTAGCAAAGTACTAAGTACGGCTTTTTACTTTTAATAATCGTGCCCTATATTACTTTACCCCTAACAATCGTGGCTCACATAATCCTACCCATTACAGGCCCATTGCCTTAGTAACACACACAAACGCAAGACAACTCCACACCCAGCCATGAGGGCCAACGGCCGTACCGTGCTGAAAACACCGGTTCTCGTTAGATCACCGAAGTCAAGCAGCATCGGGCGCGGTTAGTACTTGGTGGGTGACCACCTCGGAACACCGCGTGCTGTTGGCCATCTCGGGTGCGGTATCCCCGTGGTTTGCGCGCTAGATTTGCACGCTACCACAAATGCCGCCATGTTCATGCGGAGTACGATCACGTTAAACATGTGGGTCCGTAAGTCCTTCCGAGAGGTTGGTGGTAGGGGAAGGAGGGTACGGTCCCTGTGGATGCCTCCCCCACTGGGTTCCGGTCTAAATTGGGTGGCACTTCCCGGCCGTCCATACAGTTACCTTACACCTTTCTGGTAGGTCGGACGGTCTGGGTCTCAACAACAACAACAACACCCAGCCATGAAAATGCTCACCCTCTCATGCATGAATCGAACCTGCGACCCTTTGGCTGTGAGGTAAGCCATAATGCTGAATGTCAAGAGGATAGTTCAATAATTTACAACCGTGCTGTGGTCAATCAATGAAACATCGCCCTTCAAATTACGCTTTTCAAGATGGAGCTGATCCCCGAAAATTGCACATTCCGGAATATTGAATATCTTCGGATATAAAGATAGAAACGTCGTGAAAATTTGAAATTGGGCTTATTTGGGGATCTAGAACTTGTGGGTGACGTCAAATTTGGGTGTTGCCATTGAAAATTCCAATGTGCGCGTTTAGATATGAAGACGACCCCTTATGTAAATTTTATGCACATTGATTTGTAGATGATGTTATTCCTAATCGAATGGTATCATTCAATTTTCTCTACGATGAACAATGCTCGATTAACAGAGGGTGGGGCGTTTTTTTTTCCCACGGCTATACATACTCTTGATTTATTTAAAAATTGGGACCTGGGCGTCACGTGCGAACCTCCCTTTCATAATTTTGTACTTCATTCAAACATTCAACATTTTCATTATCGTGCATGTAATAATTTTTTGCATTGTCGCTTTTATTTAACTGGGACTTTCGTTTGTTTTTAAAAGTTTCACCAAGCCAAAGTTCCTTTGTCAGTTTAAATTACCCCGATTTTGACTGACGCTGCGGTCTCTTTCTTGCTGCTTAAGCCTCTCTGGCCCTTCATTTACATTAAAACATCTCTTACTCATTTCCGAACTCCTTTCTCTAAATCCGTTATTTCGCATTTTGCGAATCCGTTACTTTGACAATTTCTAAATCCACTTCTTTTATTCTCATACATGTATTCTCCATAATTTTTCTGTGCTTTCTGTTTATACCAACAGGATGAGAAATAGTGTCCTTGCTTTCCGCATACTATGCAATATTTTATTTCCTTTTCTGATTTCTCCCGCTTTTCTTCTTTTAATTGCTGAAATTCAGTTTTTAAATTTTGAATTCGCCTTTCCATCTGTCTATCATTTAAATCGTTGCCTATATTTTCATTCCGATGAACCGCATTTACTACATGCGTAATATTGAAATCCCCGAACATATTTCTAAATGTTCCGCATATTTAACAGCCTTTTCAAAATCACGTATATTAAGTTTTTTTAATTTCGAATGCAGATCTTGTATGACCATAAATTTTGAAAACATGATATTATTCTTTATTTCTCGAATCTCATTATTCACATAACTAGTCCCTAAAACTCATTGGTCGTATTGACTATTTCAAAAGCCAACTCCGACACTTTCACCTCTTTTTTCATTTCAATTTTATCTAAATTTGTCTGCTTTTGCAGCACTGTAAGAGACGTTTTAAATTGTCCCAATAATAAATTTTTGATTTCTTCCATATTATCTGCTCTTTGCAGTTCCACTTCTTTTGACAAAAATTCATGCGCGTTTCCTTTTAATCGGTTTTTTTTTAAATTATTGCTTTATTTTCTTCTGACAAATCAGCCATCATTGTAACGCTTTCAAGTTGCGCGATAAAAAATTCAACATTCTCGTCTTTATGCCCATTAAAAAATGGCAATACATTTATTAATCCAAAATTCTCCATTTTTGCTCTTGAATTTTCAATAATCCGTAATTGCGCTCCTTTAGCTGACTTTTGTCGTCAAGAATTACTTCTCAGAGGCATTTAAAACAAAATTTTCCCTTCCAAAATCCTAACTAAAATTAACAGCATAAAACACACATTTCAAAACAATACACACCAAACACTTCTAAATGCAACATTCTTAATATTATTTTCCAAACAAATTATTCTCAATTTCTCTTCAATATACTATTCAAATTACTTTATTATACATTCAGCGAATGTGCATATTTTAATTTAAACAATGCAATCATCTGGTCATCTCATGCTCCTCCATTAAAATTATTCATCTCTTTATTTAAATTATCGTTATCAACCTTAGTGGTATTTATAAAATTTTTCATTTAAATTTTGAACTCGCACCAAAGTGTCATGGAAACCAAATGTGGTGCACAACAAAGTTAAAACAATTATAGAAATTATTTAAACCCATTGAGTTGATAACTTAAAATGCCGCTGTAACCCACCATAAAATATTTAGTGCGAGTCATGGAATAGAATATTTATTAACATAATACCACAATTAACTGCACCCATTTTAACTTTAAAATAACATTATTTATCTAGAGCATTCAAATGATTATTAAATTAATTACAACAATTATCACATTAGCACATATCTTTAAGGCGGAGATTGGACATGTGAGACCAGGTAAGTTAAAATTGCCTACCGAAATGACCTTCTATAATATTTGATATGCACATACCTTCAAGTCTGTCTTTGGACATTGCCACACAGCCTTCTACCTGCATCGACAAGCAGCCTATTGACGGCATAGACACACAGCCTTATGACGGAAAAAGAAATGACTCTCGTCTGATTTGCATCTCTCTGAATCTGGTACTCATCTCATCTGTAGTTGAAGTGTTTATCTCAGGACATTTCGTTGAAATCTATATGGAACCTGACGTTTAAGTGTGTGTGGAATCTGCCGTTCTAGTTATATGGAATCTCTAGAACCTTTCGGTTGCCGCCTCTTTTTGCCTGAGGTTTGATACGTCTCTTCGGCTATCATTGGTTAATCTCAGGGCAATGCCTTCACTTTAGCCTCCTCTTTTTATGGTCTATTGACCTCTCGGGTCAGGGCCGCTGTAAAACTGGCGTTATTCAGACTGATGCCATTGTCTAACATTAAAGACATCATAAATAATTAACTGAAACTATATCCGTTAAATCTGGTCTCACAGTTAGAGTGTCAGTTGCTCGCCAATTTGACATTAGAGGATGGAGAATGCAGAGTCTACTTCGATGATAAGAGCTTGCATATTCGTCTCAATTGCTCAGTGGTAGAGCGTCGGTTGGCCAGCTCGGGGATCTAGGGTTCGATTCCCGGTTGGGACGGCAAGGTTCTTTACAACTTGCAGTTATGCGTCTTAACAATATATATAGATCCTGCATCAGAAACCTTAATTAGTGTGCTAAGATGAGCATGCAAAAGTTCTGGACAGAACCATGTTCCAAGAATTGCAAATGCAGAACATGCAGAATGCCGTACATATTCAACAAATATTATGGAATAATCCGTTTATATCTGCGTATCACAGATAACAGTGATGATAAATTTGACCTCTCTGTTGCTTAAGTATTTATCAATGCTTTTCAGAAAATTCATGATTTTGAGATTTTGCTTATTTCCCACCGTTTAATAACTAGTAAATATATTTTCCTGTAATGCAGTAAAAAGAAGTTCGACCTATAGGAGCATTTTCCCCTGATACATTTTAACATAATCCATTTGTACTTTATGATACGTTAATATAGTGTGAGAGAATTGAGTTTGCACTTTTTGTTTGCTTCGTGAAAAATATGACGAGGGTTACACCTGTCGATTTTTAGCACTTTACAACATAGTTGAAAAGTGTTTATGACTTTGTTCATTCTGTTTGTCTATCTGTCTGTCTGTCTGTCTGTCCGTTAGCACGATAACTGCCGTAAAAATGACTTTATCAAAATGAAATTTTAATATGTTTTTCAGCCAGTCTGTGGGACCTATGGGAATATAACTAAATAATATCACCCAATTACTTTTTTATTGAACCCGGGTTGAAAAAATGAAATACATTGAACCCTATGGGACCTAATTTTTCAAACAATTTTTAAGCAAATTTAAAATTCACAAATTGCTTCGAAATTTTTAGGAAATATTCATATTATCCCATAAAATATATAAAACAAATTTCAGTAAAATATATTAAGTAGTTTTTTAATTAAAAATTATTTAATATAGGGGAAAAAAACAAATTTAATTAAATTCTGACTTTTGGGATATGCTCCAGAAGGAAAAAGGAGATATATTATATAATAAATATCTTTCCAAGAGTTTAATCATTTTGTATATGAGAGAGGCTTCACATTTTAAAATAAATTTGGTAGATAACAATTTTTCAAATTTTTCTCTTAATTTTATATAACTCTCCATGATATACTTATTTGATGGCATTTTTATGCACTTTCCTACGTCCTAGAGAATTAAAATTTGGTACACAGCTTAAATTTGTTGAACATTTTATTCTACAAACATTTGGTGGATCTTTAAATATAGATCATAATTTTTTTTTCGAAATCGTCTGCAAATAATACCCGTTCACTTCTATAAATCATTGTTGTAATATTGTTAAAAATTCTGAAGTGGGCAGCACATGTCTTTCCCTGCAGACTTATATTCACGTTCTCTTTATTTCTTCAATAATAATTTGATTTTATCTGCACAAAATAACAGCCATCAGAATTTTAAATGACATTGAATTTGCACGTTAAACTTAAATTTGGTTCTCATTTGATAGCTGGACTTATTGTCAAAGGTGGCGTAGCGAAAACGCGAAAATACTAGAATATCTCAAGAGCGGCTAGTCCTAGAGTAATGGGGTTAGTCTTATTCTTTTTGTTGTCAAAAATCAAGTATAAAATAGGAATTTATTTGATATAATTGTGCACACGTAGTCTTTTATCTTTATATTTAGCGATTTTTGCGGGCCGTTTCTCAAAAATAGCCCGTTCCTTTTTCCCGAATCGTACTAGAATAACCTACAAATGATTTATATACCAAATTTTGTTAAATTTGGTATATAAATCACTTGTAGGTTATTGAAATATTATACACCAAATTTTGTTAAATTTATTCCATTAGTTTTTACCTAGAGTGGATAAAGGCAATTTCTGCCGGCCATTTCGCAAAGAAAGCAGATTCTTTTATTACGAATCGTACTATAATCTAATGAACATCAGGATTTCCCACAAAAAACATACCTACCAAATTTTATGAAATTCGGTCCATTATTTTTTCAATTAGAGTGGATGTAATATCCTCACAGACACACAGAAACATACACAGATACACTCTTACACACACAGACGTCTTCCTAAAAATAGTTTTTTCGTGTTCTAGAAGTCCCAAAACGTGTAGATCCTTCGAAAATTCGAGTTCCGATCTTCGGCACGATTCCAATACTTTGAATACATACACACACACACATATATATATTATCTGTGTATCATCTGTGTATCTAAATTCCGTGTCTATGCAATTACAATTGTTGTGATTTTAAATGATCCCTAAACTTTTATTATTTCTTCAACGAAGCCTAATTTTAACTTATGCAGAAAGCAAATTTCTCAAGCGATTGTAAGGTGAGTTATATAAGAATTGCTGTTTTTTTTTCACACAAAATTATTTAGCTCTGGAGTCTGGAATACAAGTTATATGAATGAAGTATTCATTGATTTTGCATAGAAAATCAGATGATTTATATTTCGATACAGTTTTAAATATTTAAGTATAATAAATTACTGTAGTACTGTGATAATGTAAAAGATATCCCCACTGAATGTATCACATTATAGAAATTTTTAAATGAAATTGCATTTCAGTTGGAAAGTGTTTCATAATCAATGCTTATGCATGATTGATCTTTCTTGTTTATATGTTTATCTAGGACATATAAGCTTCTGGAATCTCCAAATTTAATTTTTCTTTGAATTGGTTCTTTTAAAAAAAATTCTACTGGACAAATCACAGACATCGATAATGCTAACTGTTCTTTATACTTTTCAAAGTTCTAATAAACGCAAAAAGGTAACTAAAATTTTCCCAGTTAAAACTTTGCTTATAATGCCCTTCAATCCATTCCAGAATGATTGCTATTTTCTAATTACTTCTGCATTATCGTTATCACGTTCAAAGAATCCCGCTCTTGAAAATAGTTATTTTGAAGCTATACTATTTACTAATTCATTAGTTTGCGATATTAAGTTTTATTAAGTTTACGAGCTCTCTCAACAAATATAAGCAGTAAATGGGCAGTGGTATTTGGACATATATAGCAAAAGGTGATATAATTACATATCCGAGTCATAATAAATGAGAAAGTTATTGAAAATAATTTAGTTTGGAAGTACTCATTTCATCGACTTCTACATTTCTGCTAGTGGTGTTGTTTAATTGCTGGAATAATAAAATTAAAAAAAAATTGGAAATTTATAAGTAGAAATAAGAGGTGTGAGTACAGTAATATCAATGGATACAGAGGTGTGTGTTATTTTTCTAAGAGAGATATAGTACTGTTTGTTCACCATATTTACACTCTGAGATTATTGTAAAAATTCATTTCCAAACACTTGAAATGAGAGACTTGAACTGACATTTTGACTGAAAATGAAGGACAACAAGGACTTGAAATGAAAATAAATATGTATTTAAAACATATATGTTAATCTTGGAATATGACGGTGTGATTAAATGTATGTAAAATACTCCCCTTCATTCCGCCCTTCTTAGATGTTCGTAATAATAATTAAGTCCTCTGAATAAACATCAATAATGTACATCTCATGATCCATATTATTATGTTTTATAAGTTATTTTATAAAGCTTATTTACTACACGACCCATTAACAAAACGTACTTATTTTACAACCTCATAAATTTGTCCCACTAGCAATGAAGCTTATTCCAATTTTAATCAAGCAAACTAATTCGAACTAATTCAAACAAAACGTTGGAAATTATCAAATAAATTAAATTTAACCCTTTGAGATATAATTTTTTACAACTGAATGATATATTCCAAAACAAGCCGAGTTAACATTATTTTGCGAAATTTGTAGCAAAATAATTCCCACTCAGAGTTAAGGATTCGGGAGTCTCATTACCACAAACACCAATATGAGAAGGAATCCTTTGGATTGCAATGGATCTAAAATTCTTCATATCATATAATAAGGTGGTGATTTTTTGGCTGGTCATAACAGTACTTTCTGTCCAGTTCTTAAGATGTTTGTATAGAACTTCTACTGTCTGTTAGCAGCATATTCAGTGGATTCCACATATTCCAAGGCCTCTCGAATTGCCAGGAGTTCAGATCGAAAAACGGAGGAGTAGTCAGGGTTCCTAATCCTAAGACTCAGATCCCCCTCTGAGTTCCTAATAAAAACGCCACTACCGCTTTTGCTGTTGTCCTGATTACTGCATTCCGTATAAATCTGCAAATCACAGGAGAACGGCTGAACTGAATTTAATGAAATTTTGTGGGTAGCCTTGAAATAGCCCCAATTAAAATTTTATCTATGTTTCGAGTTTCTAAGCCGAGATGTTGTCGAGATATTAATGGAAAACGAAACATTTCCTAGGAGTTCTACTCTCTAACTCCCTGGTTCCTCCAAACGAAAAAGGTTGGAAGTCGCTGATTTAAAACGTGAAAGTGAATTTAAACTTTATCTCTGAGTTTGGTGGGAGAATATTGCGCTAATCAGTCACTTTTGAAATTTGCAGATTGGAACATGAATTTAAATGGAAACTCTATCACCATGGTTTATTTTTCACAGGGTCTTTCTCAAGAATGAAAAGTATTAAGAAATCAAAATGGTTACTTAATTATCAGCATTTTATGAGGATGATTCTTTCCTATATCATGTTACTCAGCAACGCAATTAAATAAATTTGTTTATTAATTTTTATTATTATTTTTTGATTTGAATAACAAATGAATGGATTTAAAAATATATCTTATAAATGAACGGTTTGGTTTTTCTTTTAATTTCAGAGATATGAATTTGGAGGGATATCGCTAACTTGGTAAGTTTTCTTAAACGTTGCAAATCGACGGAAATGTAACCAAATTGATAAAAACGACACTAAATCAATGGAATTAATTATGTTTTGTTAGAAGAGAGTACTGAAATTATGTTTCGGTAGGCTGTCACTCCAACCGTCCTACTTAGTAACACATTTAGCGAGTGTTTAAAATGTAGACAAATTGTTAAAAATGTTTGTAAATCCATAAACATATCTTGAAATTCATATTATTACGCTAAATAAATGAAATTAATTGTGTTTTGTTAAGGGATAGTT